>CM074584.1:21475000-22675000 GCA_037305975.1 Chrysolophus pictus | reverse complement strand
TGCTATGATGGAATAACGTGAAATGATAGAGAGTATGATTTAAGTAGCTACTTTTTGCAGACATTCTAGAAAGCACTGATATCAATGGCAGCATACAAGTTTCTGTTTAGTATTGTCACTGCTAGAACTAAGTGCCAAAAGGAATAACCAGCCATGATGGGATTGAAATGGGCTACACCTCATTTGAAGATTTTATTTGTATAAGCTCTCAGTAGTTTTAAGGAGTTTAAAATGCTGTACATTGCCATTCCAGTGGGCCTTTTGACTGTGCACCACTAGAACCTGTGACCATCAATTACTCATTTAAAATACGCTTATAACAGCTACATACATGTGGTTAGTAGTGTAAATACATACAAATTAAAATCATAGTCTGTATGCAAATAAATATTTACTATAACCCAGTCTGAACGGGAGCTTTAACTTGATACACAACCACAGGATACCTATTTAAGATAGATGGGTCTTCTGAGCTTCAACATGAGGGATGAGCAGTCTTATCACTTAGGTGAAGGTTAACTGCGTGCTGGAGCCTTTGAAAGAGGGAGGTGTGGCATCAGCACTGAGTGTTCTTCTCCCCACTTCAGAAAGGAATCACTGTAGAATCCAGAAAGCACTGAGTGAGACTTACACAACTCAGTTCATTCACTGTGTGAGGTTACTTTATCCTGCCACCTAACTTAAATCATAGCAGTCACGTTACTAATCTGTCCATCATAACTGGAACAACTTCTCAGCATTTTTACATCTTGACACCTCATCTCTTTAAATTATGGATACCATATGTTTCAAATTCATCGCCCTTAGCAGCTTGCCCTTCACAAATTCTGTCAGGAGAATTGAACGGACTCAGACACTTAATGAAAGTGATAGCAGAGATCCTCTGTTGGAAGAAGCACAGCTCTAATATAGTGCATAGCATCCTCTGATTGGTTGCAGCCATAAAGCAGGTGTAACACTTCTGCAGCTGACTGGTTAACATGCGGTGACCATGCACCCAAGCCCACTCTGATTGGTTGACAACAGGCAACTTCTTATCCAGCCTTAACCGCAACTTCTTCCTTTTGCACTCGTGCAACTCTCTTTCTTCTGACTTGTCAAGGCTCACGGCTGGTCAAAGTCAGAGGCACATGTGCTACAGCACGGACCTTAATCAAGGCTCACGTAGTCAGGTCCTCTGCTAACCAAGTATGTCTCTATAAAACTCCTTTTTTCTGAAATCTCTTCTCTATAGAGCCTCTTTTTACTTTTGAGCACAGATTTGCAACAGTGTTTGGTATCAAACATTGAGATTGCAGGGAAGAAGTCTGGTGGGGCTTAACAGAGAGCTGACTCAGGGAAACTGAGGGAAACTCCGGAAAAAAAAGAGAGTTTACCACCTTTGGAAGAAGGGTCAGGCAACCTGGGAAGAGCACAGGAATGTTGTTAGAATATGAAGAGGAAAAATTAGAAAGCCCAGCTAAAACTTAATCAGGCCAGCACTGTAAAATACAACAAAAATCCAACTAACAACAGAAGAAGGGCCAAGGAGAATCTCTGTGCTTTATTAAATGCTGTGGGGAACATTACTGACAAAGGTGAGGAAAAGGCTGAGGTATTCAATGCCTTCTTTGCTTCTTTCTTTGGTGGTCAGATCAGTTATCTTCAGGGTACACAGCCCTCTGAGCTGGAAGATGGGGATGGGGAGCAGAATAACCCCCCCAAAATTCAGAAGGAAAAAGCTCACAGCACACTACTCCACCTGGATTGTCACAAGTTCATGGGGCTGATGGGACCCACCCGAGGATACTGAGGGAGATGGTGGAGGTGATTGCCAAGCTGCTTTCCATCATTTAGCAACAGTCCTGGTTAGATGGGGAGGTGCCAGATGACTGGAGACTCGTCAGTGTGATGTCCATCTACAAGAATGAGGAGAAGGAGGATCGAAGGAATTACAGGCCTGTCAGCCTGACCTCAGTGTTGGGAAGGGTCATGGAGCAGACTGTCTTGAGAGCACGTCACAGCATGTGTGGGAGATAAGGCTGGGAGATAAGGCCTAGACAGCATGGGATCATGAAAGGCAGGTCCTGCTTTACTAATTTGACTTCCTTCTATGACCAGGTGACCATCTGGTGGATGAGAAAAAGGCTGTTGTTGTAGTCCAGCAAAGCCTTTGACGCTGTCTCCCATAGTATTCTCCTGGAGAAGCTAGCAGTCTTTGGCTTGGACTGGTACACTCTTTGCTGGGTAAAGAAATGGCAGGAGGGCCAGGCCCAGAGAGTTATGCTGAATGGAGTTAAATCCAGCTGGTGACCAGTCATGAGTAGCGTTCCCCAGGGGCTGGTATTGGAACCCATCCTGTTCAGTATCTCTACTGATTATCTGGATGAGAGAATTGAGTGCATCCTTTGTTGCTGGCAACAAGTTGGGAGGAGATGTTGATCTGCTTGGGGCTAGAAAGGCCCTATAGAGGGATCAGGACAGGCTAGATTGATGGGTTAAGGCCAATTATATTAGCTTTAACAAGACCAAGTGGCAGGTCCTGCATTTTGGTCACAACAGCCCCAGGCAATGCTTCAGGCTCGAGGCAAAGCTAACAAGCTGCATGGAGGAAAAGGATCTTGGGTGCTAGTGAACAACCATACAAATGTGAGCCAGCAGTGTGCTCAGGTGGCCAAGAAGGCCAATGGCAACCTGGCTTGTATCAGAAATAGTGTTGCCAGCAGGAGCAGGGAAATGATTGTCCTCTGTACTCAGCTTGGTGAGGCCGCACCTTGAATATTGTGTTCAGTTCTGGGCTTCTTACTATAAAAAAGACATTGAGGCCCTGGAGCATGTCCAGGGAAGGGCAACAAAGCAGGCAAGGGGTCTGGAGCACAAGTCATGTGAGGATTGGCTGATGGAACTGGGATTGTTCAGTTTGGAGAAGAGGAGGCTTAGCGGAGACCTTCCTTACTGCTCTTTGTAATTGCCCTGAAAGGTGGCAGTTGGCCTCTTCTCCTTTGTAACTAGCAATAGGACAAGAGTTACTGGCCTTACGCTGTGCCAGGGGAGATTCAGGTTGCATATTAGGAAAAAATTATTCTGTCACTGAGGCACTGGCGAGGCATTGTAACAGGCTGCCCAGGGATGTGGTGGAGTCACCGTGCCCAGAGATTTTCAAGAAAAGAGTAGATGTCACCGTGTGACATGGTCTAGGGTGGTTGTAGGCATGGGTTGATGGTTGGACTGGATGGTCTTATTGGTCTTTCCAATCTTAATAATTCTATGATTCTATGATTCAAATATCATTGATTTCTTAAAATACTTCAGAGATACTTAATGGTGTTAATAGGTCAGGGATGGGCTGTCTAAGGATGCCAGCAAAAACACTGGCTTGAAGATTATCATTTACTTTCTCAGTACAGTTTACAGGAACCTTTCTTACAATATGAATATGGTTAGAAACCCATGGATGATAAGGTGGAGACAAGGGTAAGTGAAATGAAAATATTCTTTTAGTTATTAAATGTTGGCATAGGAAGCATGCTCCTATCCCAAGCTCTTGTGAGCAGCTGTTCTTCAGTGTGGGCAGAACTGAGCAGGGAACTGGGAGCTGGATATGGCCTACCAGGAGCTTACATGCAACCTTCTGTAACATCATGTTTCTGCTATGAATCATTTTTCACTTTAAAAAAACAAAACAAAACAAAAGGACCCATTCTTCTGCAGTACATTTTGTGCTAAGAAGCTGGAGGCGTGCACACTAATCCTATCTGGCAAGAAAAGCTGTCTGCAAATATGAATCAACAATTCAACACAACACAAATGTTGGACTTGCAACTGCAGGCTGTGGAAAGAAAATTGCCTATCATGTTTGGAAGGGACCATGAGCACTGAAATTAATTCTTCACAGTTGCATAGATTTCGTCCAATTATAACAAAAAAATAACTATTTTTTATTATTATTTTTATAAATTACAGGAAATTCTGAGGAGTAAAGGAATTTTATACTTCCCAAAGGATGCTGAAAAACTGGGACTGATTCAGGAAAACGTGAAGGGAAGAATCTGAAAGTTGAGAAAGGTACTCAAGTGAGAAACGAAATGAACTTTATTTCATTCATTTAAGACTAATGAAGTCTGTTTGATAACTTCATAAATTGTTATTTCAGGGAGAAGACATTGCTAACAGTCAAAAAAGGAAAGAAAAAAGAAAAAAGAAAAAAGAAGAAAAGATATGCACAGAAATTACAAGTCCAGAAGGTAAAAACAAGGCAAATTCAGCCTGGGAGTAAGATGCACTTTGTAATAACATACAGAATGATCCACTGGAGTTATCTTCCTAATCAGAAGGCCCACGGTTCATTTTTACTGGGTGATCTCCATGGTACAAATCTAAAACCTTTAGTTTCTCTGCATCCTGGGGTATCCTAAAGTCATCTGGAGCTGTCTGCACCTTTAAGGCTCCTGTTCCACAGGTGGGAGGATGTAGCTGTTTGTAGTGGAAATGCTCAGTCACAGCCTGAAGCAATAATCACTGCTTCATGATTGCTTCATGAGCACCTGGTGGAAATGCAGGATCAACCCAGAGCAGCTCAGATGCATACAGTGTTCTGAGTGACTAGAAGGGGTGGAGACAGGATGCACACATTCCCAGACCTCAATAAAGTGGCAGTGGGGACAAGAGTATCTTGCTGGAGATCTCTGCCTTTGTGGGGTTAGCAAGGGTCAGCAGTGCCCCCCCCCTCCCCTTTTCCTCTAGTTTCTATGACTGCTGCACTTGGGCTTATTCTCACTTGCTGCAGCTTTGCAGGTTGCTACCCTGCTGTCATTGCTGTGCTTTCCATCACATCCTAGCATTACACTGTTCCAGTGAACTGCTTGTGTACCTTTGTGGTCAAAGTGGATTTTGTTGCAGTACTATACACTATAATTTAAACAGCAGCATTCCTCCTATCACTAAAGTTTATGATTTAGTTTGGGGGTTATTACTCAGGTGCTGATTTGTAGGGAAAAAATAAGACAAAAACAGTAAGTCAACTGGGGAATGGTCAGTGGTGCATGACTTCTTGTTCTGTAGACCTGAGCTATGCTGAAGATAAATGCTAATACACCTTTACTTGTGTGAAGTTGAAGATTAAGTTTAGTAATGCAGGGCTTGATTCTTTTGACATAAATCTCAATGCGGCCATGCACTTATCTGGAAGAATTGAAAATGACTATATGAACCATGGCAAAGTATAAGAACTCCAAATTAAGGAGCTTTAGGGCTTTAAATCTGAGTTACTTCCCTAAAACTAGTGAGACTTTCTGTCATGTTTTTTGTTCAGGACAGAAACAATGGGAATATTGATGATCAGAAGAGTACAAGGGGACGTATTTTAAATGCTATTTCATTTGCATTTACAGGGGCAGAAAGTAACTTAGGCAGCCTTCTGCTTGTTGGTTTGTATGTAGTTGTTCAAATCATGAATGGCAGGGATCAGAGAAGACATATTAAGGGTAAAAATATCTCATATGGAAACTTAGTGGTAAAAGAATCAGGAAGGAATGGAAGGACAGAAATAATGACTTTGCCAGCATATGAAAATGCCATGTTCTTCTGGGAACAAACTAAGAGAAAATACCTTAGCAATATCAGATAGCAGATTACACCTGCATCCATTACTGTAATTTCAACTCAGCTGACAGAGAGCTGAAATTAAAGCCAGCTTAACTACTTCCTTCTTGACATTTCTTTTGTTTGACTTCTCCTTTTGTCATCTTCTGTCAGGTCTGCCTTAACTACATTTTAAAAAGGGCAGCAGCATTGATACAGGCTTTTGGCATGGCCACAATTGCTTTCAAAGACAACTCACCTCTCTAGACAGGAAAGGAAAGCAGGCAAAATTGTGAAGTTTTCTTGCTCATGAAGTGGCTTGCTCTTGCAATCAAGAGTGAGAAGTGCTTGCTACTGTGCAGAAAAGACTACTGCAGGTTGCTGCCTGCTGACACTTATGGCTCCACAAGCAGTGCATCAAACAGCTGCAGGTAGGAGAAGATAGGGGCTGATTACTCAAAAGTTGTGTTCTGAGTGAGCATCATATGGGAATTGCAGGCACATGTTGTTGGCAGCATAGGGATAAGGCTAGGAGGAGTGAACACTGGGATGCTATCCAACCACTCTGCAGTTGCAAGAGACAATTTGAGTTCAACATCTGTACTCGGGCTTGCCTGCAGGAGTAGAAATGCTGCTCCTCATCTTTGCAGCAAGCACTCACAGAAAGGTTTAGCTCTGTATTTCATTGTATTTTCTCTTTCTCAGATTAGTGAGAATATGAAAGGAGAGGGAAATAGTGGCAGCTGAACACATCAGTGGAACCAGGTGAGCTGGATACCTTGTCAGATAAAACAAATGTGGGAATTTCTTTGCATTTCATTTGTCATTTGTTATGGCCAGACTGTGCTGGGTTGTGTAGTAACCCTTTTTTTACTTGTTTACCTTTTATTTTCTGGAACACTCGTTCTAACTATAAGACAACATGTAACTCACAAGTAGTCCTATAAAAATCATTGAGATTAGATTGAGGTGGTACTTAACATGATTAAAGATTACATAATTAGATGTCACTTGTTAATAACTGCTGTATCTGATCCTTAAGGGTTTCGAGGTGATGGAAGCTTTAGGTATCAGAAGATCCTCTGTATATTAGAAAGGGCTGTTCCAAGGTATCAGAGCTCGTGATCAATTTTTTCTGCAAGCCATAGTGATTTTTTCCTTGAATATCTCAACACTGTGCCAAAAAAAAAAAAAAAAAGAAAGAAAAAAAAAAAGAAGTCTAACTTTGCTACATCAGGAAAATTGACTTTGTTGATGAAAATGAAGTATTTAGTTGTTGATGCTGTTGAACTCTCAGAATTGGTACCATTGAACTGAAACCTTTAGATCTTTGCTTTCTGTAACCAAAAGTAGCAAATCTGAGCTGCCGCAAGGCACAAACGAGCTGCTTAATGTTTAGCTAAAAAATTGCTTAGTTGATTGCTTAGCTGATCTCTTGCATATTTTCTTCATATTTTTGCCTTTGGGAGGGCTATTTGTTATTTCAAAATATTTTGGCCCTAGTTCATCTGCAAGACTTCATTTATCCTTTAGAAATGCATAGCCTTCAGAAGCTTGGCATCTTCAACATCCCAGACAATGAATTACTGTGGCTAGAAGTCTCTGGAATGAGAAAACCCTCCTCCGCAAGACCATAATTTCTTTATTTCTTTATTTATTTTTACAGAACTGGGATTTGTTCTGGGGAAGCACAGTTGGCAAAACAGAAAGTCAAAGAAAACAGATTTTTCATCTTTCCCTGCTCCCTCCTCAAGTAAACGAGGGAGTACTGGTGCTGGGGCTTGCTCTTTAGATAAATGGCATCTTTCTCCTTTCTCTTGGCAACAGCAGGAGTATTCTTGTGTTGTATGACAAGGCTAGCTGGTGCTATATTTATCTTGTAGCTCCATGCACAGTTGCAAGAGGTCATTCAATATGAGAAAGGCAAAGAGCCAAAGCACTTTAAAGAAAGTTCTCCCATAATCTGACTGTTTGGGCTGGCTGAAAGACAAGGCTACATAGTTTCAGAGGAGTGATGAATATCCTTACCAAGATGAGATAAAAGTTTTCCCCAGTTGTCACTGGAAAGATCAGGGCTTTGTGGAGAAGGGGAAACGCTTGTTTTTAAATGGAGTTCAATAGATGTTTGGGTGCAGAAGATGAAGAAAGAAGACGGGAGGGTGGGAGAGATGATATCAATAATGTTGGCAGTAGCATTGGCAGCGAAGAACTGGATTTGGTACAAATGTACCTCACCTTTTTGCCTGAAAGATATGTGAAAGCAAAATTCACCTTGGCAGTGTACCTGATGTGCTGGTTATTGCTGGAACTCTGCAAGGTAAGAGATTTCAGTGCAAATATGTGAGATTTTTAGTTAGCTGCCTATGTACTTAAAAGGCTAATTAAGCAGTGCCTGCTGACGTATTTGATAGTTTATTAATATGTACCAGGCAATTGTCTTTACTATTTGTTGTAAGAGGGGCACTGCAAACACTGACACTGTACCCAGATGCGGGTGATCCATCGGGGGAACACTTACAGGGGCTACTGCTAGAGTAGAATACAGGGCACTACACGAGTAATTGCTAGCCAGTTTATACACTATGACTTCATTTCAAGATATTTGTGATTACTTTGGATTTTGTTCTAAGTGAAATCCCTTACGGTGCTTTTTATTGGCTTACATTTGTCTCTTGTGTTGGATGAACAACAGAATGTATTTCAGTTCGGAAAATGTAAACAAAAGTATAAAATTGAGATTTTGGAATATATTGTCAGCAATAGTGGAGAAACAGCGTACAGGCTGCAGTGGGACTTAGCTTAAATGTGAACTGATCACATCTAATGGAAATACTTGTGCTTATTGTGTTACTCTATAGGGGAAAAAGCGAGGTACTGGGCCAGTTGTAAATGCTGTCTTCATTCAATTTCACTTTGCAGAAAGCTGCTTTTATTTTCAGACTTAAATAATGAAACATTCAGTCCTACTCGTGATAATTTTAAGGTTTAAGTTGAAGCAGAGAAGGACTGAGACGTGAGCTCAAAATAGTGATGTTTTACGCATAGTGTTGCTGTATGAATAAACCTGGAATCTGTACTATGTCTTCCTTTGTCTTTGAATGCAACAATACAAGCCCTGCTGTTGTAGGTATTTAACTGGTGGGTAAATCACCAGATAGGCAGAAACAAACATCAAAGAAATATTTCCTGGGTGTTTGTTTTTTTTTTTTTTTCAGAAGTATAGGTAGGATAGGTAGTGATATGTAGGAAATACACGGTGATGTGGTGCAGACCACGGATGTGGGACCAGCTGGTGCCTCAGCAGCAAGAAACCCTCTCCTACGAGCATCTCTATGTGTGTTGGCTGCTCCTTTTCAGAAAAGTTTCTAATTTATCTGGTTGTTCTTGCTGTGGTTTGACTCCTTTGCAACTGAACACGAATTCATAGGTTTTAAGAGCCATACCTCTGTTATAGGATAAGCCAGAGGCAGATATCCAGTAGTCAGTCTGGGTGTGTCCAGCAATTTCAGTATCTTGGACTTGTTGCCAATGCGTACATTTCTGGGACACTACAAGTGCAGGGAACATGAAGTGGCACACAGTATTTTTGTGCACACATGCTGTATTTTAGAACAAACAGTTGTATCTGCACCTGACGAGTGGCAAATAATGTGTAGGGTTGGACTGTTGGGAAGAGGGCAGTGCTTGATGGAAGGAAAAGCATGAGATGTCACTACCATGCAGGGGAGCAGAAGCTGGCAGAGTGGAACACAGGAGGCCCAGCATCCATTCAGATCTCTTCCTCACATAAGTCCATTGCTATACAAAGTTCTCCATGTGGACTGAACTGCAAATTACGCAGTATCATTCAGTACTTTGCATAGCTTGTGACTGGAGTAATTTATGATCGCTCCATTTTTGAGTGGAGAGTGTTTTGTAAATAACAGGCAGTGTTATTAAAACACACAAGTTAGGTGAGACACTCCTGTCTGTATCCGCTTGCATACAGCACTATATTTGCACATTGCATGCAAGAGAAATGAAGGGACAAGGAGAAATAGAACAGCTTCTGTTAAAACTGCTTTAGAACTTCAGAAAGACTTTAGAAAGCTCCCTGAGAATCTTACAGTGTTCTGGCTAAGCCGAGAGGATAACCAAACTTTTTCTTATTGCAGTGACATCCAGTTATTAATCCTGCTTTCTTGTTGTGCTTTCTTAAAAACTGTTAAGATTTGAGACTAGGTTTTCTTATTTCTTATTTCTCTTCCATGACTTCAGCCTCTTCCATGTGCTAATCCATTTCAAAGAGCACAGTTTTTATTCTCCTTCAGACTCACAAGATGAAAAAGCAGGACAGTGTTTCTCTTCCTCAGGTCCTGTAGCATGGCAGAATCGGTAGGGCTGCCCAGCAGGACAGCCAGCAGCTGGAAGTGATGCTGCAGTGTAACACGGGCATCCTTTTTTTGCAACCTGTGTGGCAAAACCAGTTCAGTTCCTCACCACAGGTTGGGTGCTTGTGGAATGTGAGAGGCTGCCTGTGACTCCTCATCACCCCTGTCCCCAGAGGGGAATAGAGCTGAGTGGTTTTCTTTGAGTGCAAGTGGTGGAGTGAGATGCACACAGCCCACGGTCTTCTGCAGGCTGCCCTCTGGGAAACCTCTGTTATGTGTCTGAAAGTAGTCTCCAGGTTTTAGGGGTCACTGCAACTTGTGGGGGAGAAAAAAGACTTGGGACCTTCCCAAATATTCCACATGCAGAAAGACAATCCTTTCATCCTTTCAGCTGGTTCTCCTTTTCAAGCCCCACTTAGGAACACTTGATAGTTATAAAGAAAGAATGGTTAGTCTCTCTTTCATGGGTGCCTGTGGACAGGTAAAGCTTCTTGCAGAGAATCATAGAATGGCCTGGGTTGAAAAGGACCTCAAAGATCACCTAGTTTCAATCCCCCTGCTATGTGCAGGGTCACCAACCACCAGACCAGGCTGCCCAGAGCCACATCCAGCCTGGCCTTGAGCTCATCTATGCAGAGATACATTTGGCTAGATGGTACAGCTTGTCAGTAGGAGCTTTTCTAGTCTTCCAGCTCCAGTCTGAAGTAGTTGCTATCCAGATGCCTTATGAAATGGTGAGATTCTCCACTTGAGCTAAAAGTTCTTTCAACCGGTAGACCTGAAATGTAACAAAACCCCTTGGATCTATACAGCTGAGTTGAACACTTGGTGGGAGCCAGTCTAGTGCCCAGTCTCACACTTGGGTGTTGCTGTTGAAGGCAGTTGGACTTCTATTATTTTGTAGCTATTTTCTTGTGTCAAACTGCATAAAAGTGTACACCAATTGTGCTTAGTTGGTGAGGCACCAATCTCTCTGCATTCCGTTAGTGGCTCTTTCCATCACAGATAATCCCTTAATTTTCCAGTTCTTGCCTGCTCAATGTATTGTGTCCAGAGCTGCTACTTCACAAAGAAGTAAACAACTCCAGAAACATCAGTCAAGTTTTAGAAACAAATGATTAAATTAACACAGCCTCTTCTGGACCATCTCCATTTTTAATATTTTTTAGCTGGGTTTCTACTTCAGATTATAAACTGTAGGACTGGATTATTTCAGTGTATGTGGCAGTGGTAAAGGTAGATAAAGCCCCTTTGAGGGGAGTGCACAGCCTGGTTTTCCTATATTGTGAAGGAATTCTCTAAGCATTTGGCTTTGTCCACAAGGAAGCGTGGAGGAAATAACTGCCTGAGGAAAAAAGGATGCTGATAGGTGAATTTCAGTCTTTTGTTATTGCTGACTTCTAAAACTTCCTCAGTGGAAGCATAGCCCCTTTTGGAGTTACCACTATCATGTTCTATGCCTTATTTCTCATTCCAGCATCTATACACAGCAGGCTGGATGTTAAAGATGTGGGCAATTTCTTCTGGAGAGCAATCCCTCTATGGATCCCAAATGGCAGCTTCTGAAAAAGCAGTCTATTAAAGGGAGGAAAGATGCCTTAGGTGTATCATTATTTTATAGCAACTGTGTATTGGTATAATTATTGCCTGCTGTTACCCTATTTTTAACACTGTCAGTGTACTCTGCTGAGAACGCTTTACCTACTATATTTTTTAAGCAGCAGAGCATTACATTTAGGAAGCCCACATTTTGAGGTTCCACTCTCTGTTTCTCTTTTACTTTTTTAATTTAGTCCCAGCCTAGCTTACTATGGTCACAGCAAGCATTTGGCACAGCAAGGAGCGGAATCTTGATCTACAGTGTGTGAGACAAGCTTAGCCCGTGCTTCTTATTCTGTGCTGGTAGGTGGCAGGCTGGAAAATGAAAATATTGCAGTGGGAACTGGCTGACTCCCTTCAGAGTTATTTTGCAAATGCCTTAACAAAAGTGTTGGTTGGAAACCAAGGTATGGTTTTTATAGTTATTCCATAGGCTTACATGATCTTGCTGTGTCTGTAACTCCTCTATCTTCTGAACACTTGCCAATTGCAGCAAAACTTGAGAAAGGCAGAAGCTGCAGAGTTCGTATGAGGGAGGTAGGAGTCAGGGAGTGGAGACAGACTGAACTCATGCCCCTCCCAAGGGAAATGCTTCTGCATACTTTTGTCCATTATCAAACATCACATGCAGTGCCAAATATTTCCATCTTCACTCTGGAGAACTGTAGATCCATAGGAAACCAAGTCTGGTTGACTATGGATCCAAGACTGTTGGTTCAGCTGCTTGCAGAAATATGCGTTTTCTCAGTGAAGTGTTTTTTATTTGGCTGTTAATGGAGCTCCACTGAAGCTTACTGTTAGCCTTCAGACCTCAGAGGGAAAGCCAAGATTTTTAAGAAGTGCAACTCGAGATAGCTTAAGAGGGATGTCTTTCAGGAAGCCCTAAGCATTCTCTCTGCCCCTTGGAATGCTGGAATCTGTCTCAGATGTACCAGTGAGGATATTCAATCTCCCTTTGCTTATCTCATCAAAACTGCTGATCTTTAATTTGGGATCACAAGCTGTTAGGGTGAATGGCCTGATTAGATACACACTCAGATCTGCTCACGATGTTTTTGGAGATGTGGGGCCTGTTTTGTTCAAGAGAAATATTTCTGACTATTTGATTCATTTTCTTTCATTTATGCCCAAATTTTCTGGATTCGTTTGGACTAGAAATAAGAAAGCAGCCTGTCTTATCATGACATGGTATTTAGAGTGCTGGGTAAGACCACCATATGACAACCATAGTCACAAGGCAATGAAATGGGAAAACTGCAGGGTATTGAACCTGACAGAGAGCTTCATTCAGACTGGTTCTTCATTCTGGGCAGTGATTTGGCTCTTTTTGAGTAGTGTGTGCTTCCTCCTTTGCCCACTCCAAATAAGCCAAGAGCACTATTTTTTCCAATACGTTTAGTACTCATCAGGCCATCTCCTGGATCCAGCTCTGAGTGACACCCAGTGTGTTCAGAGAGGACATGCTGTGAAAGGCTGGTATGCACAGCAATGCTGAAACATCCTTTATAATAAACCTGGGGAATGATCCATGGAAAACCAGCACGCCTCTCTTTTACAGCTCATTCTTTTAGCTTTACCACATCTTCATTTGTATGCCTGTGTTTGGGAGCTACTTGTCTGTATAACAGTCTTTCCCCAGTTATCATAGTTATCAAACTGTGCTATCAATCAAAGCTGAATCATCTTCTTTATGTGATTAGTCTAAGCCTGGTTCCTGAAATGAACCTGCCCATGCAGACTCCTGCAGCACTGGAGCTCATATGCAAAGGGAAGGCTTTCTTGCTGAATTATTACTTCATAATTGCTTAAAAAAAAAATTGACAGTCTGAAATCCCATGTGACTAGTAGAGTACACAGGGTGGGCTGAGAACCTGCAGATAGATGGCTGAGAACAAATTATTTCTTCCTGTGAGTGCTGGAATACTTGATATTCTTCCTAGAAAGTTTCTCATGATTGCAAACATCTAAGGAGGTGTTGTTTTCTGTCTGTTCGTGGTTATATCTGCTGGAATAACAGCAGAGCTGGTGATGGACAGAAAAAAATTACAGCGCTCCAAGTGTGATTATTTACAAAATGGATGAAAATTAGCACATATTGCAGAATTTGGAGTGTGACAGATGCATAATAAAAGCAATAATATGTTTCCAGGTAGCACAGCATCCAGAAAACCACAAAAATGCTTGGGCAGGACAGCATTAAAAGCTAGCTACATCACTCTGCCATTCTGGAACAGGGAATAAAATCAAATTTGAACTTCTAAATATCAGCAAATGTATCCTTTCCACACATAACTCCAGTTTGTTTGGAGACTGGTGTTTGCACTCAGAAGCGCGTGGGAAAAGCTAATCTTTTGGAGCCATCTGACCTTTAACCATACCATCCCATTTCCTGTAAAAGTGATATGAAATAATGTTTAATAAAAAAGCTGTCCTATTACTTTTAATTTTAGTAGATATATCCTACTTTTTCCTTGGTTGAAAGGAGGTTTTTCTCTCCTTTATTAAGTCTCAGCTTTGTTTTTGGATGGCACTGGTGGATTTATTCATAGATTAGAGAAAGTAATGTAATTCTGATTATAATCACATATGGACCATCATTCTGATTCTAGATAAAAGAAAAAGGTGAGATAAAGCTTATCCTTATGCAGTATGCCAGCTTGTAGCATTGGTGTTCAGAGAACCTCTTGGTAACAGAGGAGTTAGGACAGAAACATTTCCTTTGGTTCAGGTGCAAAGTCTGGGTACAGCATGGATACCCGGGCAGATTTTCAGGGTGCCTGCCTAGGTTTGCCACTCCAAATTCTCCTACTGACCCTCAGCCAGAGGTACTGCTGCTGCCACAGGAAGATGTGAATCTGCCCCTGAACAGCTTTCAGCATTGCTGCTCACTTTAACCATTACAGCTGACTTTGTGCGGATGTGACACCCTCCCACGTGAAACAAGTCCGTATTACATATGTCCTCTATTTTATACAGGTGACACAAATCTATCCCTGGGACTTCATCTGGGAAAATGGGGCAGCATGTTGTGTTGTGGCGTTAGTTATTAAAATCTTCTGTGTTGGCTAGTCATGCTCTGTGGTGGCTTTATTTGAGACACACAGCTAGCAGCATAGAAGTTACAGTTCTATTTATGGCTCTTTCTCTACTTCTTTACCTTTTCCTCAAAATTTTGTACGATATTGATTTCTGGAGAGTAATAGAAATGCCCTGTATTACTTACCTGGGAGAGAATGTGATAGACAAAAAGTAGAGCGAAGGCTGTGTTTTTCTGCAGAGCTCAACTGAAAAGAAGAAAAAAAAGAAAACAACAAAAACCTCCTCATATTTAGAAACATCCAAAAAAAGTTTTTTTGCTGCCAATGCAGACAATTTCTGTGTTCAGACAAAGTTATGGGGTGGGGCAAGCAGAAAGGATTAATGCTGTTTCCATATGAATAAATGTTTTTGGAGGGGTATTATTTGCTGTAATCCTATTAGCAAAACAGATAACCCTAGTGCAGCTTGGTAGCTAGTCTCTCCCTGCCTAAAAAGAGACCCAGCCCTTAAGGTGTGGTGAGAAGCGTGGGGGAGATGAACTAAAATGTGAGAGAAAATGTCAATGCTCAGGAGAAAACAGATTTCATCATGTTGGCAATAAAAGATTACATTTTTTTTCCTCTGCAAGTCCCAGTTCCTGGAAGCAAATGACTGAACAAGGACATTACTTAAAAACAAAGACAGCTTTCAGGTGTTAAATCTGAAATCAGTTTCCAATGTAAAGGTATTAAACTATGAATATTTCACACTTGGAATTGTCAATTGTTTTCAAATCATTTCTTAAGAGCTTGGCTCAGTTTGTATCGGGTACTGATTGTAACAGCTACTGACTTACGTGCTTTCCTTAGTCCAGATCAAAATGCTAAATGGTGTAACCACAACAGTGTTCATTTGGAAAGTGCAGCCTTTCATTTCTCATCCCACATTAATAATGAGCCAGGGTAACCAGCAGAGAGTGCAGGGGGACTGACATCAGCAAAATGTGTTGAAAGCATGAAAAGGCTTCCTAAAAAGAAATGAAATAGCATGTAAGCTGCTGGAAACAGACAAAGGCTCCTAGAGCAAACCTGCACTAAAGGCATTCTGGAAACTTCAGTGTGGGACATTTCTTCTAGAAGTCCTGGATCCACCCCTCTCCTGGGGGGGGGGGACAGCTATTACATTGCCTATTAAATTGGTACTTTTCCTTGAGGCCCATCACAGCACTTCAGAAAATGTCCTTGTTTGAGTATCAGTTTATCAGAGAGTTAAGAGTTGCAACAGATGATAACAATAAAGATGTGATCTCATGGTATTCCAAACTCGCTGGAACTAAGGCTCTGTGTACATCTTGGTTTTTGTAGACGTGCTCAATTTCACTCTGCATTCTTTTGGATATGTTAGCTCTGGAAGATAGCACCTCTGACTTGGCTGCCACATGGCTTGCAGTGCTGTTTGCTTATGTCAGGGTACTGCTGACCTGGGTCTGCTGGGACACAGAAGCCTGGTTGGAGCTAGAGCTCATGTAAGCTCTGCTCTCCAGAGCTCTGTACTGTTTGTCCACACACAGTCTTACTGTATGTGCTCAAACCACTGTACAGTTCCAATACAGTAGATTTAATCCTTTCCAGACTGAGAAATTTGCACCGCTCTGTGTGAAAACACTGGTGATCTTTGTTCACCCATGTTTCTTCTTGAAGCTTCCTATAGGGCCTTGGAAAAACTCTCCATCTCTGTGTCTTTTATTCATTTTACAGGGAATACTGGCCTGTCCCCACCAGGAAGTTCACAGCTTTTTTGAGAAGGCATGTGTCTATGTGCTCTGTATAACAAGCCTCCGATTTGTGAGGTAGCCTTTAGCTATCTCTGCAAAATGGACAAACAGAAGATGAGGAGGAGGCTTACTTGTTAGTGGGAAAGGAAAACTGAAATTTGAATATGTCCTGGTTTAGTCTGGGACAAAGTTGATTTTTAGTTCATAGTGTCTGGTATGACGCCATGTTGTAGCTTTAGGAGAAAAACAATGTGGGTAACACAGCGATGTTTAGTTGGTGCTGAGCAGTGCTGCACAGAGCTGAGGACACTTCAGTTTTCAGCTTCGTGTGCTGCCCTGCCAGTGAGGAGCTGGGAGGGGACAGAGCCGGGACAGCTGCCCTAAACTGACCTCAGGGATATTCCATACTGTATGGTGGCATGTGGAAAAACTATGAAACTGGGAAGCTGCCACCGCTGGGATTGGCAGGGCAACATTTGGTGAGTGGTGAGCAATTGCTTGGGAATCACTCATTTTGTGTGTTGGTGGGAATTCAATCCCACACCTTTGCTCCATGTGCGTTTCCAGGTCAGACACCATTCTGTCCGACTGCCCCTCTGCTGCCATCTGTCACACGCCAACAAAATATAATGGGATACTGGAGTTAAGGTTCAGCCTTTACTGTCATCCTACCAACATCTGCTTCTGATGTCATGGGCCAGAATCATAAATAGGAGGCATTACTTTTGAGCAGCTTGTGTGTAGGTGCTGTAACGCTATAGATATATTTTTATCATTACTATTCTCCTTCTCTCTTCCTTTCCAGTTGCAGCAAATAGTTTTTGATTTCAACCCACTATGAGTTCTTCGTTGGGTTTTTTCCCAACTCTCTCCCCAATCCCACTGGGATAAGGGTGTGCTGAGCAGCTGCCTGCCAGGTCAAACCACAACAGAATGACACCTACAATTTGTATGTTAAAAAGCACTGAAAATTTAAAGAACACTTTCTACAGTTCTAAAATAAACCTGAAAAATGGTAGTTCATTGCTGAGAAGCTTTCACAACTCTTTGGCTTTTAATGTTTTTTCATTTTCACACTATCAGTGAGTTCCCTGTAAATGTGATATAGGTTGGTTTGCTTAGCAATAGGGATTAGTACATTAGTTTAAGAACCAATATATTAATTTAGCAAAAGGAGTCCATAAGTGATAGTTCTAAAACTTTCCATTTCAGTCCTGTTTTTCCTCAGTAATTTTGCACTGGGGACATAATAGAATACTTTTATCTTCTGCCTCAATGATTTTGCCTAATGAGAAGTACTGGAGTCACAGAATACTTTTATTTTTTGCCTCAAAACATGCAAGGACATCTTCCTCAGGTTCCACATACGTTGTTTTTAAAAAGTGGTTCATTATGGCCTAACAAGCAATGGGGATCTTTCAAACTGGGGAAAAGTGAATGAGCGTGAATCAAAGGGTTCAGTGAGGAAACTGATGGTGAAAAAAGGGAAGGAAGTAGGAAAGCACTGGACCACCCTGAATACCACTGAGCCTGCCCAAAGGAACAGAAGCACATATCTATGAGACATTGAAAAAGAGTGAATACGTATGCCAAAGTACTGCCTGTGTGTGTCTTACCTGTATAAATGTAGAACCTGAACTCTGAGAGCGTGCACTTGCTCGTCAAGTTACCTGGTGTGCATCGTGAGGAATAAAGGAATGCCACTTTCTACCTTTCTGAGAGTTTTCTTCCTGTATTTCGGATGACAAATGGATCTTCGAGATGATTTAAGTCTATCTCTACAGAAATGGTAATCTTTGTAAAATAAATAAATAAATAAATGGGGAGGTATATCAAAAAAGAGCCCACAATTAGAACAGGGAAAAATGAGCAGGGATCAAAATGGACAGTGTTGAAGGATACTCTAGAAGTTGTAGTAAGCTTCACTGGCAAGGATAAATTGATTTTACTTTAAAATGAATGCTGTTTAGCTAAATAGTTTGAGTTTCAAGAGTTGCATATGGTGACAAATTGTTCCTTCTTTTCTACTCTTAACAAAATGCTTTACAATTTGTCTTAAAGTTTCCCAGATCTGCAGTGTTAATTTGAACACAGAGGTGTTATGTGATTACTTCAAAAATACTTCTTACAATGGAAGGGAGGTACTGCATCAGGAAGAACAGGAATTCTTACAGAAAAACAGTGGGTACTTGTTATTGGTTAGGTTCAAAGTCATGACTTATGCTGAACTGCAAAGGGGTGTATATATATGCATCTATATAAAGCAATAAATAAATACACCCAGTAGAATCCATGAATCCAATCTTGGGAGTAGTGCCACTGACAGGACCATCATCAATATGCAAAGTTCTTCTATATAATAACTTTTTTTTATAAAATTTTTCATTTGGTTTTAGAAGAATTTTAAGACTACATTATCTTTAATTAGTTAAGTAAGCTTTGGGGATAGGAGAATTTCACTCCTGTGAGTGAAAAAAGTGCACATAACCCACAGTGTTTCTGTGGCAGGAGATCTTCCTCATCTTAAAGATCATAGATTTAGTGAGGCTGATGAGTGAGGGAAGTCCTCAGACATCCAGGAAAAGATGTCTGGGAGAATGCACATAAGGAAAGGGGTTTGGGATCACTGCTCAGATAGAACAATGTACCGTTATTTTTCTGTAAGGCATCAGAGTAGGCAAGATACCAAAAAAAGGGCAAAGCTTTCAACATTAGAGTTTTATTTTACTCTTTCATTTCCAATGCAAAGTTCAGGGCAAGTGCAGTGAAGTTTGTGAACCTTGCAGCAACAGTTGGCCAAGTTTCAAACAAGCCTGAAATGGTATGTGGTTTTGGGTGCAAATCGGGTTGGGTTTGATCCCAAGCCACTTGAATCACAGCACCTTCATCTGCACGCAGCTTTATATTTCAACCTTCATTGCAGTCCAGATCCTGAAGATTTCCTTCTTGGAGAATATTCAGCCTTCCTGGACACTTTTGCCCTTCAAAACTTAAAGGGATGGCATGTAATTGCTTTCTTCCCAGCCGGCTTCTGGTTGGGTATTCCTGAGAAATGCTCTCTGTGTTAGATGCTAAGCCCTGGGGCCCAGTTAGGGCAGCTTTTAGCACTGGTTTTCTGGCATGAAATGGAGAAGTTCCTTTTCTTATCACTTCAGTACTGTTGCCACTGACTGCTCCCCAGTATCTCATGTCTATCGTCATTTGGGCAGTGAATTAGGAAACATCCAGTTTTTCTTAGTGGAATGAGCAGCACTGTTTGCATGTAAGGACTGATCCAAACACTTCTCGAGTAACACAAGCCCGTCACCACCTACTTCTATGAAACCAGTCTGAATGGTTCCACTTGTCAACTACTTCTCTGCTAAAGATGATAACAATAAGAGACAACTTGGTTTGTGGATATTTTTTGTTATTATTATTTTAAGTGCAATTGCACAGATAAGAAATCTTCCAGATGCTGTTAAACTATCCGAATGCTGCCTTGATGCACACACTTTTTCTGCAGTCCACAGCAAAATCTAACACTTCAAACAATTCAATATTGGTCAGTGCCTTTTTTTTAGTGTATTTTGATACAGATCACATAATGTAATCTCTTCGCTTTGAACAGCCCTTTTACTTGGGCTGTGTAATCCTGAGAATTGCTTCTTATAAAAAAACAGACAACCTAAGTGTGTGATTTTTGTAGCAGAGTTATTATGCGTGCATGCAGCTAATATGAGGGGAAAATTTGCCACAAACCTCTTTTCCCACCAGTTCCTGTCTTCATCCTTGTTTGCTACTTCTGCCAGTGCTTCTCTTCTCAGACCAGTTTCTGCTTTCAGCTCTCCAGTTCTTCCTTCCCCAGCCCACACCTAGGGATTTGTTCCATGTTCTTTTCAAACACAAATACATCTCTACAAGATGTAAGTTACACACGTGAATCTGTTGGCATGTTCTGAACCTGTGAAAGCAAAGCTCTCACCAGAAGTGCTATATTCCCACAGGGCTTTATTACATCCAAACTGAGAGTTTGGGATGTATTATTGGGAGCAGCAAATGTTTGCAGGATAAACAGAATTTCTTCATGGAAGCACAACAAATTGCACCACACTCTGCCAATCACTGCAAGTTTATCTTCTAAGCATTACAGAATTCAGGATTTGCTTCTGATCTCACCCTAGCTTTTTCTAATGTTAATTCCAAGAAAGGGAGTTATGCCTGACTTGCACCACTCTGAAGTCAAGGCACAAGTCGGGACATTCTGGGATCTTCCTGAATGAATTGCTGGAGAACTGTGGACTTGATGGCTATATAAAGTTAGCCTCAGAGAGCTTCCAAACTGAAAGTCTTGCGTTAGAAAAATTCTTTGGTTCCCATATCCAGATTGAAGTTTCAATGTGATAGAACCATATAAACATGATTATTCTTTTAGAGAGCTGGTAATCTTAAAGAGCAAGGGTAAGTGAAGGGATTTGAGCTTGCAGTCTAACTAGGGTGCTGCTAGGCACGGATTTCTAGTGTTGCCTTTTTGCAGTGTGATCTGCAAAGCCTCCTCTCCTCCCTCCCTCTTATGCTGAGCTCCTTTCTAGGTAACTGCTAGACTCCATTTTTCTAACGGCTGGCTTTCCCCCCTCTTCTTTTAACCCACCCTCCCAGAGAGAGTCCTGAATACATAAAAAGCTTTTGCAATGTGCCCTGAAGCATGTATACTGATGAAGCACATACAGTGTAATTATGGATAGCACAATGCAACATCATGAAGCGCCTTTATTTACAGCTTCTCTATCATGAGAGCATAATGAACAGATTCAGTGAGGAAATGCAAAAGCAGATGCCTTTGGCTGGCTCCTGTTGTTCTCTTTTTGGCAAAGACAGAGGGACGAGTCTATCCTGGGACAGCCCCGTTGAAGTCAGATGAGTTACACCAGGCAGGAACTGGAACTTCTTTCTTTCCTTCTTTTTCTCCTTCTTTTTTAAAGAATTTGGTTGCCAGATCTCTTTCCCCTGACTATCACAATTTCTCTTTCCACAGAAAGCCTGTGAGAAAAGACTCTCTGCTTCCGAAAAGGTAGGATAACTTTTTAGTCACTAATGGCTAATTTCCTCAGCAGTAAGCAGTTCTGTGCTTCTCTACAGATGCCTGTAATCAAAAACTTAATATCTAACCACTTACAGGAAAAAAAAGATACTGAAATCCTAAAATCTAACTTATGGATGAGTCAGGAACAATGGAAAGCACTGACAATGTACTAACACACAGCTGCGATGCTTTAGGTGTATGAAATCTGCTTAGAGCTGGCCTGGGTATCAGCATACAGTGTTACTTGAAATGTGTAAATATACCCTGTGTGTTCTGAGGTGCGACGTTAGACAAGGCTGCTGTGTGTGGATGCCTGTGAAACACCCTATTTTCTGGAAACTTTAGGGAAGAGGAACTGGTGACAACTCATAGAATCAGCCATATTTGGAAATGGAAATCTTTAAAACAAGTTTATTAAGGCATACCTGGGATGGCAGCTCATAGAACTGCTTTAATAGCAGAAGCTACCAGGACTGCTGATGCTTTGTGCTTGCTAGTGCTGTAACTATACTTGTTTTTTTCCTTTACTGAGGGCCTGAATAGAGCCTCTCATATAAAACCTGCCATTTACAATTTGCCTTTTGCTGAGGCCTCCTTTGTGTTCATGCAAGGCAGCTGGCAAAGGGTTGACTCCCCAGAGCAGAGTCTTGCCAGCTCTAGCTAATCAATATTCAGCAGAGTCCTCTGCTCATTACAGAGCCATTGATTATCTCTGGAAGGTTGCTCTTCCTGTGTGAGTGTCATTTTTCAGTCTTTTCCCTTTAGCTCCCTTCCCCCAAGCTCCCATGAGGAGAGAGTACTGGGATGGAAATGAGGTTCCATTTCAGAATGTGAATAGTTTGTCTTCAGATGTCAAAAGTGCTTGGAAAGTAGGTTATTTCTCCACTGCCAGGTTATTGTGTGTATCAACGTTGTACTTCTAATTTCAGTGACTTTCCTAATGACTGTAAATCATGGCCCTTATGGTATTCGTTGTAGTTGACTTAAGCAGGTTGTATTAATTACATTGAGATTTGGTCTCCTGTGGCAAGAGGGAAAACCCACATCTTTTACACAGCTGTAGCTGACCTTTCTGACCTCCGGCACAGCAGAGGAGAGCTGTGGCTTTATGTTCCATGCCATTCACATGCAAATGGACCAGGAGGCTCATGGGGAAATGAAAACATGGTGCAAGCCCTCATCTGACACGCTACACTCAGATTTTACCCACATGCACTGCACAGTAAATTCCCTTTCTCTAATACAGGCCAGTGAGCTGTTTTGCATGGAACAATACCTGCCCATCACCCTGCAGTCAGTCTGGCAAAAATCATAGCTAACCACCTATCTGCTTTTAAATGCGAATGTGCACTTAGGGGCATACTAAGTCATCAGTACTGTATTAAGTCAACAGAGAACTGTTAGATAAACATGCATTTATTCCCAGTGGTAGAATAGATGCCCGATATGTGGATGGATACAAAAGGCCTACTTGAACAACTGTTTTGGTTAGTTTGAGTTCCATACTTCGTTGTAAATCCAGCATTAACAATCACAGCACAGATTAGATGTGAAAAATGCAACATTTAAGTCTCGAGTGTGGAAGAGACAACTGGAACTAAGAGATGTGTGTAAAAGAAAGGTGGTTGGTAAAGCACACAATGCTCATCTCCACTAAACTAGTCAGTTTGAGGTAGTACCTCTGCAAAGAGCAGAAACTGTGCTGTGTTGTGAATACAGGTATGGAGTGACTCCTTCAGTGGAAGAACTGAGCCTGTTTTGGTTGGTACTAATTGAGTACCTAACATTCTGTCTGTAAGGAAGCTGAAAGGCAATAGCTCCCAATCTTTACCCTGCTTGTCTCTTGGCTTGAAATTGAAGTAATCGCTGCACTGAAAGTGGATACCTTTTCTACTCCTGCCCTTACCACTGGGTGAGGATCTCCAAGGACAAGCAGACTTGCTGCCTAGTTTTGTGCAAAGCACGAGGGAACTAGAAAAGTTCCAGGGAACTGAAAGCCAGAAATATGTTCTCGCTGTGGGGCTTTTCCAAGAAAGTGATGAGGTGCTGGAACAGGCTGCCTGGAGAAGTTGTGGATGCCCCGTCCCTGGAGGTGTTCAAGGCCAGGTTGGATGGGGCCCTGGGTGGGGACAGGGTGACCTAGTATTAAGTATGGAGGTTGGTGGCCCTGCATGCATCAGGGGGGTTGGAGCTTGATGATCTTTGAGATCCCTTCCAACCCAAGCCATTCTATGATTTTATGTCTCCTGTGGAGGATGGTAACATTCACTCTAGAACAAACGTAGGTCAGATCTGGTTAGCACCTGGCACTGCTGTGCCTTGGTACGTGTCGCAGAGAGGTCTGTGCCTTGTCAGGTACTGGTGGTTTAGCCCTGGTCTCCAGGGACTGGTTGAGAGCCAGCTCTGTGACCACTGCCAGCAATCTGATCCTGTCCGGTGATTAGCATATATCTGAGTGATGATGACAGGAAAATCGCAAACTGGGATTTGTTTCATCGAGGAGCTTTCCTGTCAGCTCCCTGCCTTCCTGACAGAGGCATGTGTGATCTGACTGCCAGTGAAGTGTGGTGAAGCCTAAATCAGGAGTTAAAGTAGAAGTGGACAACGGAGAGATGATTTCTCCTCTGACGGAGAGGGAGCTGTCCCTGGCACGGCAGAAGAGTGGCTCCAAATGCCTTCCTGTTTGTCAGGAAGTGTTTTCTTTCTGCTTTCAGTTGTCAGCCCATGGGCACTAATGTTTCTGGCTATTTTCAGCAAGGGGGCTGTGTTGCTATTTGAGAGACAGTATCCCTGAGATACAGTTGTGTAATAAGCTTGGAACAGATATCATTCTGATCTTTCTTATATATCCAGTTTGGCTTTCAGCTGTCTTTAATATACCTGAGATATATTCAGAGGATGAGGAGAAAGACTTATATTATGCCTTGGCCAGAGAACGTTACCAGTGCATTAAGTATATCTTAATGAACAGCATAACATTCCCTTTCCTCTATTAGGTGGAATTCTTCCTGGCCCATTTTTACTGACATTAGCCTGTAGTAACCACATCAATGAAAAGTCCTAGAGGGAAACACTGAATGGAATGTTTTTGCTAATGCAGCACATGGAGTAAAGGAAGTTAACACGCTGAACCCCAATAGTTCACATCATTTGCCAACAAATCTATCTGATGCAGACAAACTGATGCAGTCTTCCAGCGTGTCGCGCTTTGGGATGTGGTTGGGTGTTAGGGATGCAGAGTGCTCTCAGGGGTGCAGTGACAGCCAGTGGGCTAAAAAGCAGCAAGCTCTTCGTGAAATACTGTACGAGAAATCTCCTAAGAGACGTGAAATGCCTCCAAAGCCATCTTGTGTGTTTGGCAAGTGAAATCTAACCAGAGTAGACATTTTTCCATCGAGATTTTTATTATGCAGATTATGCCTTCTAGCTGCAAAATGACATTTAAAGTAACTGAAAAGAAAGATTTCATATGAATAATACATTAAATATACTGTAGTTCATAGAACAAGGCAAACACACAGTTTCAGCTGTAGACTGTCCTAATGTTCAGTGAATGAAACAAAGTATTCAGCACCATTGATTCTGTTTATGATCTGCCGATAGAATTTGCATCATACATTAAGTGCATTCATTAGACCTAATTAGCAAGAAGAACTCTGAATTTTAAGCTGTGTTTCTCTTAAAGAGAGACCATCTAACTGTCAGTAGTGCATTTCACTTAGCTAGCTTTACCTTCACTAATACTAGGTAAACCTAAATCTTATCTAGTTTAAATTGCTGGCTAACCTTACTCCAGTATGCTCCAGATAGTCTCCTTCAGGTACAACTAAACTACTGCCATGTTTTATGTTACAAGAAAAAGGCAGGGCTCTGGACATGTCAATAGCTACATAGAATTTGAATAAAGAAGTGTAAAAAAAAACCAACCAAAACCAGAATTTTATGCATGTGAGACTGAAAGATGTTCTGAGTTATACTGATTATGAGGAGTCTGCATCAAATTTGAGGATGTTTTCTAGTGGAGAAAGATTACGTGTTCCTGGCTTGGCAGCTAATGTGAAGAGGAGGTTACAGAAATCATCTGTATAATGGCTTTTTTTAGTTGTAAAATCATGTGTCGGTGTTGTCATGCAGTCAAAATAGCCATTGTGGATTGATTTCCACAAGTGATATGTCAATGTTCTTATATTTGCAAATATGGCAAAAGAAATGTCCTTTGGAATTCATGAGTGCAGAATAAAGTTTTGAAAGATCAAGGCTTTTGTTGCGAGTTTTATTCCTGTACCTTTAAAAATCCCTTAAGGGACAGCAAGGCATTTGATACTGTCTCCCACAACATCCTTATAACAAAGCTGAGGAAATGTGGATAGATGAGTGGACAGTGAGGTGGGTTGAGAACTGGCTGACTGGCAGAGCGCAGAGGGTTGTTGTTGGCGGTGCAGAGTCTGGTTGGAGGCCTGTAACCAGCGGTGTTCCCCAGGGGTCGGTGCTGGGTCCGGTCTTGTTCAACATCTTCATCAATGACCTTGATGAGGGGATAGTGGCCACCCTCAGCAAGTTTGCTGATGATACGAAGTTGGGAGGATTGGCTGACACACCCGATGGCTGTGCTGCCATTCAGCGAGACCTGGACAGGCTGGAGAGCTGGGCAGTAAGAAACCAGATGAGGTTTAACAAAAGCAAGTGTAGAGTCTTGCACCTAGGGAGGAATAATTGCATGCACCAGTACAGGCTGGGGGATGAGCTGCTGGAGAGGAGCTCTGCAGAGAGGGACCTGGGTGTCCTGGTGGACGACAGGTTGGCCATGAGCCAGCAGTGTGCCCTTGTGGCCAAAAAGGCCAATGGCATTCTGGGGTGCATTAAAAAGAGCGTGGCCAGCATGTCGAGGGAGGTGATCCTCCCCCTCTCCTCTGCCCTGGTAAGGCCTCATCTGGAGTACTGTGTCCAGTTCTGGGCTCCCCAGTACAAAAAAGACAGGGATCTCTTGGAAAGAGTCCAGCGGAGAGCCACAAAGATGGTGAAGGGCCTGGAACGTCTCTCCTGTGAGGAAAGGCTGAGGGAGCTGGGTCTGTTCAGCCTTGAGAAGAGAAGACTGAGAGGGGACCTGATCCAGGTCTATAAATATCTAAGGTGTGGGGGGCAGAGTAGTGAGGCTGGACTGTTTTCAGCAGTGTGCGGAGACAGGACAAGGGGAAATGGCCAGAAGCTGGAGCACAGGAAGTTCCGCACCAATGTGCGCAAGAACTTCTTTACGGTGAGGTGACGGAGCACTGGAACGGGCTGCCCAGGGAGGTTGTGGAGTCTCCTTCTCTGGAGATATTCAAGACTCGCCTGGACGCCTACTTGTGTGACCTGGTGTAGGGAGCCTGCTTTGGCAGGGGGGTTGGACTCGATGATCTCTGGAGGTCCCTTCCAACCCCTACGACTCTGTGATTCTGTGACACAGATGAGAAGCAACAGCCCATTCTGGGGGCTATGCAGATTCTTAGAGCTACCTTATGTCGATAACATCTATAGACTTCTCAGGCTACTTTGGTCTGAACCAGTGACTCTGTTCAAGCAGGAGATGGCAGCGGTCACTGAACACTTGTGGACTGTGTTTTCTTAGGGAACTCCATGAACAGAATATAACATTGTCTGGAAGAAATAAAACTCCAGCATCCAGAACTGTTTGGCAGGCTGTGCAGACTTCAGCATCAGGTATGCAAGTTCAGACACTGCTGTGTACTTACCATTAAATTAACTGTCCAGAAAATACCTTCAGTGATCCTTGTCCCCAGGCAGAGGGCTCGTGAGCTCTTTGTGCAAAAATCAGCATTTCACACTGCAAACAAAGCAGACTTCTATTACATAGAAGTGAGCTCTTACCCTGCACAATTAAGTAGCATATTCTAGTGTTTTTTCAGTCCTTGATTAAATGCAAGTAAAAAGACCTGCTAAGTAATCTGTCTTGTGTGTTTAATACCTAAATTATGACAATGAAGGTGCTATAGTTCTCTGCTGTTTTCCATGCTGAAACTGTGCCAAGTATTTTCCCCTGAGCAGAGGAAGTGGAATGCTGGCTATTCTGTTTGCTGTCAGTGCAGGCTTTGAAAGCAAAGACAGAATCTGGATTAATTTGTCTGCAGTTAGAACTTGCTTGCATTCTGGTACTTCAGAGGTGGTTTTAGGAAGAGTACACTGTGATAGGTTTGTTAGTACATGACAGCTGAATCTGTCCCACGCAACAATTAATCTTCCCAAACACTTGCTCTCATCATTAGCTTTCTGGTAAGTTGTGTTAACTTCTAACATAAGGAAGCACTTATAATGACTATGTCCTTTGAAATGAAGGAAAAGAGAAGGAAAATAAGATTTTTTTTTTAATGGTAAAGAATGAAACCAAAAGAGCTTAGAGAGGAAGAGCTGTGAGGAGAACACATGGTTTACATAGAGCCGGGACACAATTAGTTATCCTTTCCTTTTTTTTTTTTTGTCCCATTCTTTGTACAGAGTTGTCACCAGGTGTTTGAGTACCTTCTCCATGGATTCAGTCTTCCAGTGTATCCGTGATGTAGCAAAAGGAGAATGAGGGGTGGATACAGAAAATAATTTGCTTAAAGTCATTTAGAAAGCCTGAGATACTGCAGGGCACAGAATGCTGATAACCTCCTTCACTTAGGAATGAATGAAGTCTGAAAGCAATCCACACCATTATTTCCTATGATTTTTATATCTACTCAAACCCAGGCTGATCTACTTGTTACTCAAGTGACTCAAGATTATTAGCTTCAGTCTCTCTTTAAAATAAAACTAAAATTGGCATATTATTTATGTTCAGAGAAATGGAAGCAGTGAAAAATGGAATATTTGAAATCTCCCAGGTGAAATTGATGAATGCTCTCATATTCATTTGCAATTTCCCCTGCAGACTCATAGCACAGATCCATGATCATAATTAAGATTTTTGTTCTGCCGGTTATCTATTGGTTTTTTTTTTTAGGAAAAAACATAGCTATTAGATTATTATCTTTAGCATACTTTCTTAAGGGGATGTTCTGTGAGTCTTTGGACTCAACATAACATATATGTGAAAGTATTTGAGATACTTCAAATTGTAATAATGAAAGACTGAGCTGAAACCTTGGAAGATGAAGCATTAAAACATATATTTCATGTAATGCTTGCAGTCAAATACTATCTGTGCTTTTTTTTTTTACAGTGTTTATTGTAACTATAAGTACTGTAGAGGAAAACATGGCTAATGTGGTGAACTTGAGGGTGTATTGAGGGACAAATATCTGTAGGAAATTATCAGTTCTAGCTTTTGGGGAAAGGGCTGTTATTTGGCAGAGGATAGAGATCCTTCATTGATGCAAAGCCTCTGCTACAGTTGAGCTTTATATTGTTACTAAAAAATATATGTGTTAAGATTCTTTCAATATTACAACAGTGGAGTTGAGCAAAAAAATAGACCATTATCTACAATATCTGTCAAGACTGGAGAATGCACGTGCAGGATTTGTTCATTGGAGGATTATCTGTTCATTTAGTCCAAAAGAGAAAATGATATCATTTCTTTGGTTCAATTAAGTTTATTGCGACAATTTTTGAAGGCTAATTATGAAATCTCAGCAAGTAAATCTAAGCTCCCTTTTTCTTGTTTTACTCTCCAGGTTTACAAGATGGTTTAAGATGCACTAATTTGACTGGCAGGAGTCTCTAGTCTTGAATTATACTTAGAGGGTAACTTTTTGTGACAGGAACAACTTCACAGTGGAGCCATCTTGTTTCACATTTGTGGGGAAGAGGGCAGCAACAGAGCATGCTAGGAATGTGGAGGTTTCTGTTTGTTCTGGGGGATTACATTTGCGTGATTTACTCAGATGTAGGAAATCTGCTGAGACTGCGTATTGAATGCTGTGTTCAGTTTTGGGCTGCTCACTTCAAGAATGCTTGAGTATGTATGGAGAAAAGCAGCGCAGCTGGTGAAAGGGCCAGAACACAAGGCTTCTGAGCAAGGTGAGGGAACCAGATGGGTCAGTCTGGAGGAGGGGGGGCAGAGGAAGGACCTTATTGCTCCCTGCAACCTGTGCTAAGGCACAAGCAACAAGTCTCAAGCATTGGAACTGGCTGCCCAGGGAAGTGGTGGAATCCCCATTGCAGGAGGTGGTAAGAGACACGCTGCTGTGGCACGGTTGGGCTTGATGAATCCTGAAGCTCCTTTCCAACCAAGCGGACCCCATCCTTCTGTGAAATAACCAAGGACGGGGTGCAGCAAACATCCAGCTTGACGTGTGGGCACTGTGCAACAAGGCGATGGGTCAGGTTCAGCCCAGGAGCCGACAGACTGCCACAGAAGCAGGCTGTCACAAGTGGTGTCCTCCCAGACTGGCGGTGGTTCCCGGCATGACTCCTCAGTGCCAGCGCTGCTCTGCGCTTGGTGGCTGGGCACGAAACCCCCGGGGCCTCATGCGAGCTTCAGGGCCCGGGGTTTCAAGCACATTTTATTGCTGCCCTTTAACTGCAAGTCGCTGTGCCTTAGTGCGAAGTTATTCCAAACGAGGAGGTTTGACACGCGCTTTGTCCCCCAGGCAGCGATACCCGTACATTGGAACAGCCCCGCCCTGCCCCGCTCCCCGCCCGGAGCCACGGGACGGAACGGCGGGCGCTGCCTCCTGGCGGCCGCGTCCCTCAGCGGCTCGGGCGGCGGTTCTGTCCGCAGAGCAACGCGAGCGCCGTCCTCGCAGGCTGGAGCCATCAGGTGTCAGCCTTGCTCTGCTATCCGTACTGCGTTATGCCCGTCGTCCTCCCACAGGCTGCATTCATCTGCCTGCCAGAGACAGGACTGAGAGCTGGGACCGTTATTTGCTATAGGATCATAGGATGCTTAGAGTTGGAAGAGGCATTTAAAGGTCATCTAGTCCGGCTCCTCTGCAATGATGAGGGACACCCACAGCTTCATCAGGTGCTCAGAGCCCAGATCAGCCTGGCCTTGAAAGTCTCCATGGATGGGGCATCCACCACATCTCTGGGCAACCTGTGCCAGTGCCTCACCACCCACAATGTGAAAGGCTTTTTCCCTATATCCAACCTAGATCTCCCCTCTTTGAGCTTGAAGCCGTTTCCCTTGTCCTGTCACCACAGACCCCGCTAAGGAGTCTGTCCCCTTCTTTCCTGTCACTCCCCTTTAGATACTGACAGCTGCCCTCAGCTCTCCCCGCAGCCTCCTCTTCTCCATCTGCACAGCCCCAGCTCTCAGCCTGTCCTGTAGGAGAGGTGCTCCATCCCTGGGATCATTTCTGTGGCCCTCCTCTAGATGTGCTCCAACAGCTCCATGTCTCTCCTGTGCTGAGGACTCCACATCTGGACGCAGTGCTCCAGGTGAGGCCTCAGAGCACAGAAGAGAGGGGCAGGACCACCTCCCTGACCTGCTAGCCACACTTTTTTTGATGCAGTCCAGAATACAGTTGGCTTTCTGGGCTGTGAGGGCACATTACTTGCTTATGTTCAGCTGCCATCCACCAGTGCAACTCGGGTCATCTTTGGCAGGGCTGCACTCAATTCCCAGCTTGTATTGGTAGCAAGGGTTGCCTCAACCCAGGTGCATTTGGATTTGTTGAACCTCATGATGTTCACCTGGATCCACTGCTCAGCTTGTCTATGTTCCTTTGGATGGTGCCCCATCCCTCTGGTGTGTCAAATGCACCCTGCAGCTTGGTGTCATCAGCAAACTTGTCGAGGGTACACTTGACCCCACTGTCAATGCCACTGATGAAGATATTAAAGAGTATCAGTCCCAGCACCCTGGGGGCACCACTCATCACTGATCTCTGTCCAGACACTGAGCCATTGACCACCACCATCTGAACTCAATCCTGCAGCCAGTTCTTCATTCATTGAACAGTCCACCCATCGAATCCTTATCTTTCCAATTTGGAGAGAAGGATGCTGTGGGGTACTGTGTTAAAGCTTGTACTGAAGTTGAGACAGAGACAGATGATATCAGTGGCTCTTCTCTTGTCCATTGATTCAGAGGCCACTATGCTGGTCTTTGCCCTTGGTGAAGCCATGCTGTTCTCCCAATATGGGAGATATTGTCTTCCCATCTTCCACATGTCTTAGCATAGCTTCCACGAGGATCATCTATGTTTTGATGTTAATTCTGACATTCTCTACTCAGTCCTGAAGAACATGTATTGCCTTTACAAACCTTAAAAAAAACATAACAAAATAGAACAAAAAACAAACAAACAAAAAAAAACAAACCAAAACAAACCAAAAAAAAACCTTGGATCTTAAATGTTTCTGACTAAACAAAGCCTTCTTAAAATAAACCCCAAATGGAAAAGATCCAGTTGTCAGCCTGTTAAACACCAAAGCAAAGCAAAGCCCCAGGGAAATGAATGTGTAGTGGTCAGTGGTCTCACTGTTCCTTGGGGGCTGATAGTAATAAACATGGCATATGTCCAGGGGGAACATGGCCTGGGCAGAGAGGAAACCTCTGTCTCGTGGATAATGGAATAAGGCAGTGCAAAAACTGATTTATAGGTGTGAATGAAATTTAAAGGACAAACATGCATACATTTCATAGATGGAAGACTGCTCAGGAAATAGCATGAAAGAAAGTGAAGAAGAAAGTAACTATGATGACAAGAAATAACCCAAAACACTAGTGTTTTTTCCTTAGCTCCCTAAAGACTGCAGGTCTTTGTTTTCAGGGCATGAGCTACTGTTTGGCAGGTTTCCTGAACCACTCTATCTATTCACTTGGTGCTAATGTGAAAGTGCCCAGACTCCCTGGAAGGAGGGCTTTGTTGGAAACCTTTCATTACTGAGGATTAGCTGTTTGGTAAACCCTCCTCTCCTTTAATAGTCTGCGGAAGTGCTGGCTAATGAAGGGCTCTTTGTGGTGGTGCTGTGAGTGTGGGACTCGAGTCCATTTTATTGCTCAGATTTCAAGCCAGGGTTTGTTAGCTCCGAAGAAGACTGAAGGGAAACTGAGTCACACTCTTTGGCTCTGCCAAAAACATTTTTTAAAAATTTGCAATCCTTTCTCAGTATTCTTGCTGAGTTTATGGTCTAAACACTTTATAGAATTGCAGAATTAGTGGAAAAGACCACTAAGATCAGCCATCAACTCATCCCTACCATGCCCAATAAACCTTGTCCTTTGGTACCACATCTGCGTGTATCCTGAACACCTCTAGGGATGGTGATTCCACCACTTCCCTGGGCAGTCTGTGCCAATATTTGACCACTCTTTCTAAGAATTTTTTCCCAGTGTCCAACCTGAGATGACCCAGAAGCTACTTGAGAGGACATAGCCATACATGTCCATGGACTGGGCTGTACCAGAAGTGCTCATGTCCTTGCAAGTCCCCTCTCTTCATACCTCACAATCCATTGGGATCAGTGGAGTGCCCTGTCAACTAGAAGAAAGGGAATGTAGAACACATAAAGAAGCCAGAAAAAACCTCCACCAATTCACAGATCTGCTAGCTCATCAGTGTTCTCCACGTTCAGGTGAAAATCATGGACCAACTCTCCTGGAAGTGCATTTATGATGACTGGAAGCTGTCAGCATGGGTTTGCCATAGGTAAATGATATCTGGCTCACCTGATTGCCTTCTTGTGATTAAAATGAAAGGATTTGTAGCCCTACAAATGATTTTCTCATTTACATTAGCAAGGGTTTCGATGCCATCTCTCAAAATACTTTTGTATCCAAGTGAATACGTTATGGTTTGGGTGACTGAACAATCCAGGGGTAAAAATTAGTTGACTGGACAGGTTCAGAGAGCGGTGATTAGGTATCAACACTCTGCCTTGAGACCAAGAGTAAGATCTGCTCCAGCACTGGTCCTGTTCAACAACTTTATCACCAATATGGAGGAGATGACAAAGTGAACTGGGAGAGGTGACAGTTGGCTGATGTGCTTGAGGGCAGGGCTGCTATCCAGAGGGGCCTTGACAGGCCCAATGAATGTCAACAGGAGCCTTAGAAAGAAGGCTTAGAAAGTGTTGTGCTGAGGACTGGGGACAGCTTATTTGAAATATTTCCTTTTGATAGCGACATAAGAACTGAAAGAACATGGGTGCCAGCTTCAGTTCATAATGCAGCTGTACAGCTCTTGACGGAGCCAAGTATGGACATCCTCGTCTCATCCTCCAGTCAGGTGGAAGATGTGGCAGGAAAGTTTAGGATTTATTTCTTCACTGATAGAGTTCCATATTTGTTTTAAAACCCAAGAGATTTAAACTTTGGTTACTGATGTTTTTGTTTTAGGTTTTTTTTTTTTTTTTTTTTTTAATCAAAGTGATGTGGTAGAACACAACCCATTTTCTATGAAAAATATTTCAGTAAATCTTAAATAATGAATAAATAGAGTTGAAAATCAGTCTGTGACGTCAAGCAGGATTCTTTTGTCTCAGTAATAAATCTCTTTCACTAATGCTCCCAACCCATTAGTTATATACAAAGGGGAAAATAATTGCAGTGCCAAGCTGTAGCACTGTAAAAAGATTAGATTATTTGGTTATTTCCTGTGGGGGAAAAACAAAATAAAACAAACAAAAAAAGCAACCCACCAAAACATACAAAATATTCAAAGCTCGTGAAGATATTGAGTCAGTTAAACAACCTACTCATTTGTGGATTTGTTTTGCTCATTGCTTCACAAACTCAATGACCTTGGGATGTATCCAACTGCTTGTCGTAATGCTTTCTTATAGACGCGGGCAGAATCACGATTGCCCTAAATCAGAGCACAGATGGGATACAATGGGCAGAAAAAGGGCTGGCTGTGGTCAGCCAAAAAGCACCTCTGAATCCTAGTGAAGGAACTGCAGCAGATCACAGTGACCCAGAGGAACTGATGCAGACAAAAATGTAAGTCAGTGCACGTGCACGTCTGCTGCCAGAGTGCCTACGTTGCAGCTGTGTTCTGTGGTCATTCATGCTTGATGTATGGGAAGAGGCAGTGTCTGAGAGGAGCAAGTGTCTGTATGAAAGTCTAATTATGGAGTCTGGACACACACAACTGTCCAGCAAGCCTCTGCACATGAATCAGTGCTCATTGCTGAGACTATTTAGCAGAGGCATCGCCATCAGATTTATGTGTTTTTCCTGTCACTGTGTTGTTATTAAGTTGAAAGGTGATGGACAGAGATCCCGTGGGACTGATGGTCTCTGTGTTGTTCTGTAGCTGGTTCCTAGCATAGACAGGGACTTCTGAATGTAATCGAACCTTCCTCTGCGTCAGTGGGGAAACAGAGGATGTTGAGGTCAATATGGAAGTGTTTGGGATGAAAGAGCTGATTTACATCCATTCCCACGCCATATAATGGAAGCTGTGTGAACTGACCATTCATAGTAATTGTCACAATAAGTGTGTTCCTACCTCTGGGTTGCATGGGGTGCATTGCACTGCATTGGGTGGGCTGTGTGGGGGCTGCCAGCTCACTCTGGGTGTGCTGTAGGGCTGCTGACAGCCCAGGGGATGCCTTGGGGCACCTGGCTCCCAGGGCTGAGCATAGCTCCACTCAGGACCTGTGCAGTGCCAGGCATTATGTAGGTTTGCTTCCACCCCCTGGCAAATTGCTGTACAGATAATGCACATCTTTGGTACCTTTCCTGGTCTTGTACCATGCATCATACCAGTTTTCTTTTGGGAAAGCAATGGGCAACCAAATATAGTTGGCTGCAGTGTGTTTGCCCAGCATACCTCCCTGCTGCCCTGTTTTTCCTCTTCATATTGTAGCTTTCCTGAGGTGCCTAGGGATGCAGTGTGTACAGATTGAAATATCTTAGAGCTTGTTAACATTCACATAAATATAATTTTGCTTGTCAAAGATATTTTAGATGAGTGGCTTTGAAAACCATTTTAATTATTTAGTTATACTCCTTTTGTAACATAACATTTTGCTCAAAAATGTGTGGCTAAAACCAGAAAAACATCAAATTTAGATTTGTATGCTCCCAGTAATGTCAACTCCCTAAAATCTGTGCTGAACTTTCTGTGTTTAAATGTTACCTGGTAGATACATTTTTATTTCATACGTGAGTTTTCCCTCTTACCATTGGCCTTTGCTATCTATTAAGGACCATCTTTTACACAAAGTCAGGCCAGAAGAAGTTATTTCTAGATAAGATGCTTGGTCTAAAGTTAAAGCCTGCTTAATTCTAAAGTTTCAAAAATAAAACTGAAACATAATTCTGGTCAGATCCCATGTTAGAAATCTCAAATACACTATCAGGCCAAAGAAGATTTTGATTTAGGAAAAGCAAAAGCAGAATAATTATCTCTTGGTATATGTATGAGAGGCCTCTGTTCCCCATGACGTGCACTGGTGCTTGTAGCACTGCAGAAGTGTGTTTCCTTTCATGAATTATTTTCGGAACAAATTTATTGTGCTACAGGAGAGTCTGTGGAGATGTCTTTCACTGTACGCCCAGCATTAATACCCACTGAAATCTGCACAAGATGCCAGCTAATCTTCAGCTTTGTAGTTCCAGATCCATACACAGTCTTATTCAGCCTCATAATTTATTCTTCATCTGCGAAGAGCTCCAAGCACTTTACATAAACAGTTGTGTTTTCCTGGTTTACCAGTGCTGCTTAGGCAGCAGCCAGAGTCTGATTTGTAATTGAAATAGGATAGTAGCTGTCTAATGGTTCTCAGTGTGATGGTGTTCCCTTGGAAACGGGAAGTTCTGAGGCTTTTAGCATCTCTGAGAACAATTTTTGTCATAGTTGGCAGCAGTTTGCTCTCTACCTCAGCCCCCAGCTCCTTGCTCTGCCATGAGAAAAGCTCTGCCAAAAGACTTTACCCTTGCTGCCAGGTCCTGGGCTCAGGCCTGGGCTCATAGTCAACGTAGGGACCCTGCAAAAGGATTGAGGACTGTTATTGTACAGCTGTAGATGAACTTATGGACACAGAACAGTAGCATGGAAACCTTCCTAATACTGAAGGAAAAAATGCCTTTCTCTTTCAAGCTGTACTCGGACATAGCACCTCCATCATCAATGGGTATAGATAGTGCCATCCTTCCGCACACAGGACTAACAGGAATATTAATTCACCAGTTAAATGTGACTGCTGAAAGCACAGAAGCATTGTTGCAGTTGCTGGGAGTGTGATGTATTTATTTAGACTGCACAGACTGTGCCCCAAGATGTTTTGTGGGAATGTTTCTGCAATGTTCATGTATTTCAATGCTGAACCATATCAGAATCTTCTCTTTAGATTCCTGGCACAAGCTACTACCTGGGTTTTCTTGTTTGAAACTGGACACGTATCTTCTGAGGAAATCCTGGCCATATTGTGATCACATCATCTGTATAAAGCAGTATATGTTGACACCTCCTCCTGGTATCAGATGAGAGCTTTGTTATGACATAATGTAACAGAGAGTAATTCTTCCAAATAGAGTCTTTTTTTAACTTTCAGGTTAAAAAGCAAGCAAAAGAAAGGAACAAAAATCTGTTTGCATACCCCCAGATTTTCCTTTTCCCCCAAGCTCTCTGATCGATCAGTAAGTCACTGCCTGTCCTCACATCCCTCCCATATTTCCACCTGTGGATGCAGCTGTGTTGTCACTGCTACTACAACTTTTCTCCAAGCACTCTTCAAGTCAGAAGCCCAGATCTTCCTGCAGGAAGCCGGTATGAAGTCCCATTTTCCTACAGGCCTGTTTAAGTCTTCCTCTTCCCACACTGACTTACTGCTAGCATGTAGTTTCTTTCTCCAGATACACAGTGCCTTGTTTGATGGCAACCTGAATTCCATTTTAAATTGCCACATTTGAACAAAACTTGTGAACACTGTGGGAGGCACAGGCCCCTTCAATGTGTCTATTACAGCCCTGTCATCTAGTGATAACACTGGTTATTAACCCCTGGCAGGAAACACAGAGTACTGAGCGGTTACACTCTTGTTTTTCAGACTCCACAGCCAAACTAAACACCAGAGTTTCCAAATGTTGAGTGTTTGACCTCTCGTGTCAAGTCATTTGACCTCTGGCTTTGCATTGATCATACTGGATGAAATACTTATGATCTTAACCTACTATATGGCATTCCTCTATTGCATCTATAAACAAACAGCAAAGTGGAAACTGCTGGTAGATAGCATTAATCTCATTGAGTAAAAACAGTGTGAAAATTCCTGAATTGCTGTGTATGTGAAATAATTTATTTTTCCTTTTTTGACAACATTTCCAACTAGGCAGACACAGCTGTATTTACAACTAATGCTTGCAGTGTGGCTAGATAAGTTGTCCCCTTGTATCTACTAGAAGGATATATGGTATTTCATCAAATATAGTGGCATTCTTTCAACCAAAGCCTGTCTACATCTGAAAATGATGTATAATTTCTAAGGTAACAGTGAAGGAAAGCTTCAGTCTTAAGGACAATAATTAGGGCTTAACCATTAAACCGAATTCATGATCACGATATTGATTCATGATGATCATGATCATGATACATGCATAAAAGATTTTGAAAATTATTCCCCGTTTATTGATGTTGTTTTTGTTTTTTATATTTTAGAGTCTTATTCTATTATCGTAATTTAAATTTTAGAACACACAGAGGAAATTTTGATGCAAGCGTAGAAGTCTTCTCAAGATATCTATTTGTTCTGTATTACAAACCTTATTTTGCTGTGTCTTGATCTCATCTATTTGTGCATCGGATCTTTGGTTAATAATGGTGGGTTTCATGAAGTCATACAGTAAGTAGCATATAAATGTGATCACAAATGCCTTTCCTTTTCATATGTTAATTCTGCAATCATGTGAATATACTCATTATCTTTATAGTCTTCTTTGTAAACGTGCTTTGCTTGTGGTTTTATGGGTTAGGCATTTCCCTTGTCTTTCTTTACTCCATTATTCTACTTAAGATGAATGTCAGGCTTATGTACTCAATACTGTATAGGCTCTCTCCATGGTCTGGTAATTTCCCATGTCTTTTCAAAAATACTTGTGATTACACTGAAGTTATCTTATTAACTCGCAATATCCATCTATAAATGGAATTGAGCCAGCAAATCTTTAGCTGACTTCCTTTCAATTTCTATGCCAGTTCTTTGTAATAGCTACTTATAAGGCTGTCTTAACTTCATATTAATGATTACTTTCTATTGTTGAAACAAAGCTTTCAGTCTTTGCCATTTCTCAGCTGCTAATTTAATCGGTTTCCTTTTATCAAAATAGTAGCTTTTTCTTTTACAGTTTTTATTACCTGTGTAATAAAAGTTCTCATCTTTCCCTAATCTGTCACAGTAACTTCATAGAACTGTTTGAGTTGGAAGGGACCCTCAATGGTCACCTAGTCCAACTCCCCTGCACTGAACAGGGATGCCTACAACTCAATCAGATGCCTGGTGCAGCCTGAGCTTGAATATCTCAAGGATGGCACATCCACCACATCTCTGGGCAACCTGTGCCAGTGCCTAACCACTCTTATTAATTAGAAACTTCTTCCTTATATCCAATCTAAATCACCCCTCTTTTAGTTTGAAGCCATTTCCCCTTGTCCTGTCACAGCAGATCCTGCTAAAGAGTTGCTAAAAGATGGGCTGCTCTCAGGTCTCACCTTCTCTTCTCAAGGCTGTGCATCCCAGCTCTCAGCCTGACCTCACCAGGAACATCTTCCATCCTTTGGATCATTTTTTGTGGCAAACTTCTTGCACATTCTCATGTAGTCTCTAACTTACTATGTCTTACTGGAGTAATTATTCTTTCTCACTGTCTTCCTTTTTCGTCACAGAATCACAGAATCACACAGAATCACAGAATCACAGAATTGTAGGGGTTGGAAGGGACCTCCAGAGATCATCGAGTCCAACCCCCCTGCCAAAGCAGGCTCCCTACACCAGGTCGCACAGGTAGGCGTCCAGGCGGGTCTTGAATATCTCCAGAGAAGGAGACTCCACAACCTCCCTGGGCAGCCCGTTCCAGTGCTCCGTCACCTCACCGTAAAGAAGTTCTTGCGCACATTGGTGCGGAACTTCCTGTGCTCCAGCTTCTGGTCATTTCCCCTTGTCCTGTCTCCGCACACTGCTGAAAACAGTCTGGCCTCGCCACTTTGCCCCCCACACCTTAGATATTTATAGACCTGGATCAGGTCCCCTCTCAGTCTTCTCTTCTCAAGGCTGAACAGACCCAGTTCTCTTAGCCTTTCTTCATAGGGGAGATGTTCCAGGCCCTTCACCATCTTTGTGGCTCTTCGCTGGACTCTTTCCAAGAGATCCCTGTCTTTTTTGTACTGGGGAGCCCAGAACTGGACACAGTACTCCAGATGAGGCCTTACCAGGGCAGAGGAGAGGGGGAGGATCACCTCCCTCGACCTGCTGGCCACGCTCTTTTTAATGCACCCCAGAATGCCATTGGCCTTTTTGGCCACAAGGGCACACTGCTGGCTCATGGCCAACCTGTCGTCCACCAGGACACCCAGGTCCCTCTCTGCAGAGCTCCTCTCCAGCAGGTCATCCCCCAGCCTGTACTGGTGCATGCAATTATTCCTCCCTAGGTGCAAGACTCTACACTTGCTTTTGTTAAACCTGTCAGTTGTAGTTAGAGGTATTCTCAGTAGGGAATTCAAATCATGTTGAGGTTTCTTCATACTTCTAACTATGCTTCAATGGGAGAGCTGTAGTCTGTTGAAAAATTAAATATTTTAACTTTGAATCTCCCCCCATGTCTAGACTACAGTACTGACTACTTCTTGCTCTTGAATCTTTTCGGATTTTAATTTTTGTATATTTGAAAAATCTAAATTATTATACTTTTGAATTCTATTATCTCAGTCCTGATATGGGAAAAAATCACAGACATCGTAGTCAGTATTGATCATTATTATGTTGTCTATTACTCAGGTCCCTAAATACTTACGTTATCTCTCATTTCCTCTAGTGAGTCATTATTTTTGACATAGATTCTTCAGGCAAACTTGAGTTGAAGTTGTATTGCATGGATTAAATAACTTCCTCTGCTACCAGGAAGCAATGAGAAGATTTAATATCTTGTATTTCCTGTACAAAGAAGTGGTATAAGTGTGGCATCTATAAGTGGAAGGGTAGCTCCTGGTCAGAATCAGTTCCAGGATTAGAATCTGTGGTTCTCATTTAGCCTCAAGGGCTGTCCTCAGCCACCCAATCTCAGCCTGGCAAAGCTCCCCTACCCCTGGGTAGGCAATGTCTACTCAGGGTTAGTTCCTCCTCATTTACTCCCTGCAGGCTTACTCACAAGTGGTCCATCTGTAAACAAGTGAGGTGAGGCAGAGATGTGGAGGTTGCCTGTGGCCTTCACTTGGCCTCTGCCCGGTACAATTCCCTGCATGGGGCTGATCTGCAGAACCTCTTTCCACCAGAGGGCAGCTGTCAAAAGGAGTGTGATGGGCTGGCCTGGCTCAAGGTGAGACAGCAAAGAATTTGGGTCCTGTTCTTCTGCTCGTAATTTCCTCCCTTTAGCCACCATCTATGGCATTAAGCTTAAGGAATGCTTCCCACAGTGAAAGTGAAGGCAGTGTTTTTGCCCATTTCCCCACAGGATCCATCCTCATCCTTAATCGAAGACAAAGCTTTAAACATCCAGTAATGCATCAGAAAGATGAATGTGCAATCAGCGTGTCCCTGAGCTCCATCCTTTGCAGATCTGGCACAGTTCCTGCAGTCTAAGGAGGGAAGAGCAGAGAAAGTTGTCAGCTACTGACATAGCTCAGTACTCCATCTCCTCCCTTTATGAATGGTATAGAGCCACTTACACACATTTTGTGTGTGGCTAGTGTCAGGCCATCAGCAGAATTGCAGAAGACAGTGGACAGCACCATTATCTCTAAATGACTATCGTCTGGGAACGAATGGGATGTGGGATGAATGGGGGATGAGAAGGTAGGAGAATGGCCAGTTAACCTCTAAGGCATGCAGGAGAGTGCCTGCACTAGTGCAAAAGTGAGTTCCTGTCAGTCACCAGAGCTGTAAACAACAGAAACGTTTCTAATTCTGGAAACTCTCAATACTACCGTAATGAAGCCACAACTTATGCAATGGTGACTGCTGACATGAGAGCAAGGGCTGTGCTTTCTTTCCCTGCCAGCATGCCTGCGGTTCTCTATAACATGCAACACAATGCAGACACTTTGGTGCCTAGCATTGTTACTTCTTCCCCTACTTTGTACACTGAACAGTGATAATAAAGCTACGTAAAGCCTGAACTAAGTGAATATTGTTCATTCCTGTGCTGAATGAACATTGGAACTTGTGGAAAACACTTTACGTTGCATAATTAAAGACTACTGTAATACTTAAGGGAACTGCTTCAGAGTCATACTGGAATCTTAATTCTGGTGGTTCTTAATGCTTGAAAGTTTGGTTTTGCAACTGGTAATCTTCCTTTAACCCTCCTTCATACGTGTCACTTTCACTTGAGAAAGCTTTTTTTCCTCACAGACGAGTGAATTGAAAAGCAGTAGTGTTAACAGCTCCTTGTTCCCAAAGGTGAAACGCCAGCTGACTTTTTCTATCCCAATATCCCTGCATAGAAGAGCCATGGGAGAGCTGTAAGAACAACTGCTGGAGGAACAGAAGAGTTTCTGAGAGGAGGAAGCTCTGTAACCAGGTGCACGCTTATTTTGTGTATTTGAGCTGGAAACATGCTTTCACTCATGGTACAGTCAGAGGGACTCTGTAACAATCTACAGTCTCTGTTCTACCAGTTTAAAACAAAATACAGCTTCCTTTAAGGGGAATTTTTTGAGCACTGACAGAAAATATGCAGAAAAAAACATCCATTTCAACACTCAATAGCAGGTGCCATCTTGTAGCTCTTACAACTGTTTAAAGAGATTTCAGGAACATCTCTTAATGCAAAACTACTTTAATAGCATAACCATTCTGCCAAGCTCAGACAATACAAGTATACAATTTTAAGTTAACTTGTTCCTCTTATGCATTATAATATTAAATTGTGATAAATTTTTATTTCTGTGATACTACACTAAATATCATATAGTGTACATGATATATATATTCTGTTATATTCATATAACAGAATACAATTGAATGATTCACTTGAAGACACTGCAAGCTAACAGTATTCAGCCTTGTCTTTGATTATGGCCCACTTGTGTACAATAACTACAGCTAAAGAGCTCAAATAACAGAGCAAATTTTTTTGCTTAATTGTGAACTGTGAAGATTTGATTATTGTTTGATTCTGTCAAACTATAGTTTCCAGAATTGAATCCTTTTTCAAATTAAACTCAGTATTTTAGACCTTTTACCTAGAGCCTTATTTGATGCTAGTTTTATTTTATTTCTGTAATTTGCCTTTTTTTTTTTTTTTTTTTTTTTTTTTTTTTTAACATAGACCTGTTTTTTGTAGGTTAATAATGCTCTCACAGCCCTCACATGTTTGCACACTGTCAGGGCTTTGAGTACCTTGCATTCTCTGTTTGTTGTTCCATTATAGCAATTTAGGGACACACAATTATCCTAAGGAATTGGGAGCATAGTAATAAAATGCTGTATCCAGGAAGGCATGAGGTAGGAATAAACATCCAAGTCCATGGGTGTCCAACCTTCTGTCTTGCCTGGGCTGCACAGAGTGAAGAGGAATTGTCTTGGACCACATATACATAGGGTGTTCCAAAAGTAATGCTCCTGCCTGCTATTTATTTACTTGGAAACTGTAACAGATACAAAGAACACAGTAACACTCTTTGATAGAGAAAATTCTCAGCTACAAAACTCTATTTTCAACAAAGGCATCACCATTAGCTCTGCATTTTTGCCAGTGATGAGCAAGAGCCTGCATGCCATGCTTGTCAGAACCTGTACCAGCAGAGGTGAGCTGTGAACTCTGCTGAAATGCACCGCGCACTGCCTCACTCTTCTGACATCCACTGGTTGGTCTCCAAAAACACTCAGTAAGTGTCAGTGGATGTCAGTGGGTGCAATTTTTTTCTGCGTGGAAAAATTCAATTCCTTACCTTTGCTCCATCCACAGTTCCATGTCAGCTGCCATTCTGTCAGACTGTCTCTCTGCTGCCATCTGCCACATGGCAACAAAATGTAAGAGGATATGGGTGGGAAGGTTCAACCACTACTACCACACCACCACCATTTGCCTCTGATGTCGCAGGCCAAAACAAAAAGGAGGCATTACTTTCAGAGCAGCCCTTGTAAAAGATACAAAATAGTTAGTATATAAGTAACCAAACCAACATTTTTAATATTTTTTATTAAAACATTAAAAAAAAGAGCAACAAAAACATAAAACTAGTGGCATGATTGACTTTGTGAAACTAATACATTGGTCTGGTTCAGTGGCAGTAATTAAATTTTTTACTGAGCTCTCAAGGTATTCTTCAGAGATTTTAGATGAAATTTTACTCTTCCTGTACTTCATCCTTGACAGCTGTTCACAAATGTGCATGCTGCCAAAAAGCGATGATATGAGTAAGACGTGATGGAGAAGCAAAGGATATTTGTCCCTCGTAAGAGAGGTTTTATCAAAGTCTGGTGAAGAGACATGATCAGATTCTTGAGCTGAAGAATTCAACTCAAGAATTTATTTCCTTTCATTTATTTCCTCCATCTGAGGGCTAAAACCTGTGTTTCTAACTCTTCGGAAGAATACTCTTGCCCCTCATATCTCAGTGATGTGTTGAATTGTTTTGTGGTGGGAGTATTCTTCTGCAGTCCCACTGAAACTCTTCTGCTCCACATATTGCAATAAAAGATCAACCGAAGTGAGAAAGAACAAAACAGAACATTACTCTTCAGTGGTTAGCACCTTGAGAGTGGAGGTTGTATGGACTTGGGACAGCTGCAGCACAGCTTGTGTCTGCTCAATCGTTTCACTTTCTAACTCAAAAGTGCATTCTGGTGTCTCCTATCTTGTGTCTTCTGTTTCTTTTTTACTACATTTCCATTCTTTCCAAAGACATGAAGCACCTCAGTTCCACCTGACTTTTGTCCACCTGCTGCCAAAAGCGTTCCATAGGAGCCAAACTTCCTAGATATAAAACAACGTGCAAGGACATCTTATTAAATTGTTATTCTAATTTGAAATAAGTGAAATTTATAGCAAACCAAATTGCAATAAGATTGGCAATGGAAGTGTGACTGGGAAAGCACTTAGCACTTAGCTAAGTGAAACTTCTTTCTGTTAAGTTACCTTCCTGCTGCTATCTGTACATGGAGGAATTTACACCTCATTTTGTTGCACATTTTTCTTCCATAACTAAAACAGTCTCACCATGTGAGACAAATCGTTCTATGTGCTTGTGTTGGGTACTATGTGGCAGTCTTGAGGAGGCATGAGTTGAGAAGAAGTCGTTTCAAACACAGTTAAAAATGAAAAATATACTAATCTGCTCAATTCCAAGTAAGGTTAAGAGGAAAGCTTGCTAGCCATGGCTGTCACTGGCCTGTCTGCAGCTTGTGTTCTCTCCTAGCAGGTACCAGTATAAAGTGATCGGTATGCAGTGTCTTAATTTACGTGTAATTTAAACAGCATGTAGCGATTAATTTTGTGTGAAATACCCTGCAAAACTCTGTAATTTAGTGCTGTGAATGCATAAATATATCCCATTCTCTGTGTTCTCCTGACAAGAACATCAGACAGCACCCTGTACATGTTTGCTTTTGAACAGACAGAAATGTAAAACTGGTTTCATAGAGTTCTTTGAGAAAATAACATTCATCAAACATACTGAATATTAAATCTCTCTGCTTGCTCCCTAGAAAATTAAGTAGTAAAACAAGTCCAACAGTACATGAAACCTGTTGTAGAATACTTACAGCTGAAAATGAGTTGCCTGCTTATGAGGAGCACTGAAAGTGTGATATTTTTCATGTAATTAAGTCTTTTCTACTTGCTTATGTCATGAAAGCCAACGATTCTTTCCGATTGGAAAGGCATAGCAAGTATTTGGAAAGATGTAGACCACAGTGCTTCCAACACTGAATAACTGCAGCTCACCTCCTTCACCTGATCAGTGCCTGACTTACAAGCAAGTTCAGGTCTTGCAAACAGTACTGAGAATCCCTTGAGATCAAATGATACTTCTGATATCCGAAGGATGTAGTGTTCCTGGTAAAAGCTGCACGTCGTATTTTAATTCTAAACATTCTATGAATCCTGGCCCCAATTCAAAAGTAGGATACTATAAACAAACTGTGAAACGACAGCTGAAATTATAGGCTTCTTAGTATTCATGTTTGAAATTTTTTCCTGATATTTAAATATCTCTAGAAATTCATCTTCTTGCAAGAAGACATTAGGTATTAATTTGAACCTACCATGGCTTACCAAAGTTAGGGGTTATATGGAAGCTATTCTTTAATATGCAGGGCTCCCTAACAAGGAAATTATACTGAGGTAATGCTTATTATCTGAGAAATTTATATGAAACCATGTAAGTTATCTGGATATACCTTTCACTCATTTGAAGGAAACTGGAGGCATGGGCTTCAGCAATAGCTGCTGATAAGTATGAGATGTTCCACATAGGCTCATGTGATACAGAACAGGATGTGGAGGAAATGAGATTGTTTTTCTTTACTATTATCCCAATGGTTTTTCAAGTGGATATTAATTACAGAACATAGGATCCCTGGAAGTAGAACCACAAGTCCACGTGCTTGAGAGAAGGCTTGCACAGAGTTAAAATGAAGGTAAATCAGTCTTCTATGTGTCTTGAACTAATGGTAGGAAAACAAAAGGCCTTAGAGAAAGCTGTGTTGTGGTGTAGAGAGGTGTAATACAGACAGCCTTCCTGCTGCTCTAGTGTTGCCTTCATTAGAGAAAAGGCGTACTGAGTTACTTGGGGATACCATCTAGGTGGAGATACAATTGCTTGAAGTTTTCAAACCCCTTAGTAGATTTAGAACAAGGAAAAGCTGTCCAGAGCTAAAATGGATTTGCTTAGCTGAGGAAGATATCCTAGCATTAGATGATTGGAAGGTAATTAATTTAATGACAGTTAGATAACACAGCTGTTTTTGTAGGTGGTTGTATGACCTTGATCAATTTTCAAACCAGAATCAGATTTCTGAGTTTGAAATGGGTGCATTTAGAATTCTTTTACTCCTGAACGAGTTAGGCAAATTATATGAAAGCGTTTCTTTTCTGCTGTGGAGTTCAGCATGATGGTTGGTTAGAAGAATTTTAAAGAATTACTTCAGTGAAACAAACTTAAAGAATTGAGATAGTGTTGGCAATACATGAAGTGGCGTGCTGCTTTCCTAATGTATCTATATTGTCTCAGGAACAATAAACTCAGGTAACCTTCTGCTGGTAGAAGAGCTTGCTGGGATTTCCCCCCAAAAAACAGCACATAGGGAAAAGAGCAATAAAATATCGTGAACATAAACATTGCTCTGAAGAGATGATGGCAAATGGAGAGCATGGCAAATGGGAGGTTCTTCCCGTGACTGTCTGAGAGTTTCACTGTCTTGGAGCTGTGCAACTCGTTTTGTGTGCACGGGGCAGATGGGATATGACAGGCTTAATCTTGTTTTTCTTGTTGGTGACTCACCTGAGCTTTAGTGCATATGATTTGAAACCCAGTGATTAAACTGCAAGGACTGAAAGGGCAGAAGGAATGCCTGTCCTGTCAGGGGAGGGCAATTTCCAGCACAGTTTGGTACATGAACAGCTGACAGCCTGAGCAAACCACGGTCTTCTCATTTGGGATTTTCAGCAAGCACATGAGTGTTTTGCTAGAACCTTTTTAGAGTGTATCATACTATGTAGGAAAGAACACATTTTGTGGAGAACCAAAGAGAGCATCTGGCAACCTGTTAAACTAGTAGCTAACCTTGAATGACTCAGAAAAATGGTTCATGTCCTGCTCTGATAGACTGTGAAATCACGGACGATCAAACTCTCTTTCAGTCTGATTACTAACGTTGGGCATACACATAGAGATTGGGATGCAGTGACTTTGTCCCAATTTGAACATTTCCCATTCTTTCCTGAACTGCACTTCCCTTCAATATTCTTCTTTTCTATGTCCTTCTTCCTTTTACTGCTGATTAGAAAGAGGTTTCTCTGAGTATTCAAAGATATTTATGAAAGAGTTCCTACTCAAAAGAGCCAACTCTAGCATGGAGAAGTAAAAACAAAAAACAAGGAAATCATGGACACGATACAATACTGCAGGAAAAACACATACAGGAGGACAGACATAGTGAATGGATGTTTGAGATAGTATGGAATATATATGCCATGATTTCCTGGGAGAAGGAATGCTGCCAGACCAACAGTAAGTAAGAAGGAAAGCAAATTAGTCAGGATTTTTTATTTTAAATGCACAGAAATGTTGTTTCTTATGCCTGTATATACAGTGCTTCTACCTGTGTGCTTACAGATTTGAGGAGTTGACCTGCATTTAATATTTGTCACTGTAAAGTGCAGCAATATATGAAATAATGACATAATTTGGGGCTGCACAAGCTATTGTGTATCATGTTGCCACTGTCTATGTACATACAATCTAATTGTTTCTGCTACAAGTGAAAACGTACTGTGCTAACAACACCTTGGCTGAAAACATGCTGGTTGTCAAGAATAACATTTGGATGTTAATCAAAGGTGTAATTGTACAAAGGGTACAAGTACTTTGTTTTTTAATCAGTTTTGATGTTATTCTTGAATGAAGAACAAATCTTATCTCAGATAACCAACTCGTAACATTACCTGCTTGGGAAGAAAGCTCTAGACTTTCTCACTCCCCACTGATTAGCTGTGGGATCAGAGAAAGAGACAGTAATTTGTGGAAGCTTCTCTGTTGTGTGTGCACTATTTATTCCTGGAATGGTTTCCTGAGAGCTTTTGCTCCAGACACACCTCTCCATAAAGTACCCTGCCTCTATCACTTGCAATAGATGTACTGGATTAGAAATCTGAATGTCATGAGCCTTTGAAGTAGTATCATTGTCCTAACTGGAATCCATCACTAGTTAAAAAGTGTTGTCCTACCCTCTGTCTTATCAGATCTCCCCAAAGGCCTGTTTTTCTAGGTTCCAATAGAGTCAGGCCCTCAAAGGGGGATTCCATACTATAGAAAGACTCTGACCTAGTAACAGTCTTTTAGTAGCCTCAATATTGGCTGTTTTAATTTTGTGTCTCCCATCAGATGGGTAATATGTAGAGTAAGCTCATATCTCTTTCTGTCCATGTACCTCATGGCTTGGCACTGTAGCATTAGCTCTTTGTCTGCTATCACTGTATCTCATCCTACTATGGGTGCCACCGGCTTCTGTGCATTTGGGGCTGGCTAATGCAAAGAAAAGAAAATGGATTTACAGAGAGAGTGGTGAGGTGCTGGAACAGCTGCCCAGAGAGGTTGTGGATGCCCCCTCCCTGGAGGTGTTCAAGGCCAGGTTGGATGGGGCCCTGGGCAGCCTGGTCTAGCATTAAATGGGGAGGTTGGTGGCCCTGCATGTGGCAGAGGGTTGGAGCTTCATGATCCTTGAGGTCCCTTCCAACTCTGGCCATTCTGTGATCCTGTGATTCTGCGATTTTACATTAAGTGTGGGATACATTGAGAGTGATGGGCTGAATTCTCATTTGCACCACTGTAATGTTACCAACTCTGCAGAGGAGCTATTAACAACAAACTTGAATAATGATAATTGCCTTGATAGTTGTCTTGATTATAACTTTGAGACGATTGTCATGAGTTTCTGAATAAGTTTGGGAAGAAAAATAGCATAACTCTACTTCATTACAACCTGCCATTTTCCTCATCTGCCTGTGATGCCACCGCTTTGCCATCCAGCTGTCCAGGAGACTATGGGGAATCATAGGAGAAGTCAGTCTCAAATCTAGCTTACATAATACCAGCAGGACTTCTCTCAAGGCAAAGGAAAAATTCATAGAAAGTTACATTTGCTCTGCAATTTCCATTTATTTCTGCTGTACTGAGCATATTTGAACGTGGAGTTGTACTCTGGGGCTCCAGTACTTTCTTTGCTCCAGACTTTCTCAGGAACAAGTGATTTTGTTTTCCAGAAATTCTGTTTGGAATTAATCTCACAAGGCTTTGTTACAGTCAAAAGTAACTACTTCCAGTTATTGTTAGTTCTTTGCTCTGTAGCATTTTTAAGTGAATATGAGTGAGGCATGTTTTAGACCACAGCAATAGCTCTTTGCTGAACTAAGTTACCAGACATCTAATTCCATGTTACTCCTGGCTCCAGTTTAGAAGAGTATCTTGGAGATTTAACCAGCTCTGAATTAACTTTGCAAGGATGCTGTATCTCACAGTCTGGGCACATTGGATCGAGGTGTCAAACTTGAGCAAAAATATCTTGATCAGCCTATGGGTATGGGACTGAGCATGTGGTGACAGCAGTGACCTTCCTGCTGCCCATGGCAGCACCAGCAGCTCCCAGTGTAGAGTGAGAGAGATCAGCATGTGTGCCTTTAAGCATTTGTAACTTCCCTTCGTAGTTGGATCCATGGCTTTTAATGCTCACACTTTATGATGCTTCTTTCCAGTCTCATAATTAAAGCAACCTCTTCAACTGCCCTATTGTGTAAAGCAGACTTGACAAATTCTAACTTTGTTGCTGTGTGCTAAGGTGAGTAAGCAATAGAATTGTGTCAGGCAATGGTGGCCAGAGTTAGTGCATGGAGATTTCTGACTTAGTACAGCTAAGGCTGCAGTAAAGCACAGAAACAACCATTTCAGCTCCTAAAAGTGTGATTTCTCATTATAAACCCAGAACCTTTAACCTTCTATAAAGACAGAATACTCACATCTCAAGAGGGAAATTCAAGAGGATTCAAAGAGTACTTGAACCAACATGTTAGGATGAATCAAGAGGTATCTTTTTAGAATAATGGCAATCAAATGAACTGCCTAAGGGCAGATAAGCAATTACACAGTAGATGAAAGTGTCTGACATGATCATTCAGAAATCAGAAGACCTGTTTGGTCACATGAGCCATCTTGTTCAGGAAGTTAGTGATGGCTGCCTGCACCATGTCCCTTACTGCCCACCTCAGGGTGACAGCTTGAAGTCTGCACTGATGGAGCTTGTTGTTTCCAATTGCAGCATTTCAGAACATGATTTCACTAAACCATAAACTATGATTTCACTAAACCATATTAAATGCCACATTTAATAGTGGGCATTTATCTCTTTACTGGAATGAAAACAATGAAATCTCTAGGCTTTGTAACAACATAGGACAAAAAAAAAGTCACTGCATAAATAATCAACACAATGAACCACAATTCCCTTCCTTGAAAGTGTTGCTCCTTGGAGGAGCCTTACAAAACCATGTGATGCTCTCAGAAAAGGCAGGAGGGCAGGCCCAGTCCCCATCCTCATCTCATGCTGACCATGCATACGGGGCTTCTTACCTTTGAGCAATGCAGCTATAAAGCTGGAATGATATCAGCTAGTTTTCTAATGTTTTGTTGTTTTGGAAGCCAACATGATAATACCCAGTTATATTGAGCTAACCATTGAGAATGGTACATGCACCAGTCAAGGCAGTTGGGATCATGGGATGGAAAGCCTTCTACTAGTACATCAGCGGTGTTCCAGTGCTATTTGTCTGCCTTTAGAGAATCCTGGCCTCAGTGCTCTGCAGGGTTTTGGTACCTAACTTCAGTCAGGGGGTTGTGGCTCAGCCACACCACACTGCCAGCTCTGCTGAAGGCAGTGTCTCTATGTCTGGGACTCCCTGTAATTGTACTGTTGTCCTTAAAGCATTGCAGGATTGCAGGAATACATACAGTTTGCACGTCCTGCTTGGTGAAGCAGGTTGAAATAAACCAGTCCAAGAAATGTAACAGCATTGAGAAACAGCTCTGAGCTGATTTACAGGAATCTGGTGAAAAGGTCAAATGTCCTATTCCCAGCCCACAGACACGTGAAGCGTGGAAGGACAGCATGAGAGCTGGGCAGCGTTTGTCTCTAGTTTTAACCATAATTTCAGAAACTGAAAGAGGATTCAAGCTCTTGGGGCTCCCCCTGGGCAGTGGGAACGATATGCTCCCAGTGTGCTGTTTGCAACACAGGCAGAAACAGAAGGATAGCAGATACAAATCTGGCCTTTGACATGCATAGGTTGGTTCTTACTAAAAAGCCTTCTCTCAGATGTGAATAGGCTTTATTTTCCTCTGTAAAAAATAAATGCCAAAGCAGTTCAGGGCTGGACCACCCCAGTGGCACTTCCCTCTGCCCCAGCCAGACTCTGGTAGGGCCACCCTGCCCAGTGCTTGCTGCAGCAGGGAGCAGGACAGCAGGACTGCTTGGGATGTGCGATGTGCAGGGAAAGCTGTAATGGCAGTCAGTCATCCTTAAAAATAACCTGAACTTCAGAGTTAACAAATAAAAGCATTGCAAGCTCTCAAGCCAGGTCCATTCCCCTCATATAACATTTATAAAAATATTATAAATATATGTATAGTATTTTATAGACTATATATTACGTATTTATATCTGTAATATTGATGTATATACATATCTTTTAAAACGAAGATTTAAGCAGAGCATGTTTTTATCCATGAAATCCTGTGAAAATAGCAAGACTGAATTTCATCGAAGCAATACTGCTGATGGGCAGCCAAACCACAGACAACATTGCATTTGCAGCCTTATGTTGCAATTTAAGAATTATTGGCCTGGCTTAAAACAAGTCAGGTGTGCCCTTCCTCATGGCTGTGTATATCTAACTGATGCTGTTCCCACAACAGCAGAAAGGTCTGTGCGTGTTAAAATACAACTTCCTCCTCTGGAGCGTTTGATTTATGCATAGGTGTCTGATTTGTACATACTACCAAAACAATAGTATTTCCATTTGAAATGGGCTGGCAAGAAGGGCTGCTGGAAGCTGCAGGGAGGTTTGCAGTACTGCAGTACTGCAGGCTGTGCCTGACTGCTGGTGATGTGTGCACTCCAGGGTTGCTGTCTTTAATTCTAAATCTGCTGTGAGCAGTCTACCTGTAAGCCTCTGTCCTGGCCAAATATTGATAGGTTCTTTGCTACGTGGCATAAATTGCATCTTTGTCTTGCTAAATGTTAATCTTCAAGGGACTTTAATGTTTAGTGAGAAAGAAGAAACGGGCATTTTCTTTACTCTTCCACTTTTCAAAAGTGTTTTCTGCAGTTTGCCCTCACCTTAAAGACAGAACCCAGAAAGCTCATGCTGTGGGAGCCTTTGCTTTTAAATGCTGCAGCACGCATAATGCTCGCTGACTGAACTTGCAGTTGGCAAATCAAAAGCTGGGGGGGATGTACGGGAACATGTGCTGGCCTTTGTAGTTCCAGTTCTTTTAGAAGCACTCACAAATAGCTTTAGTTTCTTTAGCAAATACAATGGCATCATTCTGGGCATGCCTAGTAGAAGTGTTCTGGGGCTAGTAAACTGTGAACAAACCTGTTTGCATTGCTGTACTGTACGGCGCGGCACAGATAAGCCCTAATTGTTATGCAACTCCTTAGCATAAGCTCCTGGCATGGCTCATATGCTTCTCTTGTACTAAGACCGTCCAAAATAGCAACAAGAAAGCATGTAACTAAAGACATAGCAGGAGTGTAGGAATTCACCCAGGCCTTCAATGTTCTAAAGATTGAACAGTTTCTCATTTTAAACTTTCCAAAATGCTAAGCATTATGTATTTTCTTCGGAGCTTCTTCAAGGTAAGCGATTTCAAACTTTTCCTAAGTGTGGGAGTTTGTTTGGCTTAGTTTTGCTTTGGCAGGAGAGAAACTTAGATACGAAGTCTTTGTATGGGAATGTAGAAAGCAGTTTTCTTGAGAACCGGTGCCCACTAAGAGAATGCACTCACCAGGTTTGCCATTTGCCTGCTGTGTTAACATCTGTTTTGTAGAATGCACTTACTTTCTGCTAGAATAAAAAGGAAACCCTTGTTCTGGCTTTATGTTGGGAGATTGTTGCATGATGAAACCTATGAAACTTACGGAGTAAGCAACATCAGTAAGCAGGGAGTTGTTAGTAGAAACAGATGCATGTTGTGAGGCAAAATGAAACGGTGATTCACTTTTATTATGTTTTCCTGAAGCGTTTGTTGTATTTTAAGCATGCCAAATCAAGCAATTGAATGCTACTATCGTTGCAAACATTTAAGGTAGAAAATAAATTACAGGACGTTGCAGAGAACTATAAATACATGCTTCACATTAAAACATCCCGATCAAAAATCTGAGCTTCAGTGCAACTCCGTGACCAGTTTCCTTCCCTGTGAATGCAATAAATTCTGCAGCTCAGGGACCTGCCTCTGCCTGCTGTCAGTCCAAGGTGGTTGGCTGAGCTGTGGGCACAGCAGTGGCTGCCGCCCCGCTCACCATTATGGCTCAGCAGGGCTGTGAGCGCGTGGCAGCTCTCACTGAAGTGTGCACCGGGAATGACATGCACAGATGATCTGGAGAAGTGTGGATCAAAGGAGCTGAAAGTTTAATTGGATTAGCAAATATTGGATTATTCTGCCATCTACAATATTAGAATTTTAAGCGCAGCAGACATTGTGCTGACTTAGAGGGAAAATACTTAAGGAATAGAATAATTACAATCAGCTGAATTTCCCACCTACCATTACGCTGTCATTTACAAATTTTCATGCTAAGCTAATTCTTGGTAAAGTATGCTGCAGGACTGCAGCCACCACTGCAAAGTCAGCAGGGAACCTCAGCCCAGAGTTTCTCTGTGGAAACCAACTGCCCTTTGGTGAGAAAAGCTACAGTCAACACCTGCTAATTGTACCTGGTTCATTAAAAAAAACCAGTGACTCTTCTAAGCCAAATAGTAGGCCGTATTTTTGGCAGCCTTCAGTAAGGGGACTGCGAGGAGCTGATCTTCAGAATTGCACTGAAAATAGCATTGAAAGTAACGGTTGCATTGGAAACATCCACTTAGCTTTTCCTCAATTACTTCGGTACTCCAAGTGCTGCATTCTTTGAGAGGTGGAAATGAGGGACAGAAAAAAATACAATGGGCAAGTTTTTCTCCATTACTGGGCTGCAGCTATTGACTCGTTGTACTGGTAGTGCTGTTTTATCACACTTTGGCTTTGAAAAACTTCAACATAAAACTTGCTGCCAAAGTGTATGTAAATGACTTTAAGGTGAGAGAGTGTATACTTCTTTGTATGTTAGTACTTGAAAGAGACTTTGTTGTTATTTATTTATTTATTTGCATATAGATGAGACTATAGATGATACACTAGAGCTTTAAAAAACAGGGCTGACTAACACAGAGTAAGTGTCATCTCTGTTATGTTGGTTGCTGGACCCATTCTGAAGATGATCTTTTAGTAACAGCCTTGTACTGCCTCTGTTGGTTTCAGTTTGAGACTGACACAGGTCAGTGTATATGTACAGGTTTCATTTTGTGTTCATTCACTTAAATGTGCCAGCTAAGTCTGTAAGACTTTTTCCAGAATGGAAGTCAAATTAAGTCTATTTTAATTGCAGTTTTTTCTCCTCCTTCTTCTTCTTCTCCTGCATCTTCTTCTTCTCCTTCTTCTACTTTTTCTGTGAAGTTTTTATGGAATAGAGAACCTGTAACTGAAGCTGACACATATATTGCTGTGTTCTACTTGTCCTGTGCACCACACTGCGCTCTGACATTCCTGTAATGTGTTAAAATGCCCCCAAATAGCTTGAAATGCAGTTCTGATGTCTTTGCCATATTCCTTCATATGATTTAATCTCCTAAGATTCCTAAGATTGCCAGGAACTCGAGAGGTACCACCTCCTCCTGACTGGAAGAAAAAAATAGCTTTGGCCAAACAGCTAATAGCCTGGCCTTGGCTTTGGGATAAATGCGAAGGTTCACTGTGGTGACACCGGTCCTCCTCTGGGCTGCATCAGGTGCTGCTGCTGGTAGAAGAAGCAGAAGGAGGTGGGAAGAGCACAGACCTGCAGCTGCAGCTGTAGGAGGGGTTGCCCCCCCCTGCTGCCCTTGCTGGGCTCAGCTGGGAGGTTTCCTTGCTAACACTCTAAAGCACTGCGGAGTATTCAGCTGCTTGTTGGAGCAGCCTCCTGGCATGGCTTCTTCAGAGGAGCTGGGGACCAGCAAAAGGTCGAACTCTGATGTGACACCACCATTAGCTGTTCGCCTAAAGCCCAGTCCTGACTTTTCATTCCTGCCTTTCTAGAGGATGAATACTTAAAGCTGTGCCTGGAAGTCATGGGAAGCTGTGCAAACAGAGCTACAGGCCTTCCAGCTCTGCCCCAAGTTCGCCATCCCAGGTTAACTGAATTGTTCCTTAAATACACAGGCACCAGCACAGTGTTAAAAGCATGCAGTGCTTGTGTTTCTGTCAGGCCTGCAATAGGTTCACAGGGATGGGATTTTACCAGGTCATGCTGTGATAGCATCGCAGCTCTCTCACTGCCTGCTCAGAGCAAACACAAAGTTGCACGCACATCTGATCTTCTGGAGCTGTGTTGGCACTGACATGCTGGTCTATCTTGGCCAATCAAGATTTTTATCTCCCATAAGAATCCATTTAAGGGCTTAATATGTTTCTTTTTGGTTCTGCCAAGAGAAATGGAAAAAGATATTGAAATTGATACAGACACACAACTGCATTGGCTTCAGCAGCTGTTTTTTTTCTGCTAATTTAAATAATCTTTTCATTAAAGTATTCTGCATATCTGTACTCTTGCCTTGGTTTGAAAATACGAAATTTTCATAGAAAATATCAAAATGTAACTTCTAATTAAATGAAAACTCAGAACTCTCAGATGATCTGTATTTGATCAGTTTTTGTGAGGTGCAGTAGCAAAGTTTGCAGAAGTGTATTGTTTTCCTGAACTGCAAAACCAGAAGATGCTGATTAGTACTGCTGTGTTTTGTGACAGTCATAATAATCAGCATGCTTTCACAGATGGCGTGGAGCATTTCAAAACAAGCAGCCTGTTGCAGTTATTTTCAATTCTCATCTAATACCACCGGTACAGCGGTAAACAAGGCACGGATGCAGATCTGCCACTAATACCTTTAATGCCTCTAAAATAGTACGCCTATTGTTCTCTGTAGAGCAAAGCTCCAGGCCACTAATACCAGCTAAACAATCCCTGGCCACTTGGAAAGGCCTGTGTCTGCCTGAGCAGTGATCGCTGCCTCGCCAGCCATGGGCAGGGCTGCAGGGAGCCCTGCTGCTCTGCTAAGAGCCATCAGAGCACTGCTCTGGCATTTCTGCTCTGTGCAGGGACAACGGCAAGGTTGTGGCAGCGTGCTGTTGTCTCAGGTAGTGCGTTTTGGGCAGGCCTGTGGATGAATAGGGATGGTGCTGGTGGAGATCCACGGTGTGTGAACCTGCCTAATCGGACTGTGGAGTGCTGTATTGGAGCAGACGGAGGAGCACCTTGTTGTTGTTCGTTACTTGAAGCCCTGTTATTGCAGTAAAAGATTTGCTGGTCTATTTGGAAAGGATTACAAGGTTCTGTTGCAGCAATGCTTAAGTAGAAGATCATTTACCAGAGAAATGTAAACACGGTTTGAGATTGCAGCTCTTGTGCATATCTCTGAACTATTACCTAACTCTGTTCCACCTGTACAGAAGTAGGTTTGCTTTTAAAACAACTTGTTTAGTTAGAACTGGAGTATCTCAACACAGCACATGATGATCTCCAGAAAGCAGTCTTGCACAGCTGCAGAACATCCCAAATTAGAGTCAGTCAGATTCAGTGTTCAAATATTTCTCTTTCTCATTGACCACATCTTTAATTCTGCTCAGAAATCTGGGTGTCTTCTTCCTGGCTAGTTTTTGCAGTCTATCCAGCTTAGACGTTGGATCTAACCCAACTTTGCTGGTTCTCTCTTTGAAGAATATGTAAAGATCAGATTTACATTAGTTAGACTAAAGAATTTATCCACAATATTCGTGGACAATATATACGTGATTTAAGAAATAACACATCATATGTGTAGTAGTTTTAGGTCTCACATCTATTTCATTAAAGAGCCTCTTTAAATGTTAGTTTTCTGCCTCAACTTTGTGTTTCAGTTCTTTTTTTTTTTTTTATGACCATCAATCCTATACCTGGGTAGCCTATACCCATCAATCCTATACCTTTCCTAGCCTCAGCACTGGCACCTCTATGATACCTGCAAAATGGACATTAAAACAATGCCTGGCTATTGTGTTCTGAGGGTGCCCCTTTCTCTCTACCAGTGCCAGACATTTCCATAGAGGCAGAGACCCTGCTGAGTGGACATTCCCTTGGAGAAGTCAGAATATGAAAATGTACCTTGTCATCCACACAAGTGCTGGTTCAGCTGTAGGCAGCCGTAACATGGCTGTTAAATGAGGCCATGTCTTGACTGTACCAAATTTAGCTGAAAAATGACTCTGGATTTTTCCATATCTAAAACTAAGGAATGATTCTTACACGCAGCTGTCTTAGAAACATGCTTATCAGTTGTTTACCATCTAATCTAAATGGTGTGGTGATCACTGCTGTGATCTTAGGGCACGCTCAACTGTTAGGCAAGCAGATATGGTGTAGATATCCTAATGATGTATTAACATTTGGCATCCGGTGAGTGTGTGCAACCTTGGGTTTTAATCTTCTAGATATTAATGTGATCCTGTACGCGGAGTTTTCTGTGCACCAATGCTCCAGCTTCCTAAATAGCAACTGAAACTATAAAGAACAGTCAAAAACTCCATCTCAGCATTGGGTGAGAACTGCCTTCTTGTAAAACAGGCTGAAGAAGACTGTCATTGTTTAGCTAATGAACTGCTTGTAGTATAAATTAAACCAAGCCACTATAAAGCTGGAGCTAGAATGACAATGTCAGCTTAGATCTTGTAGGAACATCTATGGCAACTCACAGTGCTTGAGTAACTCTACAGGTAATACCAGTATAAGCATCTCTTCATTACAAACTTACAAAGAGGGCTGCTGATGTCTCATTTAATGAGCAAAACAACAAATTTGTAGGATTACATGCATGGTTGTAAGAACCCGCGGGTTATACGTACGTGTAGAAGGAATATCATACTTAGTGAATGCTTATTTTTGAAAAAAATATATATAAATGACTTGTGTTTTTAAGTGGTTTTGAAAACAAAACGAAGTGCCTCTGAGAACATACTTCTTTCAGCAGAACCAAATTAAACTGTAGATGAATGCTTTTCAACTTGAGTTAACTACAGTCTCTTAATTTTAACCACTGAGTGTAAAACGCATTGGTCGGAAGGCATTTTCCACTGAAACAATGCATATGATGGCCAGAATTAAATTTTTAATAGCTTGGATTCTAAGGAAGGGTGGAATTTATATATTTGATTTCTGCAATGGCTTCCATCATTTGTTTCTTGATAGTGCATTAAGCCACAGAATGTATGGCAAATGCAGCTCAGGGTGCATTTGGTCTTCTGGGCTGCAAGAGCACACTGCTGGCTTATGTGGAGCTTTTTGTCCACGCAAGGACATGATACCAGCTGAGGGTATGCAGCCTATACTTTCCTGTACCAGAAGCAAATCAACTACAGGGATTAAGCTGGGCTAGTTCACAGATCAGTTTAAAGAATTAGCCTGAAAACACTATCAACTGAAAAATGAAATGGGGTTTGGGTCATTCATAGCTGTTTTGTCAGTGAAGATACGCTAAGGAAGGAAAGTGGTAAATGAACGCTCACCATTTCTGAGTGAAGGAGGGGAGTGCATTATGCTGGGAAGAGTCTTAATGAGATATAAAGGGAAAGGTAGAATGCTTAATATACATAGTGTCTGAATAATTAGAAGACAAAGTCTCTGAAGAGTTAGTGAATCTTTGACAGTAATGGAAACTGAAATTAATGGCAGCCAGGTAATTCCTGATTGACCTGCCTGTATGTATATAGATTAGCAGGGATGATAGAAATGCATACATCATGTGAAATAGTGCTGCAACAGTCATCGTGGTCTTCAGTACAAGAGTGCTATTATCAGTCATGGAGGGTGTAAGCAAATTCTGTGTTCAAATCATTGACATGTGTGATAAATATCATTTCCGTATATGATATCTAACAACATTAATTGTTTGTAGGCTAAATTGTAGGCAGTTCCAATAAAAGCAGTAATTTATGTCTTAGAAAAGAAAACTTGGCAAATTAGGAGAATGCACGTGAGAGGGTGACATCCGAGGATGAGGAATGGTGTGTTTATGAGAAATGGGGGGAAATTCTCGAAGGTCTTCATTAGTTTTTGTTTAATCAGAGCTCATGTTGTATGGAGATCAAGATTTCCTGCAGAGTGATCATTGGTAGCTCATCAGCAGATTGTCATATCACTAGAATCATCCCTTTGTTGGCTGTGCTGCAAAGCAGTGAAGCTGCTTAGGAGTCACAGTTTCCTTTTGAGAGACGGAATCTTGTGCAGCAAGAATCGCTCTTGGTGCTGAGAAACTTCCAGTAACATTATTGAGGTCATGCAGATGAGCATTTAACTACCCAGATAAGTAAGATTTCAATTAATATGATTGTGATCTTGTAGCACTTAACCAATGTTCTTTAAGAAAAGAGTTTCACCTGTATGCAACAGACAAATGAAGAATGAAAATCTGTGTGATTAAACCACACCGCAGTTAAAAATTACCAAGACCTACACATAGCCTTAGGTTCAACTTTTGAACCCACAAGAACTGTTGCCTGATTCAAACTCCTAGGAGTCAAGAGAAGTTTGCATGAGATTAATTGTCAATGACAAAATTTTTGTGGTTTAATGCAATATGCAAGAAGAAGATTAAAATAATTCAGACTTTCTTGCAACATAGAAGCACTCCTGGCACAGGACTGCCTTGTTCCAGGCACTTCAGTGACGTGGGGCTGGAGTCTGTAGAGGTTTTTTACACATCTCGCTGAAACAGCATCTTTCATATCACACAAAAATAAAGGTGAAATGTTGATGTGGTCTTCAGCGGGTGGGTCTTGCCAAATTGACAGGTAGGAATTCACGCAATGCTTGTTCTGGCAGTGGATGACTCCTGACTATAATACTTCTGCATCTCAACTCCCCTCCTGTGAGCCAATTTTCTAAAATGATGCTAAGTAGGTGGAAAGCAATGAGCAAGCTGTTACTCTTGGAAATCACCCATGGTAGGCTTGCTACTGATTCACTGACCTGCATACCTACACTGACAAATGGATGACAGCATTCATGTTCGAGTGACATGCTAGCTCATCAGATATATATATATCTGATATATATATATGACCTTTCTGAAAAAAAGCAAGACAAGCGTTTTTCCTCTTCACTGCAGTTCCATAAACATTTTTACTTCTGTTACTAATTTTAAAACAAGACAAAACAGTAATGTGGTCATCCTGCGACAGCAGGACAAGGGGAAATGGTTTTAAGTTGAGGGAAGGGAGATTTAGGTTGAACGTCAGGGGGAAATTCTTTACAGAGAGAGTGGTGAGGCACTGGAACAGACTGCCCAGAGAGGTTGTGGATGCCCCATCCCTGGAGGTGTTCAAGGCCAGATTGGATGGGGCCCTGGGCAGCCTGGTCTAGCATTAGGTGGGATGATTGGTGGCCCTGCATGTGGCAGGGGGGTTGGAGATTCATGATCCTTGAGGTCCCTTCCAACCCTGGCAATTCTGTGATTCTGTGATTCTGTGATTCTGTCATGCAGGGCCTTGGGTAAGCCTTGTTTGTAGAGCCTGGCTCTCTCTACTGGCTGAGCTTAATATTTTGAATGGATATCTCTGAGCAAGTTTACAGTCTCACCTATTCAGTTTTAAATACAACTTCAACAAATCTGTTGAGAGCAGGTGAGCATCAAACCCTTTGTATTCCATGAGCTTTTTAAAGAGGTTGAGTGTAATAATTTGAGATGCAAATAACCAGCTCTATGAAGGAGCAGAAGTTTTTGAAAAGCAACAAAAAAAAAACATACACTGTCAGCTGAGCAAGATAAGCAAAGTGAGATTGGGTTAAGAATTGGTATTTCTGCAGTTCTGGGAGGGGAAAAATATCTTCCTTATACTGTGCTTATACTGTGTCCTTATTAATTGAGATAAAATGACACACTTTACATAAGGAGTAAATTATTGCATATCTCAAATTCTGATTTATATGTTCCAACGTTTAGTGGCTGAAATATAAATGACATACGTATGTCATTACATGGTATACGAGATATACTTTGTTTTTTGATGAGAATTGAGATGCATGAGAGGAAAGTCTAGAATAGGTAAGAATTGGTGCGAAGGTGGCCATGGGATAGTTTGAATTAGCTGTGAGAGAGATCAGATCTTTTGAAAGCCACTGTTCACTAAATCTGACCCCTCTGTCTGCTGCTGACACTGGGCCTGAACACTGCTGGATCCCGCTCAGAGCAATCTGCTCTGGGTAGTTAGATCTAATGCTGACATTCAGCACACAGAGAGCTTTCAAACAGTGAGAATCTGAATGCATTTGCAAGCACCAATGGGTAGAAGCAATATGAGCAGGTAGGACAGTTAACTTTTATACTGTACTTCCATCATGCACAAGATTATTCTAGAGCACATGTGGTTACTTTAGTGCTTGAGCTGGCTGGTGATCGTAGTAAGGCATGAAGGCAACTTTAAAACTCTCTTTCTATGCAGGTTCATACACCTTCATACACAGCACGTAATGCATCCCCGTCAACACAGATAGATTTTTGTTCATTCTGTATTTCAGTGAAGCAGGTCATAAAGCCCTGATGATTGAATCTTAAGATGACATCCCCTGGTAACGGCTCATCCCAGCTTCAAGAGACTGCTTCGAGACAGATTTAGATATTTATCAACACTTACAATGAAGGCAATTTTTTCATCAGAGGAAATGGCTATTCAGGAGTTGCAGACCAAGCTGTAACACCCCAGCTAGCTTGTGTGCTGACAGTGAAATAATATGGGGCAATATGGGGATTGATGTCACAGCAAAATCTGCTCGGATGTCTGGGCAAACAAGCAAATCTGGAGCTTGCACAGAACCACTGCTGCCATACACAGGGGGAACATATCCCAAGTTAGCTGTAAGGGTATTCTCTTTCTTTGTTGATTTTGTGTATGTGTTGTTGTTGTTTTTTCTGGAAAACTTGGCTGATTTATTTGAGGAAAAGCGTGAATACTACCTTACGCTGGTTTTGGCCATCTTTGGAAGAATCAAGCTTTTTGATCACCTGTCACACATGAAATGTTTTTCTGATCTGGAATAGGACATTTTAGTGATCCTAGTGGTAACATCTTGTTACCTCCAAAATTCATCTCAAAGATTGCTATTTTACACTGCTATATATACACCATTTCAGAGGGTGGTGATGAACTGGAACAGGTTGCCCAAGGAGGTTGTGGATGCCCCATCCCTGCAGGCATTCAAGGCCAGGCTGGATGTGGCTCTGGGCAGCCTGGGCTGCTGGTTGGTGACCCTGCACATAGCAGGGGGTTGGAACTTTGATCTTTGTGCTCCTTTGCAATCTAGCCCATTCTATAATTCTGTGATTCTATGATATATATGCATGTTATATATACATATAATCAGGTATGTATATGCATAATATAAACAGTACACATCTTACATTGCTGTAATCCACCATTTCAGCAAAAGAAAGTTCAGAGGACGTTCCCTATAATATCTTTGAGTAGGAAAGCCAGAGATGTGCTGCAGTACAAGAGCAGAGGAGCGCTACTGCAGAGGCATGCAGCCATGCTCACGGTGCACTCCACAGCTAGTCGTCTGGTTTCTGAGCATGCTCCTAGTGCAACACAACTGATTGCACCCTGTGCAAAGTATCAGCTGGAAGCCTAAAAATCGTGTGCCGCTCTGCGTTCTCTTCGTTCCTTCTCCCAAACAACAGAACACAGGCAAATCAGCCCCGCATGAAACAAAAGCAGATCTGCTTCCTCAGCTGTTTTCATCTTGCTCAGCTCTGCCCATCGCATTCTGCCGGCTCGGCAGGTTCAGCAGGACGCTGTCAGTGTTTTGTTCAGCCCTGCTGTGCCGATGAGACAGGCACGTCTCAGTGCTGGCGCAAAGCAGGCTCGTGGGCTGTTTTTTCTCTGGGGAGACAGGTTTGAACTCCTGGAAAAGTATAGGCTACACTGACAGTTCTGAAAGGAGGAACAGAAGCCAAAGTCAGCGTGAATAATTACTCCCAGAACTTCTCCTTTGTGTGACGAAATAATTTAGGAGTGTGCTAAGATCCCTGGTGTTCTGCCGTCACACCTGGCCTCACATGCAGCAGGCGGTAAGAGCACGGCCTTCACACCTGCTTTCTGGGCTGCTGTTTCCTTCTTGCTACTGCTAGTTTGCTGTTCAGGTTGTTCATCATTCAGGTGTCCACCTCACAGGTCTTTGCCAGAAAGCTTGAAGGAATTGTTATAAGTGTGATTTGCAGTGTGTTTTTTTTCTAATTAATTTTTTTTTTTTCCATTTTGAACCTTTGTGACATTTGTTCTTCCGTAAAACTTAATGAAATAGGAAAACTTTAGCCTTTCTGTTTGTTTCTCCAAGTCATGATGAGGGCATTTGCTCCAAGTAATTTGTATTTGATCTTGGTGTACCATTCATAGCTTTCCCAAGGCTGGAAGTTTCTATGGCAACTAATTAATGAAGATTAACTTTTCTTGTGGAGCGTAAGACTGGAGTACATCTTGTTTTGTGATGGAGATAATCTCTCCTCTGTTTTTGGAGGCTGTGCAGACAGGTGTCACAGGCAATCTGTTCCGATTTACAGCCAGACTTGGGAGGCCATTGGGCCTTTCTGATAGCTTTTTTCTTCCCAGTCCTAACACTCGCCTGCTCATTTACCTGTGTACCTTAGTACATATCAGTTTCTCAGCTCCTTTTGGTTTGAAGCACATAGAAGGAAACCACACTCAACTTTTGCTACCATTACAATTAGCCAAAGCACACACTTGGTCTTCAGTCATCCACGTTTTGCTAAAACAAATGTAGGTGAAAGGCATTAAAAAAGTGTCACTGGAACCTCTAAAACAAACTGGGCTCTGGTCCTGCCGAATTATAGTCTGCACTAAGAAACAAATACTTGATTTTTTTATAATTAGCATTTTCTCAACTGCGAAGTGGCTAACAGTGCTGTCATTTTCTATTCATGGGAAAAGGGAAGGCACAGGCATGAAAACTCTCTCATGAACTTTTACTATCAGCTGTACTTGGGTAACATCTGCTGTATGTTTCAGCCACACTTGTGTGGCACTTGTATGAGCAAGAATCTATTTATTTTTATGTAAGCCAGGAAAAATCAGTTTATATGTTTGATTTTACTTAAATATCTGACCAACCTAAAACTCATTTTGTTTGCTAAAACAATGGATTTTAAGTGAAAGCACTTTTAGATGAAATCAAAAGTGGTGGCTTTTTACAGCCTGAGAATATAAGCCTTACATCCATGCATTTCTTGTCATTCAGTATCAAAATGTATTAAAAATAAGCATGGCAGCCTGTTTCAAGTTTTGCTTCTCCCTTGCTATCTGTGCCCTTCTCTTCTGAATCAGTGATGTAGTGCCTGCCAGTTCTTGAAGTTACCTCAGTCCCATGTTAAGCTGTGAGAAAATTCTCCCAGTATTAACGGTTAGAGCTGCATAAGAGTGGTAGCACTCTATTTTCTGCTTTGGAATTGAACTTTAGCAAAATGCTTTGTTTTGCCTTGACTTTTGTACCTTCTTGATGCGCAAAGCATTTTTGCAAGTGATGCCGTTTTTACTGCTGACTTTTTTAATAGGCTTTGGTGGTCCTTCAGCTAGCCACCAGGTGCTAGATGTGTTGTCACTCGATTGAGCTCCACTTTGTCTCTCAGGCCTTCTTATAAAAAGGTAGTCTTCAGAAGAACTTGAAAAATATCTCCTGAATAGATTTCTTTCATCCTTCCATTAGTACAGCAGCTTCTCTTGCTAAGCTTGCATGCAATGAGCTTGATTGACAAAACAATTTTTGTCAAGGTCTCTCTGTAGCCATTCAGTGCTGCTTCCACTTGCATGAATGGTGCCAAGTGCCCTGGAAATGATGACTGAGCCCCTGAAAGCTATGACAAAAGCCCAGACCACCCACAGCCAGAAGGAATCAGGCACTTGCAACCTGAAACCGTACTGATGCCACATGTAGCATCATGGCAGCGGGCATTGGGCAGAAGTGAGAATAGGCAATAATGTGGAAACTGAAAGGCAGTAATGAATTGGACTGTCAGAAGTCTGTGGGGAATCATGTTGTTCACTGTAGTACACTGGTCTGACTTACCAAATTCTGTCAGGCGCTTTGAGTAACCATCTGCAGCTTGGGTGAATTGTGTTCCAAAGCTTGTTTCGTCCTTGTCGTGCTCTTATTGCCTGAGCAATACCTCCAGCATCCCTATCTAGCATGCTAAAATCTTCAGTGTTTACGTGCCTTGCCAGAAGAATGAGATGTCAAGGTAGAACACAATCGTCCTGCAGAGGATTTAATTCATTTGTCTGAAATCATGCTTGTGGAATTCTGCTGCAATTAGCAGCATATGGGTCTATGCCAATGAATCACATCAGTTCTGGGTTTCTGGGACTGGAACTGGGCTCATTGTACGGTGCCACTTAAAAATATACAAAGTCTGTTTTTGCTGCATGGGACATGTGATTACCATCCTCTGGCTCTTCTCATTCTCTTGCTTCCATTTTGACACACCTATGCTGCTTTAAGAACAATCTTTCCCCACGTTGTTAATTCGGGGAGTTCATGTATTTCTATGCTTGATTGACTCTCAGCTTGTATTTATGAACAGTCTAGAAATTAGTTACAACTCAAAAACTACAGCATTAGCTGTGTCACAATAGAAAAATGAATAACTGCTGAACATTCTGTATCAGCACGAATGATTGCTGCGTACATCTGGCACCTCAGATACCATCTCACCTTTCAGAAGAACTTGTGCTTGAAAACAAGTCCTCAGGACACCGGAATCCTCAGGTAACACCTCCTGCCTGAGGACAGGGAGCAGCGCGGGGCGGAGGCCTTTGCCAGTGCTGTGCTGTGAGCAGCCATGGAGTGGGGGCAGAGAACGGGGGGTGACGAGCAGGAACTGCTGGGCAAAAGGCTGTAAGGCTATTCAGAGATAATCCTCTTCTTATTATCCATGCACACGCAGCACTGCTAAAAAAAAAAAAAAAGAAAGAAAACAACAAAAAATGTGATTTCTTGATCTGATTTTTGCAGGTTTTCATAGGTAATATTTGTGGAAGTTTTCCATAGGCAACAAAGATTCTCTGTCTCAGTGTATTTTCCTGAAAGGAACCTTTAATCGTGGAAGTAGAATAACCTTTGCTCACTGAGAACAGCATTCATCCTATTCCAGTCTCATAAATGAAGCTTTCAAGAGAGAAGAAATAAGACTTTTACTTCTGTATCAATAGGGATCTTTTTTGCCCCCAAATAAGGGGAACAGAACACAAGGCTGTATTCTTGTGAGCAGGGTACTATGAAACCCCACTGAAGCAAGAATTCAGCCTTGGAGATAAGTGAACCTTTTCAGATCATGCTATTAGTCACTCTCAGTCTTTGATATAGAGGTATAACATTATTTTAAAATCATTTCTAAATGTTTAGGGCTTGTTGTACAGCTTGCACATTGTACAATGTGGACATTGTAAATTTAAGCTGATGCTAGGGGTGTTCTCTTTACCATGCTCTTGGTGAACAAAGCCCCGGACCTGGAAAAGAAAACTTCAAAACTGTAATAATCTATGGGAAGAATGTGAAATTTGCATGCAACTGCTTAACGTTAGACAGAACAGTATGTTTCCTTGTGCTGGGTTGTGTACCTTGTACTGCTTTGTCGTCTGGTTTATTGGTGTCTGTCTTCCCCAGAGGCAGAAGTCGCCCCAGGACCAAAGCAAATGGTGGTGTTGGTACTTTGCTCCTTTGGGGTTTTCAGTTTATGCTTGCAAACATGAACTGAATGAGTTCGCTCGCTTTCAATAACTCTGTCTCCTTGGTAACTCCAAAGGGAGAAAAGATGTTGGGAATGCCCTTACAAACAGCAAGCTAGAATAGAACAGAATAGTTCAGTTGGAAGGGACTGTCAAAGTTTTTCAAGTCCAGCTGCCTGACCAGTTCAGGGATAACCAATAGTTCAAGCTGTTGAGGGCAGTAGCCAAATGCCTCTTGAACACTGACATGCATGGGGCACCAAGCCTCACCCTAGGAAGCCTGAAGAACTCTGTGCTGCTCCTGTGTATCCTGCTGGCTGTTCGTAGGAGCAGAGACAGCACTTCCCTCTGTGCTTCCCTGCTCTTGAGGTGGCAGGGAGCAGTGAGGTCACCTCTTGGTGTCCTTTCATCCAGACTGGATAACCCAAGTGCCCTTAGCTTCTCCTCACAGCACACACCTTCCTGCCCTCTTATCAGCTGGTTGTCCGGTGCTCTGATGTGTCTGGATTCCTCTGCAAGGCCTCTTATCCTTGCAAGCAGTCAACAGCTCCTCCCAGTTTCGCACAGCCAGCCAACAGCACCTCCCAGTTTAGTGTCATTGCCAAATGTGCTGAGGATGCACTCTGCTCCTGCATCCAGATCAGTGATAAAAACACTGAACAGAACTGGACGTAGAACAGAGCCCTGGGGAACTCTATTGGTGGAGTTCACAGTTCAGCCAGGCCTGTATTTTGCTCTGCTTGCTTTACTTGTGGCACAGTGGGGTTGCCTGCTGCTGAACTTTTAACACGTGGTTCTTCCATCTATTGTGGACCCCTTAAACTTTCTAGCGCTGATTCCCATGGAACACTGCTAACTAGCTCCCTGAGAAGCTCAATGTCCAGGGTAGCAAACTCTGCTGACCTTTTTTCTCCTTCCACCAACAATTTTGAACTCGACCAGTTCATGTTCACTGTGTCCAGCCACCTACCATCACCTCTCCACAAGGCCTTCCCTGCTCTCAAACAACAGACCCAGGTGGACACTGTATTCATTCCACTCAGTATTCATGACTGGAAATCATCTTTCAGAATTTCCCAGACTTGCTTGTCACAGCAGTACGGTACTCCCAGTCTGTGTCTGGGGAATTTGAAATCTCCCGTAAGGGTGAGGACAATGACCCAGAGCTCATCGTGCCACTCTGGAACTATTCTGCCTCTGCAGATTCTCTAGCCAACAAAGAACTTGCAGTGAGACTGCCCAAAAAGGTGTGAATTGAATTAGCCTGCCACGTTCTGAGGGGTTACTGAATCTACCTGTTGTCTCCAGAGAATAAGATCTAAGAGCAGATGTTTCCTAAACTGCATGTTTCAGTAGCAGACCGTAATCTTCAGGTGCTTGGTTTTTAGAACTGCTTCCTCTTCTTCTCTCTGCATGGCCAAACACAGATTTATACCAAACACATATTTTGCCTGTTGCTTGTTTTTAGCCATTTCCCCAAAGCAGACGCTAGTAATGCATCTTCATCTACGTGAAGTCTCCTGGCCTAAGACACAGAAGGGCTTCTAAAGGGTTCTCAGAATGCGGCACTTGTCTTGTTTTATGTCTAGATAATTGCCCCAGGTGAGAAGCTCTGATATCTGCCAGTGTCTTTTGTTCTCTTGAAAATAGATGTTAGGCTCCTCCTTTGACTTTCTGAGCCTCAGTTAGTTTTTCCGAGAGCAGTGCATTAAATGAACTGCTCCTAGTCCAAATCACTTAGAGATAGGACCTTACAGTGTGCATGCACTGACTTTGGTATGCCAGTTTGGATGTCTTGATTATGCTTCTCAGAGTTATACAGACAACCTTGAACTCAATTTTCTGGATCTCTGAGCTGGAGGCATGTGGCCCTTATTCATCAGAGAATCTTCACAGCCACGATATCATAAAACTATCTGAGTTAGTATGTCCTGACTCGTACAGATAGCACTGTGCACAGCTTTCTGCACCCACCCATATAGATATGAACTAACTTGTGTGCTTTTTGCCAAGACTTTAAACTAACAGGAAGCACTCATAATAGAGCTCATCTGAAATCCCTCTTTCCTCCACTTTGAAGACAACAGTAGAATAAGCTGAGGTTTGAATTACCATTTTTGCAATTACTCCTTAAACTGTTTGGATTTTACAGTCAAAAGCAAGACAGTTGCAGCCTGGCTGCAAGAGGGAAACAATCTGCAGGAGGTGAAGGCAAGTTTGAGGGTCTCAGCTGACTATGTGTGCAGAGAATTGTTATCTTTATCCTTTGCAGTCCTCCTCCTTGCTCTGTTCTCATTGTCAGGAGGTTTTTTAGTACAGGGTATCAGAGCTTTAGGAGCTTTACAGCAAGGTGTTGTTACAGCCAGCTCTGGATTCCCATTCTGGCTGGGGCATGAGGATGGAAGAGTGGCCTCATGATTCAATATAACGGGATTTTAGCTGGTGGTGAAATGATTGGTCACAACAAAATGTACCAGTTTCAGTATTGGCACAATAGTAAATATTGGATGGGGAATTGAGAGCTAGTGTTGCTCCAGAGAGCAGCACAGTGACCCTAAGAGGGAAGGTGCCAGGGTGTATTGGAGTTGTCTGCAGACTGCAGTATCTGAGACATCATGGTCTTTGCTTGCAGGGGGAGGAGATGCCTAGTGAATGTGTAGGAAAACTGAGTATAGGTTTACTGACGTGTATGATAGAATCCATATGTAATCCTATGGGAGTGTTTAGGCTTTTCTTTTAAATATCCAGTTGAGAAGACAAGCAGATACTGCCTTTCTACTTTGGTAACTATTGTAAAACCAGATACTTGTTTGAACTTTTAATTACCTGTGCAAGAAAAAGGGACAGCAGTAAGAAAAATGGTGGATAAAAGAGGAGTTCTCTCCCTTGTGGCTACACAGTTTGTGTTGGAGCTCTCGACTCTCTCAGGATTCCTAAAGAAGTGTTTTTGTTCCTTTATGACTTATTCCTGCCACACACAGCCATACTCCTTCTGCAGAGAAACGTTTGGAGACTAAGGGCTATACAGAGTATTCAGGAGAGCTGCAGAGACCCACTGAATAACTGAACCATCAGAGATATGGAGGAAGCGTGTTCTGGAGTACTGTTGCATAACCTTGCACGTTTTTACATGCTGTGTTCTGATTTACATTGTACTTTAGAGGATTATTGCCCAGTGTTGAACTTCAATTTTGATGCACTTCACCTGGAGTTGAATGTTTGAGCAAGTGGAATTCTGGCAGAGCACTTGTGACTTGTGCCGATCTGCTCCAAAGCTGTTTCCCTCCTGCCCAGCTCTCCCCTGTGCCCCCGTGTCAGCAGTGCAGCCTGCTTGCAGAGAGCAGCAGGTGTCAGAAGGGCTGGGATAGGTCTGAGCTGAAGTACTTTCCACATTAACTGCTGCGTTGCAGTTTATGCTGTGAAGCTCAGGAAGGGATGAGGAGTGCAGTCTGGAGGAGAATGCAAGATGCACTGTGCTAGTATCATCAGAAAAAGCCAGGAAGAGAACTCTCTAACCCCAGTGTGGTGTTAGAAAGCTGGTATTCCTTCATTTTTACAGTACGTATTAGGCAACTAGACAGACCAAGTGTGTACTCCTGGAGTTCAGGTTCTAAATTTGAACAGTTAAAACATATATGTGTAATACATGGGCATACATATTCATTGTTTTCCAAGAGCTCTCTAATATATGCTAAAGTCCCTCTGAGCATGTGTGATAGAGGGCTATGGCGATTGTAGACCATCTACATCCTACCCTTCATTTCATCTTCCTCTTCATCACGATGCCCTTTTGCCAACCTCCAGCTGTTTCTCCTCCAGCATGTTAAATTTCCATGGCTTGTTGTGCCATAATGAGCAACTTTCTGTCCTGGTGCACTGTAACTCATAACAATACATATGAAACCCAAGAAAAAGTCCTTGCACCTGGTGGATGCCAAGGTAAAGGTATTCTGTGACTGCAGTGCTTCTGGGGAGCAAGGATCATTCAGGGCTGTTCACGTATTAAACTATACGCTAAACTGGAAAGTTTTAGAATGAGCACGCATTAATTCCTTTTGCCAAACAATATATTGGTCCTTGAGCTAATATATTGATCCCTATTGCTAAACCTGTCTGTATCACTACACCTGACAGGTTTGCCAAAGGCTTCAATTCTACTTCTGCAGGTTCCCAGTGGCTATCTTGATGCTGGGAATTGCATGGCCCAGCGACCAGAGCCTTGCAGGTGTACATTGCTGGGCCAGAGGCCTCGCAGAATGGCTGAACATGGGAGTGAGTTTCTGGTGTATCTCTGCATCAACGTGGGAGCCAAGGATCTGTGAGCAGTGTGCTCAGTGCTCATCTCTATGGTTCTCCTCAGAATATCCAGGAAAGGAATTTTGAAGAATTCGATGCTTGAAAAATTGAGGGTGAGATAGCAAGGTGGTTGTTTTTGTTGTTGTTGTTGTTGTTTTTCCCTGTACTACACAGCTCTAGGAGAATTAAGTACAGCTTTTCCTATCAGGAAAACTCCATCCAAGAAGGACGTGGTGCAGCGGCACGCTGAGCAGAGCGCTGTGGCCGGGCTCCCCCTGCTGCCACAGCTCGTGTCTGCTCCCTTGTGCAAAACTTACAGCACTTCCCAAAGGGAAAATTGTATCCTTCCTGCCCCAGGTTGCAATTTTCTCTTCGCTCTCACCTGTGCGGTGATGTGAATGCTGGCGGTTGCTCGTGCTGCTGTGCTGAATGCTTTCTGAGGGAACATGGTGAGTTGGCATCTGCTGCTCACATTACAGTCCAGGCTTTGTGCCTCTTCACATGTGATAAAGTTTCCACTTTAGTTTGTTACCAGTTTTTCTTGCATTTCGGAATAGAGAGCCATGACTGAGGCTGGACTGCGGGTGTTTGGAAGCTGAGCAATCTATGTGATACACTCAGCACTGCTTCAAACCACAGAGTGGCAGCTTACACAGTTCAATTCTCTCCTCCATCAGTCGTCCTTATTGCACTGCATTTTGCTTTTAATCATAAGCAGAACAGCAAGTAGTAGCAGACTGTGCTGTACATATCGGAGGTGCTGGCTGGGCTGCCCATTTGCTGCTCAGGGCTGACATATTTTCCACGCACCCACACTTGCTTTTCCAGTTTTAGGACTTGTTTGGACAGGGATTTCTGCTTCAGTGCAGATGTGGGTTACTTTATTGATGGCTCCTGGTGAACAGGATGAAATGCCCACACTTACTTTCCTTGAGGCAGACTTGGGCTTCAAATCCAGCTCTTAACAAACGAGGAGTTAATGCACTGACCTCTGAAGTGTGAGGTGTCCTCGTTGTTTTCAAGCAGGAACCACCCCTGCAACAGGGTAAAGAGAAGAAATGCAGAGGGGAGAAGGCAGGACATGTCCATCAATGGTGGGGACTTGTGATCTTTAAGAATGAGTGTCTGTTTTTCCTGGTCTTTTGTATCAGCCCCATAGCACAGTGCAATTTTGAGAATTAGAATTTGAGAAGCATAATGGAAAGCCATTAATCATCTTGTTCTCTTACTACTTTCTGTGGCCAGCTCATTTTCATTTTTGCTGCTTTCTGAAGTATGAGACAGATAATCTTGTCCCTTGCCCTCTTCCCAAGTGTCATGAGGACTCTGGGAGCGGCGGTGCAGCTGATCAAACAATTGCACAACAAAGTAAATCAGTTTTCTTTCCTGCTTCACTCAACATTCATTTCCACTTCTCAGCTTAGATCAGTAGCATTTATTTTATATCCTCTGATCTGATCAAGTATTTCAAATCCAAGTGGCTTAACAAGGTTGTTGTTCTTCCCTGAGAGCTAACTATGGACAATTTGTGATTATTAACAGACCGTAGTTCAGACTGGGATTGCTTTTTGTCCTTCTGACCCGTAAAGCTCTATGAAATTGGAGATGCTGCCAGTGTAATTTTTTCCCCTAAGGAAACCTAACTTTTAGAAATCTGGCTCTGCGTACAGAAGTTATGTAACCAACAACTCTGCAGTAATTAATTGCAGAAATCACAACATATTCTGGTCATGGCATATAATCTCAAGCTTTTGAAGTTTCCAAAGCTCTAGTCAAACACCTGTGGGTACATACCTAATACCTAGTGACTGACCTAGGACAGCAAGAGCTTTTGAGGCAGAACAGTAGGGCTTGGCAGTGACTTGGGCTCTGTGTACTGCTGTTTCCATTTGTGTCAGTGCTTGAGCTGCAGAACCATGCAGCAAAATATGACAGCCACGAATCTGATATTTCTGATTCAACCTGGTTTTGGCACCTTTGCACCATCATGCTGTGATCCTAAATAATCTTTCCTTTAAATGTTATCCTCTCCAAGGGATAAGTGCCTTGGCCTGCACCTAGGATGGACCCCACGAGCAGAATGACAAAGGCATGAATGGGTTGTGTTAGGAGTCACAGAGAAGGCATAACATTTCTGTCATTTCTCTGTGGCTGTGGGAAGCTCTGCATTTCATCACATGATGGCAACATGTAAGTCATAAAACTATCACCACAAAGCTCTTAAAAGGTGGAGAATTTGTAAGGATGTGAGGATATGGGACAAGGAATCTGTAAGGAAAATGATTACTTTTTGCTGGGTCAAATTATGTGCTTGGAAAAAAAAATAATTAAAAAGTCTGATTTTCTTTTCTAACCAGAATAAAATGAGATTATTCAATTCCTTCCCCACTGTGAATGCATTTGTGTGTTGTAAGGGCAGAAGATGATGCTTTAATAAAAGCAGAAACCACAACAGGAAACACCTTTGCTATTGGTTTAACGCTGACCACAGTATTTAAGGATGGAGTCTGAAAGAGAGCAGTAAGGCAATGTTGCCATCTGCTTGTCCTGTCCTTTTTCTCCTCTTTATGAAACCTTCTATCAGCTGCTGGAGATAAGGCACTGGACTGGGTGGTCTGATCAGGTGTGATCTCCCTTCTGTTGGATGTAGGGGAAAGGAAATGCAATAGCCTGAAACTCGTTTTTTTTTTTTGCAGTCCATGCAAAATCTTGAAGATATGAAGCAATAGCCGTCAGCATGTGCTCATTTGATGAGTCTGAGGCAGAGCTTCTTTTAGTTCATTACCTGATATGTATGTCATTGCTTGGTTAGAGGAACCCAACTTGGCTCTGAAATTGCCCACATTCAAAGCAAAGTGACCATCTTGATTATTAGAACTAAAACAGCTTCAGAGAAGAGCCCTGAAGAGCCGCACTCCTTAGTGCCAATAGTAAAGGAGATGTGCAGACTGCACGCACCAACCTGGGCATCACCACAGCCCCAGAGTAAAGCCACAGCCATCTCAGAGAGAGATGAACAGCTCTGGGAAGCTGTAAGAATGAGAGATGAAGGGTGGCTCCTGCATTTGGCTTTTATTCACCTTCTGTATACTGAGTTGCATCATGAGAAGTGTGCCCTGCAGGTTGTAGGAGGTGATTCTGTCCCTCTGCTTTGCTCTTGTGAGACCCCACCTGGAGCACTGCATCCAGTTCTGGGGCCCCCAACTCAAGAAGGACTTGGAGCTGTTGGAGCAGGTCCAGAGGAAGGCATGAAGTTGATCAGAGGGCTGGAGCACCTCACCACAAGGACAGGCTGAGAGAGCTGGAGCTCTTCAGCCCGAGAAGTGAAGACTCCAAGGAGACCTTATAGCACGGGACCTACAGGAAAGCTGGGAAGGGACTTTTTATAAGGACAGGTAGCGAGAGAATGAGAGGAAATGGCTTTAAACTGGAAGAGGGTAGATTTAGAATAGATATTAGGAAGAAATTCTTTCTTGTGAGGGTGGTGAGACACTGGCACAGGTTGCCCAGTGAGGCTGTGGATGCCCCCTCCCTGGGAGCACTGCAGGCCGGGCTGGATGGGGCTGTGAGCAACCTGAGCTATGGGAGGTGTCCCTGCCTACAACAGGGGGTTGGAACCAGGTGATCTGAAAGGTCCCTTCCAACCCAAACCGTTCTATCGTTCTATGATTCTACGATTCCAGTTCCGAACATGAAAGTGGCCAAGAGAAAACAATAACAACATGAGCAGTCCTCTTACATATGGACAGCAGGGTGCTGTACTTTATGCTAACCTTGAGCCCCGTTAGAAGACAAGCTTTTCATGGAAGCTGATTATTTAAACAAAGTAGATGGCTCTTCTATTTCTGATATGCATATCAAGCATGGCTAAATCAAACTATGTGAGAATATTAGCCTTACTTGTTTTGGGCTGATGTAAATCCAGTCTGGGGGTAAGGTCCTCCAGGGTAGGGAATTGGAACAGGCTGTGTTTCTGAGGGATGAGGAGATCCCACCTGCATTTACTAAGGGTGTGTGCATGCTGCTGAGCCCTGTGCTGTAAATTAGAGGTGAGTTCAGAGCATGTCAGCTCTGCCGTGGGCCAAGAATGAGTCTGTGTCTGGGCAGTTTCCTCTGATCTGTCACTGCTTTCTAGTGCAGGATGGAGATATTCCTCCACAGCAAAATCTCAATTTGAGGAGTACAAACTATCACAGAATCACAGAATCACAGAATGACCAGGGTTGGAAGGGACCTCAAGGATCATGAATCTCCAACCCCCCTGCCACATGCAGGACCACCAACATCCTCATGTAATGCTAGACCAGGCTGCCCAGGGCCTCATCCAGTCTGGCCTTGAAACACCTCCAGGGATGGGGCATCCACAACCTCTCTGGGCAGCTGTTCCAGCACCTCACCACTCTCTCTGTAAAGAATTTCCTCCTGACATCCAACCTAAATCTTCCCTCCCTCAACTTAAAACCATTTCCCCTTGTCCTGCACTTATCAACCCTTTCCAAGAGTTGATTCCCCTCCTGCTTGTAGGCTCCCTTTAGGTACTGAAAGGCTGCAATGAGGTCACCCCGCAGCCTTCTTTTCTGCAGGCTGAACAAGCCCAGCTCCTTCAGCCTGTCCTCATAGGGGAGGTGCTCCAGTCCCCTGATCATCTTCGTGGCCCTCCTCTGGACCCTCTCCAACAGCTCCCTGTCTTTCTTGTACTGGGGGCTCCAGACCTGGACGCAGTACTGCAGATGGGGCCTCACAAGAGCAGAGTAGAGGGGAACAATCACCTCCCTGTCCCTGCTGGCCACCCCTCTTTTGATGGAGCCCAGGATCCCATTTGCCTTCCGAGCCACAAGAGCACACTGCTGGCTCATATTAAGTTTTTCATCTATCAAGACCCCCAGGTCCTTCTCCACAGGGCTGCTCTCAAGGACCGCTCCTTCCAGTCTGTTTTCCTTTCTCTCTGATTGCTCTTGAGCTGCATCTGTTCATCTTCTTGTCCAATCTTATCCAGCTGCTGATTTCTGCTGATTTCTATGCTGTATCTGCTCGTATCACTTCCCGCCTTGTGTCCTCTGAAGGATTCCCTTGTGAGGAACTCCCTTAATTTCCCAGTGCAGATTGCACAGTGCTGTCACTGGAAAACCACACCCAGTAAATCTTGTACGAGCTTCAAGATCTCTGTGGGGCAACCCTTTGCATGTAAACATGAAGCAGGATTTTCTATTAGCATAAAATCTTCCATTAACCATGAGCCCTCCTACAATGAATCCCCAGTCCAAATTTTTGATTGAAAATTGCAGGCTGAAACTCCTGGAGGGCCCTTCCTGTGCGTCAGGTCTACTTGCATCAGTACTTTGGAGGCAGAGATGCTGAAAGAAGGGTTGCAGAAGCCACACATTTGTGTGCTGTTTGTTAAACAGATGGGTTTGCATATGCCATGTAATAAAACTACTGAGAGGTGATGAGGACACATCCCAGCTTTGGACCTTTAGCGTTTCACAGAAGCTGTGCTCATTTGAAGCAGCAAAAATTATGGTCTAATGTGCCTTTATTTGAAGCAGTGACAGCAAGGATGTGGGAGAAACTGAGAGTAGCATTGCTCCCCAAACTGACACAGTGCACACCTTCCCATTTGTGCTAAGAAATGGATTTTTGGCTGGCTGTTCTTGAAACATATTTCTATGTGACAACTTGATGTTGTCTCTGAAGGTCCTCAAAAAGCAGGTGTGTTGCAGCTGGCGGAGTAAGGGTAGGTCGCTATTCTGGGAAAACAGAAACGAAGATATAAAAAATGCATTCAGTGTTCATTGTTTGGTGATGCTATCAAAATAGGAAACTGTATTCCACAAATCACAGACTGGTGAGTAACACCTTCGCTCAGGAACAATCCAGTGGGAGCCATAACATCGCCTTATGCTTCAGAACTGTCTCCTTTTCAGACGAGGGTTTAAATGTGAGCACCCTGCTTGGTATATATTACTTTTGAGAGTGGGTGAGCATTGTGCAATGCCAAAAAGCAATAGTTCTGTGAACCCATTCTCAAGTTGATTTAAGCACATCTGTAGCATGATTTATAAAATGCATGTTGTATTTAGTTAGTCTTGTGGATTCAGTGTGGTAATTTGTGTTGGATTATTACCCCAGTGTTCTATAAATAAGACCCGCTTCCCTCACTGAGCTGTCCCAATTAATCATTATGGGAGCACTAATTGATTTGGCAGTACTCCCTGCTGTTGCTGAACATTATCCAAACCTCTCCCGTGTTTGCATTGTTGCGGCTTAAAATGTGGATGACACAGCTAACGCCAAGTCAGCACATGCTTCAGGCACTGCATAGAGTAATGCTTTTGTTTTTTCCTGAGAGAATAAACTAAGAATAGTTACACGGTTGCTCACAGAGGTGGGAAGGCTCCCACACTCCTGGTTCTTAGGGGCTCTGAGACCATTTTTCATGAAGATGAAAAAGAAAGTATTGATCCATGGATCACTTTGCTGATGAAGATCCCCACACTGCTCATCAGCCTTCTGCAAGTCTGCCAGTTACCTTTGGCCGCTGACCCCTGCTGCATTGGGAATAACAACAGTGGGTGCATTACATGCAGTATGTGTTACCTGTCGGTTAGTTGGCTTGATGTACAGTTATTTCCTCAAATGTAAGAAAGAAAAAAGCAAATCAAACCACAATACATTTCAGTTATGTGAAACTTCAGAGATAGGAGCTCTGGAAAGAAACGTTGCGGGAAAGAAATGTTGCTCATCTCATCTTCTGGGAGCTGTAGGAAGAAAGTGAGAGCCCAGCCTCCTTCCAAAGTCCAACATCTGATGAAAAATATTTTATCTTAATTCCCCATATTTGTTTTAAACTACAGCAGACAAAGTTAACAGTGCAAATCCTGCATGTTTATGTTGCAAGTAAGAGCTCCAGGTGTACTTGATCACAGGGGTATCAGAATCGGTCCTGTGTTAGAGACCAGCTATGGTCTGGGCTTTAATTTTGATGCTGATCTTGATAATCTTGATGTGAATATGAACCTCATCATCTTTTGCAGTTTAACTGCTGTTACACTGATTCAAACTCACGCTGTGTTCACGCTACAGACAGAAGCGTTATGGCACAGCACGAAGCAAGCCAAGGCAATGTTGGAAGTTCAGCAAAGCCCTACTGAATTAACTTCTTTAAACTGTCTGGATTAAGTTAGAACACTATTTATCTCAGTTTGGTAAACACACTCGAGTCATGAAGAATTCTACCTTGGAAAGAAGCCAGAGGGCAGGGGTGCAAGGGGCAGTTAGGACACAGGAAAAGGCACACTGCATTTTGCAGTGCAAGTCTTCACTTATACCAAATTCAGTGCTGCAAACTTTGTGTGAGCTCTTCTGCACAGCAACAAACCTGAACGTTTGCCCTGCTGAAGATAAGTGGCCCTTATGATTCCTGACATCGTAAGTGTTTAAATTTGACATATCCTTAAAATTGGACATGGTTCACTGAGTCCAAGCAATCCCCTCACAATTCTGCTTTTTCTCTGTAAAGTAGTAACAGAAGAGGCTTCTCACCAACCCAGGAGGTCTCTCAGCTATTCCTGGTTCTGCTGAATCACACTTTTTGTAGGAAGTCACCATTCAGAACCAGTGCAGTGCCTGGTGAGTAATGAAGGATTGTCTAAAAGCTCCTAGGCGAGGCTGTTGGAGCCACGCTCTGTCTGCCTCATCAGAGAGCTGTGCTGGGGAGCAGCATGTTTGTTGTGACAGCTCAGTGAAATACAGCTGGTGAAGAGTAATGTTTTGCTGGGGCAGCCATCTGCATCGAGCGTGCCATACCGTGTCCATCTCTGAGGTGTTGAATGGGGTCCAGCAGCCACTGAAGAGCTGGATCAATGATCTCCACCTACAGAGGTAAGTGGGAATGGAATTAACACAGCTCTTCCTGAGCAGCAGCTGCTGACACGAGCCCTCACACTCCTTGGGCCCGATCCGTTCATTTCTTATCCCCACTAAGGGATGTGCTCCTGGTGCAGGCTTGTTGCTGCTGCCTTCGTTCGATGCGGTGATGCCATTCACCCATGAAGTAGATGAACCACTTCACAGATATGGTCTTCATGGCAATATGATGTTCGTGGGGTTCAGCACTGCATATTTACAGTCTTGAAACTGATGGAATCCGCGTAATTGCAAAATAATTGGTACAGGTTTTGAGCTCAGACTACTGAACTTATGGGTAATGTAGGAGCCCCTGGATTCACAGTTAAGCAGGAGTAAAACAGAATTGACCTTCTTTTGTGCTGTCAGTATGGAGAGTGGTGTTTTTCCCAGGAGATTCAGGTCATTAATATTAAATACTTTGGCATATGATATAAAAAGCTCTTTGAGACCAAAGAAATGCATCTTGAGTGCCTCAAGTTGTGCCAGTGGAGATTCAGGTTGGATGTTAGGAACAATTTATTCTCCAAGAGGGTGGTCAGGTGCTGGAATAGACTGCCCAGGGAAGTGGTGGAGTCACCGTCCCTGTAGGCATCCAAAAAACATATGGATGTGGTACTGAGGGACGTGGTTTAGTTGGGAAATATTGGTGGCACATGGACAGTTGGACTGGATGGTTTGGAGGTTTTTTTCCAACCTTGGTGATTCTGTGATTCTATGATTCTTGGGGTTATTGCTTCTTTACTGAATATTGCAGTCATCCTGTTGTCATGTAACCCTGGGGTTCACAGCTTTCCTTGGATGCTCTATGCTTTTAAATGGGAAATATAAATATACGTGCTACTATATATATTAGTCTCTCTGTATATTGCTGTCAGTCCTGACATTGCCTTCTTTTTTAAACACCACTGCTTTCAGTAATGTTTTGCCCCTAGTGACCAGTGCAAGGAATCTGTGAAATGCCAACTGGGAAGTCGGACTTCATGAGCTTGCAAAGTGCTGTCGTATCTCCTATTGTATACTGAGATCCAGATTTAATGCCAGCCTTCTACCAATCCTGATCCTGTTAATTTTATTCAAACCTAAATTTATTTTTAAACTCATTATTACACACCAGTGTTGATGTGGTTCTGCAGTTAAAGCTCTAATAGAACGTTTGCCTGTGCTGGGGAAAATACCCCTTGCAATTTTTCTGCATTTCCTGCTGTTGATGCTTGATGAGGTTTGTGATCACGAAAGAATCCCTGTCAGCTCATCCTGTAGGACCTGTCTCAGTATTACAGGGTGTTTGCAGTATCATTTTCCTTTACCTTTATGCATGGTGTATGCACAGAGGGCAGATCAAGCTGCATTGCAGTGTTTGTGACATTCATTTGAATGAACTTCTGAATGAAATTATGTCAGAATGTCTTTTCATACCCCTCTCTGAAAGGCAAAGTCTGGGTTGTGTAGTAGGATAGACATTTGTTGCTAGGGGAAGAAGTTTCTTATTTACTGCATACTTGTGGATACTTGCTTCCTGCTCCACAGGGGCCCAGATGACTTCCTTTTCTGTTTAATCCAGGCATCTCCTCCTTTCTTCAAAATCTCAGCATTTGTTTATTGAGGCAGACAGGCGCTGGAGATCAGGTCAGAATTCATCCTGCTGCTGCCTCGGTCCCTTACCTCCTTCTCACTGGGTCCAGCCGTGCCCCTGCTGCAGCAGGAGCAGAGCTGTGCTGTGGCCGAGGTGTTCCAGCAGCTCCTTTCTGTGCCCAGACACCTTTTTGCCATCCTGCTGCACTAACTGTTTGCTTCATGCTTTTCAGTGTCCATTTCCAAGCAGTTTCAACCAAGGTGCTGTTAGCGTGTGAGCTCATGGTTGCAAAAACCTTCCCTGGGAAGGGCTCTCTGACACCTGGCTTGTCAATTTGGTGTTGTGTGGTACGTGATGTGTGCTCCTCTCTTCCATTAGAAGTCGGGGGCTGAGAAGGAGAGGAGCTCTTCCTTTTGGTTGGGGAGACTGCATTGAAGAATACAGGAGAATAACTGCATTTGTGCAATTGAGAAATGAGGAGAATAGTGGAGTGCAAAGACAGAGATACAATCAGTGGCGTGGCATGGACTGTGAGAGCGACTAGCAGACAAACTACTGAGCCCAAGAGTTGCCAGTAAAAAACACAGTGGTTTCTAAAAGAAAAGCTTTTGGTGAATTTATCCTGGTAGCAATTGCAGGTTTCTGGACTCAGAAGATGCCCTAAGAGAGAAGTTCTCCTTCCAGGACAAGGGGCTTAGGAATCTGCATTTACAACCCCTTTGATTTTGTCCATTTCATCTGAGTAATGTGAGCTTCCTCGGCTTTAGGTAGTTGTTTTCTCTTGTTTATATTCCAGTAATACTGATGGTTCAGGATTTCTAGCCACTGGGGGTCGAACCTTCCTAGGGAAACATGGGCAGATCTGTGACTTGACCAGCACAGGTAGCCCATGATTAACCCTGATGGGTAACCTCATCATTAACCCTGATGGGACTGGATAAAAGTGGTGTTCTCAAAGCATGGCAAGCAGTGAGCAGAAAAAGCAGTTCATTGTTAGTCATGTCATGAGCATCCAGAGATCTTTTTTTGCTTTTCAAAATGACAAAAACCTTGCTATTAGTTGGTATATAGTACATACTGTATAGTTCTTTAACAGCAAAGAAGGCTTAAATCTTAAATCTGGAACAGGGGACTATTTGTAGTAATACTGGCATGGCATTTAAGAAAAGCCTCTTGTGTTTTTGTGCATTCTATGAATAGAATGGAGATTTTTGTCAGGCTATGAAAGCTGTCAATGCAAAAACAACCTTCTGGCTGTGCAGATCTCTTTGTTTTGTTCTTACTGAAGTATAACCGAGCTCAAAGCTGCACTGATGGAATGTCTAAATGTAGATCCTGGGATAAACTGAAACAATAGACTGCACAGTTCTGTGCCATCTGCAAGATGGCTGGAAGCCACAATTAGCAGCAGAGTGGTAATTCTTACAGCTGGTGTTCCATAGAAGGGGAATTTGGCTTCGCAGCAAACCAGAATTTTAGTTGTTACTGTTTTGAAACTTCCTGACTGAAAAACCTCTGATGCTGTTCTAAGTAATGTGAAATCCTGACACTGCTCACAGGGAGATCTTCTAAGTGCCTGTTCAGAGCAGGAGTGCATGACATTAATGTTTTAGATTGGAAATAGAGCCTAAAAGCAGTGGGCTTGCCCTGTGCCCTGGAACAAAAACTGACAGGAGAGCATCACCTTGTTCTCCATTGCTTGTGAGCATATGAGTGCTTGATGCAATGCCTTTTGGTACTGAATCCATCTTCTGTGAGGCTGCACACTGCTGAGTGCAGAGGGGCAGAGACATTTCTTTCAAACACGTTCAGCCGCTGTGAAACCCATACATGGGCTTCTCTAATTGTTGAGTAGTTAATGTGTTGGGTGAAAATGGGCACTGTCTCAGAAATTCTGGTGTCTCGGTGCCATCCTGCAGAAGACAGAAGGCCAAGAGATGTGTTCTGGATTTTTTCAATGTTGTATTGCAAAGTCATCGAGCTCCAAATGGTCTTTCATAGCCATCAAGGAGAAGAGCATGCTTCACAGGAAAAACTGCCCAAAGAACTGGCTTCCACAGTGGTAAGGCTGCACCACACACCTGGGAGCACTGGGATGGGGCTGCAGAAATGCTGGTTGCAGCCCGTGGAAATGTGCAGATTACAAACACAGGTACTGAGGGTGCAATCTGTGATAACAAGTCTGCTGAAATGGGAAAGATGAGGAAAAGAAAGAGAATGATGAATGATGGGAGACTACACTGATCTAAAGAGAAGTGTAGATTCATTAGCAAAGCTTGCAATGATAAATGTATCATCTTAATATTTTGTTGTCCACAAAGTCATGTAGGTATATAGGCTAGTTTTACCTATTGGTTTTCAGCCAATAGGACTTACATAGACAATCTATATAGCTTGCCCTTTTCTGTTCATGTTGTACTCATGGGCCTTATTTTCGGTGGCCAGATACCATAGAAGTATGTCTTTTTCAAAGAAAAGGTTTTGTTCCTCAGTTGTCCATCACAAACTTAGAAAATCAGAATGCTTTATTTACAAGGAATGCAAAAGAAACAGCTGTGCCCTTCATTTAATTCAGTGACAGCAAGTATTCAGGGTAGCACACCACTCCATGTTTCTCGTATTTCGAGTTCCAGGATGATGTCTACTGATACGTGCACAGGTATGCATCACTCCTCAGAACAGCAGTGGGTGGGCAATGGCAGGGAAAATGCCTCTGATGCAAAGCAGCTATAATTACTGTTGAAAACTGATGTTCAGTCACACTAAAGTGGAGCAAAGTAGTAGTTACAAAAAGGAAGGACTTGTTTCAAACATCATGTTTTCCACTGAAGTTGTTGTTCTTCTTCTTTATAGTGTAATCGAGTTGTTTATATTCCCAAGTCAGCAGTTTCAAGTATGATGGAAAGCAGAAACATCTAATCTTCCTTCTCTGGTTTGTCCTGTGCTGTAATTTTTGTAGACGAGAAGGTTTAGGTGATACTTCAGAATTATATTTATGCATCATTTTAAACCTTATGCACATTTTATTTGCATATTTATGCCCCACTGGTGTTCTTATCTTTCTAGGGCACAACGTGGCTTAATCATGTCTTAACAGTGAAGCCAAAGTAAATGGAAGCTCCAGATGCACACAGCTTTTTGTCAGTGCTGTGCTGCTGAAGATCAGAGTCTCTGTCAGTGTCCTGAACACTCACACCATTGCCTAGGTTCTGCAATGCTCCTGCCACTGGCAGTGACGTGGCTGGGTGACCTGTGAGGACTGCTGCCTCTTGTATTGATGGCATCCTGCCACACACTAGGCACTGAACGCAGAGCTTTCCTTCCTGCTGCCACTCGTGTGCTCTGTGATGTGGAGCAGAACGTGCACGTGTGTCTGTGCCTTATGACATCCCTTTATGCTATCCTGTACAGGCAGGACTCTTGGAAAGAGCTCCCTGAAGGAGCTCTCTTTAGTGTGGCTGGATTAACCTTCTCTTCCCTTGTAAATCTCCAGAGCAAACACTGCTTTGGAACTCCCAGAAGCATCCTCTTCTCCTGCTTGGTCAGCTGCTCCTCCTTGCTGAACTTCTGTCTCTAAAGAAGACACAGAAACACCAGCAAATCTGGTTTCTCTTGAGTTAGATAGGTGAGGCACTCAGCTTTTCCTCAGCAATTATCTTGACATTCCTATAGACTTTGAATGCAGAACTCTCAGGAAGATAATTAACACCTCCAAGAGGAGCAAACTTCTGAACAGCTAACTGGTAATGAAATGTTCTACTAGGTGGATTTGTGAACACCTTATAGTTAATCAGGGTAAATTCTTTCATTTGAGAACGTTTCATAATTAAGGCAAAGGAACAGTAGCAACAAAAAAGCACTAGGAGTTTAAATTAGGTGTCTGAGTACAGCTGGAATCTGTATCTAACCCACCAGGTCCATTCATACGGGACCCATTTGTCACAGCAACTGTCCACTGCCACCATTCTGTTCCCAGGCAGGTTTCTGGCCCTCCTGTAATGGGATTCACCTGATGGTTCCTGGAACGTGCATGGCAAACTGCTTTCACAAAAGAAGCTTCTCCAGCTCAGAAGAAAGAGTAGATGGAGATGGCTGAGTCAATAGTGTTGTCAAATGACTCATTCCTCACCAACATCTCTTGAAGGGTAACTCAGCCATGGTTAATGAGCACCACTTGCTGTGTGTGCAGGATAGTCTTTCTGGCCATCTCTCCGTAAGTCCAGTTATTTGTGTGTGTTTGACCCACTACATTGTAGAGGTCAAGACCTCTTCATTTGAAAGATGTTTTAACTTTCATTGAAGTAATAGAACCATAGAATGGCTTGGATTGGAAGGAACCTCAAAGATCATCTAGTTCCAACATTTCTGCCACAGGTGGAGTTGTCAGCCAATGTATCAGGCTGCCCAAGGCCCCATCCAGCATGGCCCTGAACACAACAAAACCACTTGCATCTCTCAGCAGTCAAAAGATGTCCAGGAACAGCTCTAAGAGTACTACAAACATTTAGTGAAGCTAGTGAAGAGTGTGCTGTCAGCTGCCAACAGTTTGTAGCTCAGGGTCTTCAGTCAGAGAAGTCTCTTTAAATATGACTGTCTTTAAATAGGTTCAGATATTATCAAGAGCTGCAGTAGATATTATCAACAATTTTTGACTGCTCGCACAATGTTTTCAGAAGTGGAGCTGCAGGGGGAACACAGGCTTAATGAGCTGCTGAACTAAGGGGACTGAGATACTGAAGCCTGAACTGCTTCTCCTAGCTTTGTCTTATTTGTTGTCAAGACCAAAACTAATAACGTCTCTAAGCCTCCTTTCTCTGTGTGGCAGGGCAACTAGGGGATGGCACAAAGCGTGCTGTGGAAAGGGTTCATATGTTAAAGGATGTCTCATTCAGTCTAGAAATACATAGGTCAAAGAAAGTACTAAGAAAGTACTTCCTTCTCTTTGTCTCCATGAAATGACAGCAGATACAGGGAGCACAATATCACTATTTGATAGAGCAAATCCTCAGCTACAAAACTCTTTTTCAACATAGATGCAACAACAATGCATTTTTGCCAGCGATGAACAAGGGCCTGCATGTCATGCTCATAAAAATTGGCACTAGTGGAGGTGACCCACTGCTGCTACGATGGCATTGTCGCAAGGAAAACATTCCCATGCAGTCCATCTTTCATTGGCCCAAGTAGATAAAAGTCAGAAGGCACCAAATCTAGACTATACGGTAGGCATGGTGGGACAGTCCAGCCAAGACTGACAGTCTGGTATTCCTGTTTTGCAAAAGAAAGGTTATCTTTTTCTCTGGCCTGACTCTGGAATTTTGAGCCTTTGGCTTAGTCAGTGTCATGATGTAGCAGTCAGAGCTGATGGTTTGTTCAGGTTCCAGGAAATTCAGAAGGATCGTTCCTTTCCTATCCCGCACATCACTTGACTTTCTGATAGCTGTGTCTTCAACTTTTTCTTCAGTGTGGAATTCACATCTCACCATGCTGTGGATTGCCATTTTCTCTCCAGCTCATTGTGGTGTCACCACATCCTGTCACTGGTAATGATGCAATGCAGGAAACTGTCACCTTCAGCCTCATATTGCTTTAATTTGTCCTGACAAACTTGCAGACAGTGTTCCTTCTGTTCCTGTGTGACCATTCATGTGACCCACCTGGTTCAAACTTTGTGATATTCCAACACTGCTGCCATTGTGTCCAAAGCATTGCAGCTGATATGCAGCTTCGTTCCCTGGTTGTAGTTGGCCAATTTGTCCAAATGAGCTGATCAAGATGCTTTTCATTTTGCGGTGTGATATGTCTGCAGAACATGCTCAGGTTGTCTGGAACACGGCTTGTTTTCCACGTTGATGTGGCCACACCACCCATCCCTCACTGTGCTACATCCACTGTTTGGTCTCTATCAGTGTTCAGCAAGTATAAATGAATGTCAGCGGGTGCCACTTTTTCCCCATGGAGGAATTCAATCCCACACCTTTGCTCCATCCACACTTCCACATCAGCTGCCATTCTGTCAGACTGATCCTCTGCTGCCATCTGTCACACAGCAACAGCACACAGCGGGATACTGGTGGGAAGATTCAGGCTCTACTGCCATCCCACCAACATCTGCTTTTGATATCATTGGCCAATATCATAAAGCAGGAAGCATTACTCTCAAAGCAGCCCCTAAATTTGGAATACTGAGATTCAGAGTCCACCTTCCACCATTCTTTCTGCAATTATTGTTATAGCTCATCTAATCTTTTAGGAAAGGAAATATTTCTTCATATACCCAGAAGTGTCTGAATAGCAGCTTGCACTTAAGCAAAATACATGATCTAAAAGTTACTTATGCTGCTGAAACTTCACAATCTTTCAGTGCTTTCTGATATCATTGGCATATTTCACATTGGCATATTTCACATATTTTCCAGCTCAAATAAAGAACTGTTAAGAATTTTAACCTGATAGAAATTTAGGCAAAAGGCATTGCAATCACATTTATTCTCTTTTTTTTTGTCTGTCTGTGTACTGATTGAGATGACTAATACTTTTTTTATTATGTTAATTACAATCCACCTCCACCTCCTCTTATGTCTTTTTTGTTTGCTAGTATTTGATAGCATTCACCTTTTAATTAGTGCTCAATGCATTAAGAAGTAAGGAAGTAAATCAGAACACAGGGAGGTGATGGATAATTGAAACCCATATGCTAGTATGTAAGGCACCCATATCCTACCCAAGTTAGTTCTCCAGCTGAGCTTCTTCAGTTTTCTTTAGGATTTTTGTTTAGCCAAAAAAAAAAAAAAAAAACAGTTTTGTCTCATTAAAACAGTTGATCAATTCTTCTGAACAAATGGCAGTGGCTACTACAGCATTTCATTGAGAAGAACATATCTTGGCTTATATATAGAGGTTTGCTGGAGAGAACATCTTAACTCTCCCTGAGCTATTTGAATGCAGGATGGGAAGTGCAGAGCCCTCAGGTCTCTGATACACAGCAGACACGTACCAAAATGTAAATAAGATCTACAGAGTGCTTCTCAGTAACATACACATTCACAAACGTGCAGGGCAAGCAAGACTTCTCCTTCCTTCTCATTATCTTTTCTACAACATGCATTTTGGAGGTGCTGTGTTTCCAGTTGTACCTGTATGTGATCACTGAACAAACTCGGAATGGGAGCAGCGACTGACTGCAGCTCTGGGAAGAGGAAAGGCCTGGATGGAGATCTTGCTGCAGTTCTGCTACTCTGACGTGACTCTGGGACTGTAGGACTGCAGCCTCTGCAAACGCCTTGTGAAACAGTGCCGCTCTTGCTTGGGTGAGCTGGCTTTGTCCAGGAAGAAGACTTTCTTAAGCATTATTTTTAGACATGAAAACATAAAGAAGCATCAGTCTGCATCTATGTGGGCAAATATATGGCAGCCCTGACTGTAAGCGCAATCTCATTTCCACTTCAGCCTCGCTCGCTTTCTCCCTACACCTCAGTGGTGTGTGGGGTTGTTTTGCTGATGAAGGTTGTGCTCAATGGCTATGAGCAATATTTTGTGTACCATTAAACATGGATTTTGTGTTCGATTCCCCGTAAGCTTTTGACAAGCTTTGCTATAGGATGTTGTGGAATGCAACAAAAACTGTTCCTTTCCATTTCATCTTCTTTCTTTCCCATACCTCTTGAATTTTCTCCTCACCTTCCCCCACCCTGACTGCCTGTGTGGGAGGAGCACTGCATTTCCTGCCTGGCCAGACAGCTTGCACTGGAAGGCAGGAGTCTTACATGACAAGCAATAGCTTCCTTGTGACAGTTGTGATGTGATGTGCCTCCGTGTTCTTGCTCAGCGGTGGTGGGAACACCTTGGACCTGTACGGTGGTGGCAGTGAAGACTGGGGAGCTCCAGTTGCATCTTGCTGCTGGTTTACGTTGCAGAAGTTGCTGGAACTGTAAGGTCTCTTGGGTCCCAGTGTCAGTGGCTAAATGTGAGTTTTGGCTGATACAGGAAACTGATGAATGAAAACTGAAGATTCCTTAAGAACTATTCTCACACCTTCGGATATGAAAGGTTAGAGGATTTTTACAAGCCTGCTTTCAGCTGCCTCCTTTGAAGAAACAATGAAGAAGTTTTCAGGACACGTGAAGCCCAGACAGAGCGTGGTATTGCAGAGGTTTCAGTTCAGGCAGCGGGCGCAACAGCCAGGTGAGACTTTCATGACCTTTGCTTTGGCACTGCAAGAATTGGCATCAGCCTGTGCTTTCGGCTGTTGGCAGGAGGAGCTGATCCTGGAGCAGCTAATTGACAAAGCAGCAGACTGGCGAATTCGGGAGAAGCTCTTGATGGAACTTGACAGCTTGACTCTGGCCCGGGCAGTGGAGCTGGGATCACAAATGGAGAGAATGTTGCAGAAAACCTACCCAAGGCTTATTTCTGCACTGACAAAGCAGTGGGAGGACTGGAGTGACAGGAGTAAAATCTGGAAGATAAGGCCAGGTAATTGCTGTAAACTGTCGTACTGCTGGGAACAGAAAAGATTCCCAGCCCTCACAACAAAGTATCACCAAGAGAAGCAAAGCCAATTCATCCCGTCTTATCACAGCCCAGTGTCATCTGCAGCAGTTATGGGGATGCAGCACTTGGGCCGCCAGCTGAGTCCTGCCACTTCAAATACAACACACAGGAGAGCCAGGAACTGCAAGGTAGGCAGGTGGTTGCAGAGGGACTGGAAAGGAGTGATAGAAAACAGGACAAGGGCACGTGGGACCAGACAGTGGAAACTGTGGGTCTGATGCTTTTATACAGCACCTACTCTAGACCATGTTACAGTCCTAGCTTATGCTCAACTACTTGAACACTTACATGAAAACCTTTCCTCTCTAGAATTAGGTTATTATCTGTGTGACATTACATTCCATGCTTTTGCTTTTTGTTATTTGTAAGAGTTAAACTTTGTGTAAAGGCTTTAGGTGAGGTCTCGACAATTGTGAAAGCAGTGTCTGCACTTGTGGTGCATTGCTGCGTTGGGTGGAGGCTTCTACTAGAAGCTGTCAGAGAAATATTGCTATTCATGGAGTATTGCATTTATACTAGCCAAAGCTGTCTGCTGTCTTTGGAAAATATTTGTAGCCTGTAGGAACAGAATTCACTTCTATAAGAGCTAAGATTTGTAGAAACCTCCATCGCTTTATGGCCAGTGTGCTTTGGAATATAATGGCTGTGTGATGAAGCATCAGATTTATACAGATATTTGAAAATGAAGAGCATAATTAATAACATATAAGGAGGGTACAAGTCAATGAGCATCACAGATTTGAGTTTGCATCTGAGGTACCTGTGAAATAAGATCATAGAATCTTGGAATCATAGAATTGTTTGAGTTGGAAGGGACTCTTAATGTCATCTAGTCCAAATCCTGTGGAATGAACAGGGACACCTGCAGCTGGATCAGGAGCTCAGAGCCCCATCCAGCCTGAGCTTGAATGCCTCCAAGGATGGGGCATCCACCACATCTCTGGGCAACCTGTGCCAGTGCCTCACTACCCTCAATGTGAAAGACTTCTTCCTTATATTCAACTTAAATCTCCCCTCTTAATGCTTGAAGCCATTTCCTCTTGTCCTGTCACCACAGACCCTGCTAAAGAGTCTGTCCCCTTCTTTCCTGTCACTCCCCTTTAGATACTGACAGCTGCCCTCAGCTCTCCCCGCAGCCTTCTCTTCTCCATCTGCACAGCCCCAGCTCTCAGCCTGTCCTGTAGGAGAGGTGCTCCATCCCTGGGATCATTTTTGTGGCCCTCCTCTGAACGTGCTCCAACAGCTCCATGTCTCTCCTGTGCTGAGGACTCCACATCTGGACGCAGTGCTCCAGGTGAGGCCTCACAGCACAGAGCAGAGGAGCAGGATCACCGCCCTGACCTGCTGGCCATGCTGCTTTTGGTGCAGCCCAAGATATGGTTGGATTTGTGGAGTGAAAGAGCACAGTGCTGGCTCACGTCCACCTGCCATCCACCAGTACCCCCAGGTCTTTTTCAGCAGGGCTGCTCTCTATCCTTAAATCCTCCAACGTGTACTGATAGTGGGAGATGCCACAACCCAGGAGCAAGACCTTGCACTTATTATAGTCATAGAAGTTCTGCTGCAGTGTACATCTGTTCACAGCATTCTGCTCTACTTTAGTCTAAGCAGAAGACAGGTGCATCAGTTCCTCCTTCTGCCTCTTTTTTTAAACTTTTTTTTAATTAAAAATGATGTGATTCTAACAACCACTCTTTGCTTGGTTTCTCTCTGTCAGCTAAGTGGAAATAGCCATTTGTGTAATAAAATCAAAGAGTTGGGAAGAAAGCGATAATACTTCTAAAGGAAACTTTATGGAGCCAGATCTCAGGATAGAACAGTTGTTTGTAGATGTGAAAATAAAAGAAGAGAAGCCAAAGCACAGTCTGTGTGGAATTGGGCACTTTTTAAACAAAGTGATCATCAGTGGGCCACACAGAAGCAACCTGAAGTGTTCTCTCTCTAATATCCTAAGAGGAAATAGGGTTTCTGTGTGGTTTTAAGAGGTATGTCACTGCTCTGCTTCCTTTGTTATTACTGAATTCCATGTGAGCCAAACAGGCAAGCTGCATCCCTTTGCAGCTGCCCTGTCTTCCCCAAGGCAATTATCTGTGAGAAGCTACCATATTGCAATTAAATGTTTAGACTGGCTTGAACAATACTGTACCTCTAACATGACCACGATATAATAATGCCTGTTGTTAGTGCTGTTCCAGACAGGTAAGGAAAAAAATACTGAGGTTTAAAATGACTGATGTGCATTGCATAATCAGCAGTGAAAGAAGCAAAAAGGCTGACTGCAGAGAAATGAGCTGCACTGAGGAGTGCTCTGACCCAGAGCAACGCCAGCCAGGATATTCAAAGACTTCAACATGTGTGATTTGCATCCTTTTGTTTCCTTTCAAATGTCAGTTGAACTTTGTGGTTAAGACCAGTGTTGAGGTCTGCTTTGTTAAGTGAAGCTTACAGCTTTTTGGATGTTCATGAGGTCTGTGTGCCATTTTTCTTGAAATGACCTTGAAAATGGTATCAGATGAGACACAACTTCTGCACGGCATTCTTTTGGCCAGGTGATGATTTGGAATTAGTGCTGTGCTAAGTAAAATCACCTGGTGGGAGGCTGTAGCTGCTGTATTCGTGATTCTTCAGGGCTGAAAGCAGGCTTTGGGCTTAAACAGCACATCTCCAAGGTTGAACTGGTAAGCTTCCAAATCTTTTTATGTGTTCAGGTTAGCTGAAGTGAGGCACTGTGGAATGGATCGAGTGGCTGGAACTCAGTCACCTCTGGCTGTGTGTTCCCTAGCTCTTGGAATGGCTGTTTGCTGATCCCCAGGTAGATATACAGGGCATCTGTGAGCCCAAGAACAGGTGAAGAACAAATACCTTTGGCCGCCAGCCCTGCCTTTTGCTCACAGATCTACTGCACTGGATTTTCTTCTGAAAGACCTTTTCCTCTTTTCTACACATTGTCAAGTTAGAGAAGTTGAGTGGGATGAGTTACTGCAGTTTGTCTCACCTCCTCCCATCCCATCCCCAGCCTTACAATACTAAGCACCAAATTCCTTGCCACTGAGCTAATGAGTGATGTGGTCATCAGGATAACACCTTTCAGGGACAGCAATTTCTATTCAGTTTTTATTCTATCTATAAGAATCAACCAACCAACCAACCAAACCCCACAAAAACTAGTACTTCGTTGGTAAAATTTAGAGAAACCAAAATAAACACTGCCATTTTACAGGGAGATCCTTTCTGGACTAAGAAGCGGAGTGGTTCTTTCTTCATATGTTATTCTTTCTATACCTGTCTTTTCAGATGTTCTTGGGCTCTTTCTGAGCTCTGCAACTAATACATGGTTACCTACATTTGCAGGGCAGCCCAGGTTACTCGTAGATCTGAACTGCTAAAGGAGTTCTTTGCTAATGACTGTTCCTCCTTGTCACCTCTGTGTTACAATGACATATTCCTCTGGGCCTGAGTTCCACAGTAAAGCAAGCGAATAATCATCTGCAAGTTAGTAATTATTGAATTAGAGGGCTACAAGGAGCCAGAAGGAGCCTTCTCATCCATTTTTTCTCTGGAGGTCAGCTCTACCAATGTCATTCCTATCAGATGGGTATCTAATCACAGAATCAGAATCACAGAATCACAGAATTGTCAGGGTTGGAAGGGACCTCAAGGATCATGAATCTCCAACCCCCTGCCACATGCAGGGCCACCAACCTCCTCATTTAATGCTAGACCAGGCTGCCCAGGGCCCCATCCAACCTGGCCTTGAACACCTCCAGGGATGGATGGAGCATCCACAACCTCTCTGGGCAGCTGTTCCAGCACCTCACCACTCTCTCTGTAAAGAATTTCCCCCTGACATCCAACCTCAATCTTCCCTCCCTCAACTTAAAACCATTTCCCCTCGTCCTGCAGTTATCAACCCTTTCAAAGAGTTGATTCCCCTCCTGTTTGTAGGCTCATCTGTACTTAAAGACTGAAAGTGCTGGCTTCTCCATGATAGCCCCTAGACAATCCATCCCCAGCTGTCATTATTCATATTTTGTCTTGTTCTAACTTTTATCTAGCAAGAATCCACTTCAATTTTAGGTTCTTTATTTACTCTTCTTGTGTTATCCATTCAAAGAGATCACAACTGTGTAGCAGCAGTTAAAGTCTTTTCACATTGATTTCTCTCTCTAGATTGCCCCTGTTTTTTGCCCACAGTTTATTCACCTTGGTTCATTCTTGTTCTTTTGGGTATGGTCAGTTGCTTCTTGTACCCTGATGTAGGTTACACATCAAGCTTCATTGAACAATTCCAGGTGAGGCCTTGCCCAGCACAAGTTTCTCATGCCACTGTCACTCCTATATCTGCTGTTTGAGCCATGTGTGCAGTTGGGAATGTCAGAAAATCCTTTGGAGCCACTGACACGAATGAGGCAGGAGTCTTGTGGGAAAAGCTCGTCTGGTAGTTACACTAATTCACCGCCATAGTGAGTGAGTATAAATGATTTAAGTCAAATCGTGTGACATCATCAAATGAATTCATCGATGGGATAAAAAGTTCCTAAGGATAGGCAGAATCCCACAGGATTTTGTGGGAACGGCTTTTTGGTCATGCAGAATCACACATCCCTTGTGGGTCTTGAAGTGTAAGGCAGGGCCTCAATTCATCTCATGAGTCAGGAGTCATGATTTCAGGAGTGAGGATTTCATTCTCCTCTGCCCAGTCACTTAAACTTGTATTTACAGCATAGCTCTGAGGCAGGGTACCATTTTTTATACGGGTGAAATCAGATACTCATAGTCAGAGCAGAAGCAAAGCATTATGTTGCATACTGAGCAACTATTCCAAAAAAGACAACGGAATCATTTTCTGAGCCCCAGGAGCTAAAGGGCTTGTGCCCACAGGTCACAGTGTGCAGTACCCCTCATCTTCAGTCCAGATCTGAAGCCCTGGCAAGCATTCAGTAGCAAAGGCTTGCTTTGATCCTCACAGTGTGCCACGTAAACATAGAGTTTGAGCCTGAGTAACAGCAGTGCTGCCTGATTACGTTTCAGCCACAGATCAGGCTTAGAGCTGATGCAGTTCTCTTGCCTCCAGTGATGGAGTTTAAAATACCTGTAAATAGCCCTTCTTCTTCCTGTCATGTGGGAAGAGCAGTGAAAACAGTGAGCAAAAGAACTTTTTTCAATTGGAACAACTTCATGCAGCTGAGTCTGTCTTGCAACAGCCTTGCAAGCTAAGTTTTTGTTGAAGGCTGTTACCCTGTGCAAACCAGCACATTACTTGGTCTGTTCTGCCTGTGAGAACTTGAGGAGGAGATTTTTCTCAGCTACTGTGTAGAGAGGAAGAAGGGAGCAAGCACACTGTAGGCCCTGGAAGATCTCACACTAAGCTAAGCTCAAATAAGGTGTGAGGATGCAAAGTTGTGCTGGATTCGAGTCACTTCCTGGACTCAGGAGGAAGAGAACTTTAGTCTCACGTCAGAAACTCATCCTTCCCATGGTCTGCTGACACCAGGTCTGATGCAGTCTGTTTGTAAGAGCTGTCTCTGGCTGCAAAGCCTGTAAACTCAATTTCTGTGCATGCAGTATTAGCAAGAGCCCAGAAGACAGATTACACTCTTCAGGGCAAGCATGTAAGTGGCAGCTACTAAAGGTCATCAGGGGCTGCTGATGAGGAGAAGTCCTCAGGAGTTTTATGCATATGTGGACCAGGAGTTAACCTGAAGGTGAAGGGCAGTGACAAGAAAAGGAAGGAAAAACTTCATCTGACTGTCAAAAGGCAAGCTGACCTTATTAGCAAGCTATTACATAAAGCTATCAGGGACATGCAATTAGTGATGGTAAGTCAGACTGAGACATATGAAAGAACAATGCTTCTATTACTGACAACTCGTGACAGGGTGCAGGTTATACAGCATCCCACTGAGTCTCACTGAACTCATCCCAACTGATAACAAAATGACAAATGTGGAGAAAAAGTGTAATATTCTCTTTCGGTCTATATACTTTATTCCCATCGATGCCCATCTCTTATCTGCTTTTTTGGGCCCATTCTTTCTTAGAATGCAGTTAAGAAACAGCCTGAAAATGTATTAGGTGCATTTCTTTTCTGTCACCCCTGTGAGTCCCTGGCTGACATCCATCCATCCATACATACCTTTTAGTTATGTCTCTTTCCTTGCTGCCCTTGAAGTTTTTTTCTATGTTAACATAGTAATCTGTGTGAGGAGGCCTCAGCCCTCAGAGAGACATTAGATTCAACTGAGAAATGAAGAGACAAAAATAATGAGCTGAGATGGGCTCAGCTGCAGATGCCCTTGTATGTCTTGCGAGAGTCATTTAAGAATATGTAAAATGAAGGGATTACTTCCTCCCTCTCCCTATTCCCCTTTATCTTACATTGTAAACACTTTGGGGCAAAGGCTCTCGCCGTGTTTATCGAGCACAATTAGGTCATAGGCTTCATAGCATCCAGGAACCCAGCAGCAAAATGTGTCAGCAAAAGAGTGTTTGGGGTTATTATATTGCGACTGGCCTGATCTAAAGGAGTGGCATGACCACAGAGATAATAGTTCAAAAACAAACAGCTTAATCGAGAGGGAGATGTCGTGGTTGAGCATAATGGGCAATCTTGATGGTGCTTCCATCGCAAGGAGGTCAGGACACATGAGGAGATCAAGAAATGCACTATCAGACACAGCATTGTGTCTCCCAGGCTTCACCGAGACCCTTTCCATCAAAGTGCTCTTTTAATTAAGTCTGAGTTAAAGTATCTACAGACTGACCTTCTTGATTAAACAAAGAAAACCTATGGTTCTCAAAACTGAGTGAGTGACTGGATTACTGTATAGAACAAACAAGCCATGTATCTCAACCCTTTTCACCTGACCTCCAACTTCACTGCTTGGACACTGAATAGCTGGGCACTGGGGGAGCATCAGCTCATTTCTTGTGGCTATGGTTGCACACAGGAAAATTTCTTATCTTTAATGAAGTTTTTTATTCAGCAGCTTTCTTCTTCAGATGAAATTGTCCTGTCTGTAGAGTATTTACTGCCTTCCTGCTCCTCAAATTCAGCATTCCTAGTATAATTTCTCAGTAGATTTAAATAAAGTAAATATGTTTGTGCTAAAGTGTACTTAAAAAAATGGATTGCAGCAAGTTTATGGAAAGACAGAAGTTAAGAAATACTTGATACATGGCATGCTCTTCTGCACCAGAGCTTTCCACTTCTAGCAAGAATCTTACAGGTTCCCACTCAGCAAATTACTCGTGCATGTCCTTAGGTACTCTTGATATAAAAGTAACCGGGTTGTGTTCATCAAGCAGGACCAATATCACTTTCCTTTGGTAGAAGGCTGTCAGTACTTCTAGCTGTCTATCAGCATAGCTCAAGAGTTCAGTGTGCGCCCTGTCTTTCCAGGAGGATTCACAAAGTCCTTGTGCAGGATTTTGGGTCTGTACAGAGCTGACTGTTGCTTCTGGCAGAGAGCTTAAGCCTCATGTAAGTGTGTCTACCTTAGAGAATGAAGAATAATAAAATTATAGAAAAGCAGATGTACATTTGCTTCTGTAACTGTGAAGCAGGAGCTTCCCTGTGGCCAAGTACGTTGCATTTCTGTGTTGGCAGAAATTGTTTTCAGTGAGGCTTAGTTTCCTGTTTCCTGGGAACTACCCATCTCTTCTCACTGTGAAGAGATGGGTATACTGTGATGGCTATACTGTGATCATGTATCATTGTGATATAATGTGATGATAGCAACTTCTGGGATACACCTTTTTCTTCTAAGTACTTCCAAGCTTTTATCTGTTTGAAATGCAGGGAAGGTGGTAGAATATTAACTTGTAAGGCAAGCAAAAAATATTCCTATTTTCATGAAAAGGAAATAAAATCCAGCAACGTAGGCCTTCCGTGTGTCAATGCTAGCGCAGCACAGCAATGTGCTCCCTTTCAAATCAGCCAGCAGAGGGAGTATTGCCATGCAACAAAAGCAGAGGTTCAAAGTGCGGTGAAGCTGCTTGAGTCTTTATTTTTCGTTATTCAGGTTCCAGATTTTATTCACCATCGTATATTGTTGTTTTTTTTTTTTTAATGAAGAAATTATATTTTTATATTTTAGAACTGTTACAGTATTAATAATTGATACGTTTAATATTTTACATTTTGAGAATGAGCCAATGCTGTTTGTGCTTTTGCTGAAATCCAGGATTTGTTTTCATGCAAATAAGCTGTAGTTTTTGGTTGTGAGAATAAATCCACAAATACTGCCACAATACTGATGTGATGTGGTGTGATATGTCTGATATTGCTACACTGATAAACATGTACTGCTGCTGCAAACAGCACTTCTTGCCTATTTCTCTTCTACTTAACACAATGAATCTTTAGCCCTCTTCAGTGCCTCATCTCTTCGTCTGCTGGGCAGTCCTCCTGTGGCTGAAGCTAAAGCTAACTTCTTGTTGAGCTCAGACCTGCAGCGCAGTGACAGACTGGAATGCAGTTTGCTTTTATTGAAGGGAGTTGTGCGCTCCTCTGTGCACGCTGAGTCTGATCGGGCGGCCTCTAGATGGCACCCAGCCTACAAAGACACGACGTGTTGGCCAGCGTGTTTGATCTTGGCCAGAATTCCTGCTAAGCTGTACGCGTGGAAGTGTTAATGTCAAAGGAGGGAGGTAATGGCTTTGGCTTTGAGCTATAGCCGTGTTTTCATGTTGGATTGGCTTGCTGAAAGAAATCAGAGCAGCAGCAGTGTGAAGTGCAGCAAGGCCACCTGCCTGTGGCAGCGTTCTGCTGACCAAGTCCTGCACGATCCAAGCGTCAGGGAGGCAGCATTGCATGGGGCAGGTTTACCTCTGGGGCCGGGAGCCTGGGCTGCAATGCAGAAGCACTCACTGAGCAGAAATGCCGTGCTGCCACTCGAGCTGATGAGAAGGCAGCGTGCGCTGTGTTTTTCTCAGCTGCTCTCGAAGTACTCAGATACCTCGCTGATTCTGCACGTTTCTTATATGTGTATGTGGCAGTTACATGTCTCTTGATTTCCAAGGAGAGTAAAAAAATAAATAAATAAAATCCAGGTGACTTCTCTTAATACAAAAATTGGTGAGGCTGGGAAATGTTTAAGTGGTGTTTAGATGTAAATAAATATCACAGGGTAAGCTGTGACTATTACAACCTGCTCTAAGAAATTATCTTCCAAGCTTACTGTATGTCCGAGACGTTCCCAGATGGGTTACTTTCTAGCAAAACACCCAAGGTCGGATTCTGGCAGCCAAACTCCTATTTAGAAATATCCTTCTCCCCACGTAGGGCTGTTGGTGTCCGTGTAGAGGAGGAAGGTATGACAAAGCAGAGCAAAATCCGGATTCACACAGTGCTTACTGGGAGTTAAAGTGATTGGAAATCTATTGCTGCATTCAGAATTGTGATAGAGGGAAAGCGTAGCCTTGAAATTTGACATTTTCAGTCTTGCTTTAGATTCACAGAGAGGAGGAGTTCATTTTTATTCTTCATGTAGACATTGTTTGTTTATGAGATGGCGAAATAATGTGAATAGGCAGCCTGGTCTAGCATTAAATGAGGAGGTTGGTGGCCCTGCATATGGCAGAGGGGTTGGAGATTCATGATCCTTGAGGTCCCTTTCAATCCTGGCCATTCTGTGATTCGGTGAAAACCTTTGGTTGCAACCCCTTCTCTCTCTTGCCTTCATTGGCACTACTATCTCGAGTAGCTGCCACAGCCTTGTGCAATTCCTTGCATATTGCTGCTAATTTTGGAATTGCTTACCCACTGGGAGGATTTCCGGTGAAGGCACGAAGTACAGCTAGAGCAAGACACACAGAGGACATCTGTGTGTTGTTTCCTTCTGTCAGTAGTTGCTAGCGTAGTGCAGGCTCTCACAGATCAACAGAACTGGCTTTGAGATCTTCTGGTTCAGCAAAAAGCAGCAGTACTGTTTGGGAATAGCAGCAAGGTCACCTATCTCTTGCAAAAGAGTGAGATACGTTGTTGTATTGACTCTATATATGTACAGTCCATATATAAACGTGTAATGGTTTATGAATGAAATATCCTGCAGCAAAAGATGCAAATAATGCAAATACAGAATCTGGTCTCAATAAACAATGATACAAGACTTCCCCACTAAATAAAACGCTTCCTGCTGTACCAATGGGAGCAAATGTCACATGGCAGCATTGCCAGCCCTCAGTTTGCTTTGGTTTGTCATTGTAAAGTGGCAAAACCTTGTGTTATATAAAAGTCACTTCCTGTACATCAGCATGCTCAAATCAGAACAAAGTTTCAGGGAGAATGAATGCAATTAAAAGACCTGTTGCAATTCAAAACTCAATTAGCAGTTCTGATCTGGCTTTGATGGAGAGCGCTGCCAAGACTGTGATTGGTGTTCCAGGGGATGTATTTTATTTTCAGGATTCAACATGTACATTGGAGGTGCCATCCTTACACATAGCAGACTTTGTGTGGATACTTGGTGGATATTTTGAAGCTTCTGGCTTTCTAATTGTCACTTCATGCAAATTTAAGGCTGATCAGCATCTTAGCAGAGAATCACTACCACATGTCTACTCATATCTCAGGCTCATGATTGTAAGGAGAGGACAGGCCTGGAACATCTCCCCTATGAAGAAAGGCTAAGAGAACTAGGTCTGTTCAGCCTTGAGAAGAGAAGACTGAGAGGGGACCTGATCCAGGTCTATAAATATCTAAGGTGTGGGGGGCAAAGTGGCGAGGCTGGATTCTTTTCAGCAGTGTGCGGAGACAGGACAAGGGGAAACGGCCAGAAGCTGGAGCACAGGAAGTTCCGCACCAATGTGCGCAAGAACTTCTTTAGGTGAGGTGACGGAGCACTGGAACAGGCTGCCCAGGGAGGTTGTGGAGTCTCCTTCTTTGGAGATATTCAAGACCCGCCTGGACGCCTACCTGTGCGACCTGGTGTAGGGAACTGCTTTGGCAGGGGGTTGGACTCGATGATCTCTGGAGGTCCCTTCCAACCCCTACGACTCTGTGATTCTGTGATTCTGTGACAGAGCTACATCAGAGGAGCTGTCTCCATTCCACAAATCCTATCAGTGTACACACATTGCCAGTCAGGAGAAAAACAAACTGTATGACAGCTGGTTGGAGCAAAGGTCTCCTACAAGAGGTGCTGAGAAGACAATAGACGAAAGTCAGGATGGCCCATGTTCAGGGCTGGGCCTGTCCCAGGGATGACGGCTGATGTTATTAACTGCTGTCCTTCATAGCTAGAACTAGATTTCTCCTCTCCCACAAGGTTGGGAGGCCTCCCTTTTGATTACATAGATTTTCAAAATACAAAAAAAAAAAACAAATAATGAATTTGATGTCGGGGTGGTCACAGCCTGAATATCCCAGCATAGCTCAGTTTGGAATGATAGCTAGACTGCAAGAGATCTCTGCCTTATTTTTTTTTTTAATATAATTTAATTCATAATTATCCTTGGGGACAGTTGGACGTCTTCATTACTTTGTTCCTACTTGCCTGAACAGTTTTTATCTTAGTTCACTGCCATCTGTAAATCTGTGCACAGAACGCTGTTGGAGAGGCAGTGCTGTCACCGTGGAACAGCTGCTGCGGTACTCACTGCTGGGTGAGCCAACTGCTCGCAGTTTGTGCTGCTCACTCGTTATGGGAAACGCTGCTCTTTGCTGCCTCGATGCTGGTTCCCTGATGGCAGTGGGATTTGACGTTCTTGAAGGAGCTCAGCTACATGTATTGCTGATAGCATGCAGTAAAGGACACGTTGCTCACTGATGACGTGACTCAGGCTGCGGTTATACTGCACTTTGGCCAAGTTTATCTGTGAAGCACTGAATCCTCCTCTCCCTCCTCCATTCAGTTCATATTTTTCTTTGTTTGTCAAGAGAAAATACCAGTCTTTTCATTGAGTCTTGACAGAGATGCCTTGAGTGTTCAGAACTGCATGAGAGAAAAAGGGTAAAGGCATTCTCACGAAAGGCTCTCAGTGCTGTCAGAGACCTCCCTTCTCTCTCCAGCTTTTTATCTGTTTCGAATCTATTCTGTTTCCTCAGCTTATCACAACTCCCTTTGGAGGTAACCCTATTTTCCTAGTGCATTCTCTTTTCCAATTTACCCTCTCCGTTTTGGAGTCTAAAATCATAAATTCTGTGATATATCCTCTGATACGATTTGTAATTTGACTTCCTGTAAGTGTGAGGACTCAGTTCTCTGGGATGAAGCATCCTGATGGAGGTGACATGCAACCGAGGCCAAGGGACCTTGTGTTCTAATTTATGGCTGCTGCTTATTTGTGACTTGTTCTTGATGGGTTGTTTTGTTTTGTTTTCTTTCCTTCTGTGTTGTTGTTTGTTTGTTTGTTTTTAAATATCTTTCACTGCTCATTATTTCATCTATTTATGGATTTTGAAACATGCTGACCATTCTAGTGATGACTGGAATCACAAACTGGTGAAAGAGGCCTCCAGCATTAGGGGTTCAAAGGCTACTGATAATATAACTTCTCATTCTGCTTATTACTGGACTGTCTAGAGTCAGCTCAATATCTTAGTGTGGTCCATCTGTTGAACTTCCACAAGAGCTGTGCCTAAAGCTGACAGACAGCAAATGCTACTTTTACCTGAGGAAATTTTGTGATTCCATTGTCTACTTTAAACTTAAGCAGTACACAGGCTTCTTTCTGGTGGTTAAAGAACAGAAGGTCAACGCTCCCTCAGGATGGGGCAAAGACGTTTCCTAATGTTGACAGTGTGGTTTTCATCTTTTTGCTCTCAGTAAATGATTTGTATGTGCGCTGATAACTTAAGCATGTAATGCTTAAGCCTTCTCGTAAATGAAATCAAAGATTTCTTTCACCTTTGGTTCAGGCTTTGGTAGGGTGGTATCCAGTTAGAACAGCTTTGCACCTGGATGTGTATATATATGTATGTACATTTGTGTCATTTGGACAGTATCAGCTGCTCTGGTTTATGGCAGAAACTGCCTCCTCAGATATGAAGATGGATTTTTAGATCTTCTTGCAAGGGATGGTTTCCATTTGGCTTTTTTAAATTCAGAAACGTTAAGAAATGTACACAGTGGATTTAATACACGCTGATACCTTTGAAGGTTATACTTGACATTTTGCTTATTGATGATCCTGAAGTCTTTTTATTTGTTGTTTTTTTTCTAAGTCTCCTTTCTATAAATCACTGATAAATAATTCTTTGCTGTTTATTCATAGAGCCCAGAGCCAGCTGACAACTACGTCAGTGAAGGAGAGTTTGAAGATGATCTGAGTTCTTCTGCTCCAAGTACAATAGAGCTGGAGATACGTGGATCCAGCCAAGACACCGATGAAGACTATTTTGAGACCCTGTCACATCAGAGTGGATCTTTGTCAGATGTAAAAACTGAGCTTTATGAGAGTGCATCAGAGACAGAATCTGTTGCCAGTGATGTAACAGGAGAGACTTGCTTGGATTCAAACTGCCTTTTTGCAGAAAAAACAAATCTGTCCTGTAGGAACACTCCTACAGCCCTGTGTGAACTTAAGTGTTCAAGACAAGCAGAATTCAGCCAGCAGGTGCAGTTAGACTTGTCTTCCAAAATAAAAGCAGCACCAAGCAAGAATGACTTTTGCACACACACTGCAAAGTCAGAATGCGAAGCGGGTGTTGAAGATCTAGCATTAACCAGCAGTACTTCCAACACAGAGAACCAAGTGGGTGAAGAGAGCATTATATCACAGACAGATAGAAAGTTCATAGTAGGGTTGCAAAATAAAACGGAGTTTGACATCAGTAAAACACAGTCCTGTACCAGTTCAGTATCTACCAAAGATGCTGTTACAAGACAGAAGGATTGTCCTGCAGTATTAAGCATTGCTTTTTTCAGAACTAACTCAGAAAGTTGTTTGATTTTACCTGAGGTACAGCAACTTTCCTCCCGGTCAGATGTAGCATCAAGCTGTAGTTTGCCTAATCTCCATTTTGAAACAAATGGACCTTACCATAAAAGTTCCACTGAGACATCCAACTATAAATGTGAACTAGAGTCCATGTCTAGTGTAAATTGCAACAGGAGGAGCTCCGCTGACAATGAGGAAACTACAAGTGAGAGGATAAGACATGGCAGTACAGAGGCCATGCTGTCGTCACATTCGTTTTTTTACCAGCACCACTTCAAATCAAAACCTTCAACTTGTGAAGACACAAGTTCAGAGATTATAGGAAGTAAAACATGGCGCAGTGTACCTGAAAATATCAGTACTCAAAGCGAGGCAGAATATTTGGTGAACTATCCTCATCCGAAAGATAAATTTAGATGGTCTTGTTCCAGAGTACATCTTCAAGGACTCGATTTTGAATACACTTGGAAAAACTTAGGAAGGGTACCTGTCAGCTCTGAAAAGGCAGTCAGAGTAGAGGGCAAATTCGGCATTGAAAGATTCCTTCTTGAAACTAACATAGACTCAAATGAGGACCAGCTTTCTCAACCATCAGGCACCTTCCAGTGCCCTGATCTTTATTTGCACTCTGAACAAGAGAGTAGTGGCCTTGGTCCAGAAGAAGCAGATACACGTACAGGTAGATCCTCATCCACCCAGACCGATGAATGTGAATGTAACCGGAAACAAAAGGAGACTTCATCTACCCTGGGCTGTGAACCAGTCATTATAAATGCTCAAGAACTTTCAAAATATAAAGTTGAAAGAGATCTGAAAGCAGACAGATTCCCTTGTGAAATTAATGTTGAATTTGGCATTGATGACACTGAGAACATAGCAACTTGTCATGTAGGTTTTCCTGCTGTTGTGGAAAATGGAGATTGTAATTGGGCTGTAAACTGTGTTGGCACTGGTAGAACACATCAGAAATGTTCAAAGGAAAATGTTCTGGAATCAGAACTGTCACATATCAAGGTCATGATAGGGGAAAAAAAGGCAGATGATCCTTCTAATCTTGACTTTGGTTGGAAAGTCCTGGAAACCACATTGCAACCAGGTGTCAGTAACACTGAGAGAGAGAACACAGATACAACACAGCAAAATACAAGTTGCCACACTGGTGCCTTAAGGAGTCCCTCTGAACCAGTAGCAAATGAATATCCTACTCATCCAGGAAAAGATGGAGACAGTGTCTTTGCTGTGGAAATGACTCCCACATTAGATAGTGTGAACCAGGGAAGGCACTTAATGAATCTGTCAGAGTTAAAGCCTGCCCTGATTATAATATCTGTAGAACAGAAAGGATTACAGTCCAAGACACTGAATGATGACCCTTGTACTGAAACGGTAACTGGAACATTGAGAAATGTAGTGAGAAAGGATTTGGTGGATCCTCATATTGTCAGCAAAGCTCATCTTGAGCCTGAGAGAGTTCTGAGTGAGTACTGCAGTTGTGAGGAATCAGTTTTGGCCACCTCTACTGGTAGTGCAGAACCACTCCATGATGGGGATACAGCTGAAGGAAAAACAGACATTTCACAGGAGCAGAGCAAAGAAGCAGTTTCCTCCTTTGCACTCACCTCTAGTAATTCCACGATAATGAGTGGAAAGGTAGATTTCAGCAGTGTCACTGCTCCATTGAGCAACGACGTGCTTATTGCAGAAAATCCTGCAGATAAATGTGAGGAAGTGCTGCTAAAATCTGACAGCAGAAGTGGTGTTATGATCTTTGAGACAGAGCCACACGGAGCAAAGACTGATTTGGAATTAGAGACAGAACAGTTCAGAAAGCCATGGGCTGAAACAGAAGATGACCAGGTGACTAAGGAAGAGGAGTTCCAAGCACATCAAGGCAGAGAGGAAGATGGATGTGTAACTAGAGCGGTAGTGCTGGAAACATGCAGTGTAAGCAGTCTGAATGAGGGAGATGGTGCTTATGAGGACCTTCAGGGGCCCAGCAGCATCTCTGAACAAGTGGTAGGAGATGAAGGCTGCAGTGGTTCAAATGAACCAAGAGGTTTTTGTGAAGAACCTCCTCCTAGGGAAGGAATGGAGGCCTCTCCTGCAGAAAACACAGCTAGCTCTAGAAAAGACAGTGCATGGAATCTAGACGTGTGTGATGTTTTCAACTATTCCGTGAAAAGGGAGGCCCACAGTGCTTGCTGTATGGGCCTGGATAACATAAGCACCTGCAGCACTAACAGTGAGGAAATGGATGAGAATGCATTCCACGTCCTGGGAAGTAACAGCAGCCTCCATAAAGCTGTGCAAAAGCCAACAAAGAATGGGAATAGCGGGAAAGCTTCCAGGTTTTTCGTTTTCTCAAAAATGACATCTTTCAGGAAAACTAAGCCTGTCACAACTGAAAGTCAGGGAAGCAGCAGCATCTTTGGCAGCGGGGTTAAGACAGAAGAACTGGAAGGTGGGAAAGAAGATGAAGACACTGAAAGTTTACAGTCTTTCAAAAGTTGTTCGTCTGGTTCTGCTTTCCACAGGAAGGAAAGCTATGCCTCTGAGTACTCAGACGACGATGATTTATTCTATGAGAGGCCTGCAGGATTATTCAGTAGAATGAGCCTGAGGAAGGCTTCTGGCTCTGGTCGAATACTGATGGAAGATACAGACACAAATTCCACTTCTCCCATACTGCCCGCTGTCAGATATGCAGACAGACTCATTCCAGGTTCATCTGAAAGCAGTGAACCTGTGGAATACACTGGGATTAGAAAATCCTTTCCTGAAAATGAATATAAAAGAAACAAAAACCCCGAGGGCAAGAAGTTCAGAACAAGGTTGGCCTTGGCACACAAATCCCTCTCAAGTTTATTTGAATCCAAATCTCCAGACAAGGAAAACACTGAGCAGAGCTCGAAAACATCTCTGAAAAATGAAAAGGAGAAAGCCAAACTTCGCCAGAGCACCTGGAAAGCTTTTCTAAAGAGCAAAGAGACAGATGGACTAAAAAGACCTATCTTGGCAAATTTGTCACCAACGCAGGAGAGCATCAACACAACTAGAGGCCATCTGATGAGAACAGCATCAGCAGAGCAACAGGATGGTTCTGATGCACATGCGTTTTTGAAAACAGAAACGGCGAACGGTTCTTCACTAGACACCAACTATTTTGACACCTCTGTGGAGCCTGTTGATGTCTCTTCACCTGCAGGTATGTGGAGAAAACGATTGCTGTCCCATGACTTGGGCATCAGATACTCACAGAGTTCAGACTGTGATGAAATGCAAGAAGCTCTGGGCAACAGTTTTAATGCTTCTCTAGAGGAATGCTGGATGAAATCTCCATTTAGCCCCTCTGATGTGCAGTTACCATTTAATCAGTCGAGTCCATCGTGTCCCCAGCTTTCAAATTCTGAAGGTAAAGATATGCCTTGCAGGCCCATGAGTCCCAAACCACAGAGTCCAAGATCTGCATCCCAACGCAAGAGCTTCCGTTATCCTGGAAGAATATGTGCCACGTCGATGATCTCTCTTGGGAACAGCTCTGCAGTTGACTGTGGTTTGGAGGCTCCTGAGAGACCAAAGACACTGAAACCCAGAGGTAGTCTCTTGCTTTCTGTACACTCGTTGGACAACGAATACCAGCAGGATGACAGTGGGATAAGCAGTCAATCCCAGATCAGCTTAAACACAGCTTCTTCCATTAGTGACGTGCTCAGAGATGAGGTGAGTTGTTTGCACATGATAAGGCGGTGCTTTTGTTTGCAGAATCTTTTGTTTCAATGTGGTTTATGAATTCCAGTGAAACTCTTTAATGGCTAAGTGAACACAATGGTTAGATTGGTGCATAAATATTCCTCTTTGTCTATAGTAGGTGGCCCTACTTAGTCTGTTAAAGACTATAGGGACTGATGTTTTATTTAAGGGAGGGCTTACCACAGTTATCTAAATGATTTCATCACAGCACTGCTAATGCAGAGCACACCTCTGACAGGCTACATAGAAACCAGCCTGTGACCCCAGGCTATTGGTGGAAAGGAAAGGAGGAATCAAGCATTGTAACTGTTATATACTAAATAAGTTTCTCAAAGTGAAAAATAATACAGAAATCAATTCTTGCAGTTATTATTACGAAGAAAAACCTTCATTTCTTTAGACAGTGAGCAGCTGTTTTTCAAAGTACCACCAGTCTTCTGAAGTCACCATAACTGTCCTTGAAGAGCCATTAGGAATTGTGTTCTGCCTTTTCTGCAGCAAATGGGAAAAAAAAAACATGGACTCTCTCTGGCTCTCCTTGTGTTACTGCATTATATTGTAATCCTGGTCACAAATTAATTTCCCCTTGATAGCTCAGATCTCAATGAAAAGAATATATCTTTAGTAGGGGTCTCTCAACTGGTTGAGCCCTTTAAAAGCAGAGACTTCCTATTTCTGGAGGCTTGTAATCCCAGAGACAATTTCCCAAATCATAAGTGGCCATGATCTTAGGAACCTCTTTCAGTGGCTAAACACAAACCACCAGAGTGACTGAGCTTGAGGTGAGATCCCGGGACCCGGCTTTTCTACTATTGCTGCCGATGCCTCTTGACACTATCAAGTTGGCAGCAGTATTTTGTTGAGCAAATTTTCAATCTTCATTTGGGATTCTCTGCCGGTTGCCTCTCCCCAGCCAGACACTTCTTCATGAAGCTGGAGCTGCTCGATCAGTTCTGCAGCTGAGGGCTGGTTGTGTGCAGCTCGCGTGGGCTCTTGCACAGCTTTTACACTTGATGCTGCCTTTTGTTTGTCACGTCCCAGGCTGTATGAGAAATTTAAGATACCCTTCAAAATGATCATAGCCTGTGCTTACCCCTGTTGGTATATTACCTTTAAAAAAAAAAAAAAGGAAGAACAAAGAGAATTGATTGGTTGGAACAGAGCATGGGAGGTCACCTAATTCCATGTACTTCTTCTGATAGGACTTTGTGTGGCAACACAGGGCACACAAACCCATGACTTGTTTAACCAAGTCTTGAAAACCTCTCATGCTTGAGATTTCACCATCTCTCTGGGAAACGTGTTCCTGAAGAAATTCTTTTCCTAGTGCCCAACCAGGACTTTCCAAACTACAGTTCCTGGTTACTTCTGGCTACAGTCTGGCATCGTAAAAGAATTCAGATTCATCATCCGTGTAACTACAAATTTCTTTTGGACTGCTCTCACATTGCCCTTAGTGCCATTTTTTCACCTTGAATAAACCCAGTTCCCCCAATTTCTCCTCACATATTTCCAGTGAATAGTTTTTGATTGTTTGTGTGGTGTTTTTTGTTTTTCTTTGTTTTTCTCTTTTTTTTCTTTTTTTTTTTTTTCTTTTTCTTTGTGTGTGTGTGTGTTTAATGCTGCCTGGAATCCAAAGAAGCCTGTGGGTGGCAGTAAGGGCAGTGAGGGCTGTAGTTCTGGAATTGCTGTGGGCAGAAGGGGAAGAGAATCTGCTTGAAAATCCTTTGTTTTCATGGGCATCAACTTACAAACTTAATACCACCTGCTGAACAAGACACCTGCAGTGTTACAGCAGCCTAGGGAAATGCAAGGTACTCAGCCTATAAGTACTCTTAAAATATTGCCAACACATGAAGCCTGTCAGAAGATGAATAATATAATGAATAATCAGAAGATGAATAAATAATTGACCTGTAAGTCATAACCAAAAAGAACATTTAGAAAAGAGTAGAAGGATGAGGCGTGTATCAAGATTTCACAAGGCAAGCCCAACTACAAGCCCAACCCAAACCATCCTGTGATTCTGGGATGTGACCATTAGAAGCAAATAAATAATCAGTTAAATTGATTGCCAGATGAAATAATTAAAACTGCAAAAAATGTAAATGGTGCCTAAGTCATATAAAACCAGTTTAATTTTACTGATACTTCTGGAGGCTGCAGAAAGGCATCGCAGGCTGGATAAATGTAGATAGCACCTTGAATTAAAGCAAATGTCCCAGCTTTCAGGACACATCATCTCATCTGTTTGAGTGTTTAGGGCTTTTGCTTGTTTCCATTTTCATGACGCAGTGAAAAGGAGTAAAACTGCATCCTGATGGTCTTTCTTATGTATGTGGATAAGTGAAAAAGTCATAAAATTAAGTTTAATGGTGAAATTAGAGAAATCCCTTTCTGTTCCACGTCAGTAAAGGCATTATTGCTAGATGAAGGAGCAGGTGTGAACTTTCTTGAGGCTTTATCTGTGTTACAGTACTGTATCAGACTGCAATAGCTCAGCTCCCTCCTGAGACCTACCACACTGGTAAGTAACCCTTCTCAGCCTGATGGAGCACAGGACATCCCCTCTGTCATTACATAGTACTGGTGGTTAGCATTGTTCGTGCTGTAACCAGGACAAAGATTTTGTGCTGGAAACTTTAGGACAAAAGAACTCTACAGAATTACATTTGCCCACATGGCAGGGCCTTAATTGCATGTTTGCAACATGATTTCACTCAGGAGGCAAGAGCAAACTATTGTGTTATGTTTGATGTTTGGAGTCTGTGCAAGGTCTTCTTGCTTTTCTAGGCACAGAAAGCCAGCAGGATACACTTTCATTTCTGCATAGCATCTAATAGATTAGAAGCTTTCCTAGACTATGGCAACTCTTGCCAGTGGCAATAAAAAATTGATCTGGGATTGTTGACTAATTGAAAAGGGAAGTGTCTGCAGTGGTTTAGGAGCCTCATTGTTTGGGTTCTTCAAATAAACTGTGAGAAACTGGCAATGTTGTCAGGATACAGCATTTTCTTGGCAGAAAAGGAGACTCCACTCATTCCTCAATACTGTTATCTCCCACCAGTTCCAGTATAAAAGCTGTAGTTTTGTGCAAGCATGCTATAAAAGCAAATGGGAATGAAAGAGGAAACTGCAATTCCTTTATCTCAGGCCAACATCAAGCAAATATAAGGGATAGTAAAAGAGCACCATCAGTAAGCACAGGGATTAATATATCAGACCTGCAGGCATCAAGGAAGCATTTTCACTTTGTATAACTGAAGTGGGAAAAGCACAGATGAACGACAGGACTGGGCCTTATGATATTTTCAGAGATGCTATCTGTGTAAATAATATGCAGAGTGACCTAAATCCCAGTAATGTTATTGTAACATGCCATCTAGAACGAGGGTGAAAAGGGCATTGTGCTGAGCAGAGGGAGGCTGTGTTAGCTGTCTCAAAGGGCAGCAGAGCTGCTGTTTCAGGGTGGGTACCCCTGAGCCTATGGAGGATGCTGAGGGTGGTTTCAGCCATACTTCTGGGGAAGCATTTTCCTCTGAATGCTTCTGGGGCTACACAACTGAGTGTTGCCATCTTCTGTTCAACCTGACTTGAAGCGGACAGAATTTCCTGTGAACAAACTGTGTGTTTTCACCTGCTGTTTGTAAAACAGGATTCTAAACAGCAATGTCCAACACCACCTGAAAAGAGGCCAAATGAAAAAGGGGTTCCCCATCGCAAAAGGAGGTCCCCCCAGGTTCCAACATCCCCACGCCCTTTCTCCACCCTTGAGAACAAAGCCTGGAGGCTTTCCTTCCTTGCTCCAGATGAAAAAGCCAAGGAGATTCCGGAGAGGAGGAGGAAGAGACCTAAATCCCTCTATAAGTGCTTCAGCTTCGATGATATTTGGATGCAGAGGAACCAAAAAAGGAAGCTAGAGAAGGAGACACAGCCAAAGAGAGGGACTCAATTGCAACACTTCCCAGAGGACCAGTTAAAAGTAAGAACCCACACACTGTCCTCCTCCTCCTCCTCCCCTGGCACTGTCTTCTTCTCTGCTCTGGCTGTTTTCTACCATTAATCATGTTCATGTCCTTCTGCTTTGTCTGGTATCAGTTCTCGCTGCTTCTCTTTGGGTCTGGCAGCTATGGATGGAGAGTGGTTATTTAAACACTGAACTTTCCCATCTCTGGAGGAGGTGGGTTTTGTAGTCACTGCAAGCGAGCAGCTCCTGCCCTGAGCCCTGTTGGACAACGGGATTGCCCTGTGGGCTGCAAGATAGGGAGAACAGGGACAACATCACAGTTGCCTTAAATCAGTGTAAATAAAACTTGAAATCTCTTTCAGTGCCCTGTGGTATTGCTGTATAACTTCAAAAAGAGGCTTTAAAATCAGATTTCCCTTGGAGGCCAACTCCACGCATCTTACTGGGGCAAGTTCCCACTATGAAGTGCCTGAGAGAGTACTGTCCTTGGAGTTTTAGCAGTGGGTAATCTCCTGTCCACTGGGGAACGCTTCTAGGTCAGCATTACGATTTCTCATGACAAACTTTGTGGCTGTTATGACTCACACTGATGACATCTGTTACTCTTGGATCCAGAGCTAAGGTCTGTTCCCTTTGGGGAGAGCCAGGATTCTGTACCCAGGAGCCAAATTTAGAATTTCTGGGGAAAAAAAATGAGATCAGAGGGACACCTCATGCAGCTTCTGCTGGTAATACTGAAAAAGCTTCAAAGAATGCCAGACATTGGCTGGTAGTCTTCTCCTCAAGACAAGGGCCTGAGTCTGTGCTATTCTGTGCTTATAGGGTTCTTCAAAAGAAAATGTTGTCAGTTGAGGCTTGGGTGAGTGCCGGGTACGTTCTGGAATGTTTGTCTGCTCTGTTCAGTGAGGGTGCTTTCATGCCTATGTGCTGAAGATAAAGATAATGCTCCTGAGGCAAAAGCGTATATTATGATTTCTTAAAAATAGAAATTTTGTTATTTTTCTGCCTTGCTCAGACTTCCAAGGGATTGCTCTGCACTGACAGGAAAATGCATCGCTGGGCTAGTTAGACTCACTAGTGAACAGAAGCCAGTAGAATAAGCTAAAAATATTCCTTACAATTGCTTAACAAGCATGGATAGTGATGGAAATACAGCCCATGCTGCAGGGCATGCTCACCAGCACAGAGACCATAAGAGCCTCTGAGAGGAGCAAGCAGTTACCTCAATAGCATCCCTGGAGCCATCAGATTATGCAGCTTGCAAGCTGCCTGCTTTGCTGATTGACCACACATTTTGATACTGCCAGAAAACAGCCTCTTCCTTAAGCATTTCCAGCCTCCTTTCCTGGTGCAAGCTTAGCTCTCAGTGGTGATGAGCTGTGTAATGGGCAGCGCTGCCCTGCTCCCATTGAGCTCCCCTCACTTAACAACACATGCCTGGGGGGCTGAGTGGCTTTTCTGGTTTATTCTCCTTTGGGTAGCAGAGGTGAGTAAAAACAGAGCAAGCTTCAGAGGAGAAGAGGCCTAGCAGTGTGTAGTTAAATTGGTTTGGTTTTGTTTTTTACTATTTCTGTTGATTTTAGTGTTATTGATCCTTTTTATCTTTGTGAGCAGGCCAAATTTCATCAGAACAAGTGTGGAGATTTGAGGGCTCTTTCCAGTCTGCCCATATGAATGCATTCCTTGGTCTGTACTTTTTATTCATAGTAGTCCTTGTGTGGTTTATTTTTCCTGTTGTGTTCTGTTTTGTGCAGTGCTCTATTCATGTAATAGTGCCAGCTTATTCATGCTCTCAGATGAAGTGGGAGTGCTGTCACAAGCTGCAGTGTTTGGGTGCAGCTTTAGAAGGATGCCAAAAATCTTTCTAATAAGGAGAACGAAATAAACTACCACAAAAGAAGCTTTGTAAGGTTTTTCATTGCTGTGCTTTTGCATTTGAAACAAGGCAAATACAAGGAGCTTTGGAGATCTGAAAAATGCAAGTCTGATGTTTCCTGCCACATGGCTGCTTGGGGACGCGTGGCTTCAGCTATGATAAGTCACACTGTGCCAAGTCAAGCTCAGGTCAGCGTACAAGGTGATGTAATGCTGCAATATTGGGGAAACAACAGAACAGAGCAGGAGAGGGAGGAACAAAAGACGAATTCTTAACCTGAATGGTGATTTCTTACAGTATATCATTGAGATCAGTACAGACAAATGAGTGCAGTGGCTATACAAAGCTATTCTGAAAGCTGGCGATTGGGATGCAGAGGGAGGGGAACAAGAGAGTAGTTTTTAGATAAGAAATGCCAGTTGGAAACAATTCTGTGTGCCAGGCTTTGTTCTGCTGAGGCCCGGGAGGTTGCTGATCTGCCTCAGGTGGGAACAGCCTGTGGAAATCCCTAGAGCCAAACTCAAAGCTTGACCCAGCTGTCCCTTATAAGAAAATATTACCACTAACAAGCTGAGCAGCTTCTGATCCTTTACCTCAAGATGTTAACATTTAGCTGGTTGTGGCAAACCTTTGAAGGTAGTGTTCTCCAAGGTGGAACAAGAGAAACTTTTTTTTTTTTAATGCAGTATAAATTCTCTGGCTGGAACACACACAGTGCCCCAAAACACTGATGTATGTAATGGTGACAGACTCTGTTTTGAGATTTATTTTTGCAAGAGTTGCTTTAGTGGTATCTTCCAGCTGCCTGCCCGTCTGCTGCCATCTTTTTCCTTCCTGTCGTAATAAAATGGTGGAACCTGACTGTTTAAGCCTGATGCTTCTCTAGCACACAGCAATAGAAGCAGAGATGTGGTCGCATTTTTTAAAGCACGGTTTCTGCACTGCCAAATTAGAGAGATTCCTAAAAGGCTCATTGGGGACATTCCTAAAAAGCCATTGGGGTATAGTGCAGTAGAAGCTCTATCTTTTATTTCAAAAGACAAATGAGAAGCATTTAAAAAGAGCTCTTCAGCTTATTGCCCTGAATAGGGCACCTGAAAACCTAATTCTTTACCCCATCTGAAATAAGGAAACAAAGGTTTGCCGTGCACTACCATAACTGTGAGCTCTGTGGGCACCTCAGATACACTTCAATTCTCCCTTTTGGAGAGGGGACTCATGAATGAGATGTCTTCCCATTGACAAGCTACAGGCACGCAACAGAGGTAAGTGCCTCACCCGGACTGTGCAAAAAAGTACAGTCTTAATCCAAAGCAGAGAATGTAGAAGAGAGGATCTTCATTCAGTTCTTGTCCCTCCTTTCCCCTCCCCTGGAGGGTGGGGAAAACCCTGCCTGCTTTTACTGACATCCCTGCAAGCGCTTCCCTCCCTGGCTTTGGGCTGTACAAACCTGCCTCTGCTGTACAATGAAACACTGCCTGTACCTGAGACCTGCTCTGATGTCCTGGGAGGCAGTAAGAATAAACCCTGCTTTTGTTGCTGCAATAGCCCTGGTTCAGTACAGTAACGCTTTCTATCACATTTAACATAAATAATCTAGGCTTTGATATACTATATGTGATAGAAAACATTGTTCTGCTTAAACTAGGAGGCAGGACACACGCACACACACACACACATATATATATGTACTGAGCTATAGCTCAGTGTGTTGCCTGTTTTTGTTGATGCTGCTGTCTCTGGAATGGCAGGTGTTCCCACAGGGGCTCTGGTGTGCTTTTCTAGACAGGAACAGCTGAGGTTAATTTGAGCAGAGTTCTTGCTTCTCCTCTGATGGTATCCTATTTGTTTTAGTACAGAAACTCCAGGAAGAGTTAAACTGAGCTGAGAGCAGGTGGGTCGCTGCAGCAGAAGGAAAGGGCTGTAGGCATGCAGAGCTGCAAGATGGCTATGCCCATGGGGACAGTGCTTACTGACCTGCTGCCTTCCAGGTGGTCTCCCAGTCACCTGTGGTCACTGATATTTTCTGTGTGTGCCAGCCGTGATGGGCACGAGATGGAGAAAATAGAGGAAAGAATATGTTCATACGAGCAGATCTGCATCATGCATTAAGGACTGCAGGTTTCAGTGACTTTCATTACAATCTGCATCATTTGTCCTGACTGGGCTGTGAGCACCCTGATCTACCTGCTGGTGTCCCTGTCCATTGCAGGGGGGTTGGACCAGATGGCCTTTAAAGGTCCCTTGCATCTCAACCAGTTCTATGGGTCTGTGATTGTCAGATGTTCTGTGATGTTGTAGGGTCTTGCTCAATTTTGGATATCTGATGAGAAAGTAGGTTAGTCTGGGTGGCTTAATGGCAGTGTTTTGTATGATTTCTTTAAAACAAACATACAAAAAAAAGCATCTCATTTTTGTTTATATTAAGCCTGACCTACTTTAGCAGTAGATAAATTGAGCTGTCTGTACGCATGCTGTCTACCCATGTTGTTTCCCTCTCAAAGCAGCAGAAGTTATAAAGTTATAAATTCAGTGAGATATGTCAATGGCTTAGAGTTTTCGATTTTCATAAAGTTCTCAAAGTTTTATAAAAACTAACCAACCAGGCAGAGGGGATCCTATTTATAGCTGAAAGGAAGGATGTAGTGTTAGATGTGTCCTGTATGCCTAGGTACTGTTACTAACGGATCTTTGAAGGGAAAAGCCTTATTTACTCTTAAAATGCCAGAACAGAAATTATGCCACAAAGTTATAGGAAATAAGACTTAATTAGTTCTTAATTAGGTGAGAGGATGACTTCTTGTGGTATGCTTCCTTCTCCCACACTATGTACTTCAAAGGAAAGAGTGTAACTTTCTGTGAGTGCAGGTATGCATGGTACTATGCTAACTGCAAATCCAGTACCTGATTATCCTCTTCTCCTGTTATTACCTTGCATCTTTCTTTGCCTTCTCACTGTTTTCTGTCTTCTCTAGCCACCCATGTGTCTACTAACGGACTACTTGCACGACAAGGCATGAGAGGGGAAAAGAGGTGCTCTGTGAGCAATGCTGTGTTTTGTTCAGCAAGGCATATCTGTGTAATATACACTGGTTTTGTTTTCCCTCTCTTGTTGAAGGCTGGAAGAAGTCCATCCATCACATCTACCATTGCTCTTGACATCCTACCACTGAAACTGCATCCGTTTTCCCAGAGTACTCCGACAGGCCTGGACTGCGTGGGCTGGAAACGACGCCTCACCTTCCCAGGTGTGTACCCTGTGTCTCACTTCAGTGTGAATTGTTAGAGGATTAAACTCTGCTTTAGTGAGTATGGTAACTGAATATAAGCGCTCTAACTTATTTTTGCTGAACGTTCCATCCATGTCTGAGTAGAAGTCTGCTTAAAGCCAACGGTTTATAGTAAAGGAAAGGTCACTAATGGCACTGATAGTGTGCTTGATGCAGAAACACTTCTGTTGTCTCTAAGAACCGCATCTTACTTGGGATGATGTCATCCATATCACTCTCTTGAATTAGGTTTCTACAGACTCCCTGCTGTATATTTGCTGGAGAGTGCTTACGGTAGGTATGGTGAGGCTCTTCTCAAGTTGCTAATTAGGAACTGAACGAGCCTCTAGAGGTAGAATTTCCTGTACTTAAAACAAATAATCTTAACAAGCATACTGTATTTTCACAGAACTGTATGTGAGATTTGCTGCCTGCTTCATTTTCAGTCACAGACTGTTTTTAATGTAAGTCACAGATTGTTAAACAGTAAGATGCATTTTTGCTAGGTTTTTAAATTCTCCGTTGGGCGGTGCTGACCCAAACACTGCAGCAATCTTTGTCATGGAACTTTGGGGTGGGATAAGAGAAACATTGCAGAAGAGTTGTTTGGTAGGTAGGAAGTTCAGTTGGATGCCAACCTGCCATTTCTGCCTCAGAAAGTCTCTTTGTACCACTGATTAAACACTACTAGGCTTAAATTAAGGGTCCATACCTCTGTGCTAATTCCATCAGAACTGAATGGACAGAATATCCTGTCTAGTCAAACTGTTTTGCTTTCCAATGTTTTGTAAGACTTGTGCACAGAATCACAAAGTTCCACGTGGAAACAAGTAAACAGACTGCTTGTTATTGTGGTGTCAGGAGCCCAGTCTCTGCTCTCTCAGCACTGAGGGCTTTGATCACTGGCTGTCACATGCATCTGGCATTGCCCCAACACTTATGACCAGCTCCCTGGCTGAATTCAGCTTCAGCTCTTGGAAATCCCAGGTGGAAACCTGCCACTGTCAAGATGTCAGTGCATCTGACTTAAGCTAGAATCCCTAAGTGCCACTGCCATAGAAGTAAATTGTGAGTCACAGCTGATAGAAATTTAATGATAACTCCCTCAGGTCCCAGTTGGGAACTAAATCTGAGGCACCCAAATTCATACATATATGAGGAGGAAGAAGGGAAAATGTAAATGTAGATAGATCCATTGGTAGTCTTCTAGTTGTTTATATGCCATCTAGAAATAAGACACGAAACCTGAATCACCTACAGTTCACACAGTATTCTCAAGAAACAAGTGAGTTTCACACTGTGACTTCAATAATTTAGTGTCAGTGCACCAAAACATGCTGTACGTGATTCCTGCACAGCTTTGTTGTGATAAATGTTGCTTTTCATAAGCTTGTAAATAATGTCAAACAGAGGTAAAATTAAGTGATTAACTAGTCCATTTAATCTAATTTTAAGGTTCTTAACTCTGAAGTTGCAACTACTTGCATTAATGATCCCAGCATGTTCTTTAACCATAAAAGACACTGGATATGAAAGTGCTATGAAGTATAAAGCTGTTTTATATACTTCCATGTTGAAAATACGAGCAAAATACTCTTTCCCCAGATTTGCTTATTCAGTTGGTCAGCTTTTTAAGGGAATGCTGCAGTGGCTATTGGGTACGGAGTCTCCTTTAGTTTTTCTAGTTTTATTGTGACAGAAAGGTAGCATGCACTGCTATGGAACTTGTCATGCATTTGGCTATTTACCTGAGGACAGCTGGGTACAGACTCACCTGTTTTAGACCTGTTCCCAACTAGAATATATCATGACTGCTGGGAGAAGGACTTGATTTTTCTGTTATCTGTTGTGCTTACTAGCTTCCTATGACCAGACACTGGCGTTGGAGCATTGAGACATTGTTCTCTCTGCCTATATGTCAAACCAGGACAAATGAGACAAACTCAAACTTGTCATATTCCAAGACTTGGATTCAGCCATACTGTGGAGCTTTGATCAAGTTTTGCATACTGCCTTCCGTCACCTTTTCTGTGCAGAGCAGCCATTTGAGAAAACTTTAACAAGCCAGTAGATGGCTCTAACATCTGTGAAATAAAGAGCAGCTGAGGTGGTGCTAATCTCTACTCAGTGAAGATGACTGAGTCTTGATACTCTTCTAGAGAAGTATAGAGGTTAGCACTCCCTGGCCCCAAGGTTAGCCAAAAAGTTGACTCTGCTCGGTCAGGAATGTTTAAATAATTTGGAAGGACCGACTTGGCTTTATCATATGCTTCAGCAGGCACTACTGATGAATATCAAGTCTTTCAAACCCTGCAGTTGTATTGTTATACCCGTGTCTTCAGTTTGCATCTTGTGGTAGATATCTGTCCTTTATTGCCTGGCTTACCACACTGCTTGAATAAGCTGAGCTACGGTGAAATATTGGTCTGGGACACAAACCACTTCCCAGTGTAGATACAGGAATGCTTTTCTTGCTTCTGGGCAGCTTCTAAAATCTTAGGAAGAGAAAATAACTGACAGAGGGGGCCCAAAACTTAAGGAGAGAGCAATGATAAGATAACAGGGCTTTAGGTTTTAAAGCAATGGACCAGCATTTTCTTCTGCCTCTTTTATGTATGCTTTTCTTCCATGTCTCTCTGCTGAGCATGATACCTGTTCATTTGCATTCCCCATCTCTCTGCTCAGCCCAGTACCTTCTTATTTGCACCTGAAGATACTGCCTACAGTTGGGTTGCATTGCTGGGAAGCTGTTTGATGGATGATGAATGCATCTGTGAGGATGTAGCTGAGCCTGAGCCCTGGTTAGGGGATGAGCAGTTCAGAGCTTGGAAGCTTCCAGCCCACAGGTCTTGAGCAGAGAGATGCTGCCATCTCTGAACTTCTCCACAGGGACCCACAACAGGAGACAGACACAAGGTGACCCAATGACAGACGTGGGCAATTGTGTGAGAGTTGGATGTGTGTTTCCTAGAAGTCCATTCTTTCACTGCTCTCTGTACTTTACAGCTAGAGAATTTTCTGGTTTCTTACCTGACTTTGCTATCCTCTCACAGATGTTTCACCCATGCTGTTTTGCAGAGAATCTTGTGGAATTTTTAGGTAGGGTCATATATATGACCTTAAACTTTTGAGGTCTGTCATATCCCCATAAAGAGAGAAACTAGTGTGTTGCAAGATCTGGTTCATCTCATATCACTGTGCTAAACCAGAACCAAAACTTATATTATCAAAAATAATCATTTAGATGCAGGATCTTCCCAGCAATTTTCCCCATGTCTTGTCAGATTTAAATGGCCACAGATCTTTAGCTTTCCTGCTGTGCTGTCTACAAGAGATGCACTGGTATCTATGGCTGTGCTGATGTTGGTTATACCAGCCAAAAAAGCACAAGGTCGTTCTGACAGACCTGTTCTGATGGTGAATGTACTGGGGGGCCTCGGAAATCTTGCACGAGCAGTGAGAGTAAGCAAACCAAATTCTCAACATATGAGTCTTTAGTGGAGAGCATGGAAAACAGTGACCACTTAATAATTCTGAGTTATCTTCTGTCCTCATTGGTATAATGGAAAGTTTTTATCAGAAGCAGAGACTGTTTGTTTACTCAACATCATGTGGCCAACTTTCATCTTCTTTTCCCAGCTATAGATGGGCTGTTAAGCTCACACTTGGCAACAGTTAATGCGAAGATGTTTGACAGCCACTGGAGATTCTATTCAAGAGGGAAAATATTAGCTTTAGTAACAAGACTTTGTTATGTCCTATAAATATTTAGCAGTTCTGTAGTTCAGCAGAATAGCAGAGCTATTTATTCCCATTCTCGTCAATTTAGTTCTTGAAGGGACACAGAAAAAAAGCGATGTGCAAATCCTCGGTGCAGTAGTGCCTCACTGTAGCGATAGCAAGAAATGTCAATTCCATTCTGATCAATGCATGGAAGTACTGTTGAATTCAAGTGGCTAAGAAGTAGTCTCATTACCTACTGTATTTTCACTCTACCTGTGAATCACAGCAAGGATTATCAGGCCTTGTTTAATCCCAGCTCTGTGCAGTCTGACAGCGTGTGTTTTGCTCAGATTTTCATCCAGCATTAAAAGCTGGGCCAAGTCATGGCTGAGTTCCTGAACGTTTTGTCGTAGCTGGTTGGGTGGGATTGTGTACATCAGCTATTGGGGTAAAAGACTCACTACGTCCATAAAAACTTTCTGTGGGGGTGAAGAATAGAAAAGAAGATCCTATCAAACCCCGAGTGATTCTGCTGGTTAAAGGGAACTCCAGCAGAATCCACCGGAGACTGAAGCAGGTATCCCAGCTCAGCTGCCCAGGGCTGGGGCTGGCTCCCCTAGCATGACCGTGCTGCACGGTGCCAGCCCTAAGCTGTAACTGGAGACAGCTGCTGCTTTGGCAACTTAACAGTACCTCTCATCTCTATCAAATGTCACAGAACATCAGTGTGCACTGAGAAAAAATAAGCCATGAGGTCTGTGTGAAGGTGGAACACCTCAGTGACAGCAGATGTTAAACTCTGAGATCATGGTTTCCACTGATTTCCAAAGTCTGGCTTTGAAGCATTTTCCCTGCCTTCCCATTGCACCACAGCAGGCCTTTCCAGTGCACACACATGCTGTGCGTGCTGCAGCAGCACCTTCGGCTAGGATTACAGCGCTGCCACTGAATAAATATCTTTTGGTATTTGCCAAGAGCATTTAGGCCAGAGCGTGGGAGGGGTAGCGGAAGAACAGATGGAGTGTCCTGAGCAGGCTGGGGGCAGAGATCTGCAGGGCGAGTGCAGAGCTGCAGGGCCTCTGAGTGCTGTCTGGTTCAGTACCACAATCAAAAACTGATAAAGGCACTTTGAGTTTTCTTCCTTCATGGGGCTGAATTGTAGCCTCTTATTGCTTCTCTTGTCTTCAAGAGCTGCCCTGTCCCTTCCCCTTCTTGATGCACTGTGCTCCAAGTCCAGCAGACAGCTGCGCTCAGCTCTGTGGTTTTAACTTACCTTCCTATGGTCAAGCAGTGTTCTTTTCAATTTGTACCGTAGTGCAGACAGTTCTATGAGGACCTGAAAGGATCAGATCAATAGAGAGGTGTAGTTCTATTGCAGGCACCGGACACCAAATTTCCTTTTCTGTGCTGGGAGTCATTAAGGGAAGGTATTTTGGTCCAAGCACCTACATTCAGAAGACCATTGGAGGAATTTTTTGTTAACGGGCTACTGGAGAGATGTTGTACTTTTTTCCTGTTACTGCAGATGTGTTTCTTGTAAGGAACAGTTAGAATGTTAAGGACTCAGAAGTTGTCTCGGTGTGTTTGGATGCTCTCAGTGATGGCGAGCAAAGGACATTTCTTTCATTAAGTATTTAATAAGAAACTTAATGACCTAAAGTACTCCCTGCTGTCGCACAGATTGGTGGGGGTCTCTGATGGAGCAGGCTGTGATGGCCACGTTCTGGCTTTCTTCAGAGAGAATTACCTACCGCAGGCACAGGACAGGTGCTTCTGTATTCTTTCAGGCTTCATTTTATAGGGACATGTTTCATCACATGAGGACATCAGACCTCTGAACTGAATCAGCATCACTGGCTATTCTGTACTTGAGGCTGAGCTCTGACAAAGATTGCATGCTAAAACAGAGCCCATCCCAAGGCTACAGTTCAGGAGTGGGTATTGAATCGTTCAAAGCTTGCAGCTGCAGCCTCCCCAGATCTCAATTTGTGTTTTTCCGGCTTTGATTTCATTTTGAATTCTTTTTCTAAGGACTTATAAAAATAGTTTTTTAATAGCAGCAGCAGCCACAGCCAGCTCTAAACATGATTAGTTTATATGTTAAGTCCTTTCTGAGTTCTCAGGGGAAGCAGACAACACAAGGTCTCTCTCACTTGGGCTTTTTTTTTAAATGCATGAAATTCTACTATTCCCACTTATTTATTTTTAATCTGACAATTCCACTAAGTTAAGAACAAAGATTTCTGTCCCACCCTCGCCTTTTTTCATGTCTTGAAATCGGCTTTAATAAAAATCATCTGCTGGAAGCTGCAGCTGAGAGCAGCTGAGCTGCCACAGCCGGAGCCTCCTTAGTGGACCCCTATGATGTCAGGATGCATCGAGATGAGCGGAGAGGAGGATAGGAATCCAGCTCAGTCCTCAGACAGCGCTACCAGGTACCACTGCCCTGCCAGCAGCTACAGAGCGCTCAGCCCGTTTCCTCCCAGCGCAGCAGAGCCCCCGGCTCTCCCTCCTACCTGCCTGCATGAGGACCCAGCAGTGCCCCAGTGAGTCCAGCGGGGCACACAGTGGAGAAAACTGCAGCAGCAGTGGAAGCTCTGGGCTCTCTCCAGGTTCGGATTCGGACAGCAGTGGGGTGGTGTGCGGTGGTGGTGGGATGAGAGGTGTCCTGTCCAGGTACTGGAGCTTGGAGAGTCTTCACTCTGCCACAGGTAAGAACTGCTTCGTTTTTTTGTTTTTAATGCTATTGCACTGACCTTGAGAAACCAAATGAAGCCTTCTGGAAAAGGGCATGCCATTGGGAAATGCAGTCTCTGAGTCATGAGAAATTAAAAAAATAAAGTTGTTTGCTAGCTGACCCCCCTGCAGACTTACAACTGAAGCAGAGCAACACTGAAATACTTCTTAGGTCAGAAGGCAAGAAACATTTTCTTCATGGCTTTGGAAATAGTGTTCAGGCTTCTACCTGATAAAAGCTTTAGCAGCATTTCCTATTTCAGCTTAAAATTATAGAGCCTGGCATCAGAGCTGGCACTTCTGTGTGAGTGCTAGAGAGAGTATTGCTGCCTTCAGAACGTGTCCAAGCGAGGTGCTGTACAGCACAGGAGGGCTGAGGGCATTTGCACTGCTGCGTGCAGAGGGAAGCAAAGGAGGTTCCTTGAGCCAGCTGTTCTAGTTCTGTTTGTATTTTCCTGTCCTTGGTTTAAATCATTTTTGCACCAGGGATTTTGGAGGTACGTCCACACAGCCCGCGAATGTTCTCTCGTCTGCACCCATCCAAGAACATCCAAGTTCTTAGTAACTGATGTGCATTCTTAGGGTGTGGGTGCTAGAACCCCAAGCATGGGAAAGAAGCTTTCTCATTCCCAGCTGATACTGGCAGAGGAGCCTGGCAATGATTTAGTGGCCAGCGATCACTGAGCTGTTCAGTTTGTTGCTTGCTCATTGCAGTTCAGAGAGATTTTTAGCAGAGCTGCATTAAATTAAATTAAATACGTGGTCTGATTATGATAGGACAACGGGGAAAGGCTTTAAACTGAAAGAGGGAAGGTTTAGGTTAGATGTTAGGAGGAATTTTTTTACTCAGAGGGGATGAGGTCCTGGCACTGCTGTCCGGAGCTGTGGGTGCCCCATCCCTGGCGGTGCACAGGGCCAGGCTGGGTGGAATTATGGGCAGCCTGATTTAGGGGTTGGCAACCCTGCCCATGGCAGAGGGTTGGAGGGGTACAAGGTCCCCTCCAACTTAAGCTGATCTGTGATAAATTAGTTTCTCTCTCAGATAAATTCAGACAAGTGCCTTCAAGGCCACCAGTGTGTGCCATTTCCTTCATATAAATACTGGATGCTTCCAGCTAGAGGCAAGGCTTAGTAAGGGTTTTAGGTGTAGTTCAGTGTAATCCACCATAGCTGCACATTCTTCTAATTAATGAAAGCTCTTATAGCTGCATCTACTACTGCACATTTTAGGCTGTTTAATACAAATTCCATTGCTGCTTTGGAGTCCTCAGCCAAAGTGCAAGTAACTGCAGCAGGGCAGCTGGCCTGACTTCCTAACCCCACACCAGAGCTTCCAGGTGCTCAAGAAACTCAAAACACCTGTGGTGTTGTCCTGGCAAACCAAGGCCAGGAAAAAAAGGTCAGCAGGGTGAGATCAGACCATTGGCTCTCTGTTTTGGGGAAAGATCTGTTCTGGGAATGCAAATGATGCATCTCTGAGTCTTGGCAGCATCTGCTGGCTCGTTTTCTCCTGTACCTGGGAATGTAAATAACTCCCAGCATAGTTCTGACATTGGTATAAAGTAGCCCTGGCACTGGAGCCTTTTAAAAGTGTTTGAGAATTGCATATAGGGCAATAGCTTTAGCTTCAGTTACCTCTGTCTTAGAGGATTTGCTGCCAGCTGTCCTCCACGGATGCACTTTTGGGCTTAATCAGGTCAGTTGCTATAAATGATGTACAGTGATAAAAATGATGTGAGGCTGATAACAAAAGCAAACTTTGCAGCTGAGCTTCTTTTTCTAGAAGACCTCCTGTTTCTGCAGCCTTCTTGTTCCCAAAGATGTGGGGCACGGAGTCATGTTGTGATGCTGCATGCATTTAGCACGTAATGTAGAGATCAGAGGAGATAGAATAGGGAAGGATATGAAAACAGACTGAAGGCAGGGAGAAACCAAATCAAGTTTTGTAGTTACAACATCGATATATCAGTACATTAAAAAAAGTACTATAAACTCCTTGCTACCTCAAAAATACTACGGCTGGTGAGCATCTTCTCACATGTGAATGATGTGAATTATCTTTAGGTATGGATAATATTTGTGTCAGAATTAGGATTAAACCTTAAGAGCAGTGCATCTCCCAGAAGAACTTACAGCAGTAGCCAAAATGCATGGCACTCTCCAAGATGTCTCCTCACCTGAACCAGGGAAGCACAGGAGTCTTCAGCCTCCCAGTATGTGTGGCATCAGGAATTCAGGGAGAAGGTCTGAAGCGTCTGCAGACATCACACACTGCCCAGTGCTGTCTTTTATAAAGCTGTGAGATGAGTTGGTTCCTGTTTTCAATTTATTTCTAAGAGGTTCTGCATTTTCAGGAGTGCCCTGAGGCTGCTGGGGGGACTTGCCAGGGTGCTTGGTGGTGATTTCTCCCCTAGTGTAAACACAAACTTGTCTAGAGGGATCTGCATACTGAGATTGTTCTTCTCTGATGCTTCAGAGGAAGAAACTGAGCAGTTGGAACGTGGAGGTGGAAGGGAGGGAGGAGGTCTTCAGTACAACTGGAACACAGGAGTCTGAGTTACTTTTGCATAATTTACATTTCAAGAGTGAAAAGACAGAATATGTGTGTTTACACAGAAATATATTTGAGAATGTAAGTCCTCAGAAATACGAGCTGACATCTCCTGCACAGAAAAGATGAGTAGTGTTCTCCCAGATTCACAAGGGGGGAAAATGCAGTTTTTGTTCAGTCTTCCTCTGCAGTCAGTAATGGAGTACAATTCCTTTTGCTTTGAAATGGACTTTTTTGTAACGCATTGATCAAGAAAGTAAGTTATATGTGACAAAGAAATGAGAAAGAAAAGATCTGTTGATGTAACTCAAATGCCATTTGGAAAAAAAAAAGAGCAAAAAAAAAAAGACTGTCTTGTATGAAGTGAGAGAGTCTATTTTTTTTTTAATGCCAGTCAGTGGCATTTTTGGTCTAAATGTCAATGTATGTTACATTACATGGGAGAGTCCTTCTCCCTGCAGCTAAATATAATCATGAAAAGAGGGAATGCTTTGCAGTTCTCCTGAACTCTCCATTTGAGGATGCCAGAGGACTTCATCAAAGTTAATAACCCTTACATAAGGCCCAAGAGGCTTCCGGAGTTTGATTTAGAGTAGAAGAGGTATGGATCGTTTATCACTTGGGATAGTAGCCTTGCTGTTTAAATACCTGCCTTTAAATACTTGTGGGCAGTTTCCCAGTGCTCAGCCCATGCAGTGCTCCAGTGAGAAAATGAGTGGGAGCTCTGGTTGCTCAGCAGTTCCGAAAAGAGTCACCCAAATCAAAGGTCAGTGGTGACAGTGCTCCAGCAAGTGATTCAGTGCCACTCTGGGCACTCGACTCTGTTTCCAAGGCCAGACACCAAATCCCAGTGCACACTTGGTATCCCAGGCTCACGCTGCACACATCCCACTCAGTCCTGTTGTGCAGTCCTGCTGAAAACTTGGTTTCCTTTAGAGTATTTCCAGAATCAAGCTTGTGAGAACATCTCTGTTTTTCCAGCTCCTTTGTTCCTAGTCCAATTCCAACATCATTAATAGTCTGTTTATTATTTTGCTTGCCCGAGCTGAGAAGAACTGGAAGAGCATAGAAAGGTGGGGACAGAGGGGGATCACAACTGGTAAGCTGGTGGTGGCTGACGTTTCTGTGTCTTTGTGCATATGCAGCAGTTGTATGGACTGTGCTTCAGTGCTCCTCTGCTCCATTTTATCTCCCTAAATGCGGATGTGCTCATCTGCTGCTCTTGGGAATACGGCCTTTAAACCACAAGAAAACAAAGTATGGGCAGGGAGTCATGTTTTCATATGGAACCTAAACATAACCAAACAGAAGTCTCCTGCAAATAAGTGTTTTTAAGGCATACATTTCGTTATTATTGCTTATGAGGGAGTCAGCAACAGAGCTGTGGCAAATGGTTTGCAACTTTCTCATTATTTGGAAAGAGTTTTTCTTTTGAGCTCGCTTTTTTTTCCCCTTGTCCTTCCCCTAGCCCTGCATTCGGGCACTGATGCCTGTAGCTGTGTCCATGGGCTGTGGTGCATAATTCACTGCCTTGTTTTTCTCCAAAGTCACCTAGACAGCAGGAGCTGAAAGCATGCACTGTAGCATGGTGATGTTGTATTTCAACTCAGAGATACAGCTGGGTTCATGGATTGTGTTTTAGCATGACCAGTGTGTTCCACCCCACCCAATATATTTCTGCTATCACCTGCACAAACAATTTCCACTCATCTTCTGAACAATTCATCAATGATTTTTAATTTTTTTTAAGTATGGTGATTCATAATGGCAACTAATGCAGTTAGGTAAACCTCAGGTAGATGGTGAATGGGCAGCCTGGTCTAGTATTAAATGGGGAGGTTGGTGGCCCTGCCTGCGGCAGGGAACTTGGAGATTCATGGTCCTTGAGATCCCTTCCAACCCAGGCCATTCTGTGATTCTGTGATTATTTAGAGGAAGAATTGCAATATTAATGTTTCTTGGCTGAACTACTGAGCCAACCTAAGGATTAAGTAGAAGTTTCTTATTTGAAAAATGCTCCTTTCAAATGACGTGTTGTACTGCCAGGCTGTGACTGGTCAAATATGAGGGCATCTAACCACCATCACAGTGCTTGAGTTTAGTCCAGTGGATGCAAACTCAGTAAATGCTGACTGTCTGTAAACATGGCTACCTAACACATTCAGTACACTTACAGAAGTATATTCTTCAGTGCAAAATACTTTCCAGCTTCATGATAGAAAATAAACTTATTCAGATAATGTTAATACAGGAAGAAAATCACATTTCTGTTCCTCTGTGTGCAACAGAACTGCCTTATAATGCAGTGCCATTATTTCGTTGTTCTAATTATGCTTTAATATACTGAATGGTTTCTTTTTTCAGTTGACTTTCCCTTGAGATTTTTTGCTTTGTTTTAAAGGAGCAAATGCTTATTCTCACTGCATCCCAGTGAGGTGCAGATTGCAACCTGTGCCTACAGGGAGATAGATGTCCCCATTTTGCTAATGTGTGATGGTAAATCTCTGACAAACTGTGTGAAGCTTCCATGGGAGCACATCACCTTGATCTTCTTATGTTCGTTTTTCCATTCCTTTATCTGCTCTCAAAACAACTCCCATGAAGAATGTTGGGGTGGTGAGTAAAATTCCTTTTTCTGAGGAATACAACATCCTCTACATCCGTATTTCCTCAAAGATTCCTCAGAGATTCATTTAAAGCAGCCATTGAGATCAACACTTCCTTTCAGGTTCATCCATGCTTCTGTTGCTCTTATATTTTAAGATGGAAGTGAAACAGCTGTAAGTCACTCAATTTGGGGACTGCCAGCACCTCAGCTCTTGAAGCAGGAAACTCACTTGGTCCAAGAGAGTAAATGGAAAGGGGAGTGAGGTGTGAAGCCTACCTGATGGGCAGAAGGTTGGAGGAACTGCTGCATGTGCTGCTTCATCTGCACCTACATCATGTTGGTGACAAAAGCAGTAAAAAGGCAGTGCTTGCAAATAGCATATACACTGAAGTGCCATGAAGAATGTATGTAATTGCCTATAAATGATGAACATTCACTACCGTGGCTTAGCAGTTAGAATAAATGTTATAGAGAATGGTTTCTTTACTTTGCCATGGGGATATACCCTTCAGCTCTTCAAACATGTCTGTAAGTAAGGTTCTTCCCCAGTAAGGTTTTGTTCTCCAATTCATCTGAGACAATAACTATTTTTGAAGGATTAGAGAAACACAGCCCTCTTCTGAAGGTCAGTACTCACCTGTGAAGATTTCTGCTGTAATTAAAATCTTGCCTTCTCTCAAAATCCTTTGTAGTCTGAGGTTTGTTTAAGCCAACCAACTAGTTCAGTCGTTTGCCTAAAAGCACTGGTGATGAGTTGGGTGTGCTAAGGTGCACGGGGTGCTGTTCTTCTGGGCAAACCCAAAGCTGTCTTTGTAAGTGTAAGAATGCTGAATGCCTTAGGTGGCTGGCCACAGAGCCCAGGTAAAGGTGGTGTGTATGCACATGAAAGCAAGACATTAGCTGATGTGGCCATGGCTTTCTCCCGGTGAGCTGCCTTTGATCGTGCTGTGTGAACACACAAGTGTTGTCAGCTGTCAGTACAAATATACCATGGGGTATATTCGTCTATACAGGTAGAGAGCTGTGTTGTTTTCTTCAATTCCCTCTAATCCAGGAGCAGGAGATTCCCTGGACTGAAACATTGGCCCAAAACAGCACAACGTTGTTTGCCAGGGAGTACAGACAGTCTGCAATTTTGCAGGAGTAACGCAGTGCTCCTGAGCTCATGTGTATCCCAAGCAACCAGCTTCCGTGTGTGTGGAAGCTCCAGTGCATCAGCCCTGTATGGGAGCAGATTTCTATCAGTGTGTTTGGTACCACCCTCTTGTATTGGAAGGTAAGCTTACGTGCAAGTGTTCATTAAATAACTTAAAGAAGACTTTTTTCAGTTGAACTAGAAAGATGCAAACCCTTGATATTATCACAGTAATGCATTGTGGTGAGAATAAATGAAGATAAGGCTGCCTGTGTTCTCCTAACAGCTGGTAGAGATGTGTTTCCAGGTGGGAGTGAAATAGCAGGAGTTTCCCTTTTGGCTCATAGAAACAGTTTCTGTGAGATGGTTCTGCATTAGCCTCTCTTTTATTGAAGTGCCTCCTTGTAGAGGTAGGCAAAAGATGATGTGATAGGAGTATGTTGATGTGATGTGATAATGATGTATTAACACCAAGTGATCGGTTTAAATGGGTAGAATTAAGCTGTTTATGCTCTTCCCCTGCCAATGAAATCTTTCCATGCCAGGTATTAAAAGTGCTCAGCTAAGTATGAACCGAGGTCACTACTCTGATGCACACACAGAAAGACATACTTGGCATTTAGAAAATGCAGTTCATGAACTGCTTCAAAAAAGCAAAGGAAGAATGCATGCAGTGAGCGGCCCTCACTGGACTGAAAGAAGCTTTGGCAGTAAACCTTTTAAGAGAGTTTATTATGAACAGAGTTAGTAATATACCAAAAACAGTGGATTTGAAATATGTTAATAGTTAGCCTTAACAGCATGAATAACTTAAAAATATGCAGAAACCATCTGTATTGAAGTTTGCTGGCTGGATCTGCTCTCTTTGGAGAGAGTAAAGTAATGTTTAGGGAGGCCTTTATCTAATTCCAGTTCTGCCATGATGGTTTAACATTGGTAAATTCCATAGAATTCAAGGAGTTGGTCAGGCTTTCTCCTATGCACCGATAGCCAACGCTGTTGGTATCATGCTCACCTGTGTTCATGCTGCCTTTCCTGGCTTGCATGAAAGCATGCACACAGCACAGCTGGGACTTCCACTTGGCCCCCAAATTCTCCTTGTCCATCATCTCATGGGCGTTGGGGGAGTTCTTCAGAGTTACTCTATGCAGGACAACTTAGGCATCCTGAAGGCTCTCACCTCTGATGGTCAGCTGTAGATAACTGCTCTCTCTGGACAGCTTAGCCTTCCCAGTAAAACAATATGCTTCCAAGGGAAAAAAAAAGACTTGAGACTTGACCCTTGAACAGAATTATTTAAAAAGCCACTGAATTAGTAGCGGCAGTTGTTAGTTGTTAGTTTTGAGTTAATTATTCCTGATAGCTCTGGAATCACAAACATAGATGAGTTGAGCACTGCTGGGTCAGCTCCTGAGACTCTGCTTGGCCACATAAAGGGTGTTTTGCAATTAAAGATGGGGGCTGTGGCCTGGCACTCTGCTTTCCCCCCAGGCTCTGCCTTTCCTTTTCTCAGTTCTTGTTTTTGAGAAAGGCATCCTGAATCCAAATGTTTTCCAGCTGTAATAAAAATAAAAGATGAGAATAACTATTTATTTATATGTTTGATTTTTATGGGGATATACAGCCAATCCAGGGAAGAGGAGAGCCCTTCTTCCACTTGTCAGAGGGCTTGTCAGCTATTGTTATGCTTTACACTTCTGTTAGGGCATTCACTGATGGGCAGTGCCACCAGTGCTTTAACCTTGTGACTGGATGTGACCCAGTTCCTCTTCCATACCAAGCAAAGAAGGGTCAGTTCACGAGTTTCTCAGTGCGTCTTGGCTAGGAGCAAGCTGTGTGCAGATGGGGGCAGAAGCAGTTTCTTCTGGTTAATTTCCAGCCTTTACGTATGCCCTAGGCTTTTCACTTGTGTGGTTCACTGTTGGGTGGAGTATTGATCCTTTTTCCTGACCAGGCAGCAGTGGGGAGATGGAAGCTTCTCCCACCTCCTTCCTGTTGTACTTGGTGAGGAGGTTAGCTGGTTGGCTTGATCTGATGGGTACTAACTTTCTTTAATCGTACTCTTGCTCTTGGAGAACTGAAGATGATCTGCTTCAGCTGCTCCTTTGCCTCCCACAGTGAGTTCCAGTTTTGCTCATGGGCTTTTAAAGCAGGTCTTTCCCCACCTCAAATCTCTGAATGGTTTAGGGCATCTCTGGAGACCAGCTGGGCCAGGTGGGTGCTCCGAGTGGGATCACATACAGTGTGCTGCTCAGGCGTAGCCAGCTGTGCTTTGGATATCCATAGTAACTCCATAGTTTCTCTGGGCAACTTGTTTCAGGCTGTGACCACCATTACTGTAAAGTTTTATGTTTAAATAGAATGTAATGCATTTCAGTAAGTTGTTGCCACCACCAAGCAGCCTGGTTTTGCCTTCTTTGCCCTCACTCCTAGCAGATATTTATACAAATTAACATCTGCCTGAGCCTTCTCTTTTCTAAGCTGAGCAGTCTTAGTTCACTCAGCCTCTCCTTGTATGTCAAGTGCCGTAATCATCCCTGTGACCATTTGCTGGATCCACTCCAGTATGTTCCTATTTTCCTTGCAGTCTCATTGGCATCGGGTGTCAGCTGACTCCTGGCTGAGTTTAATATGCTCTTTTTTTGTGTCCTGGCCACCTTAATGATCATTTTTCTCCTTGTGGGTAGCAGAGCAACTGGTACCACATCTGAGGCTTTATCTGGTAAGTGCTTTCTTTGGCAGAGAGGGGAGGTAGATTGAATTTTCTGAAAACAAATCGGAAGCAAATCTCTTCTGTCACAGTCCTGAGGATCAGAGTTTGCTGACTTTTAATGCCACTGAAGGCCTCCCAACTTGCATCCTATTTTATCAGATGAGGACGTAGCAGAGAAGAAGCTGTGTGAAGACAAGATGGAGTTGCTTAGTTGCAGCAGACCTTGTAGCTGATGGCTTGTTGGTGACATGCACCTGTACAGACAGTGTTTGGTGCCTAAAGCTTCGATAAAACAGCCTTTGGTTCTGTAGTCTGTGATTTGCATGCTGGGGGTGGGTTTTTTTGTTGTTGTTGTTTCTGTTTGCTTGTTTTTCGTGGCTTCTTACTGCACAGTTCTGCACTTGCTAAGCATGCCGATGTAAACTGAGAGCTACCAGCTGGCCAGGGCTGCTCCTGCTTTTTTGGAGTAATGCAGGGTTCTTGCTGTATCACAGACTCAGGCATGGTGTGCCTGTGAAAAGGCTCTGTCTGCACAAACAGTTTATGCAGAGGTGAGGACGTGTGTGAAGTATCTCCAGAAAGCACTGAGGCAATGTGCTCTTCCATCACGTCTTGCATGTGGTTTCTGTGCTATATACACTGAGACTCATTCAGCCTCTCTATTTATAGCACTCAAGAAGTAACAAGTCATTGCACAGAAGGGACCTAGCATGCTGGACACAACAGCATATTGTTTCACTGCTGCAGTGTTCTAATTATTAATCCCAGAAACCTATGTTAGAGGCTAGTGTGCTTGTTAGAATGAGCATTTATGAGTAAACACCATGAATAACCCAGTTTAAACACAGCATCCCTTGGCTGTGAATGTCATCCCTTGTTGCCCAGCCCGTGGCAAGTACACAGGTGACCTAGCAATGGCTCTGACATGATTAAAAGTATTGCTAAAGGAACAATTAAATAGGACTCTCTCCTGTAAGCACTGATCCAGACTGTTTGCTCCTTGTCTAAGGATTTTAGGAGGCTCTGAGGAAAGGTTTGGGAAGTAAATAAGAATGCTGGAGGGAAAAGGGGGTTGGTAATTGCTGGCTTTGAGTGCTCCACCCATGGCAAGCAGGCATGTTAGCTTCATTCGTACTCTTTTCCTCTCCTAGGATGCCTACAAATAAGGGACAGGCTGGTGTGGGTTGCTAGGCACTGTGTGTAAGATAATCAGAAGGAAAACAGAGCTGGGCCATAGACCAAAAGCATTGCTACAAGTGCCCTACTAGGGCCATCGCAGAGCTCTGACTCTGATGCAGGTTGGAATTTCCTGGCTCTGCACACAGCACCGAAGCAGGAGCTCAGAGCCACGTGTCTGGGAGCGTCCTGGTGGGCTGTCAAACACTATCTGTGTGTACCCAGTTGTGGTGAACCTTGCTCAGCTGTGAGGAGGAGGAGGAAAGCTCTGGCAAGCCCTGCTGTTGGATCTGAAGATGTCAGTTCTTACCTTCTGCTGGTTTTCTATCTAATGAGGATGGGAAACAAGTTAAACCTTTCATCAGCAGTTTATGCTCCTTTGGCCGTGTATTGGAGAAGTGAGGTGAAGTTCAGCAGTATTTCCTTCCCTCCTGCAGCAGGACAGAGTGTGAGTGATGGGTGGCAGAAATGTGATGGACAACCACAGAGCATCAGTATCTCAAAGGGCCGTCGCTGATTCTTCTCTTCTTCTTTGGCCATAGGGAAGGAATTGAGTTTAAATGCAGCAGAACACCCCCTAGTCATGTCTCTTCCTTCTCTGTTTGTTGAAGGCAAATATCTATATTTGGCACATCCCAGACTGTTGTCATGGAAATGGTTGTATTGACACATCCATAGCAGAGCAGATCTGCTGGGTACAAAAGGATCAGAAGGATGATGGGTGAGAAAGGAAGAGGCCTGCTCTAAACATCTTAGTGTTTGTGATGTCTGTTCTTCAGCTTCTTAGCTCCAATTGGAAGGAAGCATATGGCTGCTAGATTAGGTTTGAGCCAATACTGAAAGAATTCTGTAGAGCATTATTGAACATTATACTCGATATACTCAACCCCAGTTACAACAGCTACTTCCTCCTAACTCGTGTTCACACCACTGCAGCACAGCAACATCTCTACTTAGTCCTTTTACCTCGTATTTTAGCTTTGATGAGATACTGCATGCTCTTACAATGAGAGAATGTTCCTGGCAGTCCCCTTTTATCTCATCCTCTGTGCTCCTCACTTAAATATTGTAACTGGAAATTTCAGGGAATGTCAGATTTTTCTCCCTTAGCAAAGAAAAGAGTCGTAAGTGAAAGTAAATTTACAGGACTTTTGGCAGCCAGATTTCATGCCTAATGCACTTCCTGCAGCTGCCAGGTCACCCCTTGCTTCCTACAGGACAGAAGGTCAATAGTGAAAAGGGGAAGGAATAGAAGAATGGACATTGAATGGATTTGCCATGTGTCAGAGTATTTTCACAACCTGTTGCTACTGGGAGCTTCATGCCAAGGAGAATCAGGAGATAGGAAACTTCAGAAGCAGCGAGAGAAGCTGCATCCTGTGTTTCAGGACTGGGCTCTGCAGGGGTCTGTTCTTCAGTGCCTGGATCTGTGGGGAGAGTTCCGTTGCATTATTATTATTATTATTTTCTGTTAAGCACACAGATAGAGGCTGGTACATGCTTAGTAAAAGCCGTGCTGTTTCTCTTGCAGTTGGGTGTGTATTTGTTGTAACCCAGATACTCCGCAGGTATGCCAGAGCCCACAAATCATTACATCCACGCTGTAGATAAGAATGCCCTTTTCTGGTTCCATGTCAAAAATCTTCATTTTTCATAATGTCCCAGCTGATTTGATAGAATGCAAGTAAAGGTAATTCCTAGCCCTGTATGACAGCATGGCATGGGCAGCTGTAAGAAGCTAGACCCTAATCCTGCCATGCTCCCAACCACTTCCAAGTGCTTTAGCAGCTTCCATCCTTTCCAGTTGCAGGAATGTTGGTTACCTGAATTCCCAGGAATTGGAATTCCTGGACTCTCATGGATTATCTGTAGTAATCAGATGGGTAAAAGGTATTTGTGCTTCAATTCCTCAAAATTTAAGTGTTCAAAGACTGTGCTGCGCCCATTTCTGAATGGAAAGTACATATTTGATGTAGAAAAGAAGGAAAGAAAAAAAAAAAAGATCTTTGATGTTTTGCTGAAGGTTTAATGCAGACAGCCTCTTTCCTGGTGATTTCATTCCTCCTCTGTGCATAAAGGGAACTAGACTGGATTTTACGTTTGTGTAGAAATTTGCAAGGTGAAGGGAAACACTTCAATTTTGTAGTTACTTCGATCTATGACAGCTGCTCTGTCTTAGGAAGTTTCTGCTTCCTTTGGGTTTCTGTGGGCCTATTGTGAGCTGGCCACTCTGTAAACATGGACAGATTAAGGTTATGGAACCCATTATATTGCTTGTGTTCGACCAAGGAATATCAACACAACCTGGAACTTGTTTATCTTTGGTAAAACCTGACACTGAAAAATATTCTGTAAACTTGACCCTTGTCACGGCAAATGAAATGAAAGATGGTCAGTGCTTTGGCTTCATAATCCAAGGATAAAGTGCAGATTAATTTCTCCTTCGTATTTCTAGTAAGATAGTTTTCTTGATCAGAGGCAGCGTATCTGTATTGCTGCCCTGGGCAAGAGCTTTGGCTTGCTTTTGTCTGCAGGATATGGTTATAGCTGAAAAACAGAATGAACAAAATAGAAAAGGAAATCTAATTGGAAGAAGTCCCCAGGCAGCTTGTTTTTCATGTTAGAAACAGGGGAAGACACTGAGATGAAATGTTTTCCCTAAAAAAGTGACTTCCTTATATCTTTTCCAGTTTCTTGGAGCAAAGGGTCTTCCAACCTGTGAAGTAATCTTTCCAGATCAAATTGACGAAATCCCATCCCTTAGGAAAGCATGGCCAGTTGGCTGCTTTCAGTTCACTTACCTGGGGAACTTTTTCTTTTCTATCTTGCAATGGCAATGTAGAACCTATATCTATACATATATTTATGTGACTACCTTTGAGGCAAATGCCAAATGAATATTAACTGTGCTGTTTACACAGCCTGGTGGAAAAGCTGGAAGAAACCTCTGGAACTTATGCATCCTGATGAGCTGTATGCTGACCTTGGTGGTAAAAGAAGACATTTTGCAAACTAACCATTTTAAACACGTAGAAAAGGTGTGGAACTGCTGTCCTTTACTGTCTTCTTTCAGCAGGAGCAGATAGAAATCTCTCCTGATGCTGCAGTGGAAATTCTTACAGGGCGCAGAAGCAGAAAATACCAAATGCAAAAATGCCCTCATTCATGCTGCAGGATGCCAAGTTGGACAATGCAGAAAGTCCAGCTCCATTACTTTACAGTGTGGAGCACATGATGCACAAGCAAGTTAACCTGGCCAAAACTTGTTCAGTTAGGCATTGCAGTTCTCACCAGTTTCAAACAGGCAGTGCTTTCTCCTTCTGTTCCTTGGTGGATCCAGTCTGTGTGTAGTGGTGGCTGCAAGCGTGGTAGATGTTGTCTTTGAGGAGCTCAGAAACACTTGAATCAGCCAGATTTTAAGGGCTGGGAGGCCTTACCAGTAGGTGCAAGGTTAAATTTTGTGAGCAGATTCACATAGGCGACTACTTACGGGTGAACCTGTGAAGTGGCTTGTTTCATTTGCCCCCAGCTGCCCTGAGTGGGTGCTGTGACTGCTGTCATCTTCAGTTCTTCTCAGACATGCTGATTTCCAATTCCTGTCATCCCTATATGGCCAACTTCTCTCCCCTCTCTTTCCCTCCCAAACTGCCTCCATCATCACTTTCCCACTGCAGAGCACCAATCTCACTTCTATACAACCTGTCATTTGGATTTGATTAGGTAAGAGTAAATAGGAAAAGACCCTTCAATTTTACTTGGGCTTCACGAAAACTCTGTTCCCTGCAGCCTTGGAGACCTATCCCTACGGCATAACTGCATGCCTCTATTGGAGGCACTTTCATCTCATGGCTGCTTGTCTTGCAATAAAGCTGCAGCTTTGTTGCAGGAGTTGGACTCGTCTCACTTTGTGCTGCTGGCCTCTGCTGTAAGCAGTGCTAGCCTGTACCCTCTGCTGTTACATGTGCGAAGCTTCCTTCTGTTTCAAGTCCAGATAAACTATAAAGAGGGAACAACTGAGATTTTGCTGGCTGGAAAGCACCAGAGCTTTCTAAGGTCAGGAGTGCTGGGTGCTCAAGTGGATCCTGTGTTTTACAGTGCTCAGGGTAGCATATTGCTAGCTGACTTTAGCTGGCTTTTATTTTTCCAAAAGCGAATCTTGGAAGTGTGCCTGGCATTACAATTACGCTTTTCAATAGGTCTTATATTGCTTCTATTGCTATGAACTGAAGTCAGCTTCTGCAGGAAAGAATAGTAGATGTGCTGATGCATGTGAGAAGATGCTATCTTATGGAAAGAGAAAGTTTCCAAAACAATTGCATGGTGTAAGGTAACAGGGAAAACTAAGAGCTAACTTGCCTGAGAAGTTAGCTCTGACTCACTAAATCTTGCTCCATTTAACACTTAAAATCAAAATCCAAAATAGAGATTTTTTTCCCATTAGGTTCTCATTCCCATTCTGACATCCTTGTGCTCTGGAAAGTAATTTTGTGATTAATTGATTAAATCACATCACCTTCTTCAACAGCTGAATGCAATTGTAGATATGCAGCAAATGTAATACATAAGGCATAACTTAGGAGTGTCTTCTGCCCGTGTTCACTTTCTTCGCCATGCAGGAGAATTTTGCATGAAACTGTTTGTGTGCTTTGAATCTAATTTTAATGGCTTTGCCCTTACAAAGAGCTGCGTGGACTGAAGTAACCACGTAAAGTAAAAACCCACTCAACTGTCTGATGTAGGGGTCTCATATAATGGGCCTTCAGGGGAATGAATTTGAAATTGGTGACTCGAGCAGTGAAAAAGCAATTAGCACTTTGTGTCAGAGAAATGAATTAGCTGCACTGAGCACATGGAAGTGGAGACTTTCTGTGATATCAACAGAAAATATCAATGGTTTACAGTGGGCAGCTTCTCACCATTATTATAATGGCAGTAGGCATGAATTAAGTGGTTACTGGTGGGGGAAGCTCTTAATTGAGACATAAAAAAGAGGCAGACATGCAGATGGAACATTTCAAGTAGAGCACTCATACTAGAGAGAAAAGTACACTACTAATTAGACTGTGCCTTAAGCATAGTTCTGGTCTGCATGCACTGCAGATTTTTGTAATAAATAGACACGATGGCCAGTCAGGTTATTTGCACTTAATGCTAGTTTATGATTTAGAACAATCGTATCTCTGCTTTGTGTCAGATGTTGCTTGGGAGACTGGATTAAGTAAGGACAACACAAGGAAAGCATGAGATTTGTGCAGTACCGTGCAGGTTTTATGAGTAAGGTCCACTGATAGAGAAGTATTCCAGCCTTTCTGGTGCATATCTTGTGCCTCTGGTTTGGAGTTGATAAGCTTACTGTCAGGCTGGCATAGCTGGCTGCAACCCTTCCTGCAGACTGCAGTCAGAAGCATTTAACCTCTGGCATCGCTCAAGTGGAAAGGAATTCAAGGAGTGGTCAGTATCCATCTCAGATACGCTTTCACACTTGATGTGGCAATGAATACAGAAGCTAGCATATAGTGCTCTAAGTTAATGAGGAACGGTGTATTTTATTTCTATCGATGCTGTTTTATTTCTATCTCAGATGAAGACTGTAACTCATTTCTAAAATGAAGCACCTATTACTGGATGGGACTGTTGGAGTGATGGCAGGAAACAGAGTGGTATCTCAGGAACTCAGTTCTACCCACATGTTTCTGGACTTCTGAATTCTGTGCATTCTCCCTCTAGCAGGAGCAGACTGTGAGGTAGTAAAAAATACAGATTTTTGTGCTGGGACTTTTCTTTGGCTGCATAATGAAAGCTTTTAACCTCAGGTTTAATGTCATTTCCCCAGTGTTTCCAATCTGCCTTTATAAATCAAGGAAGTAGGTTGTTATATGTGAGCGCCTGCCAGAGGAAGAATATCTTCCAGCCCTCAGAGCCATGAGCCAGTGGATGGATGTCTCACATGTGCTTCAACTGGATCACAAAGCACCATTCACCATGGAAGATCCTCTGGTCTTTACAGGCAGCTGGCTCTTTGTCAAGGCCCTGAGGCAGCTAGTGCAGGCACCTGAAGCACAGGAGCTTGAGAAGAGTGAAGTTGTGTGAATCTGAGCACTAATCCCCATTTCCCTCTCCGTTCTCACTGGGGTTTTGTGGTACTGGTTAGTCTACATGCTAAGGCGGAGGTCTTGGGTGCAAAGCTGAAAAATGGGAGGCACTGGAATATATTTTTTCTGCATTGACTTTCAGGAGTTCTGTGCTGCCAGGACAGCTACAACCAAAAGGATCTCTTTTCTCTGAGATGCTGGTGGATCTGGTTGGATTTAGTCAAATCCCTGGGTTGGTGGGACATGCCAACCTGCCTCTGGTTGTGTAGCCTTCCTTGTAGCACCACGAACAGAAGCAGGACTGTAATTGCTTAGCGGAGACAGTTTGGAGTAAAGTCTGTTTCTTCTTTGACTAAGAATAGATGCGATGCTTTGCCACCTGAATGATACTCACCATAGATGGATATGTTTTCTGGGAGACAAAGGATCACCTGCCTGTGGTCACACTTTCTGTTTGATCCGATGATCGCTCAGGCTTGGCTGTGGGATGAGAGAAGGAGAGCTGAAACACCCTGCAGCTTGTCATTACTGAGTGGGCACCAGAACCTCTGTTGCATTTTGGTTTTGCAGACTTTGTTGTTGTTCCTGATGTGTTTTTTTAGCTGCTAGTTGAACTCTTGAATGATTCTGTGCAGTTTCTCTTGCAGAGCAATAGAGTTTTTAATTATATCCTTATTACCTGAGGAACTGAGTTGAGAGCATCTCTGAAATCTTAGCTTGACACCAAAAATGGAATACATGATAGGGCTATCATCCACAGCAGAGACAGAAGAACCAAAAGTGTTAGCCTCTGGAGCCAGTGTGACAGCGCATTATTGTTTTTTATTTTATTACTGTTGTCTTTAGAAACTAAGATGTACTTGCTCAAGTTTATTCACTTTCTGAGACTAATTTATGTTCTGAGCTCACCCGTGATGTTTACCTTAGTGCTATGGAATTTGGTTGTACTAACAGTGAAGGAAAAATCCAGGAGGTTGATCTGGAAACGGTCATAATTTATGGAAGGAGGAAACACAGTGAGAAATGTCATCGTTCTGGTTTTCAGTTACATAAGGAAACTATGAGATTCTTTTTGCCCAGATATTATGGCAGACAGAACTCCAGACTTTGGCTGCGACTACTGCACAAAACAGAGTTAATCACTTTGGAACCTGGGAAGCTAATTTACTATTTGGCTCTGAAAAAATGAGAAGCCTGGGAATCTTTATGCAAAGCATATTTGGGAGGAAATAACTGTAATGAAGTGAAAAATAATGAGTGAACCCTAAATGAAAAATGCTGCAGATCAAATAAATTGTTCTAAGACTTCAGGAGGTGGGCTATCAATCCAAGGCTCTTCCTTTGAACAAATGTTCATTACTGTATACAAAAGCTACATAGGCCAAGGTGGCAAATACCATTTCTGTTTCCTGCACTTTTCTAAAGAAAATCTGCTATAAAAGCACAACTTTTTCTTTGTTATTGTACTGTGACCTGTGAAGAGCAAGGGAACAAGAACATGAGAATTTGAAGACCCAGTTTTTACATTACAGAAGGAGTTGCTTTAAATTTAGAAACTGGACAAGCTGTGTAAACTTCTCCTGCATTCTTGGTTATTTGGTAGGATTGCTTGGATTGCACAAAATTTGTTCAGAACTGTCCTGCTTCTGAATGTTCTTGGCTCTGGTTGGCTTCACTGGCAGCTGTAAAACGTGCATTTCTGTCCCAGTTATGCTGAACACATCATAAGAATGAGGTGAAGATTGAGTTCAAAAATGAAATATATTTCCAAAAAAGATAAGATTCTTCTGTTTTACATTAGATGTCTATTTTACATTATAGTCTCTGCCTCCACATTTCAGACACCTTCTAGTGGTTTCAGGATGGAAGACAATATCTCTGTCTTCAGTCAGTCATCAACTAGCTGTCGTTGTCAGGAACAACAAACACCTGGGAGGAAAAGAAAGTATTATAGCTGATTATAGGTTAATGCACTAAGACAAGTTGATTGCATTTATACACTTGAAGAGCACAACTGTAAAACATCTGATAGGTCAGATTCTTCAACATTACCAGTGACCAAAATTAGCAGAAACTTGACCTAAATTCAGATTGTACGAATCCAGTGTTTGTAACTGGTTTCAAGGAAAGATTTCAAAGCTTGATGAGGGAAATCAACTTTTTACATGGGTAGATAGTGATAGGACATGAGGGAATGGCTTTAGACTAATTGAACGGAGATTCAGGTTACACATTAGGGGGAAGATCTTTTCTGAGAGTGGTGAGGTCCTGGCACAGGCTGCCCAGAGAGGCTGTGGATGCTCCATCCCTGGGGGTAATTAGGGCCAGGTTGGATGGCGCCCTGGGAAACCAGATCTAGTGCTTTATCTAGCAGCTGGCAGCCTGTATTTGGGGTCCCTCCCAACCCAAGCCATTCTATGATTAAAAAAGGCAGTGCCAAAATTTGAGGTTTCAGTAAAGACTTGGAACATGATCATTGGTTGAAAAAGAGAATAGTAGATTTGTCCATATGTGATAGCATGAGTCAGCAAAATATCACCTTCTTACGGCTGTGTTAGGTCTGTAAAACTAACGGGAAAGGAGGATATCATCTTTTAATTAAAATAGATAGGTCTTGTCAAATGTGCTCACCACACCTTTCAATAAGGATTCCTACTTTAAGATCATCTTTCCACTCCTTTTCCCTGCAAACCTAGATGTTCAGAGGCAGGTGAGCACTCTCCTTTTCCTTTGTAACACTATTCCATTTCTGCTAGTTCCTTTGCTGTTATGTTCCTGTATCGCCCTTCTACTGTGTGGACCTTTCTGATTGTAACATAGGTAGATGAGAACTTTATTTAGCTGTGCAGTACAAAATAGCCCTATCCCCAGGAACAAGCATACACAGAATCACAGAATCATCAAAGTTGGAAAAGACCTCCATCATCCAGTCCAACTGTTCACCTGCCACCAATATTTCCTCACTAAACCACGTCCCTCAGTACAACACCTAAAGGTTTCTTGAAAACCTCTGGGGACGGTGACACAACCACCTCCCTGGGCAGCCTGTTCCAGTACTTGACCACTCTTTAGGAGGAGAAAATTTTCCTGACATCAAACCTGGACCTCTCCTGGTGCAAGTTGAGGCCATCCCCTCTCGTCCTATTGCTAGTAACACAGGAGAGGCCGACTCTCATCTCACCACAACCTCCTTTCAGGGAGCTGTAGAGAGCAGTGAGGCCTCCCTTGAGCCTCCTGTTCTCCAGACTAAACAATCATGGTGAATGGAAACGGACATTTCTTGTCGTGCTCTGAAGCAGGCATTAATTCATCACATCATCCCAGTAGGTTAGTTCCTAAATAGGGCTGAGGATCTGTGAGCTCCTGCACGCAGCTCAGACGGCCTCTGCTCCACCTGCTCTGCAAACAGATGATGAACATGTTAAGTGGTTTGGCACTATACTCATTTTTCTCAAGTGCTTACTTCCCATCAGAGCTGAAGGTACTGCCTGGGGACGTGCCCTTGCTAACCTTGAAATGATCACAACAAGAAAATGAATGAATTCCTTTTACTTCTAAGTGTTCTCCATGCCTTCCTCTTTCCCAGCTAGGCAGAAGATTGTCGGCTCTTCTTTCCATCTCATCTTTTTTCTCTTTCATCTGGATTCACTGGCTCTTATTTTTAGATATTTAGGTTTTGATTTCTGAAAGGGAAGAAAAGGAGTTTCTGATGAAAGAGGTAGGCATGACCATCCTTTTACAAAAGAAGATAAAGCGAAGTATTTCATAGCATGAATGTTTGCTGAAGGAGAACAGGCTATATTCAGTGACACAAACTATTCGTGGCTTTACTGCGAAGCAGAATGAAATTCCCAGTGGTCAGAGGTCAGACCCAGAGGAGTTGCTTTTAGACAACAGCAGCAGCCCTGCTAGGAAAGTATTTTTTCAGAGATTTTTCTACTTGAATAAATTCAGTTTGCACAATGGAGTGAGGAATACCTCTTTTTTTAGCTGACCTCTTTTTGGCTTCTCAGCTTCTTTCACTGTCTAATAGCCAGAGACAAGTGCTATCTGAAATTCCTACAGTTCTTTGTCCCTTTCATTCTCTGGCCACCTAGCAAATACTTGCTATTTCTGGATTAGTGCTGGGAAAAAGACATCTGGGGAACTTTAGGGTAAGAGAGTACATGTCAAACAGATGTCAGGTTGACTAGAGCTGGAAGATGAGGTATAAATGTCTGACAATACCGAAGTCCTTTGGTATGCAATAATACTTAGAGGGCAGAAGTAATGGATAACCAGGATATCCTCAAATTTATGGCTGTTTTACTGCAATTCTGAGATAGAATTGGGAGCCATGAAATCTCCCATCGCTCTGTATGTCTGTGCACCGTAGCTGCAGAATTCCTCTTTCTCTGGATGTTCTTTTTTGTTTGTTTGTTTGTTTTTTAAATATTCATAACCGTGCTAGAATTTGTGTCTTGAACACAAGAACCAGAGCTGGTGGTCTGGATTCTGATTCCTGTGCTGGATTCTGATTCCTGTGCTAACCTCCTGCACTGCCTTTGGGAATTACACCTGATTTCTTTAAATAAAGGAGAAGAGAAAGACATTGGAGCCATGTTGGGATCCCTTACCTGCAACCTTTACTCCATTCTTTAAATCTGCAGAAGCAAAAAACAGGGAGGAATAAAAATACAGTATTTAGAGCCATATCTTATTTTATAAGCATTCTGTAAATGCTGAATTAGGCTGTTTCGTACCATCAGAACAACTGTTTGCTTTTTGTTGTTTTTCTTCCCCCAAGGAACAGTAGTTAGCTGATCGTGTTTGAGCCCAATTGCCAAGACCAATTCATTAACACATTTAAGATGCACTGAAGAAAATTACCTTACGTGACCTGTTCTTGCTTAGTAAGCGTGTTATTTAGCAGTGCCATTAAGCTTGGGGAGCAGCCTTTTACTGTAGTGTTTTCTGTGAGATTATAACTTCTCCTGAGTCACTCATTATTTAATAGATGCTTTGGGCTCTTTTCTTGCACTACTGCAACCTGCATCCAGCGTTGATCTGCAGGCAGAACGCTCTTCATCCTGTTTGAGGTGACAGGTGGGAGTTCTAGAGAGTTTCCTGAGAGAAATGCATTTGAACTCAGGTTCAGCAGTGCGTGTCTAAACCCAGGCAGCTTCTGTGCCTTCTGCTCCAAGGTGGTCAGCAAATACCATGCAAATTTGTGTTGCTGCTTAGAATGCTTACCTTTGGATTTACCACGGGGTGACTCTGCAACGTATGAAAGTTTGTCTCATAAAGACTTATGTCAAGGTTGTTGGGGTATTTTTATTACTCCATCAAAACTGCTTGTAGAATGTAGGTCATAATTTCACAGGGAAAAGTGGGTCAAAGTTCTTACTGAAACACCAAGGGTCTCCTGATACTTAATGTATGTGGAGCTTATACATCCTGTACACATTTAGTATACATGCCATCATGGAATCTGCATCTCATCCCCTGAAAGCATGAGTAGGTCTAAGTTTATAATTGGAAGACTTTACCCAGTGCTGCTCCTATCCAACAGACTGGATGGCCTCAGGGGGAGTCTGTGATGCACAAGGAATGTGGGTCTGCTGCCAAGTGCTATAAAATGCAGGGATGACAGCTCCGTTCCACATAGCACTGTCTAGAAGGATGCACAGAAATATCTTATGTGATTCTGGTGTCTTTGTCTTGAGCAAAAACAGTAGTAAAGATTGGTGGAGGTCTGTGTCATCTTAAGTATAAACTTCTAGTGTGCCTTACATTTGAATTTAAAAAAAATGGAGGAATGATTTTGGAGTCTCTGCTATAGTTTTCTAATGGTTTCTTTTTGTTGTGATGGCAGACCTCTTTATTACATGGCATTGCTGAATTTTGCTAGATTAAGGTCTATTAAAATGGTGCATCATTTTAATAGCTCTTACTGTATTTAGTCAGAAGTACTGTGTAAGTCTAACTGCAGACCTAGTCACATTGATTAGGCTGTTGATCAGAGTGAAGTTTTTGAATAATTGAAACCGGTTTCACACCACTTAATCACCAAGTCTTGGTGAAATAGCCACTAATATCATAGCCTCCGGTAAAGCAAGAGCAACCCTTGCAAATTCTCTCTTCCTAGACAGAAAGAGAGATTGAAGCATACATTAGGTTTTCGGTCGTAAATGGTGTGCGTGTGATTTCACAGAATCACACAGAATCTTAGGGATTAGAAGGGACCTCAAGAGATCATCAAGTCCAACCGTCCTGCTGAACCCTGTAGGTCACACAAGAAGGCTCCCAGATGGGTCTTGAATATCTCCTGAAAATGAGACTCCACAACCTCTCCGGGCAGCCCGTGCCAGTGCTCCATCACTGCGACAGGAAAGAAGTTTTTCCTTGTGTTAGTATGGAACTCCGTGCTCCAATTTCTGCCCACTGCCCCTTATTTTACGTGTTTCTTGCCACTGGTAAGAGTCCAGCCCCATCAAGCTGACTCCTACGCTTTACAGATATATAAACAATTGTGAGACTCCCTCTCCACCTCTTCTTCTCCAACTCAGGAGTCCCAGGACTCTCAGCCTTTCCTCATCTGGGAGATGCTCCAGGCCCCTAATCATCTCTGTGGCCCTCTGTTGGACTCTTCTAGGAGACCCCTGTCTTTTTTGAACTGGGAAGACCAGAACTCACCTTCAGATCTCTCCAGGTGTTTGTGAAATTTGAGTGCTTGATATTTTAGTCTCTGTTGAAACAGCACACAGTTTTCCAGAGGACCTATTCTGCAGAACCAAGCTGGGGTCTGTTATCCATCTTTCAGCAAGGTCATCCTTCTAGTGGTGTGAGCGTTTTCACTCACTGTTGTCTCAAATGCTGGTTGCAATTCCTCTCGGAGTCTGAATTCTGAACGGGCAGATTTAGTGATGCTTTTTAGTAAAGTATGTGTATATATATAGCCCTCTCTGTTCCCAGCAGAACCATTGTAAGCCAGTATGTCAAGTGCTTTTCCTGCACACATCACTAATGATGTGGTTCCAGATAGCTGACTGCATGTCCCTTGTTTGCCTGTCAGATGCTACAGGGAATTTGTGGAGTATGAGCTTCCTTTGGGACAGACCTTCAGGCTGAGAGTGCTAATTAGCACCGCAGAAAAGGGAAGTCTACGGGGAACCGTTCAGAAGGAGACTTTAGAAGTAGGCTGGCTTGTTGTTTTCTTCACTTGGTAAAGACCATCTTTTCCATTGTTTAGTAGTATTTGTAAAGAGAAACGCTGCTTGTGCAAATGGCTGCAGTGACACTGTTAGCGGTGATGCCTGTGCTCTGTGCTGAACAATCCACTCTGTTGAACGTGGTATCTGAGCTTCTACCACATGTTAACAAGTGGGGATGGAAAATGTTGTTCTGTCTGTGCGGGCCAAAAGATGGGGAAGGTCAGAAGTCAAAATGTTCTCTCTCCCCTAGAGAACAGACCAACTCACATAGCTCATTCCCACACATCAGTCCTGAGTCTATGGTCCTGCTGTGTCTTGGAGGCAGTTTTGGCCTGCCACTGAGGTTAAAAGTTAGCGTAAGCTTCAAGTAAGTTTCCTTCTGGCAGCTCTCCCATGCCTTTCCCTGCAGCACGCCAACAGGCCTCTTCAGTAATTGGTGACTTTCACTTGGAGTGAGAAATGCTATTCCAGGATGATCTCTTTTGCCAGGTGATGCATGAGCATGAAAAACTCACTGTTAGGAGTTCTGCATCGTTGCCTTTGCTGGCCTTGTGGCATTTCTTTGTGATACTCCTGCATTGTATGACCCAGAATCTCTTGAAAAGGCTGCAGAAGGGGAGAAACTAGTTCTCTCCTGTTTGAAAATACCCATGTGTTGATTGTTTTATTTTATGTCAGAAACTTTGCTAGTTCTCTGAATCTGAAAACTCGTTACTAGCATTTGCTAGTAACCTGTTATCTTTTTAAAATTATGTTTTATATTTTAAAGACATTAAAATAAGAGATATTGAACTCATCAAAACAATGTACATTCTTGTCCCGTGAGAACAGCTATGATGACTCTTAAGAGCTTTTCCCTCTATCTGCTTGAACTTTTAAACCAAACAAAAGTGGTTGGTTAGGTTTTATTTGTTTGAAAAAGATACAAGTAGATAGTGGTCAAGAGGAGCAGACCATAATGTGAAGATAACCACCATCATGTGAATGTGAATGGCAGGCACTGAATTCAGTCTTAATACTGTCAACAACTCCTTTTCCTTGCCCTGGAATTCATCCTCTGAAAAGCTCCCTACACATGATCTGAACTTGACAGCTGGATTCTATTTCTTCTTAAACTAATCAAGAATTTCTATGCCGTACAAGCAAGTCAGGCTTTGCTTTGCTGTACTAATAATGACATCACAGAATGACAGAATGGCCAGGGTTGGAAGGGACCTCAAGGATCACGAATCTCCAACCCCCTGCCACATGCAGGGCCACCAACCTCCACATTTCATACCAGCCCAGGCTGCCCAGGGACCCATCCAACCTGGCCTTGAACACCTCCAGGGATGGACGGGGCATCCACAGCCTCTCTGGGCAGCTGTTCCAGCACCTCACCACTCTTCACAGTAAAGAATTTCCCCGTGACATCCAAACTCAATCTTCCCTCCCTCAACTTCAAACCATTTCCCCTTGTCCTGCAGTTACCTACCCTTTCAAAGAGTTGATTCCCCTCCTACTTGTAGGCTCCCTTTAGGTACTGAAAGGCTGCAGTGAGGTCACCCTGCAGCCTTCTTTTCTCCATGCCTTTGCTTCCTGAATTACAAATCAATTTGCAACGTGTTAACTTCAGCAAGGGTAGGATTGTCCCTACAAGAGCATCTCCTATAGGTTAATAACAGCGCGATTGTTAGCGTAGAGATAAATGCTTATCACTATGAATCATTTGTTGAATCAATTTTATTTCATCTTCTTCTAGATAGCAGTATCTAAAATGTCCAGAGGGAACAATTTGGTAATTCATCTGTAATTGATACGAGCATTTTGTGCAAATAAAATGCCTGATCTGATAGCAGGTTCACAAACTGAAAGAGCAGGTTGGTCAGCAAATGGGAATGAATATGAAATAATTTTCTTGCTGCCACCCTTATTTTTGAAAACTGATTGGAAGCCAAAAATGTTCATTGGAAATGTTCATTAAAACAATCCCCAAAGTGGATTAGTCAGCTAGCTCTGGAAAAACACTAACAATTCTGTTCTGTTGTGCTGCTGGCCTCCTTGCATCACTATTAATTATGAAATTTAGCTCTTTAGCAGACTGCTAATTAAATTGGGCTGCACTGATACAGACAAGTATTGTACCTCTTTGTATTCTCTGCCGACATAGTCTCATATCCTGGGGATGTCAAAAGGAAAAGCCAACCAGTTTGCCAGTTTCCCTTCCTCTAGGGATGCCATGTCACACTTCATTTGACTGCTTGTCTGTTACAGTGATTTTTCTCCCTTCTTTTCTGTAATTTTAGAATTGTTTATCTAATCTTTTTTCGAGGCGAGAGTTCAGCTTGACAGTGCCTTTTTGACTTGGTTTAAGGGCTTTCAAGCAGTCAACTCTGTGATTCATTCTGTTCTGAAGGTGGTGTTGGCTGTAGAAACTCAAGGCAAGGACAAGAAGTTGCCACTAGTAACTCCTCTGTAATTGTAAATACTGTCCCAGTTCTATAAATGTGTTGAACTCTGAACTCCGACCATCTTCTCTTGTGAGACTCCCTTAAGCTCTGAGTGCTTCACAGTGCTTTGCCCTGGTCAGACTGTGCCTAATTTCTCTGACTTCGCTGGGAAAAGGTATTCCTTTCTTCGTTGTATCATGGGATTTGTTTTCCTCTCGTAGCTCAAGTAGCTCAATGATGGAAGCTGAGCGTTCTCTATCTTCACTCCGTGATTTCCTGATGATGAAAGGATGCTGAAGGACACGATAGTAGCAAAAGTGTATTTTTTTGTGTCATCTCAATGAAGGAAGCTAGCTAATGCATACCAAGCTGTGACTTGCATCCTGTTGCACAGCTCTTTACTTTGACATCTTCATAGGATAAGGCAATGGTCACAACACTCTAATTCAAGTGTTTCTGTTAGAAGAGTTACTGTGATAGGAAAACGCCTACAATGTCCCACCAAAACTAGATGTTAGTTTGGATTAAAAATACTGTGTTAAACTAAATGGTCTTAAAACATTTAGCACAAGAGGATGACATACTTGCATTTAGAAAAATGTATACTTTCAGTGAGTCTGCTATACTGAGATCCCAAGGTCAACCATATGCACATAGAAACAAAGAATGAGCTGGCTGAAGGAGATTCTTCATTCAATAAATACAGAATTCCCAACCTAAAAAAACAGTGAACTTGAGTGCAGATTTTGAACAAAAAGACCCACTGCAAATAAAAGCACCAATTAATCAGGACTTTATAACATACCTAAAGGAAGTAGCATGTAATTAATTTCAAACAGGTTTCAAGGTGTTTTTTCGGGCAAAATTTTGTTTTGATTTCTTCTAACTCCTGTGGAGAACTCAATGGGGGCTCTTCAAACAGAGAAGGCTCAGATCCATTGAAAAAATGGGTATTTCCAATGTGGTTTTTACTGGGAAATTGTCATTTTTGCTCTGGGCTACAGAAAGAATTCTTGCCTCAAGAACCTCTTTACATTTACTGCTTGTTGCTGGAGTGGCAGGAGTGCTGACTGTCGCCTGCTGGCTGCAGCTGGCCACTTCCAAGCCTGGGGTCCATGGTTTGTTCAGCTATTGCAGCTCCAGAACTCAGCATAACACAGTATCTTGCACAGGACAGCATGGTGGATAGAAAGGTCAGGCCAAACAGCTCAGACTGCATAACACAGTAGACCAAATCTAAGCTTTGTCTCTCTATATTATCAGCTCCCTACCTAATGTTTGTGTTTCTCCCTTCTGTTTTGCACTTGTGAATGGCTTACTTTGTGGATATGCGAAGCTCCAGCTGTAACTGTTCTGTTTGTGCTGTACATTCCCCATACCATATTTGGACAGGCTTTAACCAGCACATACAGCATCGGGTGTATTTGGTTCAGGCTTGGCTAGCTCTTTGACAGACTACAGACGGTTTGTTCATCAGTCTGTTATTTAGCTGCTTATCAGTCATGCTTTCAAACTTGAGTCCTTGTTTCAATTGCATGGCTGCAGTCATCAGATTTCATTTGTTTCTTCGCCTGCACAGCATTGCTTCAGCCCAGAAATGGAGTCCTGCAGCAGCCCACACATGCTTCTGTTAGCCAGTGCCTCCTGCCCAGAGCCTGGAGATGTGGCAAGGCAGCAAACAATCCCTGCTATGTGGCCTGGGGAAAGTCTGTTTTTCTGCCTTCCGTTCTGTGCACAGGGATAGGCTCTGACCTTCAGTCAGGAGCCTTACAGCTAAAGACTACCTGTCAGAAAGAAGACACCTCAACCAGAAGTGTTCATGGTAAAGCTGGGAAAGCCTAGCACTAAGGACAAGGCAATGGAAATGGGACAGAGATGCATGGAAGATTGCAGTTCTTTCCCCTTCTGCCCTCATCCTTCGTGAGGTGGAAGAGTGATGGAACTGATCTTTGAAGGAAGCAAGAAAGAACTTCTAGGTTTGAATCAAACCAGGAAATGGCTGTGGTAAAACCATCCAGGGCAACTTTTGTAGCACAAGCAGCGTTTCACAGACCTGCATGGAACTCTGAAAAAGACTTCAGTCAGCCAGAAATACTGCACCCTGAGAATTGTAAAGGACACAGTTGTATAAGGAAGAGTAATATCCCTTTCTGTAACTCATCCATAAGGGCTTGAAGAGATCCACAGAAAGAAAATATGATCAATTCAATTTAGTCTGGAGTCATAAAACAATGATAGGATCTTATTTCTTTCAGCTGTATTAAATCCTAATGCACGTTTCTTTAGGGCACGTGTGTCATCATAGCATTTTATTGTTTTAACACTGTATGGAAAGTAGTTAGAACTACTAGTTTTAAAGAAATGGGAGCCCGACCCTACTATGTTAAATCATCCACATTCCCTTAATCTCATGAACTTTTCCTGTACAGCATCCTATCAAACTTGATTGTGAAGGATATTATGTGCATGCTCTTTGAGGTGCCAACGCAGGGATTTGAATGTCTTCAGACAATTCAGGCCCAAATTACAGCTGAGCACAGGGTGCCTGTTAGAGCACTCCTGCCTATATATATATATTTGGCTCCCTGTGCTTTTTATTGTAGATGTGGAGCTGACATCTTGGCAGGTATTTGTAATGTGAAATGCAGCAGAACAGAACCCACCTCCTTACAGGCAGTAGTGTCAGGCACAAGCATCTGACTTGGGTTGCTTCATGTGTTTTTTTTCCCAGCGGTGACTGGTCCTGTATTTGTCATCTCCAGTTTGCGTAAAAGAAAATACAGGACCATCAGGGTCTTACCAATAAGTCTCAAATAAGCCAGGGACTTATTGAATAATCTAAAGTAACCTTCTTCTGTTGTAGCAAACTGATCTAGGCTGCCTCCATAACTTACTTTTCAGCAATATCTCAAAGCCCAGTAGGTTGTCGTGTCCTCATGGCTGCTGTTTAGAAGGTTGTTCCGTGACCTTTCTGCTCAGAAGTATAAACCTTCTGCAATCAAAATGTCTTCACAGTCTTAAATTCCCTTGCATGATTGTCCTTGTTCCCGGTAGTTCTTACAGTTAAGTAGCTTCTTTTGTCACCCCAGAGTTACGTGGGCATTCCTCTTCCAAGAAGCCCCTGTTAACCTGCTGATCATGGGGCATTGTTCATGCCAGGAGAACTGGGCTTTGGGCTTAAGGATTGTTTCCTCAAACAAGGCTATTTCTGTGATTTAGGAATTTTATGCCAACGGTTGAAAAGAACCTCAACTTCCTTTGACTGATGGACTGTGACTCTCCTCACAGAATAGGTCCTTAAATAAAAATCCCCATCTTCATACTCCTATTAGTTTTCATGGTCTTGCAACAAAGAGAATCCTCAGGTAACCCACAAGCCAGATGTTTCTGAGCAGAAGAGGTTAGAGTGCTGGGGATTTGTGGGTGTCGCAGTTGAGCAATAATTAACTGCCATCAGTTAATGGTCCTTCTGCACTGAAGAGACTCTTACCATTGCATTTGCATAATAAATATAAATTTCTTCCAGAAACACTGTGAACAAATAAGATGTTTGGGTTGTTGCTTCTGGCAGCTTCTATCTTGCATGCTTCTCTGACAGTTACAGCTAATGCTGAGTTAAAGATTTGGACCTCCTAGGCTCTGCATTAATGGCCCTGTTGAATTCTTTGTATTCCTCAAGATTTGCTTATGTTGATGGAGGAGATGATATGTTAATTTAAGCTGTGTGGGGGAAAAGTGAACTCCAGCCTTCCTGGTGTGTATTTGGTTGGCTTATACTTCTTTCTTTCTTTCTATATTTATATCTTTCTTTCTATATACTTCTATATATTTTTTTCTATATACTTCTTTCTTGCTTTCTGGCTTTCTTGCTTTCTTCCTTTCTAGAGAATCACATAGGGCTTTTCCTCATCAGTGTAAACAAGTAATTCTCACTCTGTTTTCAAGATATTGCTGTTCTATCAGCCATCATGTGTAGGTGATTTTCTTGGACACTTGAATATAATCTTTGCTTTGATGTCATAAAAAATAATTTGTTAATCCTCCTTAAAAGCAAGATATCAACATTTGGAAGAATGAGAAGTTGGACTAATGATTGGCTGATGGATTTGCATTTGTATCCAGCTATTTTACAGGGTAAGAGACTCTGTGGAGGGATTTCTCTCAGACTGAGACAAACTGTGAGTTTCTGTTTACTAATCAGCTTTGGATTTTAGCTATATTTAATGTATATCTGAAAGTTAAAGGTCTTTTACATCTGCATTTATTACCTGTGATATAAGTGTTGTAGACTCCATAAATGTATAGAACTTGAGCTCCCTTTCTTTGAATTTCCTTAATTGTGTGTATGCTGTTGAAGGAAATCTGTGTCTCTGTTCTCACTTCCCAGCCACTCAAGGAGGAAAGTTCTCATAGATAAGGTACAAAAAATGTGAAGCAATATCAGAAAAATAGAAAACACTGGCTGAGAATCATCTTTACCAAGTTAGGCTGTTAGTACTGGGTTATTTCCTACCTATTTCCTCTCCACCTCTGTCTTTTGTGGGGTTTTTTGTGATAAAGGCTCTCTGTGCCTTTCGAAGGCTGCTGAAAGCCTTTTGAGCTCCAACCAGCAAGCTGTAGCTAAGCAGAGGGCCACCAGGCCACAGAGTGCTGTGTGGTAATTTGTGTACGTCTGATACTCGTTCAGCATCTGTGATGTGTTTGGGATAGAGGCATTTTTGAACACTGGGAAGTAAGAGCTTTTAACTTAGAGTCCTTTGTGAGTTTGGGAGTATTGGGATATTTCATGCCAGCATGAGTCCATGAGAACAATAACATCCTGGTCTGCTGCTAGTGAAACAGCATGCATGTGTGCATTAGGAAGCTTGTGATGCACATCCCAAACGTGACTGCTGGCAAGGCACTTGTATTCCCAAGCAAAGTCGCAGGAATATCCTGGTTTGAGTATAGACCAAAGGGATAATGTGCCAGCTGAATTGCAGAGAGTTGATTCCATGGGTGTTTTGAAACCCAAAAGTGTATGGTTCTGGCATCACACCAGCTGGTTCTGGATGTTGTCCTCTTCCCTACTGTTTTTTTTTTCTATGCTGTCATTACTTCTAGGTGTGTGACACAGCTTGCAAGCTTTGGTGTCATACCTTTTTGCAAGGAAGCAGGGAGGCATCCTGGGTGTTTGCTTCTACTGAAAGAGAAAGCAAGGTTGAGGCATGCATAGTAATGGCAGGGCTAATAAATGCTACAAGCCTCAGGTTTGGCTTCCCATATTGCAAACCAACAATTGGGTGCTTGCTGCACTTTTTCCTTTGGGCAGACTAGATGTGTGACCATTCTTCCACCTGGATGTCCTCGTGCAGACAAATTAGCAAATTTTAGTCCACTGAAAACACTGCAGTGCAGTAGCAGAGAAGTCCCTCCAAGTTGCAGCCTCGTTCCAGTCTCCATGGTACAAGCATCCCTTGGAGGTAAGGCTGTTCTAGGGAGGGTGGTTTTCCAGTGCAGTACAAAAGAGTCCTGCTGCTGACCCGATCAGGCAATAACTGGGTCAATAAAACTGGAATCCCGCTGGCCAGACTTCTTGAAAAGTAGTCTTTTTGTTTAACCTCTGCCAATAACATCAAGTACTTACTTAGGTACTTTTATTAATATTTTTACATGTGCTAGAAGAGTAACCTTAGGCAAGTCTTTTCTGTCTGCATGTCACAGGACATTATGATCTGAAAGGATGCTGTCATGGCTGATCGCTATTGGATAAGATGATTACAAAAACAAGTCTGCTTTCAGGCCTGTTTACAAGAGCCCTGAGTTGGTGAGTCGCTCTCAGTGCTAAGAGCTCCAGGGTTTGATTGACTGGGGGGTGCAGTGGGGCAGCGGGCAGAAATTACTCTTAGTTCTGTCTGTGGGCATGGTTGCAGGTACTGACATGCATGAGATGATGGCACAGCAAAACTTAGAGAAGTAAGAGTGATGAGATCTTGCTTCAGTTTCACCACTGTTAGGAGCAAATTGCTTCATCTGCTTTTACTATCGGTGTCATATCACAGCTTATTCTCTTCTGTACTCCCACCTTGCAGTCCTTAAATTGCCCTGGAGAGTGTGTTGGGATACACTCTGAAGTTTCTTTGGAGTAGTACTAGGAGCTCTTCAAAGCCTTTTGGAAAAGAATTCCTGTTATGGTTCTGGAATAGATACTGCCTGAGCACACTCCTTGTGCTGGAAAGACTAATTGTATGCTTGGAGTAAATGGGCAGAAGATTGGTTTCCACAGGGACATTATAGACCATGACTAAGAAGTGACTTCTGCAGAGCTTTGTTTAATGACAGTGTGTTGCTGTGTGTAAAATGCATTTTATAAATTGAGGCAAATTCATCTGCACTGGCACTGGCATCTGAGAGGTTATTGTGCATTCACTGTAACCAGAGAGGCACAATAACAATTTTATTCCTAGTTGGCCTGTAAGCAGCTTTGGGATTATACTGCAAAAAGCTCTGTGGTGCCTGGATTTTATGTATCTGCATTAAAACCCAGCAATTTCAGGAAGCATCTGAGTTCTCGTGCTGTTGATCACTTGTCTCTTCACTGAGGGCTAAATGGAAGAGTACTTGGCTGCAGGTATGGCCTGTATCATCCAAACAAGGGAAAGAATGTTGCTTTCAAAACATGGGTTGCTTAAGCAAGATCAGAAAATTGTAAGCTACCAGGCCTTCTGGGCTCATGGTCCTCTCTGGCTAGGTATGACTGCAAAGCTGCATCAAGTACAGGAGCAATGCTGTGCACCTCAATTTGAGAACAGGATAACAGCTGAAGAGGACAGCTGAGGTCAGGTTTTCAGCACCCAGAGCTGGGTGCTGCCTCAGACAGCACAGCACAGCACACGTATCGGTCTGCTGAGTGAAGTGCAACTGCAGACAGGGTTGATGTAGCAATGTGAGCATAGAACCCACAGTTTAGCCTTGGATGCTAAATTTGCGGTTGTTGTAGGCTGTATTTCTCTGGAAATTCACATGGAAATCAGTATTTCCTTCCTGGAAAGATCTGTGGATAAAAGTCTTGAAAGTTAGCTTCCACCTGTCAAAGCAGAGCACTGTTGAAGACTTCCGAGGTAGTTCTGCATGAGCAGATATGTCTCTGTGAGTTAGATCTTAGTAGCTGGGTTGTGCCAGGGGCAATGATTAACAACCTGGCTAATTAACCTGTCTGAAACAGTGAATTGCTGGATCTATGGTCCAGGAGCAAGGTCACAATTTATGCTTCCAGAATGCTGTGACTGTAAGCTGAGGCATTGCCTTAAACCAACAGCCTCATTCCTGACCCTGGCACAGCCGTGCTGTGCTGGTTGACCACAAGGTATCAGGTGCAATTCAGCTGGCAAAGCTGTGGTGTTTGCTGCCCGTCCTTGGGCTTGGAAAAATGTAGATGAGAGTCTGAATGAATTGTTAGCTGGCTCCAAGATCTATCAGCTCTCAGCATCAGCCAGGTGCCTTTTGTTGTGGAGTGGCTTCAGGCCCTCATGTTCTCTGTTCCCTGCAGCACAGGCACGATCCCACATGTAAGCAAAATCTCTGCGTATTTACTGAGAGAGAAAAAAATGCGAGCTGCAGCTTGGCCAGAGCCATTTCTTAATGGTGCTTGGAACGAGGCTGGAGTGCTCCAACACAGGAGTGCTCCAACTGCAGACCGCTGTTCGCAGGGCAGCGGCGTCGTGCGCAGCTCTGAGCTAACTGGAACAGGGCGGCATTACCAAGCACAGCTGTTCCATCACAGCTCACACAGGCAAACGGCACAGCACAGACCTTGCTGGCCAAAGCCTTTCAATCCCGATGAGGGCTGAACGCTGTGTGGGCGCTGCTCGGCTCCCTCCAGCAGCTGCTCCCCATGGCTGCAGGCGAAGCTGGGCGGGAGGGTTCTGAGCGTTCCTCCCTCCTCCCCGCTGTGCCCCGCTGGCTGCTTGACCTGCTGTGCAGCACCAGGCTGTGCTCATCCTGCTTCCCATGGCTGCTTTCCTCTGGGGGCCGGAGCAGCCTGGGGGTGAGCGTGGTCTGCTTGAGGCCTCCATGGCCTGGACTCCGCTGGGCAGCGCTGCATGGCCTGGGCTTTGCAGGGGGCAAGCAGCAGCTCTTCAGCACGGCCCGCCAGTGCCCCCATGGTGGATGTCTGGGGGCAGGTTGTATCTGGGGGATGCTTGAACCGACACCAGTAATAGCATCTGACTGCTTTTTTGCCGGTGACTGGGTGTAATTAAAAGCAAAATGTCACACAGCGGTGCTGGCCGCACTTCTCTAGTGAAAATGTGACATGGTGAGTTGGTGGCGGCAGTTAATTAGCTTGGGCAAACGATCTCTTGCTGTGGATGTTTATTGGAGTTATTGTATTTATAGTCAAGCTAACTGGGTAGGAAAAAGAGAAAGGAATGCTGTCTGCCCTTTTGCATTAGGGCAAGCAGATCATCAAGCTGTGGGACTCCCTGCAAGGCAGAGAACTTTGTCCTGTGCCTTTTTACTCTGATCTTTGATTCTAAAAAAGCAGCAGAAAAGCTCATCAGTAAGAGTGCCTTCTGAAGGGTACTGAGCTGCATGCAACAAGAACTGACAGGGCTCTTTCCAGGGCCCGAGCGAGCCACAGTCAGTAAGGGATGATGGGAGACGATGGGTTCACAGAGCTCTGAGTGCATGGGAAGATCAGGCCCAGTGCATGCCACCACTGCACGTGGTGTTCTGAGTGCAGATATGGAGGGAGGTGCAGTAAGAGCGCTTCCAAACCAGAGAGCAGGATTGTTGAACACGCTGTGCTGGGCTTTGAGCAGGTGTCAGGAGCCTTTCCAAGTAAATTGTGCTGACTTTCCATGAAGTGAGCAATGCCTACTGGTGCCCAAAATACAGTGCCCTTAATTTAAGTGAATTTGGCCGAGTTCATGGTGAGCATATTCTTGTTGACAAGGCTAATCTAAAATGCACTACATAATCTTCTCTATCATTTTAAATAATGCGAGCATGAACTCATAGCGTTACCATTTGAATATACATAGCTTGAAGCATGAAATACAGTGACTAGGTATGAAATAGTGTGTGGGCTGATTTGTTCAGTGTATGCGTCATTGTTTAAAGGATATATAGTGCTTATCTTTTAGTACCACAGTTAAAAATGCTGTGGAATGAACTGGAGAGGTTCCAGTAGTAAGTAATGAGAGTAATCTGAGGAATTTGATCTATGGGAGATATTTGGATGATTTAAGAGTGCAGTAGAGGAAAATGGGGAAAGATGTGAATCTTGAAATACCTCCCCCTCACACCTCCCCCCCCCAAAAAACACCAAACTAACAAAAAAAAAGCATTGCAAAGGAAGGAGGGGTAGGAGGAGTGAAAGAGGCAGGGAAATCTGTAGTGAAGAAAGCACAGATTGGACATTAGGATTACCACTGAAAAAATACTGGACAGATGATGAATTCTTGGTGAAGGTCTTGAGGAATAGGTTCATAGAATCACAGAATGGCCTGGGTTGAAAAGGACCACAATGCTCATCTCGTTCCAACCCCCTGCTATGTGCAGGGTCACCAACCAGCAGACCAGGCTGCCCAGAGCCACATCCAGCCTGGCCTTGAATGCCTGCAGGGATGGGGCATCCACAGCCTCCTTGGGCAACCTGTTCCAGTGTATCACCACCCTCTGAGTGAAAAACTTCCTCCTAATATCCAACCTAAACCTCCCTGTCTCAGTATAAAACCATTCCCCCTTATCCTATCACTATCCACCCTCGTAAACAGTTGTTCCCCCTCCTGTTTATAAGCTCCTTTCAAATGTTGGAAGGCCACAATGAAGTCTCTCTGGAGGTTGGATAAATCTTTCCCAAAAATTACTGTGGCAGTTGATAGAGCTTTGTAGTAAACTAAAGGGCAAGAAGACACTGAGGTTTCATTTCAGCCCTGGCTCTTGTAGGTAAGGTCAGAACGAACTTTTAGATACAATTAAGGAATTTACTAAATTGATCTTTTTGTTTTATTACTTTACAGTAGATAACTTTAGTTGTATTTCGAAGTTCTTTAGTCTAGAAAAACGTCTATAAAATCCTTTCTGCAGAGTTCGGAGTCAATTGCTATGGCTTAAAGCTATTTCCTGCTCATTTCTTACATATTTAAAGATATTTTATGTATTTCTAAATGTTGAAGATGACTTTACAGCCCCTTTCCTTTCCACATCCAGTGACATTTGTAGATGTTTGGTTTGTGACTAGTGGAGAACTCAGTTTGTTTTCCGGATGGTCTCACAGATATTCAAACTATGTGAGTCATGCAGGGAGCAAGTCCTAAATTGTGTGGGGTTCTAGGAGACTTAATACTCAGTCTTGGGGAACTTATCTGCGGAGAGCCTTCCTACTGTTCCATAAAGTAACAAAACGCATCGCTCATGACTAATTTAGATATGACAGCATTTAATCTTTTTACTGACATCATCAATTTGTAGTGTGTGATACAGAATCCAGATGCCAAGTGCTATCAGGGAATGTTTCAGCAGCAGAGTGCTGCGTAGTGGTTAATGGGACATGCAGATTTTGGTGGCTTGTCTTCCAGCAGCGCTGTGCTGTGTCTGTGTTTTCTTGCCTTCCTGATCCTGTTCTTCCTCTAACACAGGTCAACGGCCACTAAAAGTGGTACTGTGTGCCCATGGGGTGTGAGGGTTCCAGATTCTCCCCTGAAGCTTCAGAGGCTGTTTCCATGTGTTGTGTGTTTCTAAGTCCCTGCATACAGCTGCAGACTTGGTCATCTTGCAACAGGGAGATAACTGGGGAAGATGGAAGGAAATAAAAATTGATCTCTGGACCAAGAGAAAACTGAAGCCAGCTGTCAGCACTCTTCCCACTGGGACCACTAGACCACAGGGCTTAGGAACAGAATTTTAAAGTTGGACTCTCAAGTCAGAGTTTATATGCTTCTCACCGCTGGATAAATGCCATCCATTGGTCAGAGAGTAAAGGGGCTTGTTCCAGTTCTTGAGTTGTTTCATACTGGTTTCTGAAACCTATTTATATGGCTTCATGTCTTGCTTACAAGGCTCGAATCAAATACTTGCACTACAGTGAAGATTGCTGGGGATTATATTCAGCTAGGTAGCAGCAGGAGGGAAGCTGCCCCATCTACAGCATGCTGTGGGTGTGAGTGGGGAGCCGTGCTCCTTTCCTGGGATAGGAGTAGGAAAACAAACAGAACATCTTGCTGGCATCAGTTTGCAAAAGCCTATGTCTGAGACAGGGGTAGGGAGTGTGCTGATTTGGTCAAAGAGCCTCTCTTCGCTGCATCAGTCCCTTACCCATTAATCCCTAGGAGGAAAGCTGCTGGATAAGGAGGAATTGTAGAGTCTCTTAAGTTCAGATACCATAGCATTTGTAGTTTTAGGGAACAATTCTTGCATTTTTTTTTTCTTAGAAAATTGAATTAAAGTAGTAGAAGAACAAAGAGAGGCATATTGTGCTAGGCTTACTCTGTCACTGCGGTGTGCTGGGATGTGTTAGAAAATACTCTGCTCCCCCAACCCAGTATCTGGGAGATGTGGATCTGTCTCATCACAGAAAGAGACCACTCTGACTCATGGAGGTATTATGGAGATGGTTGGAAGGGGATTTAGGCTGAGTACAAATTTTTAGTCTCTTTTGTAAAAGCAGAAAATAATTTTCTGTTTGTAGATGTGCTTTAGTAAAAGAGAAGACAGTGATGTCACTTGGAGTAACACAGTAGTGTGATGCTTTGTACTCTGCCTCTTCTACTGTTCAACAGTATGTTTGGCCTTACTTTGCTTTTTTCCACATCCCACTGAGGAAAGCAGGAATTTACTTGAGTATGGTAACAGCTTCTCTCCCTGAAAATGAATAATTGAGGGGGTGGGAAGGGGATGTTTTATGCTGTGGGCCCTTTTGGGGCATCCTTCCCTTTACTTTTTAATATTACATAAAGTTGTTGCTGTCTGTTTTCGAGTAGAAGAAAAAGAGGTCATCTGTGAGTCTGCCAAGCGGTTCTGCATGCTTGCTTATCTTGCTACTGACTCCTGGTGGCATTTTGCCTCTGTGGTGGCTTAGGGATAGTGTCTGCTTTGGAATCTCTGTGCACACCGTATCATCCGAGCTTTCATTGTTTTCTGGATCGAGGAGATAGCAGAGATTTTAACACAAGGACTTTGTTCTGCCTAAAACTCCTATTTCTAGATAATTAATTCTGACTGTCACAATGCCAAAGATGTAGCTTTTTGTGCCTTGGAAAATACTGACAGAAAGCTGACTTAGATACAAGCGTGACATCCTACAGCAACTCTATCTTCCTGCAGTTGTATTTCAATCTGCTTTCAAAAGGGAGATCTAATTGTTATTATTGTAAGGAAGAAGATAGATGCTCAATTGAGCAAGTAGCATCAATTACAGTAAGGTGGAGTTCTTACTATTTCTATTCACCCAGAGGAATGCGAAAATAATAATAGCAATAGAAGCTACTTCATGCAGACCATCACTTGGGACTGTGATTTTGTTGATCAGCTTTTCACATGTTCTAGCAATTGCTGGGGGATGAGCAGGTGTGTGACAGCCTGGAATATCCAGTGTTTTGTGCAATAGCTCTGCTGCAGAATTGCCACTGGGGAGCATAGAAGCCTTCTTGTAATTTCCAGGCTAATTCTTCAGCTGACATAATTTTGGAGCTGGAAAAAATGTACTGACTTCTTCCTCAATCCCTAATCTCTTCTGCCAGTCTGAGAACACATTGCTGGGGATAACATCCTGATAATAAACTGCTCTGCTTCCTAAAGGCTGGATTGAAACAGAGTTGTTTCAACAATGAAGTTGTAGATTGAGTGGTGGAGTCTTTGGAAGTGGGATTCTTTGGGACCATAGCATCTGAGTGCCAAACATTGCTGGATTCCAGGTGTCTGCACACAGGCCCTCTGCCTGAATGACAAATTGTACCTCTGGTGATCCCAGCCACTGCAGAATGTGATGGGCAATGACGAGTACAAGTAAAAACTCACGTATTTTGCCTATAACATTGCTGGCACCTCGGGTGAAAAACAGGAAGGCTAACCTCAGGGGAGGCTGTCCTGTGTTCTTGGAGTGGGAGTACTGGTGATCACAGTGCATGCATTTGTGTGTCAGGCTGTTTTTCATGATTTCTCTGCTAATACCTTGTCTAGTTGTGAATCTGTCTTCATCCTTCCCACCTAACTTCAGTCTGTTCACCACTAAGAGATGTGTACAGGGAGAGCACTTTTCCTTCATCACTGAAAGGAATTTCTGACCTGTATGAGACTGGAAATGCCATGCTGTGCTGAACCCAGGCGAGCACAGTTGTGCTTGCTTCAATTGGCCTTGCCATTGACATTACATAATTGTGAAATTACACAACCAGGGATCTGTGCAATTTGTGATGAGTACTGGTTCGATTTTTTAAGATTGCTGTGAGGTTAGCAGTGAAAACTCAAACGGCTTGAAAAACGTCCTGGAATCAATTGGAGACAGTGCTGTGTACAGAGCAATTACTCCCAAGAACAATTTCCAGTTCAAACAAGCTCAGACTGCATTCACAAGCAAAGGACACTGAAGTCAAGGGGATTGTGTAAGTTCTGATACACTTTGACATCCGCTAGGTTTTCAGCAGGAAAGATAAGCAGGCGCCAGGAACATAGTCTAGGAATGGTAGGGTTTCCTGCCTTCTGTAGAGCTGCACCTGCTGTGTTCAGAGAGGAAAAGCGTCCCACTTTCAGAGTCTGTGCCTTGCATTTGGGCTTGAGAGGAAAGGAGGCAGACAGAAATGTAATTAATCAAGGTGGGAGGAAACAGGATTGTAAAGGGATTCATATGCATCATTTGCTTGTCTGATGGCTCAAACTCAGCTGTGTGACAGCCTCCATGACTGTCTGTAGTCTGGAGCCCAGCAAAACGGAGGCAGTGAAGATCGGGAGGATGCAGCTGGGTGTGATGCTGGTCTCTGTTCTCATCGTCAGGTCTTACTGTGAGCACTGCGGAATCTGGAGAAGGATGGGGATAGCAGAGTTCAGCACCGTTTGTTTATCTCAACAAATTGGTGATTTGTAAAGATTTTCCAGTGCACCTTGGGATATTTTGTCAGTAGAAAGCACAAACTGAATGGCCTGAGGTGTCTTTTCTTTGCGTGTGTGCCATTGCCCTGAAAAGCATTGCTGGCAGGGATGTCTGTTTCCATCAAGTCCAAGGGCTGAGGTCTGTTAATCATTTTGCATTTCTAGGCTGTAGCACTGCCACCTAAGTCAGGCTGATAATATGTGCTGATTTAACTGCATGCTGTGAATGCAGCATGTCAAATATCAAGTGTATGTGTGCTGCATTCACACGGCTTTGTGGACTTAAAATGTATCCTGATTTTTTTTTTCATGCATTTTACAGCATGATAAACCTCCATGATCCCCAGTACATGCCTCACTCACTGCTTTAATCACTAAAATAATCCTCAGCTAAAGCTCCTTTAGAATACAGCAGCAATACTCTAACTATTCTCTTATGTCCCTAAATTCTGGGTTTTGTTAAAAAAAATTATATATATCAGTAGGCCAGAATCTCCCATCCCTTTTTCTGGGGAAAAACTGCAGGAATTAAGGAGAGCTGCTGCAGAGCTGGCTTGGTGTGCACAGCAGTGCTGCAAGCAGGACATGCCCAGCCTTGCTGCTTCTCTTCCTCCTCTCGTCTCTCTTTGCATACTCTGTACATGTCAAATAAAACAAATGTTTGAGATGCTGAGAGCATTGGTCAGTGCCACAGCTGGGATAAATGGCTTTCCGGGCGGGATGGACACCTTCTGGGGATTTGTTCTAGGGATTGTTTTTCCTATTGGAGGAAGGAATTTATTTCTTTTGACAGTAATCTCCTGAGGGACTCTTTCCTTTATTGATACTTCAGTGTTGTCCTTTGAGTTAATAACCCCGCATTGCATAGTCTGTCACACAGAAATGAAGTTGGCTTCTGGTGCAGAGGAATGCCACGTATTAAATCTACAAGACAGGGACAACAGTTATGCCTTCATTTAGAGGAAGATGCGACTGCACAGAACCATTCAGTTGAATATGAAAACAAGGCAGCAGCTTGATTTCACGGAAATACAATCTGAACGGACGGATTTTGTGTTTACACTTCATCCAGGTTATGTCATCAGCCAACTTAAAATACACAGATACTTACAAGTATTCCTGTTGTTGCATAACTTTTTTTTAAATATGCCTGAACTGTACCCTGCTCTTGTAGCAGCTTTCTTTCAGAAGAAAATTTGTTTGAGGATATGGGGGGATTGGTTTTGTTTCCCTTGGCACCTCATTTTGAAATACGCAATTAGAATACTAAGATTATCAGCCCATAGGATTTGAGCCAGGAGAGTCTGTTGCTTTTCTCAAAAGATTTTGATATCTGAGAGTAAAGCTGCACTTTTATGACTTGATTCAGTATCCGTAAAAGATAAATCTAGCATATTTTGAGGAAGCAATAGCTATGCCAAATGGTATGGGTCTGTCCAAGGTCTCGTGGCAGATCTTCAAGCTCTGTCTGCCTCTATGATCACTAAGATTTTTGAATGTTAACATTTAGCTGACTTGAGTTCTTGCATTGTATTATATGGAAATTAAACTTTTGGCTTGTATGAATGTTAATGAACATTCTTCCAGTTCTCTACACCTCACTGTTCTTTTCAAATCTGTATTTCAACTGAAGCTCTGCTGACAGCATCTTCCTCCGACCTGTTCGCACTGCACTGTCTCACATGCAGTGTCAGGAAGGAACTCAGAAGGATCATACAAAAGAAGAAGTTTCTAGCAAAGAAAAAATGAACAATGACTCTCTGTATATCATCTGCACATTATAGCAACAGATGCTTCCATGCAAGATATCCCGGTTTGGATTCATCCAGCAGCAGGGAGGCTCTGCTTAGCTGTTGAGATCTTTGGTATGGGAAGGTGGGGAATGAAAAGAGGTCAGGCCCCTTCTACACATGTTCAAGTTCTTTCCCTACTGGTCTTGTGTAGGTGCATTCACCATTGTTTTTCTCATTTTCAAACTTGGAACTTTTGTTCTCTATTCTTGACAACTAAATAGCAGTTGTTTTCTTCCTTCTTGGTAGCCTATGTGAGAGGCACGTTGCTTGTGCTCTTGTCCCATCTGAGATCAGACCTTGGGACTACAAGGTGTATTTCAGAGGCTTGTTTGGCTTGCCAAAGAGTTGGTTTCGATATGCAGCTGTGGTTTCTATCACTAAGGGAAGTGTATGGAAGAGCACATAGAGTTACTGTAGTTAGCTGTGCAGCAGTGAGATCTGATTTTGTAAAATGCAGTACTTGTAAAACAGTGTCCCCACTTGTCGGGGGGTTTCAGTATTCTGCTCTGTTTAAAAACAAATACAAATAATGCTAGTATAACCTTCATGAGTATATAAAAAGCTGAATCTACCTCAAATGCTTAGCTGACAGTCTGTAGTACGAAATCAGGAAAGCAAACCCCAGCATTAATTGTATAAGACTTCCATGTGCACTCCCAAAGTCCAGAACATAGGTTGTATTTTATGGTAAAAGTGCCATCTATTGGCACGTGGCAATATTTGGTGTCGGTGGTACAACTGAAGTTCAGTAAAGTTGCTGTTCCCATCTCAGAAACTACTTCCTGGCCATGGGTGCTGGGAATACAGTACGCACTGCCTCATCCATGCTCATAGTGCACACAGAGCAGCCTTGGAGGAATATGCAATGTGGGTGATGCTGATATGTAACTTTAAGCACTGACATTCAGAAAGGCATTTTAAAATTCAGCATTACCAGCAGGAGCAGACTTCTAAGGGAAATTTGTAAGAACAGGCACAGGGTGTAGTGCTTCCAGCAGTGCCTGCTCTGCCGTAACTAAACACAGGAGAAGCTGAACAGAAGAAACTGAACACTTAAATTTATCATTCTACATGAACATGCGTCATGTTTAAGACTTTTGGAAAACAAGGTTAATTTAAATTTAATTTCACTTGGCATGATGCTCCTGGAAGAAATCCTTTGCCATTTACTTTAGTTCTGAAAAAGTGACTTTAGGCACTGAAGGAGCAAATCATTGTGTAAGTAATAAATCACAGAGTATATCTGAGGATAGAGGTATATTTTATATGTTGAGTACGTTTTGTAGGTGGTGTGGGGTTTAGGTTTTTTGTTTCTTCTTCCTCCATCTGTCAGGCAGATGACAATTGTGGCTGGAGAGAAGTTTGGAAAACCAGAACATAGAATCATGGAATCACGGAATCCTTAGAGTTGGAAGGGACTCTTACAAAAACATCTGGTCCAACTCCCCTGCAGTGAATAGGACACCTACAGCTCCATTAGTGCTCAGAGCCCCATCCTGCCTGACCTGCCTGACATCCTGTGTGCAGGAATGGGGCATCCACCACATCTCTGGGCAGCCTGTGCCAGTGCCTCACCACCCTCACTGTAAAAGACTTTTTCCTTAGACCCAACCTAAGTCTCCCTTCTTTTAATTTTGAAGCCATTTCCCCTTGTCCTGTCACCACAGGCCCCACTAAAGAGTCTGTCCCCTTCTTTCCTGTCACTCCCCTTTAGATACTGACAGCTGCCCTCAGCTCTCCCCGCAGCCTTCTCTTCTCCATCTGCACAGCCCCAGCTCTCAGCCTGTCCTGTAGGAGAGGTGCTCCATCCCTGGGATCATTTCTGTGGCCCTCCTCTGGACGTGCTCCAACAGCTCCATGTCTCTCCTGTGCTGAGGACTCCATATCTGGACGCAGTGCTCCAGGTGAGGCCTCGGCACAGAGCAGAGGTGCAGGATCACCTCCCTGACCTGCTGGTTGCTCTTCTTTTGATGCAGCCCAGGATGCGGTTGGCTTTCTGGGCTGCAAGGGCACAGTGCTGACTCATGTCCAGCTGCCATCCACCAATACCCCCAGGTCCTTTTTGTCAGGGCTGTGTTCTATATTTTCATCTTCAAGCTGGTTGTGGGGCTAACCATGATCTAGGGTGCAGACCTTGCAGTAGGATTTGCTGAACCTCATGAGGTTCACCTGGGCCCACTGCTCAGCCTGTCTAGGTCTGTCTGGATGGCATCCCATCCCTCAGGCGTGTTGACCACACCCCACAGCTTGGTGTCATCTGCAAACTGATGACGGTGCACTCAATCTCACTGTCAGTGGCATTGATGAAGATATTCAAGAGTATCAGTCCCAGCACTGACCCCTGGGGGACACCACTCATCACTGATCTCCATCCAGATGTATTTCTGGAATTGTGAGCCTGGAGTGGAGTCTTTGTTTTGGTTTTGTTTTTTTAATCCTTTCTGGAGGAGACAACTCCTCTGTCTGCTTTGGAAAGGCTAAGGGTTGGAAACTCATAAACATCCAATTCTGTGCAGTAGATTAAAGACATGTGAATTTACCAAAGGGCAAAAACTGCTTTTAATCAACTGCTTCTTCAGCATGGGTGACTGGTGTGCTGACTTTGGTTTGTTAGCCCAGCTTTCCATCAGTTTTGTTCTCATTTTGAATTTTGCAATTTCATTTAATAACAGAAACAAAGCATTTTCCTCTTCTCATTATATTGGCATATAGGATCTAAATAAGAACCATTTCTTAAATGGAAACAAGAACAACAGCACTGCGGAATTAAATGTTTTATTTTGGGGGGTAATCACAGGAAAGGTCAGATTTGTCATCTTTGCCTTATTACGTTTGTTTTATAAGCTCAAACAATTGATAAAGAACTTCAGGTTTATTGACCAGCTGAACACTGGAACATACGATCTGAATTGCTCTGGAAGGCACTGTCCTTGTATCAGCCGTGGGTTTGCAAAGCTGCACATCATGTCAAGTTTCCAGATATTGTTTTGACTGCTTCACCCATCTCCTTCCAGAAGAATGTCCCTTTTCTGACATGTGCCTTAGGTAGAGCTGTGTTTGGCTGTACATCATGTAAGGGTGGGAACGGCTTCACCTGCTTTACCCTCTCTTACCTTTTTAAGGGATCTTGCTCAGTTTAGTTGCTGCTAATCAGCAGTGATTTTCTTCTTATAATTGGGACTATTGAGATTATGTTGCTGCCTGTGTTAATATACACCTGTCTCTTAATTTTGCCATCTTCAGTTGAGGTTAGCTTTTATGTACATCTCCAGAGTATCCAAAAGATTATTTCTGTCCAGTGATTTGCAAGTGCTAATGTGTCATTTTGAATTCACAGTTCAGAACGCACACAGCATCTCAGACTTGTGATTTTGCTGAACTGCTGATCTTACCAATTTTGCTGTTCTTATTTCTGTGTTGCAGCTTCCAGTAAACATTTTAAGTAATTAATTTAATGATTAGAGGAGCACTGACCAACGTGACCTTGCCAGAATGCTTTCTTCTTTTAAAGGAGATGATTAATTATGGCTTCGAAAGGAATTATTCCAAGAGGACTACTGTTTCCCTTGGAAGAGTTTTCTTGCTGTAGCATAAGGTTGCATCTGACGTGTTCAGCTCTAATTCAGACCTGAAGCTGAATGTTATGAAGTCTCTTCTAATAATGTACCTTACACCAGTTTTCTGGGAAACTTAAAACTGTTGAATGGGAAGTCTGTTTCTTTCATGATATTTGAAAACTTGCTGAGATACATCAATCAACAAGTTCAGCATCTAAGGTTAATTCTACTTGCCTGCAGTAATTTATTCTGCATCATCGGATTCCCAGGGACCAGGTAGCTGATGACAGGCAGCTCTCTTCCTACTACAGCATGAACAGTATTGATTGCATAAGGCTGTTAGACTTGTCCTTGACTTCTTAAATATATTTCTAAGAATATTGCTGTCCACCACAGTTTGAAATTTTGGTGCAGTCTCTTTCATTTTCACATATAACAGGTAGTGTAGGCTGACCATGCAGGGACTGTGGCTGCGGCTGGAGGGAGCACAATCCAGCCGTACCAGGAGGTACAGTCTTCTCCTCTGGGTCTCTATGCTCCAGCTTTCTTCACCCATCTGTTTGTAGAGCTGGTCTTCTATACGTGTTACTATCAGTATTAGCAAAACCAATCGGTCTTGGACTATTACAGTGAAGTCTGCACTCCCAGAAATGTAAATATCCAATATCTGAGTGAATTTGACATTTCCATCCTATTTCCCTCCATAAGGTCCCTCTAAACTGAATTACTGTGGCTATCCTGCACCTTGTCTACCAGTAGAGATGCTCTCATGCAAACTTTGTTCATCAGAACAGAAAGATGGAATTACGCTTGGCCACGTCAGACATCTCTCCTGTAGCTTGTTTGGAGTTGCTCTCTCAGATCTGTTCTAATTAACACGAAGGACAGATCACCATGACCACTCAGTGCTGAGTTCTGCCTCCTTTGTTTGCGCAGTGTTGTATGACCCAAAGATGTGCACTACAAAAAGCTTGATCCCCAAGCTGTCATGGCAATTGCAGTTAAATAACGTAAATCCTTGATTTCCTGTTCTCCCTTTGGAAATATTTGCTAGCTTGATCTCAGGGATTTTCTTAGAACTGAGATTAAAGTAAAATAGGGGCAGAGGGATTTCTGAAAGGTGAAACATTTTTGCCAGTATTGTTAATGAGAAGACTGTAACCCTGGTATGAAACCAGATCTGTTGCATGTTGCATGAAGGCTGGTCATTCGAAATAATGTCAACGAAACAATCTTACTGCCTCTTGAGACTTACACTTGATAAATGCACAGGAGCAATTGAAAGCCTTCTCATGGCATTCATTTTTAATTACTTCTGTGGTACAAGGTCATAGATATAAGCCACTCGTCAGCCTGGATAGCTTCAGAAAGATAAAGACTAGATTTATAGCATTATGCAGAATTCTGGGAAAGAAAGAAAGGTCACATTTTTCAAATGTAAGTCTTCAAAGTTAGCCTGTTAAATCTGTCTTCAGACACTTATATAAGCAACCTGCTTTTCAGAAGTGCCAGGCAGAGGCTCTTTGTGCTGGCTTTGCTGGCAGTGGTACGTGTCCAGTGAGCCTGTGTTCATTGTATTGATAAGCCATAGCTGTAGGAGGTGGGCCTCCTTTCAAGTTCTGTTCTCAAATAGTTTTATCTTAACTGAAGGTGGCTGCATTTAAACCATTATCAAAATAATTTTTCATTCTTTATCATTAAATTTATAACATAAATTAGTCCATCATAAGGAGCTCCCATGCCTCTTTCTTTCTGCTGCAAGTTTGACTGTTGTGAAAGTAGTGTAAGGAAGTTGCAAAGTTGGCCTGAGCGGGTGCAGCATTTGGAAGTCATCTCTGATGTGAATTATTTTACTTCCTATTGAGTATTCTTCATAAAGATGACTGTAGCTGCTCTTTACAAAGTGGTCTTTCCCAGGCTGGTAGGGAAAGTTTGGTGCATGGTGCAATTTTCTTTTTTCCAGACTGTGACTGGAAGAAAGCTCTGTGCTTTTTGGCAGCTTCGCTTCCAAGCTCTCAGTCTTCTGAGGGATGTACTGAGATATAGAGATGTAAAAGCACTGAGATTTTGGAAATGTAAATCAACTGGAGGTTCTTATAGCATGTTTACATTCTTTCCTTTCTTCAAAAGCAGTGTAGGAGCCTATGATAGCTTGGTTTTCTGATACAGTACTGTGAATTTTCTTAGGTAGTTGTCTTAGAGGTGAAGTCAATGTCACAGCTGGATCAATTTAATTAAAGCAGACAAGGGCAGCGTGAGACTTGGGAGCTAACATCAGCACCTGCATTAAGAAGCTCCAAGTGCCTGGAGAGTAGCTGCAGAAGTGGGAGGAATAACGCTTCCTGAGAGGGCATGGGAGGAATTTTTTCAATTCAAGGTTCTCGTTTGAGAACTGATGATGATTTTCCAATCACTGGCTATGTCTAAACAGTGCTAACTACGTATGTCTGTGTTGAACAGCGAGAGCAGATGCGCTCCTAAAAGCAAATACAAACAGATGAAGTCTTATCGAAAAGCCCTTTCAGATTCACATTTGTTAGGCCTGTCAGCTGCACTAACACTCTTTGATGTTGCTTTTACCTTCTAGATTTGCTAAGTTAGATGTTGTCCACAATAAATAACTATTGTACTCATTTCCTGGTTCGTCTGCTCAAATTTCCTTGGTTGTTACACATCTGGATAAGAATACATAGGTGTAGAGATATGAACGTGGTAGTTTCATCTTTGCAGTTGAATTGAAAGCTTGCTTATGCAGCCTCAAATATATTTGAGGACAACAGCATGAACAGTAAATGACGTACCAGACTTCCCAACCATTACCTCCTACTGAGGATACAATGATGAACGTGCCTGGATTCTAGAATGGATTTGACTGCGAGTTTTGATGGCTACAGTTGATTTCATGCTTAGATTGTGCTAAGCTTTAAGGGACTAAACTGGAGTTGGCCTCCACCACATTCAGCACTGTCCAGATGTAAAGTAAATAGCATTTCCAAAGACATCCGTCTGAAAAAAATGAATGCAAACAGGACTGTATGGATGAGTAATCAGACCTGAGCAAATAAACAACAAATAGAGTAGGAGGACATGCCTGCTTCTTTCCACATCAGTAGCTGTGACTGGAGCACAGCCAGTGAATTAGCTGTTTGTTCAGCAGAGGTGCTTTCCAACAAAGGAGCAGGCTTTGTGTCAGGACCATAGGTTTATGTTATTTCCTATCTGTTTTTCCCATCATTTTCACAATTTCACCATTACACCACTCCCCCCATCCCTGCCACCTGTAATGTAGCTCAGTGAGCGAGGTGTGCTGCACATGGGCATGGTGGGCACGGAGTAAGGGGTACCGTGGGAGGCAGAGCTGTAGAGCCATCCCTCTTCCCCATAGACCTGCTGACCAAGAGAGCCGAGAGCTCTTCCTTAATCCTCACTGCAAGTCATTTAGTTCCTCAGTGGGATTTAAAAGCCCCGGGTGGGTGACTTAGTGCATTATTGGTGGTGAGAGTTACCATGGGTGACCTGCAGAGTTGAAGAGCTGTCTCCTTTTGGTTTCAGTTGTGGACTCGTTCATTGCTTTGGCTAATTGGGAACTGATTTCATTCACAACAGGAATTCCATTAGCGGCGTTGTACCAAACTGCTGATTTTGTTTTGATATGCTGAGCACTTTCCTTTATTAATTTTTCTTTATTACAGGAAGATGATGCTTGCTTTCTCCTCTTAAATATTTTCTGCCTCTCTTCCTTATCTTCCTTTTTACTTTTCTTTCCCCCCTGCAGATTCACTTTCATTACCTGTAATCACAAAGGTCTTAGCTCTGTAAGGCTTGGCTTTGCAGGCCCGTGTGCATGGTTTGTGGTGTTGCTTTTTGTTGGTTTCTTTCCCATTATGAAGTTCATACTAATGGTTCATTGTCAGCTTTTTGCTAAATCCCCCCTGTCCTTCCCTCTTCCTGTTAAGCCAGCCCACAGCCATAAGCACAGCGATGCTGAGGATCCCTCAGCACAGCAAAGAGCTGCAGAATGGCACCACTGGGGCAGAAGTGGGATGACATCACTGATGGATTTCACTGTGGCAGCTGCACAGGGACCTGTGTAGATCAAGCAGCTGATAAATGATGCACACCATTCAGAGTGAGATGGGTGGGTGATGCAGCACAGCAGTGGCAGCTATGGCAAAGAGAGGAAGGTGGAGGGCTGTCTTCACCTGTGCAGGGGCTCCCGGGTTTGTTTCCCACCTCACACACCCCTTCTGTCTGCTTGGTGTGTTGTATCTCCTGAGCTCCCCTCCTCCAGCTGCAGCTCCCTGCGGGTGCACATAACTGCAGCCTTCTCTGCTCAGTGAGGCGGTGGGAATGATGTTGTTAGCTCTGAATTAATTTGCTCTGTGAGTGTAAATCAGGCTCCTACTGTTATTCCAGTGAATTATTTTAAATGCCATGTAGAGACAAATGTGTGGATGCGATGCTGGAAGAACATACTTGAAGAGAGGTATTTCCAGTACACAGTTGTTATTCCCTTTGTCATTAATATGTACTTTTAATAAACTGTGGATGCTGTTGGCTTCCAAAGCTGGCTGCAGCCATCCCTTGTTTCCTGCCCTGTCCTCACCCCGAAAGCTGCGGGCTGCCTGGCTTTGGGGGGAGCTGCCTGTGACCTGTTTTCCATCAGTTCTGGGTTACTGCTCGGGGCTCTGAGCCAGACCATGGCAGGAGCTCCCAGCCAGCAGGCAGCCATAGGGTTCAGTCCTGCTGAGCTGTAACTCTGGAGGCACAGAGCTCTCTGGTATGAGGTGGGCTGTGCCTGGGGCCCAGCTGCTCTGCGGAAGCTGTGCTGGAGATACATCCTGTTTTCTCCAGAGAGGGTGAGAATCTGTTTTGGTGGTGCTAGGTTTTTGGGCTTTCTACCTATTCATGTCTCATGACTAGTCATGTGTTCACTAATTCTTTGCACCTAGAATGTATAAAGCAGGTCCTTGCTTTTGGAGAGGAGCTAGGACATGGTGAACAAATTCATCTCTTGTTGAGTCTCTGGAATATGTTTGCTCTTTCTCATCACTCGGTGCCATTCAGCCCTTCAGCAGGTATCAGCCAGCAACTTCTGGCTGCCCATCTGTAAGATGAACATCACAAGGCCCCACTCCTCTTTTCCTCCTCACCACTCTCTATTAGGCTCAGTTGCTCTCCAGGCTCAAGTCAGCTGATGACTCCCAGGGGCAAGCAAGCACCCTACATGCAGGCAGGTCCCTGTGGACAGCAAGCATGCCATTCCCCATGGCCCAGGGGCAGCAGTGACCCTACAGGCAGGGTGCAGCCAGCAGGCTGGGCTGGCAGGGGCATGCAGGAGGAACCCATCCCACTGTGAGCAGTGTCCTTTTGTGGGAAGCCCCAAGCTGCAGGGCATGTGGAGCAGTGTGATTCATTCATGTACCTCATTCCTCCATTTTGATCAAGCTTTACCCACGCTCTTCTCCAGGATGCTCTCGCTGCTCTGTGTCCTTAAGGTTATTCCTTGTGCAGACACCTTACTCTCTGTTCAAATACAAAGAAAAGGGTTTGTGCACACTCTTTTCAATTGATATTGGAAGCGTTATCCATCAGCTTTTGTGCTCCTGTACCATGAATTCTGAGCTTGCTCTTGGATTAACAACAAGAGAATACAGAGTTGTAATGCTTGCAGAGAAGAATGTCATACTACTGTTTGTGACACCCCCTCCCTATGTTCCTCTGTATGGGATTTGTTGCCATATTTAACAGAATCTAGCATGACAGCCGTATGAAATGTGGAGAAATCTGCTTGAGTTAATTGGATGTAACTTGGAGCTCAGTGTTATTTTTAACAAAGTGTTACTCTCTGCTGTCTGATTGCCAGTGCCAGGTCAGATCCATGGCTTTGGGAGGACACAGAAGCCAGCTGCGGCCGCATCAGTGGATTGCAGTGTAACACGGAGATGAGCATTTGGTGGGGAGGGGAAGTAGAGCATCCAGACCAACTCCTGCACAGTAAAATACTTGTCTGTCCTACTGGTACTGTGCAGCTGAGAAGCTGATAGACTGTTTTAGCCATTTCGGCTAACTTGTCTTCCAAGATTTTTGTACAGTTCTTGCTTCTTTTCTACTTGACCTAGTTTGTACTGTGCATGTTGAGTCATTACCTACATTGAAAGTCTTCATTCTCCCACTTCCCTGATGGATTTCTAGTGCAATGGGTCACTGTTTCAGACTGTAGTTTTATTTATTTGTTTGTCATCTTTTCTCCCATGTAAGCTGCTTCAGAGCAAATTCTGGTCTTTTTTCAGTTCTTCCCTGGAACACAGTGTTCTTGGGAAAACATCTAATGACTATCTTGGACCATTCTGTCTTAAAGGACTGAGAACTTCTGAGTGATTATGGACTTCATTTTTTGGTGGAGTATGTCCATGTGGACTTTTTTTTTAAGAGGGGTGGAATAAGGAACTTGACTCTTTTCTGAGAGGCAGGCCAAATCAAGGCATAGAGACTAGAACTGTGTTATGAGCTGTGAGATCATGGCTCAGCAGGAATTGAAAAGAATGCCATCTGATCAAAGCCACAAGCTAGGTAGCATTAAGTTCCTTGTTGAGAACAAAGGGTTAAGGACATCATTTTCTAACTTGAGAGAAGCTAAAATGTTTTCCTAGATTAAGAAGGATGATTATTCTGAATGGTTCATGCTTTCTCTGTTCTTCCTCTTTCTCTGCAATATTTTCTTCCTAACTTGTCTTCAAAAACTTTTGTATCATTCTTGCTTCTTTTCTATTTGACCTGGAAAGCTCTGCTTTCACTATTAGCTCTTGTTCACCTCTGTGTCCTCAGCTTCCATTAGTCTTGGATGAGTTTCTAGGTTTAGGTGATGAGTATCTTTGCTGTGCTGTATTTGTTTGTTTATATTTTGAATTCAATAAATATTTAGTTCAAAAGCAGCTCTTAAACTAGTCATGTAGAAGTTAAGTAACTGCACTGTACTGACCGATGCTAGAGTGAATTTACACCTCGCTCCTATTAGGCATATTTTTGATGCAGTCTTAATGTATAATGAACAACTTCACATGTAATGAAAGCAGTGGCAAGGATGATGTTTGTAGGTCTTGCTACAAACGGAATGAAGTGAGAGCTCAAAAACCAGCCCAACCAATGCTTTCCCTCTCCAAGCCGTACAAGATCAAGTTAAATGCTTTTATTTCACTTGTTCTAGAAGTTTTAAGTATGACATGATACATAACTTTGACAGGAGTAATGATAGCAGTGTCTGTATTTTCACTTCACTCAATCCCCGTAGAGAAGCCATGTTAAGTCTGTTAAACTCAAATTATTAGTTACATCAGCTGCTGTCCTCTGCATCACGTGTGTCTTTCTGTTAGCTGCTTATTTCATGCATAGGAATTTTCTGTGAAGCCCACCTCTTTGTCATGGAAACCATTTTTCTAGCAGTTGCTATTCCAGAAGAATATGACTTCAAATGTTTTCTTTAATCATTAGCATTTTTCACAGATTTCGAGAACTCTTGCCTAGGCAGGTATGTGATGAATCATCGACTTGCTCTGAAGTGTATTTGCTCTCTTTTGTATTTCTTTATTTTTCTAAGATCTTGAGGAGAGCTTAGAAAAAGGTTCCTGCCCGTGAGAGAGAGGAATTGCCATTTTCTTCCATGCAACAAGTGTGGATATCATTTTTTCAGTGTCATGTTTGTGTCTTGAGACTTCAGTGCAGGTGCTCTCTGCAGACTGCTGAGCCTCAGCTACCTGCAGCTTATTCCATATTACTTCATGTGCCCTTCTGTGCTGGTGGTGCTAGAGGATACTTCTATAGCAAGCACTCTTTTAGGGAACAAAGGGAGTTCTCAAACTGAATGGGTGGGCAAGGAGGAAGGTGAACATTTTCCAAAGGCTCAGAGTTTCCTTGGCCTGAATTAGCAGACACAAGCCTTTTACCTTGTCATTTTTTCTGTAAAATCACATTTGTGGTCTTTGTCATGGGCATGTCTAGTTTCCTTGTTCTTCTCTACGCTGTTATTGCCTCCCTTACCCCTACCAAGCTCATATTATTGGTGCAGCACTTCTGAAGACCTTGTGGTGTGTAACCAATGAGTTCTTTTTGCTGTTGCAGTGATTGCTGATGGGGCCCTGGACAAGACAGCTCTGACAGACGATGTGGGAAGTGAGGAGGATCTGTATGAGGACTTCCGCAGCTCCAACCACCGCTATGGCCACCCTGGGGGAGGCGGAGAGCAGCTCGCCATCAACGAGGTACTGTGCTGGCAGCTTCTGGTGGGCAGGGGGAGGAAAGATGCCAGTCCTTGGTTTGAACTGTAAGATGGATCAGGACCATACTGGTCCTGGCAAAGAGGATGAGTTTTCAAATGTCACTTACAGCTGGTTAATGGTGGGGTCTGAGCTTTCCTGGAAGGCACTCTCCCTAGGAGTGAAGGACAATGAGCAACATAATAATAGGATTTAGGATTTTTTTTTTTTCTGCAAAAGTATAATGGTATTGTCTAATAGAACTGGCATCCTGTTAACACAGAGTGCTATTTCAGTGGGGTGAATTAATAAGCTTTTCCACTGGAAGAGTGAAGCATGTTTCTTATGCTCATGCATACACAGACGTTCTCCGTTTCCCCATACATTGGTACCTTTACATGACCTTCACTGAATGACAAGGCAGGGATAAGATATTTGTTACGTTTTCTTGTTGCTGAGCTATAAGTGAGATGATGTTGACTGAAGCTCAGTGCCTGTATGTCAGATGTACACAGTGGTCATGGCCTGAGGTCTCTAAAAGCTACCAGTGAACTGCATAGTAAGGATAACAGCTTTTCTTCAAAACAACAGCAAATGTCCTTTGAGCAGTTTTCCTGCTGCTTGTGCTCAGAATTCATGACTACAGCCCTGGGATGTTGGGGTAAGGAATAAACTTGCTGTATTTTCTTCCTGTGTTGTTTACATGCAGCGATTGTCAAACCATGGCCAGAGCTTTTGCTTTAACCTCAGCAGTTTTGACTGGTTTTGCCCTAAACAGAAGTTTACCTTCAATAATTTTTTAATTTTTTTTAATTTCCTGCACCCAGTGTGTTACACTTAAAGGAAATGCAACCTACCTGTGTATTGCATTTGTTGAGCTGCATTCTCTCCCATTAACATGATATGTTCTTGAGAGAGGCCCAGGCACCACAGAATACAATCCCATACTATGCACTGAGATTGTCAGGGAGAATTTGGCTTTCCTGCCATTCAGGTTTTTGACTTGGCAACTCTCTTCGTTGTGGCTCATGAAACATGAGCATCCTCTGGACTTTTTTTTAATTATTTTTTAAAGGCGAATGCAAAATATTTTACTTCTTTCCTTTTATTTGCACTTTATTTTTAAAGGAAATCTTCACAGCTCTTTAAATTCAGAAAAATTATTTAACTTGGCAGTAGATCTCTGTAGCCATCATATACGTTGTGTTTTTCTCTTCATCGTTCTCTGTTATTGAGGACATTTGGTTTTCTTTTTTTATTAGTTCATTTTACTGGAGTAAAATCCCATCATATAACTCCTAATAAGGAAAGCAAGTGGATGTGTCCAAAGCAGGTATCATTTGTATCCTCTTTGAAGTATGTGTGGGTTTGTTGGCTGGTTGACTGGAAGAGACTAGTTTATCTCTGGCACATTTCCTAGAAGCTTGCCTGTTCGGGGGCCAACAAAGCTGTAAGAACAGGCAGTACATTATTTACTTTGTCAACAGATTTCTAGGGGTAATGAATCCATCACTTACCTTTGCTGAGCCTTAGCACAGTGCTTCCCTATGCAATTACTTCCTGGAACAAAAGAGTGCAGTGACATAAAATCTCTCAGAGTTGAAATACTAAATTTGTGAGGTATGGATTTTACATGAAGAGAAATCTTAAGTGCTGGAACTATCTCCAATAGTTAGGAATCAGAAAAGCAGAAGCCTTCAGTTTGATTTCTGGACCAGAATCTGGGTATAGATTAATCCTAACTACTTCCAGTACTAACACTAGGAGTGATCTTGAGTGAAGACACCAATGTCCAGTTGTTTAGACAAGTCTGCTGAGCAGTTGCATTATATTCCAAATTGCATTTTACTGGTCGTGGATAAGGAAACTATGGTAACCACATTATCCTCAAACCTCTCAGAAAGAACAGCTTTCAAATAAACAGAGAAGGCTAAAATACATTTTTAAGGCATTTGGCAGTACAAATGTTGCATTTAAAAAAAAAAAATAAAGCAACCGCTGAGTTTAAGTTCATTTTGGATCAAGAGAAAATGGTTATGGAATAAAAAAGAAGCCTTTCATAAAACTCAAATAATTTGTTGGCAGGAAGACAAGAGGAATAAAAGAGCTGGGAAGGTTGTACAGAGCCCACCTAGGAAGATCAGCATGAGTCAGTGTAGGAGCCAAGAAAAATCAGTCAAAAAGTAATAAAAAGGGTTTGGGATGGGAAAAGAGGCAAGGGAAGCAATTTTCTGGAGAAGTCTGTCTGATGCTCTTTCAGGTGTAGATCTTCATGAAAAGAAACTTTTGTTTTTTGATTGTCCTTGGTGGAGTTTACTTAGTGGTTGCTTTAGGTAAAGCTCTATCCTTTTCTTCTGCAGCATAAGTTGGTAAAATGTGGCAAGGGAAAGTCTGTGTTCTAAATGCATTGTGGTTCTGACTTTGCAGTACGGAATACTATGCACAGGGTAGGCACAGCGTAAGGCAGCATGAAATATGGTACCTGTAGGCTGAAGCGGAGGAGTTGATGAATTAAGCATGTAAAAGCCTGCCTGCTGAGCTCTCAAGTGATGCCAGAGATAATGAGGAAAAATGCTGTTTATCAAATAGTTGGCCTTTGCAAATGGTCTTAGGCGTGTTTGCTCGGACATTTCTGATAGGCACCAAGAGTCTGTTTGACCCTGTGCTGTGCAAGGGGTTCCTTGCAGCTATGGGCTTTGGGAAAAATGCTGTTGCAATTCAGCACAGAGGTGGAGTATTTGCCTTCTTTCAGCCCTAGGTGAGTAGTATTATCTCCATCTTATGAAAGCAAAGCAATAAATGTTTGGAAAACAGTAGTGAGACTCCCTCTATTTTCCTTATCTCTTCTGACTCTACTTTTGATAAGCTTGGAATTTGGTATGTGAAGTCTTGTTCCTGAGGAAATGCAGGGACCCACTGGAATCAGCAGTTCAGGATTTTATGATTTTATCTAAGATAATATAACATTGTTGCCTTATGTTTTAAAATGAGAGTATTGCAATATGTTACATATGTTCGTGTTTTTTACCAGTGCTTGTTGACAGGATGCAATTAAGCTGATTAGTCTAATGTACATATTCCTGATTTAACAAAGTAATGCATATAGAAAAATGTTGAGGAAATGGCACAAACAAAAATAATCTCCCATTTACCAAAGGCAGCAAATGTTCTAACAATCCAATCTTGTCTTGCCAAGCAACATGCAACTGTGGCTGACGAGGCTTACAGCATTTTTCTTGTGCTAAGCTCTCATCTCTCACTGAGAATTTATCCTTCTGGAATAACCCAGAGCTCACCCAGGCACACCCAAGTGTAACAAGTAAGATACGTAAACTCTAAGGGGATCCACTGAAAATAATATTTCATAAATTAATGCAGTTTTAAAATACCAAAGAAATGTTCATGCAGATCAGAACAAAGCGTTTCAACTTTGTCAAATACAAACGACCTCCTTCATGGCATTTTGGACATTGTATTCATTAAAACTTCTTGTGCTGTTTAGGACGACAAATTCCAGGCAGAAAAAATATAAAATAATGCAGCAAAAGCTTATAATCTCTTTTTCTCTTCTCTCTTCTCTCTCCTAATAATTTCCAGGCAGAAAGCAGAATTATTGATCTTCCAGTGAGCATTCCAGTGTAATCTGGGAGAGGAGACTTGTTATCACTTTTCTGTCTCAATGTGTATTGTTCTCCCAGCTGGTACTAAAGTAAATAGAAACGAGTTAACAAATACCCTTCCCCTTTTTATTCTTCTGCATCCTTCATTCCTGCTTTTGTGTCTTGCATACTTCTGCAACCAAGGTTGACAACTGTGGTTCAGAAGCAGCAATTATGATTTATTTGAGGAGCATTGTAGTCAGCACCTTGCTGTCGAGAACAAGAATTAATCTTTTCCCTGATGGACGTGAATCTTTACAGGATCTGAGTTTCTGGTCTTATGAGCTTCCATTCTTTGTGTATGAGAGTGTTCAGGGCAGAATTGGCAGCAGTTTTTGATACCTTGTGAGTTTAGTTTTTACAGTCCTCAGATCTGAAACTTCTGATGTCATTGCAGAGGGCTTTAAGCAATGAAATTGGATGAAATCGGTATATCCAAACACTATATAGCAATTGTTGTCTCCCCAAAGGCCAGGATCAGGAGCTAAGTGCTGCTGGGAGTCACTAGAATCACATTCCCTTTTTGCTATGAGCAGCTGCAGCTGTCTTGAGCTGCTTTCCCCTTCCCTAACATCAGGACATCACTGAGGCAGGAGTATGCATACAGGCTGCCAACACACATTAAATACACACAGAAGTCTTTCTACAACACATAATTTTTTTTTGCTGGACTACACCAGACTTTCTCTAAAATAGCCCTACTAATCTGATTCTTAATAGAAACAAAACAACAGAAAATTCTTGGGGCAAGAATAGCACTCAGGGGATCTGTCACACTTCTAGGAAAATGCTGAGGTGTTACAGCAGAAGGGGCTTTGCTCATGCACAAGGAAATGCCTGCTTTGAGGGGACAGCCGCTGCCTTCTAGGAGCAGAGCTGAGGAGGGAGGCTCTGTGTTTTGCCTCTCTGTGGTGTGTGAGCTCCAACATGGACAGACATGCTGAAAGAGGGGGTGGCACTGCCCAGACTTTTCTCTGTGGCTGTAAAACAGACCTAAATATGTCACTCAAAGGTAATAACTGGAGGCTGCGTGATGGCTTTGGAGTTCTTACGTCAGCCCTGCCAGCTGTTTAATTGCAAAGACTAACAGCTTCTGCTCTGTTCACACTTGTTATGGTGGCTGTGTGTACTGGGGACTTGTAATGCCAGCAAACAGCAGACATCATTAAATGTACTCCTAGTTACCGGCCTGTGGAGTCAGGCCTGGCTCCACAAACAGCTTTCCTTTTGAAGAAGAAATGATCCAACACTTAACTCCTGAAGTTACTCCTGCCAGTCTGTCTCCAAGCCTGCCTGTGTTTTTTTCAGCATATCCATAGGTTGCTAGCACTCTGCCCGATTCTCCTCACCACTTACAGAAAACACAGCATGACTGCTGATGCTAATAACAAGTTGTCTCTTTATGGTGAAGGCTCCAACCATCTTCAAGTGTTTTGGCGGCGCCTTACAAAAAGCTCCAGTGGCACAGTGCTCCCTATGGCTAAGGGTTACGTTGGGAGGAGGCTCTGGCTCCATCCCAGCTGCTCTCTGCACACAAGGCCATCCACCTCTGTGCCACAGGGATCATCAGTCCTTGCTGTGCGGCACTGGAGGTGGTGTGGCAGGCAGGCCTGGAGGTGCTACCTGCACAGGGCTCTCAACTGCAGCTGATGGCAGGCTCTGTGATCCCTGTGCTTCCAACAGTGCTTCCGAGAGTGCTGATGCTCAGTCAGCTCTGCACAAGGACAGCCAGTGCTGACCTGAAAGTGAGTGAAGGAGAGGGATGGCAGCATTCATAAGTGGGGCCTGGCTTTCAGTTGTGCCCTGTCTGATACAGTGCAAGACTTGCCCTGCTCTCTGTGTCACTCACCTACTTTGGGAACTTGCTTCTTGATTTTCAGGGTCCGTGGCGACACCTCACTCCCTGTCCCATGACAGGACGTGTGTTAGCAGCGCAGTGATATTTGCATTTGGAGTGTAAGTTAAACTGCAGTTTATAAACTCTAGAAATTGTAGCATGATGGTATACAAGAGCAAGTAGAGCAAGTCTGTCGTGCAAAATCTTGCTCTTAAATTCACTCCGCCAGCCAATGTCTTTATTTTTAAAATAGTTAGGGATGTCTGCACTCAGTTTGCCAGTTCAAGAAACACTTGCATCAGATAACTGTACAATAACAAAGTGGATGTCAGAGTACAAAGGTCTGCTGAGAGAAGGGGATAAAGGAGGAATGTGATGGAGCAGGAATGCTGGGTAAAGCTTAGAGTAGAGGTTATTCCAGGTTTAAGTGCTTGCAGAGAGAGGGGTGAGCGTATCTGGAACGAACTGGTTTTATACCATGCCTCAGGTTCCTCTCAGCATGCCTTTTGACATTAAAAACTTCTTGTATTTGTTCTCCTCTCTCCAAATCCTGACTTAGAGCAGCTCCTCTCTGCAAGCTCTCCTTTTTCCCCCTAATCTCCAGAATGCATTTGAATCCTGTGGTGGAAAAATAAAGTCCCACCTGACTCTTCTGGCCCTTCAGGAAGCACTGCTAATCCCTCCAAAGATCCTTTCTTCAGCTTCAGCCCTGTCCGCTGACCGAGGGCCCTGGTCCTACCCTGGCTGGGGAGGGAGCAGAGCGAGCAGCAAATTCAGCCATGTTTTAAAGAAGGAGTGTGTTCTTTGCAGTTTTCCTGCTTTGATAATAACTGCAGAACTGTGGGAGCTGTTGGAAGAAGAAATGTCTGTGAGAACCGGGATGCCAGCCCTGCTTCTCTTGGGAAATGTTCCATCCCCTGGGACACTCGGTGCCCTCAGCGTGTCCCATTTGGGTTGGTTCTACGCCTGCTCCCGACAGAGCAAGGAAATGTCACTGGCAGTAACCCCGCTGCTCCCACACGCAGCACACACTGATGGCAAACACAGCAGCCCTTGTCTCCAGCAGCATGGGGCAGGCTGGTGATCCCTGCACAGCATGTGCCTGCCAGCAGGGCCTGCACGGGGCCGTGGGGAGCGCTCAGGGCCTCGCGACAGCTGTAAGGTTGTGCTGCTTCACAGCTGTTGGATGCCACATGCAGGTTCTCTGAGCTTCTGGGCTGAGGGCAGTTGTGATTGAAGAGAGCAGCAACCTAAGAAGCTCTTTTTTAATGCTTCATCATCTGTGGGAGGATCCTGCATCTGGACGTCTTGCTGCTGGCGGGTCTTCACGTCAGCAGGCTTTTTCAGAGAGAAAAGCAGTCTGCTCGAACAACAGACCGAACATCCCATCTCCTCATGCTCGTATCTCTAGCAGATGCTTAGCAAGGAGAGCAGAGAGCGCCTTGTGCGTTAGCATTGAAGGACAGTGCTGGGGCAATCCATTTTGCATTTTCACTTTGTTGATCATTTTGAAAGCCACTGTTAGACTGTATTTACTTCCCTGCTGATGGGGCAGCTCCCGGAGAACAGCCCATTGAGAGCTGTTCTACAGGCCTGTTGTTCCGCTGCCTTGGGCAGCATGACATGAGCACAAAGCACAGGGACGTGCTGTCTGGGGATGTGGAGTGGCAGTAACCATGCTCTTAGTAACACAGAGGACTTACAGCATTACACATTGTGAAATTCCAAGTAAATTGTGGACCTTTGACAGTTGGTTTTCCATTTTAGAATGGTCACATGCAGTTTAAGAAGCTGTACTTGTTCTGATGCTTTTAGGTGGTGGCTCAGCAGTGGTTTCCATTCAGTTGGGAGCTGCAGTTGTTGCCAAGGGTTAACTCAATGCAGAAGAGGCTGGATAGTCACTTTGTTTGGATGCTGGCAAAGTGTAATAGTGGGATATTTTGAAGTTACATAAATTCTTTGGGCAGATGTGTTTTTCAGGTAGCAATGCTTTCTCCTCCTCCATTCCATTCGCAGTCCTTATTTTCAGTTGCTGAACTATGGTAGAGGTCCATCCATTGAACATGCAACCAAAGCTTGATTTCTTCTATTTGCAAGATGCATTGAAGTCCATCGCAGCTGATGCACCACACAGAGCTGTGCTATGCAGTCGTGCTATGCAGGCCCACTGTGAGATAGGGGAGCCAGGGTGTAGATAGCACTTCCCTGTTCATATCTGCTGTTACTTACTGGTATTCTGCTGAAGTACCTGCTCTGTTTATTACAGTTATTAATTTTTCACATTTTTGTACATAAAACTTTCAGTTCCCATCTCAGCTGTGACAGTATTAGCACACTCCATTCATCAGACAGGCAGGATTGTCCAAATGCTCCTGGCCCTGTAAAAAAACTCAAACAGCCTAAGCCTTGTTTGCTCCACTTGCAGGCAAGGTGGCAGCTCGGGGCTGGACAAATAACTGCTGCTATTTTGGTGAAAAGTAAAGGAAAGGATGCTTCTGTACTTATATTAGACTCCAACTGCTGTGGGCTGTGTGCGCTGTTGGGCCTCAAGCTGCTCTGCCTTCGCCACTGGCACTGCTTTGAGTGACAGCATCATTCCCTCAGAGTGCTTCTGTTCCCATCTGACTGAGGAGAGCTCTTAGAGGAAGGCTTGGAAGTACATGATTGCAAATCAGATTCCAGTGAAGACTGTGCAATCATTATACAAACTAAATCCTACTTTCCAGCAAACTATGAGATAAAACCTTCCTCATCTTATGGATGCCACCTATTACAGAAGGATGTCTGATCAGTGAGGAGGTGGATTGAGACTTTATTTGTGTAGGGGAGAGTGCTGCATGGCATTCCGCAGCACGTGGCAGGAGCTGTGCTTTGTGACACTGTGCATTATCATGGGAATACCCTCATGCACAAGCACTGCAAGGGGAATTCAGTGCATGGGATTGGTGACAGAAGCCAGGTTGCAGCTGGCTCCTTCCAAGAGGTCTGAATGTAGCATCCAAGAAGGAACCTACTTTCTCCTCTCAGATAGCTTCTCAGCTGTTCAGTCAAACTTCCTGTGCTTTTGCCTTCAAATACTTAAATGTGTTCATGAGCTGCCAGGACTTCAGCAGGTGACTGCAGAATGACCACATTATCAGAAGTGGATTTCACAAGTGGCACAAAATTGTGTGGCACCAGCAGGATAACGGCCAGCCTACCCCTCTGGTGTGTGTCTTGGTGAGTTGCTAGGCTCTGCTTCTGATCAGCAGCACCAAGAGGCTGGAGGAGATGCTAGCTGCTGCTTTAAGCACAGCATATGTGGCCATGCTTCCTGTTCACTTGGAGTGCCTTCTCCTAAAGCCCCCAGCCTCAAAACACTGCTCAGTGGCTTATGCCCAAATTCTGTCTGCTGTCAGACAGACAAGACTTACAGAATGCCCAGGAGCTGAACAATACTATGAATCAACTCTAACCTTGAAGAACTTTCATTAAGTGGAAGCCCACAAGCTCAGGGAGACAGCATTGGGCTGTAGAACGTACGGGAGGGAGCTGTTTTTTCAAAGCTCTTAAGGAAACGCAGGGAAAAAGCTCAGGAATGCCCAGGAGCTCAGGCAGCCTGCAGGTCCATGCGCTCGGTGTGGAAGGTGCAGGGCCTGGGCCACAAGGGGAGCACAGCTTCATCCTGCCTGGTGTTCTTTGTTCTTTAAGTAGGCTAGAGATAGGATGTGCAGGATCTTTAAGCTCAGAGAAAGGCACACTGATCATAGGATCATAGAATCCTTAGAGCTGGAAGGGACCTTTAAAGGCCACGTGGTCCAACTGCCCTGCAATGCACAGGACACCACAGCTGGATCAGGTTGCCCAGGGCCTGATCAGCCTGGCCTTGAAAGTCTCCATGGATGGGGCATCCACCACATCTCTGGGCAACCTGTGCCAGTGCCTCACCACCCTCTCTGTGAAAGACTTTTTCTTCATATCTAGCCTAAGTCTACTGCGTGGGCTTGGTTTTTGTTTTATGACACCTTATGATCACATCTTAATTGTTCCATAAGCACAGGGTGACATTGTTGGTTTTGCACTTTCTGCATAACCTCAGCTGAAACTGGTACAACCTGGGAGAAACTGAGACGAAAGGAAGCACCCAGCTAGGCTGTAACTGAAGCCTGTATCCTTCTGGATCTCTCAGCTGCTGTGCACCAGGATACACGCAGCGGTGCTGCAGGCCTTGCTGCTAACACCTGAGAGCGCTGCGCTGCTTCTGCGGGCGGTCACACAGGGAGAGGGCTCTGCTCGCGCCTGCTGCCCTGCCCCGCTTTTGTGGCTGTGCTCAGCACCCCGCCCGAGGGGCAGCTGCCCAAACCGATGCACGCGCTTTGCGCGCGGCCGAAGGACGGGGCGAAGTGCCGAGTCATCCTCTTCGTACCGTGCACCCGTCGCGGTCCCGCCGAGGGCCGCCGAGCTCCTGGAGCGCGCAGGTGCGGCAGCGGCAATTCCCCGGCGCCGGCCGCCCCTCATCGCGCCCGGCGTGGCCCCGCCCGCGGTTCCGCCGCTCTCGGCAGCGCCTGTGGGTGCCGCTCGGGCGCCGCGCTGCCGCCGTTGCCCGCGGGTCTGCCCCCAGCGCTTCGCCGCCCGGCCGACTTCCCCGCCCGGCAGCGCGCCGTTCGGCTCCGCAGAGCTGCCTGCGGGAGGCTCCCGGCTGCGGAGGGTCGGGGCCGGCGGAGGCAGCCTCGCCCCCCGGCTCCGAGATCCGTCCGTCCCCGCGCCGCGCTCCTCCGGCCGCCGGCGCGGTGCGGTGCCGAGGGCTCCGCCGCCCGCTCGTGCCGCTCCCCGCGCCGCGTTGCCAAGGCCCGCGCGTATCCTGGAGACGGCGCAGCAAATCGCCGCGGCCGGAACGCAGCGCCGCTCCTCGCGGGAGGGATCCGCACCGCTCCGGGGCCGCGGCAGGCGGGGTGCTGCGGGGTCCCGCCCGCGGGTGCCATGGCCGGGCCGAGCCCCTGAGAGCTGCGCCGCTGCTCGCAGCGCTCTGCCCCAGCGCTCCTCTGAGAAGGGCGCTTTTTTTTATTATTATTTTTCTATTTTTATTTTAATTTTGTCCCTGGGCTGAAGCCATGGCAAAGGTCCCCGAGCGCAGCAGGCACAAGTGGAGCGCGCTTCACACCTTCCTCCGCTGCAACATGAACCCGGAGACCCAGCGGGTGGTGGTCTTTGTCATCCTGCTTTTCCTCATCGTCGTCAACGTGGTGCTCATGTTCCTCCTGGCGTTCCATTGAGGGCTGCCGGCCGCCGGCTGCGGGCGCGGGGCCCCCCAGCAGGTCAGCATGTGGCTCTGTGCCCCGTCTGCTGTCACCCTGTGTCTCGGAGCATCCCTGTCTCGTGAGCCCTCGCTCCCTCCCCTCTCCCCTCCCGTCACCGCCTGTGCCTTGCGCTCTGAGCCGGAGAGGGGACAGCCCGGGGCTGTGCCAAGCCAGCGGCCTCAGCCCCCCGATGACAGCACAGGGTTGCCCGCTGCCTCACCGGCCGGGTTGTTCCCTGCGTGCTGCTGCCTGTCTGACGAGAAATGGCTGTCCCGCACGGAGCCCTGCACCCACAGCCCATGCACCGCTGCAGAAGCTGAGCCCGCAGTGCTCCCGGCCCTGCGAGTGGTGCTCCATTAGCAGAAGTGATCGATCGGCGTGCACGGTGAGCCGGGGCCGAGCAAACGCTGCAGCAGCGTGGAAGAAGCATTGCATTGGTGTTTATCCTCTTCCCTTTGTTATACCTCAGAGCTTAGTGCTGTGTGTACGTGCACGGAGCTGCAGACTGCCTTCTCCAGGCCGGCAGCATCCGTACCCGGAGGGAGTGATGCAAGGAGTGCTCCTGTGGAGCTGTGGGAGGGAGAGCCCCCCATCCCGCTGACTGCCTGCCTGCAGCCTGACAGCTCTGCTGGGCCAGGCACAGGGCCCACACTGACAAACATCACCAACAGGAATGGGGCCTGCAGGAGGGCGGCCTGAGAAAACCACTGCGTGCTGCTCATATTGGTGCTGGGGGCTGAAATCAGCATCTTCCATCCCACCCACTGGGCAAAGCTCAGCTGGAGCTCAGCCTTCACTAGGGCAGCGTGTTCCTGTACTGATGGCTGAGGTCACTGCAGGCTCAGTGCACAGAGCCGAGTGCTGATGGCTCCAGGGGGTGGTGATGCTGTCTGTTGTCTCGTGGCGATGTTCTCTGTACCACTTCTCTGTGTGACTGTGTGTCATGCGCTAACGTCGAGTGACCACGTTGGCTTAGCACGAAGAAATGCAGTGTGTATGGGCTAAGTGCTATTCTGCTCCACCAGAGCGTGGGCTGTGTGGAGGGCAGCGTGGTGCTGGGCATGGGCAGCACCAGCCCTGGCTCCTCGCCTTGCTGGGAATCCCTCGTTTACAGGGAGAGTTGGAATTATTAAAGATATCTGACTTGACTATTAATTCTAAATGTTAATTCTATTAATTCTAGCTAGGCTCTGCCTGGGAAGGTGGTGGGCATGGCACCGGCATGAGGTAAAAAAAAATAAGAGCGCTTAATGGAGAGGACAAGTTCTGTGTCAGTATGAAAGCGTAGCTCAGTCCTCACATGGCAGACCCCAGGTGCGCCGCTGGGCTCAGGGATGGAGAACACTTTGGGGAGCAGCTGCAAAGGCAGAGCTGCAGGCAGGGCTGGAGCAGGCTCAGAACATTGCAGCATTCCAGCAGCATTTTGCTGTCAGGAGAAGCGAGAGGTCTCAGCTCCACGCAGCCCCTGAGTGTTAGAACTGCCAGTTACTGCTCTGAAGCTTGAACAGCTCAAAGATGAATTGAGTGAGAACTGCAGGAGTGCACAGGGTCTGCACACACACACGCAGCTCTGGAGTGCTAGGTAGGTTAGTTCTGCTCACAGCCCCAGTGTTTGGCTCAAACAGGGTGGTGTGGGAAGCTGGGGAGCTGAGTACAGCATTCTGACCAAGAGCTGAGCTGAGATGCACAGCACTCCCTGCTTTCATCCAGCCAAGCATCGTGTTGCTGCACTGCTCCTCAGGTGGCTTTTGTTGCCAAACAGGGCTATTGCTGCCTGCTGTGCTGTGCCTGGAGGTGGGGTGCTGCAGAGAGGCTCTGCAGGAATTCCTCCTTCATCCTGGCACAGAACTGAGGCAGCTGAGGCTGATGTTGCACAATGAGGAAACTAACCCCGTGCTGCTGGGGATCACAAGCTGTGAGCAGGCACAGGTCGACCTGCTCCCTCCTCTCTTTCTAGCCCACTCTAACAGCTCTCGCTGTACCTGGGGCAGTGTCCTCATTTCCAAAAATCCATCTGTGGAAGGGAAGCAGCCCAGCTGCTTCCCTTTGCTTCTGTGACACAGCAAAGCTCTTGTGGAAGCCATGGAGAGGTGTACTGTCAGCCACTGCTCAGCGTCCCAGAATGGCCCTGTTGTCTCCAAGGGCTGGGAGCAGGGACCACCTGGAAGAATCATAGAATCACAAGGTTGGAAGAGATCTCTGAGCTCATCCAGTCCAACTGTCAGCCTACCACCAATATTTTCCCACTAAAACACATCCCTTAAAGTGCAGCCCCAGCGAAGGTACCTTCCCCTTCCTCATATGAGGCAATTTCATGAGATTATGGGCACCCAAATACTGTGAAAGAAACTAAAAAAAGGTAGAAGCATTCTTGCGATTAAAAATGATGAGACAAACTGCAAGATCACAGAGTACTGATTGGAATGTATGTTACGGTGCTGCCTGCCGCAGGTGGCAATACTTTTTGGTTGCTAAGGGCACGAGAATGATCTTCCTCCTAACATTTCATGTTAGATTACTTCTCATTTTCTCTTCCCACTGCCTAGCTGGGTACTGGATAATTAATTCTGACATACTGTGTGCATACGGTTATGGTGAGCCCCTTGTTTACCTCCCTCCTTGACCTCACGGCAGACACATACACCTGATCACCAGATAGCAAATTTTGCATGGCTCTTTTAGGACAAGGAGAGCATCACTGAGAGCCAGGCCTGGAAACGGCAGCCTCCGAACAGGAGTGTGAGCAGCACCTCGTTTCCAGAGGGAGCTGGGGGCTTTAGATTCTATCTTTCCCCTTAATTTGTTCTCTCAGGCTAAGCTCATTTCTGTGGTGATATGTGATATCTGTTGTCTTTGTGATTTATTCGTGGAATCTAAGGCATGAGTTGGTCAGATAAGAAACACAGTAAGCATTTAGAATGATACCATCAACAATTATTTTTAATTAATGCTTCCAGTGTTTTGACTAGGAAAAAAAAAGTTCCATTACACAGCTTAAAAGCATGTTTTAAAAAGAGGGAGTGCTTGTTTATACCATTCATTGGGCTGGTTAACTGCAGAATGTGCTGGGAACTGCATAATAAAATGATGCTGTCCTTGTGTCCCTGTACCTGCTCTCTGGCTGGGATGGCCATGGCAGACGTGGCTGAGGCTCACAGTGCTCCCACGCTGGTTGAACTGGGACGTGCAGCTGCTGGTGGCCCAGTGTGATGCTCTCTGTCCCATTGCACTGCTGCAGGGTTCTGTGTTGTGGCACGCAGTGCAAGGCGGCTCTGCTGTGCTGGCAGTGCCAGACAGAAACTGTCTGCCCGAGGGCCTCTGACCCCAGCTCATCCCACCCAGCACACTTTCCCTTCAGAGATTACCAGCTCTCATCAGGCACCTAGATCCCTGCTATAGGAACAGTGGCAGAGCCAGCAAGTCTGGGGGATGGAGCTGCCTCCTGCTCTGCGTGCTGAGCAGCTGCTGGGCCAGGCAAGTGGAAGGGAGCAAGCCAGCATGGTGTCTGCGCTTAGAGATCTTGTGCTTGTTCAGTTTTGCATCCATCTAGCATATCAATACAAGAATAGAACCAGCATGGTGTCTCTTACCTGGCAGTTGTAGCATCCTTCAGGGGGTATGTGAATGTTACAGGCTCAGTTTCTGTAGCCTTGATGCTAAGGCAGCTGAGAGCAGCACAGCAGAGCTGGGTTTGACTGCTGCTAACTGGGTGTCTGCAGAGCTGGGGAAAAATTGTATGGAAATACAAATACCATCAGTAGGGATCACATATGAACCTGAAGAGCTGTACCATATGCTCTCGTCAGCAACTTCACATAGGTTTCCTCACCTCACCAAGCAAGATAGCTACACCAGGAGACTAAGAAATGCTGGGCTGATGAGTTGTGACCTGATATTTTAGTTGGGTAGTGAGGAAATTTGTACTAGGCACCAATGGGAAGGTGCCATGTTCTGTAGGAGGAACTGCATATGCTGCATTCTCCCGTAGAGAGGGGCTTATTTTGTAGCGTTGGCTTGGAAATGGGAGCATGGCTCTGGCTTGAGGCTCTGGCTCTGCTGAAGCCATTAGCTTTCTTCATCCGGATCTTGAGAAAAGTGAAGAAAATGGAAATGCTCAAAAGTAATACTGGCATTTCAGAAGATCCCAGAGATCTGCTGCTGCTTGAATGGGTCTTCTTTACTTAACATGGGATATTTGGTGGTTTGGTTTTCTGAGAGTGTAATTAGCTTAAAGAACCATCTGCAGAACTACAAAAGAAATGACTAATTTTTATGTTCACAGATATCAACCAGAAACAAACGCTGGGCAGCTTCCTTTGCCCAGCAGTCACAAAACATCAAAGATTTTTGTTCTTTGCCTTCTCTATCAGTGCTGCTGATGTTCAGATTTTTCTCTGCGCTGTTTTCAAAGCAAAGTATGGACAGTGGTTCTTGGTTTAGTGAAGAAAAGATCTGAAACACTTTGCATTGGGAAGGAGATGGCTGGGAAAAGACAAAATAAAAAAACCTCAAGTTTTGGGTCACCAAAAGCCTGCGAGGCTTTTCACCTGGAAAAGGTGAGGAAAGGAAGCAGAATTTTGCATTGTTCTTTTAGGGCAGGGAGAACATTACTGAGAGCCAGGTCTGGAAACTGCTAAGTGATCTCAGTTGGCCTTGGTGTCTGCCAGCACCTACTGGTGTTAGGCAGACTTTGGCACAACACTGTTAATCCAAAGATATTTTCACAGGAGATAGCAGCAATAAAAGTCATTTTATCCTGTTCTTTGCTGCATGTTCCATTAAAATTAAATGGTGCATGCACACGGAGAGCAGAGCCGTGCCCTGAGTGTCTGGCTTACTGCCTGCTGTGAGCTCAAAGCGATGCTGAGCTTTTGATAATTCAGAGCAGTTTGCTAGCAATGCATTTTGTATCAGCTTTAAAATGTTTTCTTTAACCTTATTTGTAAAGCAAATGTAGATTAATTTCTCTTCAAGCTATAACTGATCATGTAGCAGCAATCATTAGAGGGTGTGAGGCTCTGGGCCCTGCATGGTTCCCTCTCCTTGCCTTCTGCAAAGAGTTGGGTGCCACACTTGTGCTTGCTGGACCCCGGATTGGATGCACTGGGCCTGGTGGTGGTGTTCAAAGGCCCCTGTCATAGGGACAGCAGGGAAAAGAAGCAGAAGGCCAAGAATCTTGGCTTAAGTCACAGTCATGGGAGACATGGTGCAAGTGGGAGCTGTCCTGTAGAGGGAAGGGGATGGGAAAGGTGAGTGGGAGCGCACAATGGGACGGTAATCCTACAGATAGTGGGGAGAGGAGAATGGGGAAGGTTTGTCACTTAAGTGACAAAGTCATGTTAATATCCTGTCATATCTTTTCTAAATAAAAAAGTTTCTGTTTCCAATCCTCGTTAAAATTAAGGCATCAGAAAATGTAGGAATTGTGCTGACTGGGTATTTGGTTCCTATCCCGCAGTGAATGCAGACTTCAGAACTGCTGATGAGCTTAAGAGGGAGTCAGTAGGTCTGCTGTCCTCACCTACAGTCAGACTGGAATTGACACCTCGTAGTTCTGTGCGTGCCCCAGAATGGGTCCTGTTCAAATCTGAGCACTCAGTCCCAGCCTCACTCCTTCCCCATCTTTGAAACCAAAGAAAATAAGGGAAGAAAGCGTGGCCAATTTTCTGCCCGGCCCTGCTGCCATCGGGTGAGCAGCTGCAGAGGGGTTGCAGCATTCCCCAAAGCACCTATCAGTGGGACTAGGAAGAGAGGTTCTGCCATAGCCGTGCATTTGGGTACGTGGGATGGCCTGAACCTGGAGCCACAGGTGCTGTGTGAGTGGGAGAGGTGTGAGAAGTGGGTTAGCCTGAAGTTGGAGATACTTAAATCACTTTTAAGCCTTAGAGCGTTTAAAGCTCCTTAAGCCATTTAAAGGCTTTAGATGGGTTTAAAATGCTTAAAACACTTTAAGGCCTTAGATGAGTTTAAGCTGTTTAAGCTGATTTAGAGCTTTAGAATGACTTAAGTTCCCTTTGTGAGCTGAAGGAGGTTTTTAGGTCCTTCAAGCTCTTAATTGTAGAGGCCTTCTTGAGCACCCCTCAGTGGGGATGCAGCACCTGCCCACTTCTGTAGCCTGTGCTCAGGGACTGCTTGCTGAGTGCATCCCAGGATGTAGATCCTTGGCTACACGTTAGTCCACCTTTATTTCCCTCCACTTTTTCTCATTTGGGCAGGAAAAAAAGCAGCCAGGGGTTGAAGACCAGTGACTGGTCAAGGAGCAAGATGTGGCCTTGCTTTGTGTGCCTGGCGAGCGGTGCTGTGTGGGATCTGCTCTGAGCTGCATGGAGTGCTGTAGTGCTAAATCAAGGCCCGCAGCAGTGGTTGAGCACCTGGTGGGAAGGCAGGGCCAACCCAGGGGAGCTCAGGTATATGCAGCGTACCTGAGTGACTGGAAGGGCTGGAACCAGGATCCACCCCTTCCCAGACCTCATTTCAGAATAAGGGCATCTCTTGCTGGAAATCCCTGCCTACCTGAGGCCTTCTGAAGGTGAGCAGCTCTCTTCTTTCACTTCTGTATCTGTGGCTGCTCCCTTGCTCTCATTTGCTGTAGCCAAAACTTTGCCACCCTGCTATTATTGTGGTACTTTCCATCCCATTATAGCACTAAAAGTGCTAAGCTCACTTCTGCCTAAGAAGCTGTGGCAGGAAGATGGCAGCCCTGCCCAGAGGACATCTTAATGTCCTTGTAATTACTGTGTTAGCAATTGCTAATTTTCCAGCTGAACGAGAGTGTTTCTGTACCTCAGGGAACTTATCTGTCTGTGTCAAATTAACTTTTAGGACTCACCTTTTCAAGAAGTGGGTAATACAAATAGTCAAAATGCAAGATAATACGTTGGCTTTCTTCAGTGTTTGTTACTAACTTAATTCTGTAAGATCTGTTCTGCAGGGCTGGTCAGAAACGCTTTCAGTTATAACCTGGGGTAACTGCTCAGGAAAACGCCTAAGTATGGCTTGGTTCCTTCCCTTGTGTTTGAGATCCTGGATGTGCTAGAGGTTGTATCCAGATACAAAGTGGCCTTGCTTAATCTCTGCATGAAGCTATCTGTGTTTGGCTGTATGGCATCCTGTACAGTTTCATCACGCACCACAGGAAGAAGTGCTACTTTTATATTGAACTTCTTGCCTGGTGATGTCACTGGGCACCACAGGCCTTGCATTAGGAGCTTGCCCCTCCTTTCACAAACCTTCATCTTGTGCTCAGCCTCTGCTAACCTTACTCTGTTGCAGCTTCAAAGTCTGCTGAGCTTGTGCTGGCCCGGAAGCCCTTCCAGTCTTTGGATTAATGTTGCTCTTTGTGCCTTTTATAGTTCTCTGCCTTTTTCTTTTGAGTCATCCCTGACATTCAGACTCTCTGACCCTGATGCTCCAGGCTGATGGTTTCCTAAATCTGTCTGCAGAGACATTCCTGAGGAGCAGCTCATTTAGAATCAGTCGTCTGTGTCAGATGCAGCTTGTGCTACATTTGTCAGCACAGAATTTCATTTGCTATTTTATCACTCAACTCAGTCAGCATTGTATCTGTTTGTTTGAAAAGTATAAGTGAAACAGACTTTCGTATTCCAGAAAATAAGCATCTTAAGTTTAAATAACCATCCTTTAGAAATATGCATGAAAGATTTAAATGGAAGCTGTTTAACAGCTTTATTTACTCTAAACACAACCAGCAACTGCTGGAAGTAATGAACATCTAACCACTAGATGTGATGCGAAGATAACCTTTTGCAGAGTGCTATCAAGTTTGATAAGAGCTCAGCTCTTGTTTTCTCAGTGCCAAAGCTTAAGGATGTTAGTTCCACAGATTAGTAGGCTTTTAATGTACAGGTCATGGGAAAGTGATGCTCAGGGTACCGAAAGCACCAAAGGACCTAGCTGAGCAAACAGCATCCCTGGCTGCAGGTGACTGACCCATGCTTCTATTGGAGGCTTCCTAGCCTATTTCAGCTGAAAGTAAAATGATCTAAAGCAATTCCTGTCTATTTGCTTTGCATTAAAATAATCAGCTGCTGTACCTTAAGTGAGGAATTGGGAACTTCTTGCATCACTTTGGTCCTTGAAAAACCACATGTACCTGGGTTCACAGCTGGGAGCCCCCATGCTGTGCCCTCAATGCCTGGAGCACAGCACTGTCTCTGCTCTTCTGCCAGGCTGCTGCCCTCCTGCAGTGGTCTGAGGCTTCTCCTGGCCACTGTGTGGGGACCTTCACCTCTCCTCATCTGCTTAAAGCACTTCTGAGCGGGAGCCTGCACTCAGATGGTATAAACAGAAGGAACAATATGTTTGGTTCTAGTCTGAATGGCTTTGTGGAAAGCTGTTCTTACCAAATAAATGGTTCTCTGTACACGCTGACATGGTAACTCAACGCCCACCGTAGGCCTGCAAGGGTCTGTGAGATAAATAGCCCTTGTCCACCATTAAACAACAAAGCTACGGGTTTTGAGAGGAGACAAGAGTGAGCTGTCAGGGTGATTTGAGAACTATCCCATTGGGTTTGGCTCAAGGGCAAGGCTGGCTGACTTCTCTACGTGCTCAGAAAAGCAGCCATCTGTGTGCATGAAGCTCTACCATGGGACAAGAGGAAAGCAGAATTTTTTTTTTCTGACTCCTCTGCTGCACTTTGCATGAGAGTATGTGGGAAAGGGACTCTGGAAGCAGAGCAGCAGTGTTGGGGTCTGGACTGCAGGCCCAGGGCTGCTGCAGGTGGCAGAGCTGTGTGTGCTGACCTGGCTCAGCCATTCCTTGGGGAATGCAGCCTTCCTAGTACCCATTCAGCTCCCCAGGAAGCACTCCAGCAGCACTCTGCTCATCATGAAAGGAGCCTGGTTTGGTGTCACAGAACATTCCATTTCACTGGCACCCTGCTCCTGAGCTATCCTGCTCCTACTCCCTTCTGATGTGGACTTGCACTCCTTTTTTTGCTCTGTGTAGTACAGTGTAATTAACATCAAAAGAAAGCTATTCAAATTTTATTCAAATAATAACCAAGTAGCTCAAAGATGCATGCTTCTTAAAGCGGTCTCCATCCCTCCTTCTGTAAGCTGTCTAGATCTTTTATCTCTGCATGGATTGCCTGGAGCTCCTGTCAGAACAGGGAATTGCATTGAGGTGTTCAGCCTGAGACAAAGAGGCTGAGCAGCCGGCATTGAACACACAAGAAGACAAGGGCCGTGGCATGCCAGCTCCATTTCATGTCCTGGACTTCATTTAGGGCTATTTGCAGCAGCCCCAAGTGCATCTCCTCTTTGGCATGGCTTGGAGTAGCAGTACAGCAATTCCTCCACCTCACACCCTCTTGCCACGCTAGCTGGAGTTGCCTGCACAGCACTTTCCTGGTGCCTGCCCTTAGCATCAGTTGTCTGCAAATGAGCAGCAAGGCTGCAGCTGCATGGGCTGTAAAGAAAGCAGCTGTAGATGCACAGCAGTGCTAATGCAGTGTTAGAACTCTAGTTGATTTTCAGAACATCTGCATTAGCACTGCCTCTGGGTTGCAAACAGTGCTGCCTGCAAACCTGCCATAAACAAAGGGAAACTTGTCTGTTTGTTGTGCTGCCAGCTGTAGTAGTTCCAGCAGCTGAAGGTGGCTGGGTTTCTGTTTTTCATATTCTAATACTTCTCTTCTAGGATCTGGTTCAGGGCAGGAGATGGTGGCTCTTCAAGAAGATTGCATTGAATTGTTCTTGGTATTACAGAGCTAACACATAGATGTTATTTTATATGGACAGAATAGTTGTTTTTCAAACCTTGCTTTAATTGCAAGGATCAAAACCAGTGGTAAGATGAGGTCTTGGGCCTAGGAGCTGCTATGCCTAGAAATGAGGAACGTTCCTTTAACACATGCTCCTCTGGAAGATGAACAGCTCTTCAAATATAGCCAGATGATTGTGCTCTGCTCTATCACATCTTGCAGAAAATCTTTTTTCTGATGGCATGTATAATCCTTCCAGGGATAAGGAGTAAGAGCTGCAGACCTTTTTTTCCCATTAACAGGATGCTCCTCACTGGGGATGCTGCAGCTGCTTGCAGTGCTGCACAGTGACACGGATGCCCAGGGCTGCCCCACAGTAATCACTCTGGGAAAGGGTCTGTCACATTGAGCGTGTCTGGTGTTTCTGTACGAGCCCAGGAACTGCACTTGGGTACAGCTGCAAGAAATAGTGTAAGACTCAGATTTGTACAGGCTGAGGGCTAATAGTAAAAAAAAGCAGTGACTGTGGTGATCTTTAAATGCTTTGCATTGCTCCTGTGCCTGCTCTGCTGCTCCAGCACCCCGGTGTGTGACCCCAGATGGAGCAATAGAGGGAGGAGACAGCCTGCAGGCATGTCTGTTTGAAGTGCTGTTTGGATAAACTCAGTAAGATAATCCAAAGCATATACAACGTTTTTTCTTTATTTCTTGCTTTACTCTGTATTGATCGTTCCTCCCTACAAACATAGCGTTTGCTGTCTGTCAGCCCCTACCCTGCCTCTCGGGTGTTGTTTCAGACTTTCCTTTGGATGAGAGCTGCTCATCTGATCTGCTTGCCTGTGGTATTTGGCCAGGTGATGGTAGGTCAGTCCTGAATTTCTGTGTTTGGCAAACATATTCACAGTATGTTCTTGAACACAAAAAATGTAGGACAGGAGCAGCCCTGGGCTCCTCCTCTCACTGAGGTGCTGAGCCCCAGCAGGCTGATACCACAGGTATTGATATCATCCCACTACTGATGCTCTGCTGTGCGATCATCACAGCGCTGCAGAGGACGTCTGTTTGATCTCCCTCTGGCCGCAGGTATGGCACATGTGCCAGCTGCTGCCCCACGCTTACACAGTGCGCAGCAAAGGTACTTCATCTTGGAAGGAGCCGTATTCTTTCTGCACTGGTCAGGGTTTGTGTGTTGTAGAGCTTGCTAACACTGTTCTCTGCAGGGATTTATTGCACTGGTGTGGGCGCTCACAGACCCACAGCCCCTGCCCATGGGAGCACAGCCTTTGCTGAGCTTCTGCTCCCCTGTTGTCCACTCTGCAGCTCAGCCACTGTTCCTGTGACAGAAGTTACATTTATGCCCACCTTCAGCTGTTTGGTTTGCCAGGGCTATCCTCTGCCATTGCAGCCTAGGCTGCTTCAAGGCATGCAGTTTGGTCCTGCTGTGTTGCTGGCTGGGTTGTAGGAGCACAGCTCTGCTTTCCTTGCTGGTGGGACCACACCTCAGTGACTGCTTGTTCTACAGGCAGCAGAAAGTGGGCAGTGTGGTCAGCTGGAACCTCCCACCCTCCCCTTCCCCATCACCCTGATGTTATTTTTGTCAAAATGGATGCACTGCATTAAGCTGCTTCTGGTTCAGTGAAGGGGCATTTGCTATCCAAAGGCAGACTGTATTTGATTTTTTTTTTTCCCCATATGCCTCCAGTTAACTGTCTCCTGATTCGCTGTACCGTGATTGTCCTGACATTCTTTTATAACATGCATATTTTCATAGCTGAGAGGAACAGTAACCCACAGCAGCAGGTAACTATGAGGGAGCTAACCTAAGATGCACATCATGGATTATGCCTGCAATATGTAGCAGGGGTGACACCTCTGCAATGTGGTATATAGTCATGAACAGTGGTTTTTCTCTTCCTAATGCCTCCTACACTTCTCTTTCCATTATCTTCCCAGAATTTATCAGTGTACCATTTATTTTTTCTTAGAAATACAGCACTTTGCAGCCACTGCAGAACAACCAAGTCCCTTTTCTAGTGGTACGTGCTGCTTTTTGGGGCAAATGTTGGTGTTTGGAGCCTCATTTTGCCCAGGCTCTGAGGTCGGTGCGTGCTCAGTAGTTGCAGTTCAGCAGAGGCTCTCACATGGCAAACCGTGGGTACTGGGCAGGTCTGTCTCAGAGCAGCAGCACCAAGTTACAACCAACTGCACACAGCTAAGATAGATGGCTGGGAATGGCATCACATACCTGTCATTGCTGCATTCAAGAGCTCCCTCCCCGTCATGTCGACACTTTGGTTTGGATTATGTATTTAATTGCTGAGGATTCCTTTTTTCTAGAATAGGCCCTCTATGAGATGTGTTGTAAATAACCACCGGACCTCAGCATAATTACTTGAACTCTCCAGGAGACTTACTTTAAGCAGCTTAAGTGCTATGTTTAACCAATCTAAAGATTTAAAGCTCTCTCTGTCCTAGGCCAGCTCTGAGGCCACAGAATACTTTCTGCTCTGAAGTACGTCTCTAAAAATATTGACACTCAAGCTTTTATTTCAAGGCTTTTCATAGCAGGGCTGTGCTAGCGGCACAAGGGCATCCTCCACTGGCAATGCGCTACTGCGGAGCCCTGTTTGCTCATGGAGGCACTAATTCCAGAATATCAAATTTACACTTGTGTCTGAGGGATTGGGAACGAATCTATTGACAGCAAGGTCAGCCAAGGCACGTGCCAGACTGGCACCAGCTCTTTCTCACGTGTGTCATGGCGAGCGAGCAGTAGGCAGTGCTCATCTGCTTTGGCTCAGCAGTGATTGTGCCAGAGCTGCGGCTGCTCTGATTGCACTGCTGTTGTTGGGGAGCTAACAGCCTCACCTGCTCTGTCCACAGCTCATCAGTGATGGCAGTGTGGTGTATGCAGAAGCCCTCTGGGACCATGTCACGATGGACGACCAAGAGCTGGGGTTCAAGGCTGGTGACGTCATTGAAGTAATGGATGCTACCAACAAGGAGTGGTGGTGGGGAAGGATTCTGGACAGCGAAGGCTGGTTTCCAGCCAGCTTTGTACGGGTAAGAGTTTGATGTTTTTTTCCATACCTCTTCATTACCACTGCGTGTTCTTTTTCCCCAGATTATGAGTTACTCAGTGAGTGCTGAGCACTGTGACATCTGGGATAGTTGTTCAACATGTGCTTGTCACTGTTCCTCTGTGCAGTGCTACATTTAGCCCTCCCAGATGAGCTGCCATCAGTGTGGAGAATTCCCTCTTTGCAGTAGATCAGAGCAAAGGCAGTTTAGTTGTAGGCTCTGGAGCTAAGCTGAGCTGTGCCAGCTGAGGAGCTGCCCACCATGGTGGTTTGACACCCTGGGCTCCTTACCCAGGGTGTAAACTTGGCTAGTTTGCATCTAAGCACCCAGCATCACCTTTAGGAGCGAGCAACAAATGCTCTTAGAGGAGTCCCACACAAGCTGACAGGTCTTTGCTCTAGGGATCACTTCAGACAGTACAGATAGGTGCCTATATAGAGACAGCTGTATAGAGCAATCCAGACAGCCCCAGCTTACATAGAGCAGAGGCTGATCCATTTCCAACAGGGCATTCTGAAACATGTCTGAATTCTCTGTACAAGTTGGGGAGGTAAAATTAGAGCCTGGGCACACCTTTCCTTCTGCAGGGAGAAAGACTATTGTCCTATGTTCAGGCTTTGCCTGTTGGTGAGGATGTCTGAATGCATTCACTGTGTTAGGGTGTGAGCGCTGCACAGGCGATTAGGTGCCTGAGGGCAGAGAGATTCTTAGCAGCTCAGCTTCTAATCTGGGTCACTTTAGATCATAAGTGACCCAAAATCAGGTGAAGCATGAAAGGAAGTAATCTGGTGTCTGTAGCAAAGGTACTTGGAGAAGCAGAGCAGGTTGTGCTCTAGAAGCTGTGAAACACTTGGTGTAGCTTCTGAGAAACTGCCTCAGCTGGATAACTGTTACAAACAGTGCATGGTTTTGCAAGTAAGATTGCAAAGGACCAAATTCTCAGCAGTAGTGGGGACAGAACTGCTTTTTCACAGTCAAAACACGCTCCTTTTTTATTTTCATATTACTGACAAGCTGTTGTCCTGGCTGGTGAAAACCTCTAGCAGTATTCCAGGGGAAATCAGACTGGTGCTAGCCTGTAGGGATGCAGAATAACTAGTTATTTTAGCAGAGCAATTACACCAGTTACTCTAGCAACCAACTGAAGATTTCCTGCTAATTATCACCGAGTCTCAAGCTTACTGCTAGGATGGGCAGTGTGTTTTGGGGCTTGGGTAAACCTGCAGGGCTCTCAGTTACTCCAAACAAGTTTCAGGCTGAAGTTTGAGCTTACGACCAGCCAATGTTGTTCCACTCACAGTGAAAGAAAGGCTGGACTGCACATCTGGAGGGTTTCACCCACTGTAAGCAGTGAGTCAATGCAATCTATGCCTGTGTTGGTGAGGGATGGGCATGCATCTTTTATAGAGATATGTGTACACAGAGAGGTAAGACTAGAAGAAGCTACATTAAAAGCTTAAAGCAGATCTGTTACTGTACCAAAACTGCTTTTATTTACACATGTTGCTGCCTCAGAGTTTTTCATTTGTTCTTTGTGCTGAGATTGATGATTTGTGTACAAAATATTCCCATGGGCGATCTGAGAGCTACTGAATATGCAGCAGCAATGCTTCTATGCAAATGAAGCTTGCAAGTGGAATGCACAAATAAATTTCTCACTATTAATTAAGGTACTTTGGTTCTGCTAACAAAACAGATTCTGCAGAGCAGCGGGTCTACAAATTGCTGGTGTTTGGCTCTGCTCACACTGTGCTGCCATCTCATGGGCAGTGTGAAGGAACCACGAGTTACACACAGAGCTCTGCAATGTAATGCCATTCTGCACTGCACTGTATGCTCACTGGCATCTGTATTTGTTTTAGAATTAAAAACAAGTTATCTGTAAATAATCTTGGGGAAGCAGGTACTGAGAGGGCCTCTGTTATTTATAGTATGGGAATAACAATAAAACTGTTCCAAAAAAAAGCAAATATTTACTTGTTCTCGTTCCCTTAGAGCCCCCTCATGAGTACCCAAGCAGATTTCTCTTGATAAGCCATTTCCTGTCCTGATTTTGTATGTAGTGTAAACAGAACTTCATCTGTCTGGCCTTCCATTCTGGGGAAATATGTTTACATATTGCTTATCATGGGAAAATATGTTGATAGGTAATATTACCTCAGTATTACACAGCATCCCTTCACTCCCTGTCCCAGCTCAATCCTTGTCCACCATTCAGTCAGCTCTCCTTTCTTTGGATGAGCTGTATTTAGCAGTGTGAATGGCAAACGTGTTGTGTGTCCCATCCAGCTCCGAGTGAACCAGGATGAACCCATGGAAGATTACCCTGTAAAGGTAGAGGGTGGCAAAGACGACGACTCCAGCAGTGGTACCCGGCGCTTTGGGATGGGGCAGACCACCAAAGACCAGATGAGGACCAACGTTATCAATGAGATCATAAGCACAGAAAGAGACTACATCAAGCATCTGAAGGACATTTGTGAGGTAAAGGAATAAGGGGAAAGTGAATGTAAGGACTTCTGTAAAGGAAACTATAGGGTATTCTGTTTGTGCCCAGGTGGAGGGTTCCTAATTCGTAACTTTCCTCCTCTGAATACATAATGGTATTTCCATCAGTGTCTGCTCTGCTAAATCACACTGCATGCTCAGAAAACAGAAGCCGATTCATTACATTAATATCCCAACTGCCTCTGTATTGGGAGCATCCAGTTGGGCTCTGATTAAGCAGAATTAATTGCATTTCCCAAGACAGAGAAAAGTAAATGTCTAGCACTGCTGTCCTCCCTAATATATGTTCTGAGGTAATACAGTCAGCAACTCCAGCCTTCAGGCAAGTTATGCTCAGATCGAAACAACTGGGGGACATTCAGCCAATAAGATCTTTCACTTCCAAATATGCTGAGTATTCTGACACCTCTTCCAGAAGTGACACGCTGTCAGATACACTGGGGCAAATTAAGGTAATTGAGAAAGGAGTTTGAAGGAACGTAGATTTTTCACTACAGTGACACCAAACTGTGCCCTCCAGGAGAGCCAGCTGGGGAAAAGCAGCACACACCAAACCCCCTTTCCTCCTGGTGAGTCCATAATTCCCTCATGTCCTTTGTCACCTCCTTCTCCCTTGAATCAGCCAGGCCTTTGCAAACGTAAGCATCCAAACCAGATCCTCAGCTGGATTTAGTTGTCAGTGCAGTGGCCAGCACAGCCCCATAGCCTGCAGACAAAGATGTTTTCCACAGGAGAGAAAGCAGCTCTGGGATCCTTCAAGTACGGGTTACAGCATCGTTTCAGGCAGTGATATGACTGTGGGCTGATTTCTATTTCTACCATATTTTGGGTGGCATTAGAAGAAATAATAGCTTAAGGCATGGATGCACTATGAGGAAGGGGTACCTGATGCACAGCTGACTGCAGTACTGGGGTTTTCTCCTGATATCCAAGCACTTCTGAGCCAGTGCCCAGCAAGCTTTGGTTTTCCTCTTAGGGTTACATTAAGCAGTGCCGCAAAAGAGCCGACATGTTTACAGAAGAACAGCTGAAGACAATCTTTGGGAATATTGAAGACATCTACAGATGCCAGAAGAAATTTGTTAAAGCACTGGAGAAGAAATTCAACAAAGACCACCCACATTTAAGTGAGGTTGGCTCCTGTTTCTTGGAATATGTAAGTAAATTTGACTTATGGAAAGGGGTAGCTGAGCAGGGATTAGGACAGAGGAAATTGATCTGACAGGTTCTGTTTAAATTAAAAATAATCATGTAAGTTGAACCTCCCCCCAGCCAAGTATCCCCTCGTTCTCCTGGCTGCAGGTTGAGCCCTCTCTCAGGTAAGATGCACATGCACACTGCTAACCACCAACCTCACGTCTCATAGCTTCAGAATGCCAGGGGAGCACACCATTTATCCCACAGCCTGCTGCAAGAGATTCAGAGCCAGGTCATCACTTAGAGAAACGTGGACAGTAAATCTCATTTTCTTCCAATACTCAAAGGGAGCGTATGAACAGGAGGGGGAACGGCTGTTTGTGAGGGTGGATAGTGATAGGACAAGGGGGAATGGTTTTAAAGTGAGACAGGGGAGGTTTAGGTTGACATTAGGAGGAAGTTTTTCACCCAGAGGGTGGTGATGCACTGGAGCAGGTTGCCCAAGGAGGCTGTGGATGCCCCATCCCTGCAGGCATTCAAGGCCAGGCTGGATGTGGCTCTGGGCAGCCTGGTCTGCTGGTTGGTGACCTGCACACAGCAGGGGGTTGGAACTAGATGATCACTGTGGTCCTTTTCAACCCAGGACATTCTGTGACTCTATGATTCTTCACAGCAAACGGAGTTTCAGATATACTCTGAGTACTGCAACAACCACCCCAACGCCTGCATGGAGCTGTCCCGCCTCACCAAAGTTAACAAGTATGTCTACTTCTTCGAAGCCTGCCGCTTGCTGCAAAAGATGATTGACATCTCTCTGGATGGGTTTCTGCTGACACCAGTGCAGAAAATCTGCAAGTACCCGCTGCAGCTGGCTGAACTGCTGAAATACACCAACCCTCAGCACAGGTAGGTCAGCGTGGTGGGAAGCAGAATGGCAACACCTGTCTCATGGAAACAGGCTGATGCAGAATTGCATGCTGAGGGCAGCTTGCTGAGTGCAGCCAGTGCTGTGATTCTGGTGCTATCTTGTAGGAACCAGGAAAAAAAAGTATTCTTCGATCAAATACATAACTTTCAATTACAGTAGCACTGGGCTTCCCTGTCCGTTAGAGACCTGATGTTACTAAGTTCCTTTCATTGTGGTGCTTTTCTGGTTTCCTTGGCCCACATATCTGAGATACCAGCACATACAGACTTTGGAGTTGGTTCCTGGGGTGATATTATTGACAGCTTTGCCTCCAAAAGCACTGGTTATTATAACCCAGAACATCCATGTACCCACACATGTACAGCATGTAAAGGCTGAGAGGCAGTCATGAATTTCTTTTGGTGCTTTCCCTGAGGGAAATCATGGCTTACAACATCAGGCCATGTGCACTCAGTGAATTCTTTACCCTAGCTCAGAAGCCCGCAAACCCAGAGCTCCATTTCAGGGTGAAGGCATTGCTTTTGGCTCAATTAATTGTGTAAGAAAAGTAATGAGCCACAGAAATAAAGCATGAAAAACTGTATTAAGGAGAGTGTTGCTAATGGCCCACTGTGACAACTTATTTAATTTCAACACCTGATTTACAGCACTGCTATTTCTCAGAACTGCTTTATGTGTAAGTTATTAAATCTATAAGCATCCTGTTCTGATGTTGATCTTGTAAGAGACAACTCCTTAATGCAGCACCTGGATGTCTGAAAATTGCATTAAGCTGTGTTGTGCAGAACAGCTCCTTCCCAGCTGCTCCAGTTCAAGCAGTAGCTGGTGGCTGGGGGTGGTTTATGGGGAGTGGATTGGCTTCTGCCCTTATGTCTTATCTGTCACTGTATGTAACAGAATCAGTCCTTATACAAAAGGAGTGGTGTTACGACTCTGTTGTACCATGATGGGTAAGAAGCAAAGCCTTGGAGATTGATTCAGCCATCAGTACTTCCACCTCTGCAGCTGAATGCTGTTACTCGCATCCTTCCCTTCCACACACTGGTCCTGAATTTGTAACAAATATATAAATCTGTATGTCGAAAGCAGCATGCTTCTGAAAACTGCCTGCAGCAACGCATCCCTCACACACACACTCTGTTTAAAATGTAGGGATTTTAAAGACGTTGAAGCTGCCTTAAATGCCATGAAGAACGTTGCTCGGCTCATCAACGAGAGGAAGCGGCGACTGGAGAACATCGACAAAATTGCTCAGTGGCAAAGCTCCATAGAAGACTGGGAGGTAAGGCAGACTTACTTTTCCTAGGAACTGAATGCATTGTGTTTATTTCCCTCTCAGCTGCTTACTGTAAGAGCTCTGTGAGGATTTCGCTCAGTTCTGCTACTCTGTGAATTGCTTTTCTGATGTTTTATTGTTTCAAAGGTGTCATCTTTCAGTACAAACAAAAAGGTCTATCACATACCCCATCTAGACCAGCCACCTTCTCCCTGATCCCTGGGATTCTTTGTTTCCCCATTTTCCTTCTGAAATAAAATCGGAGGGTGGTCTGATGAAATCATATTTTTCTCTTTTTCTCACCCATTTTACTGAGGTCAAAATGGTCAGTGTGGACAGAATCACCCCTTAGTGCTTAATAAGGCACATTATTCTTCAGAATAGGCAAGCTCCAACATAGCTCCAAGGGAAGAATAAAATTCCTGTAGTCTCAACATAAAAATGATTTAAAGGAAAAAAAAATCATAGAATCATAGAGTGGCTTGGGTTAAAAAGGACCACAATGACCATCTAGTTTCAACCTCCTGCTGTTTGCAGGGTCGCCAACCAGCAGACCAGGCTGCCCAGAGCCACATCCAGCCTGGCCCTGAATGCCTGCAGGGATGGGGCATCCACAACCTCCTTGGGCAACCTGTTTCAGTGCCTCACCACCCTCTGTGTGGAAAAACTTCCCAGCCCCAAGAAACCCCAGTCTTCTCATTTTTTTGAAGCCTAAATTCAATAAAACTATCCCTTCTCTATCCAAAATATCAGGCTAAATTATCAGCTATCTTCTTATGTGGTTTCTTTAATGCCAGCGATGGATGAGCTGCTTAGGGCTTTTCTCTTGAAAAGGAGAGTTTTCATTTAACATATTGCTCTAATCAACAGCATCACAGATCCTTAGGGGTTGGAGGGGACCTCTGGAGATCCTTCAAGTCCAACGCCCTGCTAAAACAGCTACGCTAGAGCAGGTTGCGCCAGAAAGCAAGTCAAATTCAGTTTCCATTCACTGCGTATCGAGAGTACAGCAACTGTCTTGATATAACAAGGCCTTTTCTCCAGCACAGTGGCCCCTTCTTGCTCCTGGAAAAGCGTTTCACTAGCAGGGTGCATAACCTGTAGTTAGGCTGCATAACCACACTGACATTGCCTTGAGAGATTATAGGCTTACGTCTTCTCCACTGTTTTGGGATGGCACAGACCAGTCACCAGGCTCTTCTTTGTGCTGCTCTCAGGGTGAAGATGTTCTCGTTAGAAGCTCAGAACTCATCTATTCTGGAGAATTAACCAAAGTCTCCCACCCTCAAGCCAAGAGCCAACAGAGGATGTTCTTCCTCTTTGATCACCAGCTTGTCTGCTGCAAGAAGGTAACTTGGATAGTCAAATACAAACACTATTACAATGCTGAATATTTGAGTCCACTTCCACTGTTCGTTTCCAGTTGTTCTCTATCTAAATCCATAATACTTAATTCTGCTTATGTGCTTCTTGCACAGATTGATGTGCATTCAGTGTTGTCTTTCCTCTGGTGCCCCAGAGCCAGGTGCACCTGAGCAGAACAATACACTAACTGCTGGCCAAGTCCTTATAGCAGGAGACAGAAGCACCACATTGCTGTTGTTCACATGCACAGTGCAGGTGTGTATATGTGTGCACCTATTTAAACAATAAAATAAATATTCTTTGGTTGAGCAAGGTATCTTCCTTTGGAAGATGGATTGGAAGTATTGAGTAATCCATCTTCCATTGGAATTTCATATCTGAACACGCCATTTTTTTCCATAATCTATGGCAAGCTGGTAGCTCCTGGTAACTCAGGAACCATTTTATCACTGCAGTTGACAATTTTCATGCTCTAAACACATTTAATTGACAACGTGAAAAATAAAAACTAATTAGGATTTCTTTTTTGCTGACATGGAAAGCAGCATGCAAATACTACTTTCTAACAGCAGCTTAATGGGTATTTGAGATCACATCCAGAGTGCTTCAGTGTAGCTGATGGCATCCCAAAAATGGAGATGCCAGCCTGTTATCCTGACCCCACCAATAGAAGAAACCAAATGATTCCAGTCAATGCTAACAATAGGAGCTTAGCACTCCGCAGTTCCAGAGATTCAAATCCAGCATCATCTTTTCGTACAGCATTATAGTGCCCAACAAAAAGATAAAGCATTCCAGCATCTCAAAGAAGAAAATGAATGCTTATGGCACAGAGAGGACACGAAACACAAATCTGTGTAATTGTGTGATCTCTTACAGGACCTTCTGCGCCGGGACATCTTGTATTATAAAAGTCGAATCAACATGGATGATATGGAAATCCTGGATATAGAAGATGGAAAGGACAAGGACTTCAGTATCAGTGTGAAAAATGCATTTAAATTACACTGCCGTGACACTGAGGAGGTCCACTTATTCTGTGCAAAAAAGCCTGAGCAGAAACAGCGCTGGCTGAAGGCCTTTGAGAATGAAAGGAGACAGGTTCAGCTCGACCAGGAGACAGGTACAAAAAGCAGTGCTGTGATTCAGTGGGTTCAATGTGTTTTTTTGAATACTGACCAACACGCAGGAGTTCTGGGGCCATGGAGGTGTAATTCATGCTCTGTACTGCTGACTATAACATGCTGAATGAATTAATGCAGTTGAATAAGGTACAAACCACAGTGCTCACAAAGCTCAATGTCTAATGAGTTCAGGCAGGACTGGCAAAATACTCAATGCAGTCAAAGAGAACCTCGATTATTTTGTGGTATAATGTGAGCTTGTGTTGTGGTTTCACCCAGCAGGCAGCTCAGCACCACACAGCCCTTTGCACACTGATCCCCTTCCCAGGATGGGGGGGGGAGAACAGGGGAGAAAAAATTAACTCTTGGGTTGAAATAAAACTGTTCTAAGAGAGAGAAAAGGAGGAGGATAGTTGTTATGGCTATATGTGTGTTTTTATAATGTGAATGTATGTAACAAGTGATGCACAAGCAATTGTTCCCAAACAGTGGAAGAGAGAGAGAGAGAAAGAGAGATGAACCCCATTCAAAATCCCTTCCACATGTTGCCATGTGTTAGGGAATATCCCTTTGGCCAGGCTAAGTCAGCTGTCCTCACTCTGTTCCCTCCCAGCTCCTTGGACCCTTTGCTGAGAACAGCCTTGGCTCTGTACAACACTGCTTAGCAGCAGCTGTAACATTGGTGTGTTATCAGTGCTGTTTCTCTCATAGAGCCAAAGCAGCATCATACCAGGCACTGGTATGATGAAGAAAACCAGTTCTATCCCAGCTGAAAGTGAGACAGCTTGATATAGCAGCATCTGTGCAGAATACGTTCAATGGTGCAAGAGGATTTTCAAGTTTTTGTCCAAATAGTGCTTAGTTCAGACATGGACTCCAATGAGATCTGAGCTGCAAATGCTTTGGCCTGGTTCTGTCAGCCAGCAGGGAGGGGTGCAGGCAGGCAGGGAGCCTTGCAGCACAGGTAAGGGGAGCTGTGCACTTCTGGGAGGAATTTTGACTAATGACCTCCCACCTCAGGCACATTCCAACCTATTTTTCTTACTGCCTATGAAAGCATGCTCCCATGAGGTACAACATGATGAGCTGCTGCTGACAGCCCCTCTTTTTATCTTCAAGGTTTTTCAATCACAGAGATGCAGAAGAAGCAAGCAATGCTAAATGCCAGTAAGCAGCACCACACTGGGAAGCCAAAGGGTGAGTCACTCCTGAACACAGAAATGCTGCGAGCTCTGGTGGTGGTGGCATTTCTGTTTTACACTGCTGCTGTTTAATCTATATGCTTTGAGGGCTTTGCTTTTTTTTTAAAAATATATATTTTAAAGACTTAAGGTAGAGACTACTTGCTGCTGTGTTACAGTGCTTGAGTTTGGGTTCTCATGGTCACAGAGTTGTGAAACAGGGAGAAATTGAAGCAGTCACTCTCAGCTTGCAGATCGATAGAAAACTAATATCATTCTCATCTAAGAATGAAGAACTGTAAACAAGGCACCTTACATTTACCAGCACAATCCATCAAGCAGAGTGAAGGCCATGCACTGATGAATATTAAGCATCTGAGAACTGCATGATATATAATCGGATCACTCTGAAATCTCTCCACAATTGTTTTCAGAATTGTCCTGCCATTTAATTTTCCATATTGCAAATCACTCTTGCTCTGTCTAGTAAGTTCCAAACATTCCATCATTCATACCAGCACTGTCCCTTCAGCTGTCTTCAAAGGAATATTGTCTCCAGACAGGACTCCACAGTCCTGTCTCTACCAACTCCTGGTAGCCATGAGCCTCGATTAGATCCATTTGGTTACCTCTCTTGCTGTGGCTGCTACAGCTCTCTTCTACTGCGTTCAAACTAAGAATTCATAGCATTACCTGGAGATCAGCATCAGAAAGAAGCACTTCATCCAGTACCCAGAAAAAGTCTGTTTTTTGGTTTTTTTTGAACTGTATGGACGATGCTCAGACGTGGCTCTTCAGGTTCAACAGAGCAATTCTGCTTGCTAAAACTCCACTGCTGTGGATTCCCCATGCTTTTACCAGTGCAGGATGTCACAAACAAATAAAGGCACATGAGTATCAGCTCATCAGTTTGTCACTAGCAATGAGCTACAGCTGTTTAGCTGCACCTTATTGTTGACAGAACATCTGTCAGTTACGCTTGGCATTTCTGGGACTTCCATAATACCAGCACTGAAGGGCATTGATGAAATTAAGAGTAACGCTGAGGCAAATCAAATTCACTGTCCTGCAGCTTTAATGGGTATGGGGAGGGTTTGTGTGCTCAGCTCACGTGCTTTGCTGTCTCCTTGCTGTCACAGCTGTCACCAGGCCATACTATGACTTCCTGATGCGACAGAAGCATCCCACCCTGCCTACCACGCTCCCACAGCAGCAGGTCTTCATGCTGGCAGAGCCCAAGCGCAAACCCTCGAACTTCTGGCAGAACATCAGCAGGCTGACACCCTTCCGGAAATAAGGACAGCCCCGCGTTTGTGCCTGAACCCCTTCTGAGAAAGCACTTTATCCACCAGTCCTAGGAGGTGGAGCCCAGGTTCTTCCAATCCTTTGTTTACAGAGGATGGCACGTGTGCTCCTGCCTTCTCTATTTATCTTGCAGACCAACTGACCCCCTGGCTCTGAGGTGAGACACTGCATGCGTGCTTGCACACGTGTGCATCTGTGCTAGGTCCCAGTGAGCCAGCCTTGCACAGCACTCAAGAGACAAACTTCCAGGAAGAGATGAGAGTGGAGCCTGATCTGCTTCATCTGAAAAGGTTTTGCCCGTCAGCTGTACTTTGAATCATTCCATTCTGCTGTGAACAACGCTGCTGTCTGGCAGCTGCTCAGCCTACCAGCTCTGTCCCACACTGACATGCTCAGAACAACAGCTCAGTGTTGCTGACATTGTACGTTTTGCAGGGAGGAGCAAACCCTTCCGTTCTCTGCCCACCCCGTTCCCCACTTTTCACCTCAAGGACACGATCCTCCTACACCCTTCTAACTAACTCAGTTAGCCCCTGCTGGCACTCAGACGAGACAACAGTGAGTATTGCACTGTGACCCTTTTCTTCCCTTTAATTCAACAACACTGATGAACAACATAGTTTGTTAAACGGTGCCAACCAACCTGCAGCATGAGTAACATTCAGGAATCGCTCTAGTGGGTTCGTTACATAAGTTAGAGAAAAATGTGCCTAAATTAATACTGTACTCAATTCCTTAGATTCTCTTCTATCGTTCTGCCATATTTCCTGGCCAATGAAAATGCTCATTGTTCGTAATGTGTTTATTTATGGTATAAACCAGAACTGTGTATTTTGTAAGTCTGTAATTGTTCTTGTCAGTTGTTAACTCAATGCCTGTTTTGTCTGTTTTATTTTTATTTTTTAAATAACAAAAGATCAATATTTGCAAACCGCTCCCAGAAGTCAGAGTCTGCAGTTCAATGGTGAAAGAAGGACTGAAACCACAATCGTTATGCAAACTTCTACAGACTCAAATTATTAGAGGGTTTTGATACCTTTACAAACAGACATCCTAAAGCTGCTTGCAGCTGGCCAAGTTTTGGCACTAAAAGCCTCACTTTAGGTACCCAAGTTTCAAATGGTGGCCAAGAGAAACTCATCTGTACCTTGGTTAGCAAAAGGAAAGATTTGCCTTACCTTAGTGAGAGTTAGAAGCCATATTGACCTAATTCCCTAGCTTAGGGACACCTTGTGACAGCAGGAAGTAGGCACTCCTTTGTTCCAACGTGATGCTATTGTAAATGAGCACTAACTGCCTGCTGAGCTCCCAGGTCTGGTGTTTGATGCTGTAGCTGACTGAAGTTTGGTCATCCAGGGACATCTGAACTTAATAGCATGTACAAAGTCATTCTTGCACTATATCTTCTCCCCAGACCAGGGGCTACATTTAATTTCATAAAGAAACCTCTAAAAGTGACTCTGTCTGTGTCTGACGTGTCTTATCCATGTAAAATTGTTTCTCTTCAAAATCACTGTTCCTCTCGTAACCAAGAATGTGCTGCTCAGCAGCAGAACCGTGTTAGAAGGCCTCAGTGAAGCCAACCACAGAGGGCAGGCAGGTGGAAGAAGTGAGATGTGGTACAAGAGATGCACCTTAGCAAGTCAGCAGCATCTAACTCCCAGCCTCCTGCTAGTTAAAAATGATGAGGAAACATCAATAAAACTGTAGGGGATAAGCAAGCTCACTCTGAGTAACGGGGAATTAGAGAGGATCAGCAAGCTGAAGCTTGGAAGAGAACACAGCTGTTCCTTATGGGCCCTGCGCACCTGCAGCCTGCTGTCACTGTTTCCAGGAGAACGCATAACTCCATGCTCTTCTCCAAGGCAGAACCAGATGCAGCATCACCACTTGATGTAGTCCTCCAGAGGATGGTGATAAGAAACCACATGAGAAAACCCTTCCACTCTCAAAGCTGCCTGCCTTGTGAAGGTGCAGCGCTCTCCCTCCCCCTCCACATCTCTCCAAGCAACAGGAAAACAGGGCTTACCAAGCAGGACACATTCTTGAGCTGCTTTCTGCCTGCCTCGCAGTAACTTGAACCAGCATAATCATTTGCAGATCTGTTCTGGCATTGCCAAAAATGCATCTATGGTGGCACACAGCAGTCAGGAAACCAAGGCACTGGGGCATTTACAGGAACGGCCTTTAAACACTGCATAGTTCAATAAACATAGGGAAAAATAGGAAAACCTGCACTGCTAACCTCACGGTGCTCAGCACCTCCTGCTCCTTCAGCCCACGCACCTTCTCTGTCCCCTCTCTGTGCTCCCCATGGCCTGGAGCACCGTGCGGTCGGAGCTGACAGCAGCCAGCACAGAAGCAGCAGTTGGGCTGTGCTGCCTGAAATAAGAAACAAAAGTCTTGATCACCGGAAGGAAAGAGGTTTCAGGACTTTGGGGGTGCGTGGTGGGAGAAATCTGACTCCGTAAGAAGGCACTGCAGTAAAGCCCCACTATTTCCTCCTCAACAAATAGCAAAATTCAAAGTGCCACCTCCCAGGCCCATGCCCTGAGCAGCCTGCCGGGCTGACAGGCCTGTCCACAGCGTGGGCCCTGTAATGCTGCTGGTGCACAAGGCAGCACGCCTGCTGCTGCCCACACAGTTGGCCTGAGGCCTTCCAAAACCATGCTCCCAGCCATGGGCACGTGACCTACAACCCCAGGCTGCAGCTACACCATTGCCCAGTGTGAGCACAGCGCCATTTCACATTCATTCTTTGCACATGCACACTTGTTTTTCCAGGGAACAGGCCACTACTACTGAGCTTGCATGAGACAGTTTCATCCTCCGAAGTGCTGAGCACGGAAACATTCCTGTTGGACTTCACAGCACCCAGAATGCTGAATGGTTACCCTCAGTGCACTGCACCCACCACAACAGGGTCAGCTTTGCAGAAAGCATGCAGAAATAACAGAAGGCAATCGTTAACTTTTGTGTTTACCCTGAATGTCTGCACCTCTCCTTTCCTCTTCCATGTCTGTTTTGATTGGCCAGGAAGAAAAATGCATTGGCGTGGGATTGATCCATTTTCCGAGGTTAGGAGCTCTGAGGGAGGGGGAGGAATGCTGGATTAAAGCAGCCTGACCCAGGCCAGAAGGGGCTTTGGGAGCTGATGTGGTGCAATCCCAACACCACGTCCTGCAATAAGCCTCAGTGGCACATTGCTCACAGTCTTGTCAGGCTGCTGCCAGCGTGCTCAAGGATGAAGGTTCTCCAAAAACTCTGGGTCCCAGTTGAGCAAAGGACCAGCCATATTCTGAAAAAAGTTACTGCACCCATGTGAGGGCCTATTTGCACCTTCTGATACCTGTTTTTTGTGTGTATTTTGTACTACACGACACTTTTAAATCTACACTGAAGTCACTCCAGTACAAATTCCCATCTATTCTACTGAATGAAATGGGGTGAGAACGGCACAAACTACACAGCACCCAATGCTCTGCAGGTTCGTGGTGCACTAAAAGACATCCCCACACCAACACGCAGCTAAGAGCTGGCTACTAGCACCTTTTAGCAATACTTACAACAGTACACATGCGTCAAGCCACTGAAGTTGCCAGATTTGCCATCTTTTCCAGAACTTGTTTCATATCTCATCAGTGCACACAAAATTTATATAAAGAGACTTTATAGAAATATAGATATTTGTAAGTGCCAAAACTGACTTCTCTAGCCAAACATCATCTCGGTGAAAGAAAAGTTGTTTATTTACAGCAGAGAGAAATACGTTCTCCCTGAGACTGCCTATCAGTAACAGTCTTAATAAAGTGGCTTCAGTTGGGATCCTGCTCTTGTAAGGAACAATTGGAGAGAGGATCTGATTCCCTATGCAAGACTGAAATCAGGTATAAAAGTTGATCACACGGAAAGAGTGGCAGCCTTGTAACATAGCAGGTGGAGTTACAGCACTAATTAACAGGTAAGAATCCAACTCGCTTTGCTCAGCTTAACCACACCCCCACATCTGTACATCCATTTGTGCATCCGCACGGGATTTCATCAAGAAATGACATCCTTATTTCCTACCCGGTACCAACTTCACCACCACAAAACCTGTTATTTCCTGAACCGTGTGTCCGATCTCGTGTTACCTCCACTGATTTCAAATGATCATGCACTCAAGCCATCTCACCTCCTAAATTCTTGCTGAATAAATGGTAAAGTGTATGCGTGCTATAAAGATGTGCTAAACAGAGTAACTGATACTGCACTGCCCTCCTCATCTTTCATCCGGATTTTCAATGGAGGCATTCAGCACTGTACTGTGCAGTAGAATTGTCAGAGAGAATGCGTGCAAAGGACACAAGCTTTACAAGCTTTCTGCGTGTGAACTTTAGCTGATGACCTTGTGGACCTTCCCAAAACCATCATAAAGGGGTTTTTACTGACATATGAGCACCAGGTTAAGTACAGCTTTCTGAGCATACCAGATAGAACCGTCTCAGATTCACCAGAGAAGTCCACCTGAAGCATGACCAAGCAGAGAGACAGAACTGCAATACTCACCTCCCCTCCTTCGGAGATGAATCCTCTACATGACCAGAAAAATACATTTTCATGCAAAACAAAACAAAAACCCAAACCAAAATGAAAATTCCTAAGTTCCTGCACTGAGTCTGAACAGCAACCACTCAACTCGACCCAGGGGTTGTTGGGTGGTCCTGGTGGTTTCTGGCTGTGTCTGCCCTCTTCCCTCCTGTAGTTCAGTGCATGGGAAAATTCTTGTGAAAAGCAGTTGAGTTTCCTAATGAGCAAAGCCTGGGCAGACTCCACTCAGGCAATGCATGGGTTTATGTAAACCAGTCGCAAGAACGGCTTGCTGAAGCTGCCACTCCAACCAGGAGAACAAGTGGCTGCTAATAACTCAGTTTCTACCTTTTAAAGAAAAAAAAAATCTCTATTTTGTATTACTAGTCTGGAATTACGGAGTCAGATGGACACACTGGAGAAAAGAATGCTTCCAGTTATGATAGCATCATCACAGTACAACTCATTTTTTTACGTTTAAATCAGGTTCAAAGACATTCATTCCCATAGAGCCAAACACTCCTAAGAAGCAACATTTAGGATCTATGATTCCATCATGTTTAAGATCTTTACCTGAAATGCTGTGGGGTGCAGGGAGGTGAAAGCCCTTCTTCTGTCTGGCCTCATCCATGGCCTCGCTGTGGACAACCCCAGCTGTCTGGGCACTGCCTGCATCTGGGTGGCTGAACTTCTCAAAGCTCTCAGCAAGCCAGGCCTCTACAGCAGTCATCTGTGAGTAATGGGCATCCACAGGAATCCTGGATTCAGACTGAAAACACTGCATCTCTTTGGATGCCTGGAGACAGAAATGAGCTTTTCTTAAGTTCTTTAACCTTTTGCAGTATAGAAAAAGAAGAACATTGTCAGCACCTGTAAGGTGCTACAGCTTACAGCAAATCCCACTTCCGATGTTACTCTTATTGCTACAACTGTCTTCAAATCTCGCCGTCTGCCTACAAATGAGGGTTGTGGGTTGACAGTACGTTGTCACAGCAAATACAGGACAGCATCAAGTCCAAAGGCTGTAAGAATGAAGCTACTCCGGCTTCATTCAACTGCTAGAGCCTCACCTGCACCTGCAGTGACTCCAGCTTTCTGCCTGGGCCAGCAGGACCTGCGCTGCTACTGACACACAGCAGTACGTCGGTCTGAGATCTCAGCCACAACATTCGATGCAAACAGAAGGTCCCCATCTGCAATGCTCCTGCTTCAGTAAGGCTGTAGCATCAAGTTTTCAGGTAAGTAACGGGTTAAAAAGCGAGAACTCTGGTAACGGACAGAAGTAAAGTGAAAAACATTGATGTGTTTTCAGTTGATTTGAACCTACTGAAGGTGCAGCTTCGTTCATTTAATAGCGCGGGGCAGGGAATCGGTGTTGGAAGCAGTGCAGGCAGATCAATGCAGCTCCTTTCAGAACTCAGCTAGCATAAAACAACAGCCAAAAACACGGCCTGGCAGAAACCAGAACGCATCCCCACATCTCTGCTGAGTGCTGCCCAGAGATGGGGGAGGTGGGAGGACGACCTCCTGCGTGCTCAGGAACAGCAGCAGCGTGGGCTTCACTTGCCTTTACATTCACAGCTGCCTATTTCGGGCTTGGGAAAGCCCAAAGGGGTCTTCTTGGCCATGCAGCAATCACAGCTTCCCCTGCCTTGGTTTTAACACCGCACAACCGTATTCCATTTCTCACCACGGCTCCCACGTTTCCTTCACAAGCTACATTACTGAAATCCCATGGCTTTGGCAATGCTGGTAACTATTAGCAAGTAGAGGCTGCTTGTTCCTTCTGCGTAATGCCACTTTCCTCCCTGCAACTACTCCACCCTGGTGTGCATGGTGAGCTTCTTTTGCACAACTTTGCTACCAAAGCAGCTCTCTGTTATACAGCCTGTGCAAACAAGATACCCATCTACTGACCCCAGACTTGTATACCTTTGTGTGTGACTGTTTACATATATATTTGTGAGTTGGGAAATAAACAAGTTATCAACTTTACTCCCGTCTGATTCTGTCATCTTCCCATAACACGCTGCAGACACAAAATCAGCCTTTATACCCACTACAATCAAATGCAGCCCTATAACTGTATTCTGCACAACTGTTCCTCCTTCTGCCCACAACCGATTCCCCCACTTGCCAGGAGCAGCAGCCTGCCTGCACATCCATTACCCAGCCCTGCTAGGTTTGGGGTTTGACATTCAGCAACCTGAAGCAATACACTTCCTACGAAAATCATAACATCGAGATAAAGTGACACTTCTGCTTCAGCCACATTAGCACTCTAGCAATGAAAGAAGACACAGCACTCATCTCCATAGTTTCTCACTATCGTACTTCTTAAGGTAAGGCTGGTAAAAGTGTAACTGCAGAAAGGTATTCCCCCCCCCTCCTATTTCTGAAGCTTCCATTTGTCCAGCACCATTCCTGCCCAGAAAAAAACCCAAGCTATTGTGAAACACTACAAAATAGATGTATATAGCCCCAAACCAAAGGTTTAGTTGCAGCAATTTTAGCTTTTTTTCTACCAAGTTTGTGCTCTCTGTCCACCAAGACCCGTGTCCCTGCATTACTCATGCAGGTGGGCACCTGCAGCCTCCCTGTGGCTCTGCCATTCCTCCAGCACACAGACACTGCAGCTCCCTGCAGCCTCCAAATGCCTCTTCCTGTTGTATATTCTTCCCCTAGTTACCACATCGATCCCATCCTAACCTGGAGCATCAGGACAGGATGCACTTGCTCTGTTGTATATAGGTAATATATGGTATGGTTTATATAGGTAATGCAAAACCCCTTTCTACACCAGCACTGTGATGGACGTCTCCTACAAAATCCCCAGCTACTGAGGATCAGCACACAGCTCCTAGCTGCAGCACAGCTATTGATGAAACTATTTCTGCTATCTGGATCAATGAACCAACAAGCAATGGAGCTTAAAATGTAGTAATGTGTGTTAGAGAAATAAGAACATGTATTAGAGAAAGCCAAACTTTCTTTTTGTCCCTAATTTTTAAACAGGAAAACTTGAAACTTGGAACTTGCAGCTTTATTTCTGACGGTCTCTAATGGAATGGTTGTTTTTCTAGAAAGGGCTTTGGCTGCTGCCAAGTGTTCAAAGCTGCCTCTACAACAAGGGCAGCCCTTGTCAGTACACCTGCCTTCACAGCAAAGAGCCAACAGCCGCTCACACCATTAAACAGCAGTGTAACAGGCATTACAGCAGGCATTATGAGTAACAAGGCATTATGAAATGAAATGGGCAAGTGGGAAAAAGCAAACATGGGCTGACCTTCCATTTCAATAGTCCCATGGACACATTTAAACAAAAAAAAAATCCTCACACCAAGAAACCACATCAAGAAGAGGATCCCTTCAACCCAACGATGATCAGAATCACTGAAGAACAGTATTTTCCCTTTATATCCTCCCTGAGTACAGCAGCCCGCTGGTTAGGGGGTATGGATTTTCATCCTATGATCTGACAAAAAAAACCTTAAAAATTAGAAGAACTTATGCTCAAAGTTATGCTCAGCCACAAATGGTAGAAACTCAACTATTTTCCTCTTCCACATGCATTGCTTCTCACAGCACTGTTCCTAGGCACGTTATTTCTGGATTCCTAGAATGAACAAGGACAGCCTGTTAGTTCAAGCAGCACAGCACGCCATCGGTATCTGTCCTCCCCTGGGATGTACACAGTGCCATCGTAGTGCCACCTACACCCACCCATCCTCTAAAGAAATAGCAGACTGCCCGTGCATTGCAGCAACTCATTCTTTTGCTTCTGGGGAATAATCAAAATACTGACTTGAAGGTTTATCTGTTTGAGACCTGTCATCTTAAGGACAACAATAACCTGATATCAAGTAAACTCTACAGCGTCATGAAATGTAAAGACTTCTGTTTTTCTTGCTTTGAACTATTTTGATGCCCAGAAACATCAATAAAAGCAGCACCAAACCCCAGGAAGTGCCCCAGAAAGGAGCGAGGCAGAGTTGCAGGATCTTCACAGTTTTGTCAGGCAATGCAAGTGTTCCACCTTGGCAAGACTCATTACTGTGCTCTGTGAGCCACAGAGAAATCCTACTGAGAAAGCCCAGCTTCACTGATTTCAGTACCTCGCTTTGATTTCATTCATTTAAAGACAGAATATTTTCTAAATGGACCACATCACCGAAAAACAATCCCACAATAAGCAACACAAGTCAATCTTTATTGAAAACTGAAGTATTAATACATAACAATTCTTGTTACAATAAACGTGCTTTTAAGAATTTAAATCTGAGCTCATCTACTCATTGAATTGCATAAAAAATAAAAAAAGTATGAATTTTCACAATTGAACTGGCTCAGAATGGGATCTCCACTCTTTGTGTTGATGTGAGAGTTCAATGCAGGAGTGAGCGATGCCTTAAAACTTATCCTGGAAGACAACATTGACCTAAACTTAAAAAAAAAAAAAAGTACCAATACAACTGTTTGTAAGACAGTTTTTAAAAAGTCATAAAAAGGAAACCTGTGTCTATTTCATAACAAACATGGAGAACTATTACTGGGGCCTCTTGTACTTCCATTGCATGCACTCACTTTTCCAATTCTTAGACATGAGGGCAGCCAATAATAGCATTACAATTAAAAAAGAAACACACTAACAAATTCATTCTACTTAAAACAAGTCTGTACAGCAGCCAGCTAAAAAAGCTTTCCCAGTTTGCCTGCTAAGTGCCCAAAAGTCACAACAGTTTAGAAAAGTCATGTTCACTTTCTTGGTGTTGAAACTTCAGAGCCCACACACTGTTTAGAATTTTTTTCTTTTTCTTTTTTTTTTTTTTTTTTTTTTACACAAATGGACCCTTACTACCTACGTGTGGAATTCAGATGTTTAAGTGTTATATTCAACATACAAAAGAAAAGGTTTCCTCATCCCCCCAGATAAACACTGTTCTTCTTCCCTCTCTTCCCTCTGCAAAACACACCTTACCTTCCCCCAGCACACACCCCCAAAAAGAAGTTGTCCTCACTACTTCAGAAAGAACTCGATGCTCTTTGAGGCTTGCACAATCCTAACTTCGCTGCAGTTGCTCCTTTTAATTGGCATTCTAACTCAACAAATCTCATCAGAATTGATAAGATACAAAATTAGCAAGCTGACACGTTATGTAAGAACCATCTCAATGAGCTTAACTCTGTTGTTTTCTGGACAAGTGCTCACAAACACTGCCACGTGAGGACTGATGGATTGCTTCTGACCCTCAGCAAACACGAAGGTTGGCCAGTGACACCTGCTGGAGAAAACCACACATGGATCATAGCAACTACCAACTACCTACCAACTACTGCACAAACCACATCTGGGCAACTGCAAAGAACAACAACCACAGCTGTCCTCTTTCCCCATGCATTCCAGCTGAAGCATCACTACTGCTCATGTTCCTAACGTGGGAGATTTCACATTACCATTCTCTGGTATGACTCTAAGCCTGGAGTTAAGTGGTGGCATCAGCTATTCAAGCAAAAATATGTTCTAAAACCAAATGAATGGTGCGTAATACCACGCTTAAGCATTGGGGAGCAATTCCAAGCCAGTTCTGACCATTTCTTGCTCAGATCCCTTCAGCAGCCTACGACCCAAGTGACAGCGAAGCCACAACACCTTGTGAAGAGCAGTCAGTGTTGAGTATCCTGGTATGCAACTCTGTTCCATGACATATCTTCAGACAACACTAAGATATTGTGGTACTTACCGTTTGTTTCTTCCTCCAGTGGATGGAGCGACACAAGGAAGGACTAAAGGAAAGGATTTTTCTTCCCTATCTACCACTGCCATCTAAGCTTTTAACCTGCATAGTACACTCAAAAGCTTTCTTGAACAGCATCCCTGTACGGCTCCTAGAAACTTCAGACAGGAGATGGTTACAAGCATAGCAAGATCTAGTAGTAGGCTCTCTGTTCTCCTTCCAATTGCCTGGTTAATAACCACCGTGCCACTGACCAGGGCTACATGCTTTTGGTGTCAATTATTAGCTATTTCTATTTTGCTGCTGCTACATTTAAAAGACATTTTCATCAGTTGTCACTGACATAGGGAATACTTCAGTCTTTAAAAAATATTTTACCTAAATTGAACACTTGAAATTTGAATTGAAAAAAAAAAAAAAAGAAAAAGAAAAATCTATTTTGGACTTCTCTCTGTTATTGCTGCAGTTATCTCTTCAGTTCCAGGTTTGAAGTAGTACTTTTTTTTTTAATCATATAAAGCTGCCATAAAAGTTTTCTTTTTTTTTTCTTTTTTTCTTTTTTTTTTTTTTAAAGAGAAGCTTGATCTGAAATGTCTCTACAGCACGAGCTCTTCCCATTGTCAAAGAGCTCTCGTGCAAACATACTGCGCGTTTATTTATAAAGGAATTCTAAATAGGGAATGTTATATAAAAAGCAGGAGAGAATGTTTCATAAGACCCTCACTGTGTAAACGCCTATGTAACGATGTACAACTTCCCCCGCCGCTGTTTTATATCCATGCTTTCTACTATTTGCAACAAAATACCATTAAGATAGTTATATACACACACACACTCCCCTCCTGTCCCCTCCGCACTGTGCTTTTGGTAACTTCCCATATCAAACTGCTGGAGATGTGCTCCACCCTCCCAGTACATTACAACCCATCACAACTGGAAGGTGTGGTACCTTTTTTTTTTTCTCTCAAAGGAAAAAAAGGTAGTTTCCCCCTCGTGGATGAATCCCATAATGCAACTTAGAAAAAAAAGTGCTCAAGCGTGACTGCCTAAAAGTTACAGAACGTTATAGGGATCGATTCCAGGATGGCATTTAGGAATCTGAATTGAGAGCAAAGATGCAGGATGTTATGTTCGTTCCTTAACCGTTTATCTAATGCAGCATTCACTGAAGTTCACTCCTATGATTTTCAAAGCTTTAGTTTATAGGGTGATGAGACAGGAGACAGCGAAGCTCTGAGCTTGTTCTGTACAGCTTCTCCTCAGTATAGCACTGGTTCACACCTGAACTCTTGTTAAAGTCATGCTAAGACAACCAAAATGTCACACTACTTGCAAACTGAACAAACGGCCTGGATTCACATTCACTGTACAACCCAGCACACCTGGCTACCCAAAGCTGCAAACCTGCTACACAAAAGGAATCGTTGAACAGACCTAACCCAAGGCAGTACAGATTCAAATGGTTTGTCTGGGGTAATTTTCTGCTCCATATGGAAACATATGGAAATCCCTAAGCTGCAATAAGTGCTCATGAGTAAGGTTTAAAGTACTTATTCCAACATCATTCATATTCAAGGCATTAAAACTAAAGGGGCTGTCCTCTGACAGTGATTCCTGAAAAATAATCTTTATTTAAAAAAAAAGTAGTAAAAAAAAAATATGGAGAGTGCTTACTGTAAAAAATAAAGTTACTGAAGGCTCTAACCCCAGTTCACAAGGATCCCACCAGGGCACAGTACTGGAATGGCAGCATTACAACTGATGCTATCCCAAAGTAGCTGCCAAATCTAGAGAGGAGCAGAACACCCCCAGAAAAACATTAATTAGATAGAGAACTTTAAAAAAATTATCACTTTTGAATGGAAATTAGACTACGAGAACAATACAGCCTGATATACCTCTGTGTAAACGCTTAAAAGGGAACAACATTTTATTCTCATTTACTGCATAATTTATTGCAGGCAGAATGCGTATTAAAAAAAAAAGTTGCATTTTTCTGAAATTGTAAGTAAGCAGGTCTAAGAAAAACCTTGATTTCATGTGCAACATTTTACTTTGAAAATTTAAAACCTTCCTGGTGAGAATTTTGGTACAGAAATGGGTTCTAAGGCTAGCCCTTTATCACCACTGCATTTGCTTTGAGGTACTGTTTTAAAAATTGAAATTGCAAGAAAGAATACCAGAAATGACTCATTGCAATGAAATGCTAATCTGCAGTCAGTCTTATTTGTACGTGCTTCCAAGTGCAATTTAGGAAGTTAAAAAAAAAAGAAAAAATGCTACAAAAATACATCAAAACGCTGTAACCACCAAATGGCTCCCACTTCAATTACAAATATTTGCAGGAAAAATAAAACAACCAAACTATCTGAAACCTCTATATTCTGGCAGCCCTACTACAGCATATCTGTAGTCCGTACTGCAAGTAGCTAACAAGGAAATTGTGTTAAAATGATTTGTTCCCCTTTAACATACTCATCAGGCACACCAGCTTTCCTCAGGATAGCACGCAGCTGATCTCCCCGTCTGTTGTAGAAAGCCCTAATACTTCTTAAACATCAGGAAAGCACGCTGGGTCAACTGCACCTAAGTTTGCAACTGACTACAACATTCTTTAGGAAAAACAACAGTGATCTCATGAACGGAGATCTAAAGGAAAGTGTTATTCTATCAGCCTGTGTGGCAGTCTCACTTTGACACATCTTGCATCGTATGAAAGGTAGTACTGGATATGTATCTCCCCAGGGCATGCAATTCATTACACAGGTCGCCTCCTACTATTCCTAATGGCAAGTTTTGCCTCAAGGAAGCTTGCTTTATTTACTCGCACACACAGCATTACCTTCGTCATTTCATTCTGATCCTTGAGAACAGCTCTATAACACTGAATCCATGTAACAAAAACGTAAAGGTATGAAGTAAACTAATGGCGTGCGGGATTCCTACAGCTTTTCTGCCTCATTTTCCAGTCACTCCAATTTAGTACTTGAATTTGAAAAGAATACATCACTTAAATTAACAAAAAAAGTGCCCCTTTTAAACTGGCAATCCCATCAACCCAAAAAAGGTTGAAGCTCTTATCTAATGTATCTTACGGTAGTCTACAAAGAAACTCACTTTCATGATTCTACCTTTTAAGACCCTGCATACATTACAACAGTGCATTAGTGATACAAGTTGTAAAATACTTCTCGGTTCCTTTGGATTTGCATATGATGGTTTTTGCATCAGTCACTGCAGGTAGATTGAGCAAGCTTTGTTTTTGTGTTTTAACATGCATTCAACTAGATATGGATCAGAATAAATTTATACTCCCTTTTTATCATTATAATTAGCTAAAAAATTGCAAGACAGTCCACAAAACAGGATTTGCTTTAAGACTAACTGCTGGAGTTCCAAGATGTAAGATATGCAGCACTGGAAAATCTTCAGTGATCAGGAATTAGTAGTGTTTAGCCAAGTGTTGAAAGCATTCAGAAGAAGAGTCCTGGTTGGAGGCATGAGGGCTTCAGCACCAACTTTTAAACCTCAATTTCTTGATTGCATATCTCCCATCTTCAAACCTACATTGAGGGGACGGAAGATATTCGATTAAGTGAGATACTATTAGAGTGTGGTAAGACATCCTACAACTGCATGCACCACAGAGATAATACAAACACACCAGACATTCAGAAGTACCATACAGTGCTATTCCAGCACTTATCCACTGAAATCTACAGACCTCTATGTTAAAAATTCATTATGCTGATTTTCTCCCATCATCTGTGCTCCAACTTTCTACTGCCATAGTAGTTTTATCTTAGAAGAAGTGTAATCTTAAAAAGGTATTTTAAGCCTAATTAAATTACCTTAGGTTAGATACAGTGAAGTTTTCACTTTTTGCACTAATGTAATTTGACATTTTTGGCTGACACAGGCTTTTATGTGAAACGTTTCAGGTTTGTGTTCTGTAGCATAGCATCAAAGCAAAGCCCAACATGGATGCTGCTCTATTAACTCAAAAGGCAAATTTGGAACTCCCAATCACTGGCACAGAAATCCAAAGAGAGTGAAAACAAAGTTAATAAAGTTATCATAAACTACACTGACGAAGTGAAAAATTCTAGTTCAGTTGGTCATTTCATTTCAAATGGAGCAGTTATTGATATAGACTCAAAAAACAAAAACCAGGAGTAAAAGTGAGGATCCCCAAAACATTAATCTGTGTAAATTTGACACACACATCACACTCCCCCAAATCCCACTTCATAGTAAGATTTCAAAAATCAAATCTCTTTTTTCAAACCCACGATCTAATTTACGGTCCATATCAGAACTCATCTTCCCACACTGACTACAAGAAGCACGAGCTGAAGCTTACCAGAATTCCCCCCCCAAATGAATATTTACTAATAAATAACAACAACAAACTGCTTTCAGTCTGAATCAACAACTTACACTGACTGCCAGGATGATCACCACTGTGGGGGCACATAACTATAGGTTGGTGTTCCTGGAGCCCGATATGTGGGCATAGTAACTGGATGAGGGGCTACTGGAGTTGGGGAATGAGTTGTCAACAAAGTTCCTAGGAAGAAGAGAATATACATATATTTAAAAGTAAGCACACATTCTGGTATAGAACAACATACAGGAGAAATTAAAAATCTTATAGCTTGCTCGTAGTCTGATTTAAAATTACCAGCCTCATTTTGCACTCCAGCCCTAAATCTTCCTTCAAACATTTAAGCAACTGTATCATTTTGGTGCTTAGTCCAACACAAAGATGCTCATTACTTACAAACAGCTTTAGCAGAAGCCTTGCAACATAAGCAGATTATTCACTGAAATACTTTTTCCCACAGCCAGCATTACAGGCCAAAAGAATATTTGATGGTAGAGATAACTCGACTGACAAATCAGAATAAATTACTTCTCGTTTGCATTAGCACAGATACAGTTTTTTTTACAGACAAAGAGGGGGTTCAGAAACAGGCTGAGATAGCAGGATCTTAACAGCTTCACTCTGCAGTGCTTTGTAATAATAAAAAATACCTGGCATAAGCGTGCCCACACACGAAACTGAAAGCACTCTAGTTAGTTCTGTTTGTGACGTGTCAATTCCCTACATCTGAGGTTCCCCCAGATTAAATGATAAATTTGATGAGATAGAGAACAATCTGGAAACAAGCTCATGGCACTCATTTTTTAAATTACCAAATTGAGAATATTTGAGAGAATGCGGACATTTCTTAGTGAGTTACACTGAGTAACAAAGCACAACACTCCTCAGAAAAAGACTCACAGATGAGTCTACATAGCAGTTAAACACATCTCCAAAACTCTATAACTCAATGACTGTGGAGTTAGGAAGTAAGCTTTCCTAACAATTGCCCACGACAGAAAGGACCCCCGTGCAGTGCAAACACAGAACGTTCTATCTCGACACACAGAGGTCAGCAATAGAAGGGCAGGCTGAGAACAAAGTGCTTGGTTCAGCCTTTAGAGGCTGCCGTCTTCATCTAGGTACAGAGAAAGGTTTGGAGAGGAGGAATTCAGAGCCTTCACATCGATTAGAAGCAAAGGATTCAAAACCAGATGAAATTCCATAAAGATATACAAAATTACCATCTTACTGTAATACCATTATCTGAAACAATAACGCTAGTATCCCCATTACTACAGGTGATCAAAATATCACTGGAGAAGTAACCACCCAGATCTAGGCTGGAGTCAGTGTGAAGATGCTGGTCTGGATAACCTACAGAAGTCCCTTCTAATAGCACTAAGTTTATGATTCTGCACTGCACGTCTCTGGCATCACATTTTATAACGCAGTAATGTTTTCCCTCAAATAAAGCAGAGCTTCATCAAGAAGACACAAGGGTTAGAAGTCCACCTACCTGCTGACATTGCCATAGTAGTCCCAGCCACCATCCCCATGGTCACACCGTTTCCCCTTGGTGGTGGAATAGGAGCAGGGTACATGGTTGCTGGCATGCCGTTAGGCTGCACAACTGTGGTGTGGTGAATTACGTGGGGTGGTGCTGCATATAAAGGCTGTGTGTAGTAAGTGCCTTGCTGTTGAGAAAAAGTAAGTTAAGCAATTACTGTGTACCATTTGGGGAAAATAAAAAACATATCTTCTTTCACTAACAAACTTGGTAACATTTAGCCCTTCATTTTAAGGCACTTAGTATAACTCAATGGCAGAGGCAAAAATAGCTCTCCCATGCTGACTGCATCTTCAGCAATAAGGTCTCTTTGTTTCACATCTTTTCATACATTCACACATGAAAGAACAACTTTTTATTCAACTGTTTTTGGTTAAAGAATCCCAGGTTTCTGACAAATCTAATTCACTGAACAGTCTGGATAAACCCTGCTACATGCTCATTAATCCCCTTCAACTAACATGCCATGCAAATTTCCTCTACAGAAGCACCTACTTTTTCCCCAAATATTATGTTTATCAAAGCGTCTTCATTCTGTCCTTTCTAGCAGTTCTCAACAGTTTGCCTGTTAAAATAGTCTCAACAATTTTCAAGAGTCAAGCCAACTTGATAACTCCTTAAACTGTAGCAGAGATGTCATAAAAAAAATAGTGCTAACTTACGACCATTTTTGACAAACTGCTGTAGTAGCTTCTAGCACTCATTTTTCAAGTTACTGAAACTAGTCTGTCTTCAAACACTGAACATTTTATCAATGAGCAGAGTGTAACCATCATGTAAAATGAAACATAAAAGTGCACACACGTAATACTGTAAAAGACTGCATTATGAATTCTCTCTGTTGGCAGCTAATTATCCTCTTCAACCCCACGAAGGAATAAAATGCAAGCAGATATTACAGTGTAGACAAAGCACTACCCAACCAGATGAGAGTTGTTTGGTTTTGATCACTTACCTGTGCATATGGATTCTGCTGTGGATAGGCACTTCGGACTGGATACACAGCAGTCTGGTAGGGATTTGGTGATGAGGAATACGGCGGGACTGCACCACTAGTGGGTGAACAAGACACTTTATAAGGAGTGCCTGGTGTATAACCTGGAAACAAAGGTAAATCTGCATTAAAAACATGAAAAAAGTGTCAGTACACTGTTTTATGATGTCACAGGCAGCAATTTTCTTAATTCCTGATTTCCTTTATCTTCATGTGAGTACTTAGATTAGCCTTAATATCCATGCACAAGTTATATCCTGTAGACAGTACTGGTAATGTCTGTATGTAACACTTGACTGTCTCAACTAAGAATGAAGAGTTACTGTATTATTGCATCCACTTGCTTTTCCACTCACTGGATTTTGTATAAAAAGTGGCTTTGGATTTTAGTAGTAGTACTATTAAACATTTGGATTCAATGTATTAGACAGTAATCCTACACAGGAGGATTTGGTACATGTTAATATCAGCCCATCTCAACACAACCAAAGTTGTAATTGACAGGAGATGATGGGTAGCTACCTTCTCCAGAAGAAGAAACAAAGCACAAGAAAAACAATTTCTAAGGTCAGAACCTTTCTAAGACCTTAAGATTTGCTTTTTGGAGAGCAGAGACAAAAATATGCCTCCTCCACTTCAACTGAAGTTTATTCATATTTGCTTGTTGGCATTTTATGGACTACCTAAAGCAAGTATGAAAGAAATCCTACCTTTAAAATATCAATGTTGTGCTTCACTGCAACTGCAAACTAGACTCCAAAGGCACTTGAGTATCATTAAATTTCCTTTCAGTATATTCCAGATATAGACATACCCTTAATAATCACTTATTTTTATATATTACAGCAAGATGACAACTTTTGCAGGTATAAGTAGCAACTGCTGGCTCAGGTTCTACCTAAAGACAGACAATTCTTTCACAATTCCTGCAGCCCTCATCAGAGGCACAGTCTCAGGATTTCATGAAGAATGCAACAGACCTATGAAAAGCTCCACTGCTGCCACGTTATGTTGCACACTACAACTCCTAAATTATATTATGAGAGTGGAAATACAAGCACATTAGCTGAAGCACCCAGCACTAATGATAGGGTAGTAAAAAGCAGCTTTGACCTACTCCAAGAAAGTACCTGCACAGGGAAGAAATCTCAGGTCTCACGTGGGCCACACTAGAAAACCCACAGAGTAGGTGTTACTGTAAGCCCCAACAGCTTTCCTTATTCTTAGTTCTTGGTTCTAGTAACTTCTGAATTTCAGGTTATTGCTTAGACACACCTATTACACATACCTGTTTGGAAGGTAGGATTTGCTCCAGGATACATATTAGGGGAATAGGCAGGAGCAGCCGCTGCATAGCCCATTGGGAAGCCAGCTGGAAGAAGGAGTACATCAAAGTTATTTTCTAGATTGACTGTAAAGCCTAACCAAACTTTATTCCTCCTGTACACCCTTTAATTGAGATGAACCAGCAGATGCCTTCTGATGATGCTTTCTCAGTGTGCCCCTCCTCTCTGAAGCCACCTGAAGCTGAAGGGGACAGCTCAGGAGTCACAAGGGCCATTCTCTTCCGCAAACCTTAATGTTGGCCACACAGCTATTAAGTCAGACAACAGAGGTCTGTGCAACTATCCAGGATTCCCTAAGTTTTATGACCTGATGAAAATGTTCAATTGGTAAAAAACCTCTCTCTACTTCACAAAAATAATGAAATCCTTTAAAGCAGAGCATCTCTGACTTCCCAGATGAGAGAGGTCACAAGCAGAAAGTACAAAGCAGCCTCAGGCAGCTCAAAGCACTTGCTGCTTTTGATACAGATACACTACACTTAGGTGTGATAGAAGACAATGTTTTAGCACTGTGCTGTGATACTCAACAAAAACAATACATGATCCATTCAGGCAACAGCAAAACACAGGGAAACACTTATGCACCAGCATTCATGAACAAGTAGGGCTAAATTATTATGCAATTGATATTCCAAAGATACAAAGTTTGCTGGATTTTAATTAAATAATTTCATTTAGATATTTCAAATTCTATGGATAAAATCAATGACTACTCACATCATCACTGTCAGTTTCAAAACGCTTCTCACATTTGATGCATCCCAGCTTTCTCAAACTCTGAAGTCCTTAGAATTATTCTTTGCAACAAAAGCTATGCTTACCTGGGGACTGACTAAGCACCCTTAGTTTTATAAAGCACTTCGCAAATGTATCAAGTTACATTACTGTTAGCCAGATCCGTTCTGACCACTTAAGAGAAGCATTAGGCTTAAAATCAAAGATAACACACAAGTCATAACAACTTTTCAGAGTGTAAACAGCTCTGAAGATTTCAAAGTCCCCAGCTCCTAGCGAAAGTCCTCCTACAGCTCTATACCTGACTTCCCAACTGCAGCATTATTTCTTACACAATTTTTCAGTTCTCCATTCTTCACAGGTTTAACTCCAAAGAGCTCTGAACCAGAGGAGTTCAGTTACACCAAACAGCAGCTTTAACTTCTAGATAAAACTTTAATCCACATGAGAACATTTGGATATTGATTCCTTGCTACTGTAAACCAATCCAACAACTTCAAATAGATGCAGTGCAATACAAGCAGCTATTAAATATGCAACAGCTTTACAAACACAGTGCCTTCAAATAATACACTCCTCCTAGCTGTATGCTCATCACTTTCTATTATCATGCAATCCATGTAAATTCAATGATCCTGAAAGGAGAAACTGTAGTTTCTATATTAGTAGAGGCAAAAGAAGGAAACTTAGTCATGCAATTATTTTAAAGAGAAAAACTAATGTCATAGAATCATAGAATGGTTTGGGTTGGGAAGGTCCTTTTAAGATCATCTAGTTCCAAGCCCCCGGATATGCTAGTCTACTTTTCATTTTACAGGATGTTCTGTGTTTATCCCATGGTCTTTACGTGAGAATGAGAGCTCAGTAAGCTCTAGCAGCATCACGGGCAGAGCTAACTGACAAGGCTGAGCTCAGGAGTCACACTTCAGAAGCTGACTAACTTCTGCAGGCAAGAATGTCAAGCCACCAGCTTGAAATACAGCAATTCAAGCACATTTATACCAACTTTCTTTAAATTCCAGTTATTCCAGTTTATGGCAATGCAAAGACCAGCAGATCTATCCATGTATGTACAGACAGTAGTATCTATAACTTCTCATCTTCTATTCTATTGTTCCTGTGTTGTTTAAACTGCTATTTACAGGTCCGTAATAGTCCATTTTCCTAAGTAAATTGAAGTACTACTTAGATAAGACTAAATGATGACTGAAAAGCAACGTGTGAACAGTTGTAAGTTAAGTGAACAGTTACAAGGGAAACCCTGGCAAATATAAATCTGTGTTTAGAAAATGAAAGGAGATATAAGTATCAATTAGTATCAGCACCCTGTTGCATCAAAAGAGGGGTGCTCACAGGGCAAGGGAGAAGACAGTCCCCCTCTTCTCTGCCCTTACGAGGCCCCACCTGCAGCACTCCAGCACAAGAAAGAAGGTGAGCTGCTGGAGCCAGGGGTCCAGAAGAGGCCCACAAAGGCACTCAGAGGGCTGGAGCACCTCTCCTATGAAGAAAGGTTTAAGAAGTTGGGCTTGCTCAGCCGGAAAAGAGAAGATTCCTGGGAGATTATGGCCATCTAGCACGTACTGGGAGCTTATAAACAGGGGAGAGCAACTTTTAATAAGGTCCAACAGTGATGAAGACGAGGGAGAGTGAATTTTAACTAAAGGAAGAAAAATTTAGATTAGATGCTAGGAAGAAATCAGTTACCTAGAGGGCAGTGAGGCTCTGGCACTGCTGCACAGAGCTGTGTGTGTCCCATCCCTGGAGGTGCTCAAGGACAGCTTGAATGGGACCCTGGGCAGCCTGAGCTGGCAGGGGGCAGCCAGCCCATGGCAAGGGGTTGGAAATAGATTATTATTAACGTCCCTTCCAATCGAAGCCATTCTGTGATGTACACTGTAATAATCTTTATCTCAATCTGAAGAAAGACTTGACAAATCAATTATGAATATAGAGATAATCGTACTGCAACTGACATTAAGCAACTGCTGCACGCCTTATGATAATATTATTCTAGCCCATATAGCCAATTGAGATGGAGAGTAAGACCATCCTGCAAGACTTACGGTTACACAGCATCAGCTTTGCAATCCACAACTGAACCATTCCAGTCACTCAACAGACTTAAACACTGCAGTACTGGACTTTTTTGTCTTATCAATACTGTAGAAGAAATTCATAAAGCTACACTAACTTGAAGATAAAATAAAAGTACCTAAATGGGAATCAACAGACAGAAAGATAGAAGGGCTCATATACATCTAATCCAAAGCAAACTCACACATCACTATTTAGAAGGAACACAAAAATGGAAAAGAGGAGCTTCAGTACTTGAAGTTGCAACACAAATTTTAAAACTGTAAATCAGTAGGAAGACCTAGTACAGAGATTATTAACTGATGTGCTGAATGACTTCTAGCTCCCAACACAGATCAACCTGCCTGTGAAGGCAACACATTCTGATACATAAAAATCACAGTACATAAAATTGGAGTTGATCGACCGTGCAAATTCTCCTAGAATGGAATAATTAACTTATACCACAAAGGTAAAAAAGGCTGCATCAAGAAGCTGTTTGAAATGCTTCACAGAGGAAATGGCTTCTTTTCAGTCTCCTTGGAAAGTTTTGTCTGTCCACATCTAATTATTGCTTTATTAAACTTCGGAACTATAGAGAGATCAGAAACCAGAATGCTCACACTGAGAATTAGGTAGGAGGCTGGAAAACAGCAAGAAACCTGAAAACAAGTGAGAAGCAAGGAAAACAAGAAATATATTTACTTCTCTGTTTTTAAAGTACTTTTTGGTCATTTTCTTGGTCCAAACTTCACTGCTTTCTCTTCTAATTCTTGTTAACAGCATCAGTCAACTAGAATAAAGAAGATTGGCTCCTCTTCTTGCAGGAGATAATTATGTGAGCTCCCCAGATAAGTCACTTTGCAAGACATATTAACATTATAAAACAGTACAACCAACACGACTTTTGAAATTCCACTTTTTAAATTAAAAGCAAAACAAGAAACCACAAACAAAAGATCATCATACAGAACCCACTAATGAGCAACTACTCTTTGACTGCAGAGACTAACAGACCAAAGTTTAATTGAAAACAAAAATAAGGGAGTTACCTGGATAACCAATTCCTTTGGCATTTGCATAGGGAACCCCAGAAGATCCAGGGCTATACACAGGATTCATGATTTCAGTAACTATCAGGAAAAAAAAGAAACATAGATTTACTCAAGTACAGTGAAAGCTTGACATCTCAGCAATTAAAAATGTAAGCAGAACTGAAGAAAATGAATAAAAAGCAGCAATTCCACTGCTCACACCATCAGAAAACAGTAGTTAGAAGGCAAGACGGAGTTATCGCAGAATTATGTTTCAAGGCATCACTAACTCTCATTCAGATAGAGAATCTCCTACAAATGAAGTATTCTCTGCTGCAGTTCATGCTTCCAAAACAGTCCCACCCCAAAGAGCTTCCCCATGGCACACAGCTCCATAGCTCACTGCAGGAGCAGCAGGCTTCCCATCAACCTGTTGTTTACCACCTATACATGTTGGTTTCCTCCCCTTTCTTCACTGAATCATCCAGCCAAGGGATGCAAATACTCAGTCTGTTAGTATCGGCAGTACAAGACCAGGATTCCAATCCTTTACCACCACTAAATCCAGCCCAAGTATTGTAGAAATAAGTGGAAAGAGGCCTGTATTTGAAAGCTAGCTCCATTACTGCTATGTTCTTCAGAGCATGAGATGAGCTGGCAACCGGGTCCACTCATTTCTGGTTCTGTGTATATTCACACACCATAAAGGTACCTATAATTAGCACTGCTGTCAGGAATAAAACCCAAGCACCGTTTTCAAGCAGACCTTGTACATAAACACCAAGGCAAGTAAAATGGCACTGCAGATGTGTAAGCCTTTCTAGTAAGTCTGTGTACATCCAGGAACACAAATCACATCAGAGCTCACCCAGCATCTCCTGCAAGGGAACTGTTTGCAACCACTCTTCTAATATTTTACAAAAAAAAAAAATCCCCATATTTTAACCCAACTACATTCAGCCTTCTGATTCTGTGTATTTACAGCTGCTGTGAGTGCAGGTGTCAGTCTGTCACTACAAACAGGCTCTGATGGCACAAGAGCAGGCCTGGCTATGAAAGCAGGCTTTCTTGCTAAGTGCTGATACTTGGTACTTGAGTCACTTCCTCTTCTGCACCTCAAGATGCACAATCTTAAAGGAATACTGTGCTGTTAAGCAGTTACACCACACTATTTTAATTACAGAATATGTTATGGCAGCAATCGGAGCTAAGTCTAGCAAGATAGGTGCCCTGATAAACTTATGGTAAGCAACCACATGAAGCACATGCAGTTTGCTTTCTAAAACGAGTAACGCTAAGAACAGCTCTGCTGCAAGAGTCTTACTATTTTTGCTTTATTCAGGAACTGGATGAGTTTTAAGGTCGCTCCCAACCCAAATCATTATGTGATTCTATGGAAGGGACTCTAATTTACTTGAGAATTTCCCTTATTAATTCCCTCCATCTCATTCACATTTTGCTTCTCCTCCACTGTTGAATTTGTCACGTTTTGGCCTCCAAGCTTATAAAACCTCTGAAAGGCTCCCTTCAATTGAGGGAAAGATATACCCTTCTACTCAAAATGAACACTCTCCCACAAACCCACATCCCTACAAATACCTCTCTGCAGTCCACGTGACCAGAAGGAAAGGACCCTTTAATCACACCGTGACTGAGTGACAAGAAGGAAGCAAGAAATGAGCCTGGGAAAACAGCAATAGTGCTCTATAAATATTTGAGTAAAATAACAAACAAATAACCAACAGCCATTAGGTCTATTAGCAGTCAATGACTGCAGGAGAACACAAGGACATACATTCTGGGGGATGTACAGGAAAGGTCAGGCAACTCAGGCTTGAGCTTTAAAGAAAGGGCAATTAAGAAAGGGCAGAAACCACGGCACTACAAACCTGCAAACTGGCTTATTGGAAAAAAACAAAGTCAACTTCCACTTCAAACGAAACCATGCCTTGAAACTCGCAGGCACTCATCTCAGTCAGCACAACTTGAGCTGTACAGGTATGTGATTTTTACCGCTGCTGCTTTTGCACTGAAATGCAGAGAACTGCCCATATGCAAAAAGCACTCAAGTTTTTGTACTGCAGACAAAACTTTGGATCCAATTCTAATTTAAAATAATTATTTTCAGGCCTTCTCTGAAGGACCCAGCATCGTGTAAACATAATTATACAGTATTATCCAGCGGTTGCAATTGTCCCACCCTTAGTGTAATTGTACTTGGAAGTACATCTGTTACACTGGAATACAGAACCCTGCAGTCCACCTTTCCATAAGGCTTAAAGTCCACATGAAACACGAGGCAAAGCAGTCTGAAGAGAACACAGAGATGTGTGGTTTTCAGCCTTTCTGTTGGCATCCCCTCCAAAGCATTCTCATGCTAATGCGTATGTAAATGTGTCTACAGTGCATCACCTGTATAAAAATTGCACGGTCAACTGCATATAAATTACCCAGTCAACTAATTCCTTCAGCTGATGTGAAGCTAATCATGTTTATTAAAGATACTCTGATTAAAAGATTTTGCAAGCATGCTTAGCAAGGGCAAATGCTTCACCTTCCGTTCTTTCCCAAAGCCAAACAATCCAACAGTTTTGACAACGCCAGTTACATCTCATCCTGGGACAGACACAAGGTCAGTCACCCACCCTCTTTTTAAAGCCATGCTTTGGGGAGCTGAGCACAAAGACCAACTGTCACTAGTGCTGAAGCTCCAGCACTCCACACGGAACGCTCTTTTCCTCCTGCAACAGGCAGAGCGAGCACGTTTCTAGGAATTTTTGCTTTTTGAAATTATTTTACAGACAAGTATGAATGCAAAAAAGGAATAACAAAACGGACTGTTGCAACTGGACAGATCAGTATGATGGGAAAGGCATTACAATAAGGTACAATGACAGGACCAGCATGATAAAGGAAGGGCAGAAGATTGCTCACCTATGTCAAAAGATTCCAGGTTTGTAGGGAAAGCTTCACTAAGGATGGATCTCCAGAAACAGATCCTTCCCCAGGGGCAGTCAGCCCTTCAATGAGGTCTAAGAGAGGTGCAGCCAGGCTTTGCCAGCCCTTCCTGTCTCACAGCTGCATTGCCTTCACCTGTGCTCCCAGGGCTGACTGGGTCCCTTCTCCAGGTGCTCAATCAGTGGTGTAGGACAGGACTCAGCATTTCCCAAACACAGGCCAATCAAACACCATGAAACAAATTACAAGCTCCTTTTTGACATATATGTTTTCTCACTATTTATTTTCAAAGTTATGCAGAAAAATTATTGGAACAAGATCTGCTGAATGATACTTTGTGCTCCTTTTATTACAGTTCTATCCCAGGAGTCAGGGAAAAATCTCTCTTGAATAAGTACCTTGCCTAAAGCACTGCACCATGTGCCCACTACCATTTTCATTCTTGTAAGTTAAGCAGACTCTCATTAAAACACTACAGTACGTCACATCTGTCCATCCTTGAATACTTTCAGAATGCTCTTAGCATTCTAAAAGAGGAACTTGTAAACAATTCCTTAGCAGATGCTAAGTTAACTACCATCTTTGGAACATTCAACATTTTCCCTGTTTGATTTCTAGTCAAAGCTTCAAAGAAGCAAAATTCCTAAAAGTAACACAATCCCAGAACTGCAAGGGTTGGAAGGGACCTATGGAGATCATCTACAGTTCAACCCCACCTGCTGAAGCAGGTTCCCTAGAGCAGGTTGCACAGGAAAGCATCCAGGTGGATTTAAATATCTCCAGAGGAGGAGACTGCACCATCTCTCTGGGCAGCCTATGCCAGGGCTCTGTCACTCTCACCATAAGGAATATGTCTCTCATATTCAGATGGACCTTGCTAAGTTCTAGTTTATGCCCCTTGTCCTGTCACTGGGCACCATTGGAAAGAGCCTGGCTCCATCTTCCTGACCCCCATCCTTTAGCTATTTACACGCATTGATAAGATCCCCTCTCAGCACTCACTGCTCCAGGCTGAACCGTCCCAGATCTCTCAGCCTTTCCCCACCAGGGAGATGCTCCAAGCCCCGACCATCTTTACAGCCCTGCACTGGACCCTCTCCAGCAATTCCCTGTGTGCCGCAACTGGAGAGCTCAGAACCGGCCCCAGTGCTGCAGACATGGTCTCCACAGGGCAGAGCACGGGGGAAGATTACTTCCCTCACCCTGCTGGCTCCCCCAGGTACCACTGGCCCTCCTGGCCACAGGGACACAAATCCAGTAGTTCTTGCCCCTTGTTCCAAATAGGGCAGGGACCCGTGGATGTCCGTGATGGATCAGTGCTTACAAAGAACTGCTATACCTCTTGCTTCCAGCACGCAGTCCCGTTCTGGCATTCCAACTGGGAAGCGAGACCAGCGCAGTCCATTGGCAGGATTCTGACTTTGCTGGAGCTTTCTGGGCAGAGGTAGCTGCTGTGTTTCCTGCCTACCAATGTAAGAGAGCTGAGACACACCACCAAATGCATACGACTGCACTGGTTCCAATGCAAGAGAGAGAGCAGGCCCAGATAGCTGCAGCACAGCCTGGAGTGGTAGAGCCATGGCCTGGAGAAGGACAAGCAGCACATCTGCCCAAGTTCACACACAAAGCAAAAGACAAAGCTGGAAGCACCATACACAAGCAAAATTTCCTTTGTTGCTCCAGTTACAAGACATCCCTTTCACAGAGGAAAAGGAACACTGACAAACATCCCAGTTTCTGATTTGTGTGCTTGTGTATATGCAGGCATTCATTTTCTTACCTTTTAAGACCAAACAGGAATAAAGCACTTAAGAATGCTATTGGTCCGAAATAATTAAAAACCCTTATCTGTAAGCCTATTCTACTAGTTCTTTGGGATTTCTTTTCATTTTTGAAGGCTGACTGACAGCACTGAAATAGCCATACATTAATAACAATAGCACTTGTGCAAAGTGTGAGGAAGGACTGACACAGAGTGCCTACATGTTGAAGACGCAACATAATTAGTTCCATTTATCATTCATACAAAGGAAACCTATGTGAAAAACTTAGTATTGAGATCCTGCTGGTGAACCAATTTCATTTCTACTTCACGGTGTTCTGGTCTTCCAAAGCATTTCAGCAACACAGCAACATCACCAATTAAATAAAGCAAAACAAAACAAAACAAAAACCAAACACAACATCTATAACTATAGAAAAACTTAAACCAATGGATTAGTACTTCTTGAAGCCTGCATCTCATTGCTTATTGCTATTGCACAAGAAGAGGATATCTGCTAACTCCCATCCTTGCATCTCCAGCGTAACTCGGAGCTCACATACATGGACTCACTTTTGAGTCAATGTTATTACTCGAAAGATGTGGAACAGCACAGCAAATTCATCAATTCTTTAAGAGCTTCAGAAGCCCATCTATTGCCAACATTGGGCAAGTTCATCAACAAGCAGACGCACAGAAAACCTAAATCTGAAAGATTTAAAACTTCACTACGTGAAAAATCCCGTTCACGACGTTCTGGTTACATTTGCAGGCTCTGCTTCTCCACAAATTGCTGTCCCATGGCACACACTGAAAAGGAACTGTCACAAGTTCCAAACAGAGAGGGGTTTGCTGATGGACTCTCAGCCTCTCCCACTGCCTGAGCTGAAAGGTGAAGTGTGAAATGAGTGCCACAGAAGGCACAGGGCAGCAGAGAGGTGCTGTGACACCAACGAGACACGTTACAGTTCAACCACCTCGGGGCAGACACAAAGCCCGGTCCCGCTAAGCGGGACGCACAGCGGGACGAACGGCCCAGGAACGGAGCTGATCCCGCACTGACAGCCCCGCAGCGCTTCAGACAGAACTTCTGACACTTCTCACAGCAGGAATCTCACCCTTTGTTCAGGACGCTCCGGACGAGCGCAGAAAGCACAGCTCGCACCGCGGCCCGGCCAACACTTCTTCCTCCCTCACCTCGCAGAGGCACCGGGACAAACCCGCCGCGCACACCGCCTCCCGCCCGGCCGCACAAAGCAAACGCGGAGATGCGGCGGCGGCGCAGCGCCCGGCCGCGGAGGGCCGCCCCGACACCTGCTCCGTGGTAAGCTCGGCGGTAAGCTCCAGGGTAAGCTCCGGCGCGGCCCCGCCTGGCGGCCGCCACCCGCCCGCCCGCGGGACGACGGCATCCCCTCCGTGCCGCAGGGCGCCGGGCCCGGGATGACGCGGCCGCGGCCCGCAGCCGGAGCGCGGATGGCCGCGGGCCGCCCGAGGCGCCTTACATAAGGGCCGGAGCAGCTCCGGAAGCGGGTGCCGCTCGCGGCCGCAGCGGGCCTCGGCGCCGGGCACTCACCGGGCTGCAGCGCTTCGTGGTGGCGGTCTCGGCTGTCTCGCTGCGTGCGTAACGCGTAACGCGCAGTGCGTGCGTGAGGCGGTGGCGGAGGGGCGGGGCCGGGCGGGCGGTGCCGCCTGCGAGACGCGGTGGCCGCCGGGCAGCTCCAGCCGCTCCGCGTCCGGCCGCACCGAACGACTGCGCACCAACGCGGCGGCCTACGTCACTTCCGGGTGGAAGGGGGGGAGGGCTGCGTGCGGCCGGTGCGGGACCGAGCGCCTGCGTCACGTGACCGGAAGGCCTCGGTTTTGCCCCCGGCACGTGACGCCGCTCGCCCGCCTCTCCGCCGCCATTTCCGTGGCCGGGCTGAGGGAGCGGCCGTGCGGCGTTCTGTGCGGGCGGCTCTTGTTGGGAGAGGGCGGCTGGTGTCGCCGCTCGGGACGGCAGTAGGCCTCGTGCGTTGTGGTAGAGAGCTGTGCTGCCCTGTGGGAAGCTGGCTGAGAGGGCGCGGGGCTGCTGGCCGTGCTGAGGTGACTGCAGAGAAAGGCCGCTGTCAGGCTCCTCGAGAAGCTGGCACGCGGGGTGACCCGCGCTAAGAAGGCTGTGCGGGTGGCAGATCAGAGAGGTTGAAGTCCTGTCTCAACTGAGCCTTCGGAGGAAAGTAATAAAGGTCTTAAGCAGCATCCCAGTAGTGCTGGTAACTTGTGGCAAAGGGCACGAGGCAGTGCTCGGTGCTGTTTGATGTCTGTTGAGGAAACTCTGCCAGTGCTTGGAGGCAGCCTGAATGAAAAGCATTTGTCCGGATGCAGACAGTGCCATTAATTTTATGAGGTTCTTTGCAGGCATTGTGACTAATGCTACCAAGAAAGATGGAGCTGCCACCATGAGAACGTAGTTCTTAGTTATCCTGGGTTGCATATGGACACATGGCATTGTGCTGCTGGAAAGGGTGATCAAAACCAAAGCGCAGCAGGTAGGAGGCCAATGGGCATCAGGTGTCTGTTTAGAATTGGTGACTGTGCACTGCAGCAACATTCTGTGCAGCAGCTCTGTGCTCTGGCAGCCTGGCGAGACAAACGTTACAATGAACCAGCAACTGCTTGCATCCCAGCAGTGAGAACAATACCAGGTACTGCATCAGCTTTTTCTCTGAGAAGGGCCCTGTTACAGCAGGTTGAGCTCTGGCCGACACACAGCCCATATAAGTGGGTCTGGCATCCCATGGGTTTACCTGACATTGCAGGGCACCTTGGAGACCTACTGATCTCAGGGAAGTAGTTTCACTACATTTCCTTCACTTAGGGATATGCCATATGATTAACAGCCTTTTCTGCTTCCTCACTATGCGTTATTAATAAAAAGCTGATGGGTATTATTATTCTTACCAGATGTCTAAAAATACAAGTATGCCTAAAATGTACTTTAACTCTTCTCATATAATATTTCAGCTGAAAAAAAAAAGTCTGATACAAAACAGATGACAAAGTGGCAATGCAAGTTCTTGCACACTGGCAGCACAAATAAGCAAATGACTGGTTTGTGCAATTTTTATTCTTGTGTAGTAGGTATGTCTTGTACACTCTTGCCAACCAATAAAATACAAAAAGTATGTGTGCTTAAGAAAAAAATAAAAGGATGGAAATAAATTCTAAAAGCTAATAAAGATGAAGACTTCTTAACACTTCTGATGTTTTTCTCCTATACTGTCGTCGTTTCAGCATTAACATGTACGAGTGATAATGTAGCAGAATTGCAAATTGATTCACAGCTCACTGATGTTTGTGACAGATAGAACACCTTGCACTTTTCTAATTATCCTCATATGCCTCCCTCCTATTGCAATACAGTATCCAGTAATGCAGGTACACTGCAATGAACAGCGAGTTGTTACATTGACTTTGGCTACACTGCAGAAAAACCTCTACCTTCAATACTGAGACAGGAGTGAATGTAATGGTGACTCATAAAGATGGTGTGGAGCACTGTATACAACACAGTACTTCTCCTTTGATTGTGATTTGTTTTGGCAAAAGGAGAGAGATCTATTTGGGGAATGAGAGCTCATAACTGCTGCAACCACACTAATACTCCAGCAATTTGTAGATGTAATTTACACTTCAACACATGTGTTGGAGAGGACTCGAGTTTTGGTTACAAGGAAGTGACAGTAAAGTCAGTACAGGGAAAAATACCATCTATAGAGACAGAGTATTTGCTTTGAAATGAATTCTCATGTTTTGTAGAATATTACATATTTTTGAAAGAAAAAAATAATCACCATCCCCCCGATATCCTGTATTACTAAAGATTTTCTTTGCTGTCACCTGGCTCATCTGCGACTGTGCTGCTGTGGGAAACGTGTACCTTCAACACCTACACGGACTTGCCCTGAAGAGAGCTGCCTTGGATAGCCACTCAGTGGCCGCTAGGAGCTATTGCATTAACGTGATAATTGCTTGCACCTGGGTTTACTCGCTTTCTTTGTATGCGAGCAGTACTTACGGAGCACCAAGGACTTTCCAGCAAGCTGGGTGTTCACAAGACACAGAAGGGGACACAGCCAGGAGAGCTGGCCCAGACTGACCAAAGGGATGTCTCAAACCACACGGCATCAATGTTAAGTAATGAAAGCTGGGGAAAGAAGGAGGAAGGGGGGATATTTGGAGAGATGGTGTTTGTTCGGGGGAAGTTCTTTACAGAGAGAGTGGTGAGGTGCTGGAACAGCTGCCCAGAGAGGTTGCGGATGCCCCATCCATCCCTGGAGGTGTTCAAGGCCAGGTTGGATGGGGCCCTGGGCAGCCTGGTCTAGTATTAAATGTGGAGGTTGGTGGCCCTACATGTGGCAGGGGGTTGGAGATTCATGATCCTTCAGGTCCCTTCCAACCCTGGCCATTCTGTGATTCTGTGTGATTCTTTGATTCTGTCTTCCCTGTTATGTGTGCTGAACCCTGCTTTCCTGGGCATGGCTGAACATCTGCCTGCTGATGGGAAGTAACAAATGGACTCCTTGTTGTGCTTTGCTTGCACACAGATTTTACTTTACCGAGTGAGCTGTCTTTACGTCAACTCATGAGCTCTTGCACTTTTACCTTTCTGGTTCTCTCCCACATCCTATCTGGGGAGCGTGAGCAAATGGCTGTGTTGTTCTGAACTGCCTGCTGGGGTACAAATTGGTATATCTTGATTAAAAAGTAGGTTTGGGGCAGTTTTGATTGCCTTCAGCAAGACTGGTAAATACTATACTATTACTCATAAGCATTTCTCATTTTTTACTTCCTCTGTTCCACTCCTTTTTTCACCACTCAGAAGCTCTTCTCATGGTCCTCCCCCTTATTTTTTTCCTTTTGTTGTTCAACAAGATCAAAATGCCATTTCTGTAGACCTTTAGATCTGTCTCCATCATTAAACATCTTAATTGTGTGTTGTTTTTTTTTTTAAATCAAATACTTAGGGTACCAAACTCAATGGCTGAACCAAGAAATGTGCAAACCTATTATGATTCTCCACAAGCATCTGCTAGAATTGTGCTGACACACAAAACACAGAAATACAGCATGCCATTTTCCCCAGTTCTCCTCCTTTCTCAATAGTGGGCACATTCTCTTTTAATAGGAGTTTAATTTCTTGAGGTTGATGTATGGGACACATGCTTTTCCAGAATCACAGGCCCATCACAGATATATTCATCAGGTACACAAAACCAAAACAAAACGTGGGCATCAGCTGTAGCACAGCTTTAGCTCAGATTCAGGAATGAAAAATGTATTACTGAGCAAAACCATTATTTTTAATTCTGTTTTATGAGCATCAGGAGTATTTTCCCTCACTGCATGCCTACTTTCTGCATACCTAGCATAAAGAAAGTATGCTCTGCTTCAGTTCTTTCTCTCAATGATTTTTCTGAACAGACATTCAACATTCTTAATTCCAAAGCATAAAATGATAAAAGTAGTTAATATATGTAATTAAATAACCAGACTAAACACTGTTTCCATTGTATTGGAGAACAAAAGTGTACAACAGCAAACATTGTAACAACTTGATAATGATCCAAATCGAATGTCTGAAAGCCAAGAATGAAATCAAAACAGAATTTGAAATGTGTGTAAATGTCAGTGCCTTGTGACTGCTCAACTCTACTCTGCGATTACACAAATAAATATAAATCCATTAGGTGAAATCCTTAATCTACTGATTAGACTGCTTTAATACTAAATGGAAGCAAATTAACTACAGAACTACAGATAAATGTTTACTGTCATACAAACTAGTATCAGTAGAATATAATTCCTGAAGTTTTATAAAATAATGTCTTCAGTGTTGCCCTATATTTGCCCAAATCAAGAGAACAAGGAAAAACACTTGGAAGAAGAAGCCAATTAATATTCTTTGTCATCAACCTGTCCCTGTTCTGGAATCTGTGGCTATAAACTGTTGCCATTTATGCAGGATAAATGCAGGAAACACACATTTCTTTATAGAATAGGCTGTGGAAACTAGAATAGACTTTACGTTTGTTTATCAAATGGAATGGTGAAAAAGCCAACACCTGAACTGAAGTCTACAGTCAGTGATGCTCAGCAATCCATGCTGCATGGGTAAAGGGATTTCACAGACAGCTACGTGCCACTGCAGCAGTAGGCAGGATGATAGGGTTTGAAAGCACTGTGTGTGCCTGTCCAGGAGAGCAAGAAAACAGAGAATCCAAAGAAGGCTGTCAGGACTAGCTTTGGGATCGTGGCCAGGATCTTCTGGCCAATGGTTAACTGAAAGAGACTAGATAATATGAATAAAGCAACTGTCTTTGCTTAATTTCTCTTCTGTCCAAGGAAATGGACCTTTGTATATTCTTTGTAAATCACAAGGGCTACATCAAAGTAACATGCTACTCCATTCCCTGGTTCTTCTATTGGAAAGCAACTGACAAGATTCCAATATTGACTACTTACTCAGGTAAAGCAAAAGCTGCATTCTTGATCTATATTCAGTGGTATGCTGGGTGTGTAAGCTGGATAGGATGGATGGAAACAAGAAGAGGATTGACTAATTTTGCAAGGCAATTTGGGAGGTGTTCTTTCCTATGAGAGTGGTGAGGTGCTGGAACAACTGCCCAGAAGGGCTGTGGATGCCCCATCCATCCCTGGAGGTGTTCAAGGCCAGGTTGGATGGGGCCCTGGGCAGCCTGGTCAGGTATGAAATGTGGAGGCTGGTGGCAGGGGGTTGGAGATTCATGATCCTTGAGGTCCCTTCCAACCCTGGCCATTCTGTGATTCTGTGAGGTTCAGGAAAATGGCTTTGTTAAAACCATGCAGCACATCCTTACTTAACAAAGCCTTTATGCACCTGTTTAATGTTAACCACATGTGAAAGTCTCACAGGAGAGTCCTTCTACTTTTCTTTCTCTCTATTTCTGCTTTCACTTCTTGTCTCCAGTTTACAGTGGACCTGAGCAAAGGCAGTGAGAGATCATGTGCCATTCAGAGCCACAGCAGCGGGCTGATGTCACTTGGGGATGGAGCACATGGAGCCAGACAGCACGTAGGAGTCCTCAAGGACTAAACAGTGCTTTACGCAGATGGAAATGTAAGCAAATTCAAACTATGAATTTTAGCAAGGCAAGACCGAGTATGTGAGAGCTGAAATTTTTCAGAGGATTAAAGCTTGGCCAAGTATGTGTTGAGTAGGACAGCAAAAAGTCTTTTCTGTGACAGCAAGGCATTGACCCATGTGCCCTACAGAATAAATGTCCCAGTGTTTACTGGTGAAATAGCTGCAAGAATCTTCTGCTTGAGGACAAAATATTGCTTTCTTCTACAACCACCTGGCTACATATGACAAAATGCTCAAACTTCAAATTATCAGCACGAGAGAATTTTCTGAAATGGAACTCAGTTATAAGAAATTGTAAAATAAAGATTCATATTGGAATGTGCCAGAGAATGTTCATCATAGATATAGGATGTGCATATGTGTGTGCACCCATACACATACACACAGTACATACTTATAGTGCTACTACATCATTGAAGATTACATAAACAGAAATATTCCCTAATAATTCAATGTGCTGGTAGTAAAATTAAGGAAATGGGGTTGGACATATGAAGGATGTTAAAAATGTGCAAAAAATGTTCAAAGTAGCTAAATGTTGTGTGAAGTTGCCTGGGTAGTTGCTATTTACAAACGTGGTTACATGCTGTTACCATGGAAACGTGGGGTGGAAAATAAAAGACCAGTGTAACTTCGTCTTGAAGCAACTCTGACTGGGAGGAAAGCAAAAGCTGGCATTCCTCCAGTAGCAGAATAATTGCCTCTCCTAAAGAATGAGCAGTATGTTTTATTGTACTTTTACATACCGTGCAAAGTTTTGAAACACCAAGCAAAGAAGGTGAGGATAGAATGATAGATCTATAGCTTGTTAAGAATCCTATCACAGTACAATTTCTTCTTTTTCCTATGCTATTTACTGCAATGGTAAATACTGATCGTTTTCTAAGTCTGCTTCAAGTTATTTTGCGTCGCTTCCAAGCATACAGTCTGCTAATATCCCCATGGACATCTTTTTCTTATCTGTGTTTCTGCTTTGACGATATGAGGGAAGCATGCTCTAAGGATGTGACTTATTGCCATCAAAACAAGCTTCCTGAGAACTACAAAAGACACAGGGAGATGACCACTGGCCCTGGACATTTTTATGACAATTTTGAATGTGGATTGGCGAATAGACAGAACAAGTTATTCCTAAATAAAAGGTGCAGCCAGGGACACCGCAGCCAGCACTAAGGCTGAAAACCAGAAAGCCACACAGATGTCTGACACATTTGTCTGTCTTCTGGGAATCATTGTGGTGCTGAGAAAGCCCTTCTGAGACAGATGCCCACGGCCACAGACAGATACCAAGTCTGACTGCAGACATGGATGCCACACCTGACAATGTGGTGTTGGATCCCTGGGGCGCTCCAGGTGTTTGCACTGATGGGCTGGCACATTCAGTGTGCAAGGGCTAGGTGATCAGTGAATAAGAGGTCTTATCACCATAGGTTGGAAGTTCCACTGAAGATGTGATTAAAATCCTGATTCGAGCCTGACTTGGAATGCAGTAAAAACAGCACTCTATCTCAGTTCCCTTCTCTGGGGCTGGGAGCTGAGCTCTGCTTGTCCACTAAGCCCTGCATTCAAAGGACAGCAGCAGGCCAAGAGCTGCTGCCACGTTCTTGTACATCGATCCTTTAAGATGAGTGTTTGAACCTCTTTGACATTGGTCTGTCTACTTTTATACAAACAGTTTGTTCTTTTCTCAAGCCACTAATTCATTTCTATAGGTGCACATCGTCCAATTGACATCAGCTGCAATTCCCACCTTTGGGAAGAAGTCCCATTACTGCTGTATGGAAGGAAACACCATTTGCAAAAATCAAATGATAATGGTTCTACACTTTTGCTCTGATAGATAGCTGCTCCCTAAAAGCCACATCTGAAGCCCACTACAGCAGAAACATCCACTAGACAGAGCCTTTATTGGGTAAACATATTACCCCCATCTTTCTATTGAATGATCCCAGGGAAGTGAACCTCCATTCAGTGTGGCTGTTCTTCATTATCCCAATGCTGCAAATTGACAAGCCCTATCGTCCCTCCTCCCTCATTAAACATGCATTTGTTCAAGTCCAGAAAACACATTTATGATGAAGTTAAGCTACATCATAGAACTCCCTCACTTTCCATAGCACAGTGGCACTTCACAGAGACTGATCCACAGGACATTAATGCCATAATGTCTGTGCAATAATGCAGAGCACAGAGGGTCGTCATTGGCGGTGCAGAGTCCGGTTGGAGGCCTGTAACCAGCGGTGTTCCCCAGGGGTCGGTGCTGGGTCCGGTCTTGTTCAACATCTTCATCAATGACCTTGATGAGGGGATAGTGGCCACCCTCAGCAAGTTTGCTGATGATACGAAGTTGGGAGGATTGGCTGACACACCCGATGGCTGTGCTGCCATTCAGCGAGACCTGGACAGGCTGGAGAGCTGGGCAGTAAGAAACCAGATGAGGTTTAACAAAAGCAAGTGTAGAGTCTTGCACCTAGGGAGGAATAATTGCACGCACCAGTACAGGCTGGGGGATGAGCTGCTGGAGTGGAGCTCTGCAGAGAGGGACCTGGGTGTCCTGGTGGACGACAGGTTGGCCATGAGCCAGCAGTGTGCCCTTGTGGCCAAAAAGGCCAATGGCATTCTGGGGTGCATTAAAAAGAGCGTGGCCAGCAGGTCGAGGGAGGTGATCCTCCCCCTCTACTCTGCCCTGGTAAGGCCTCATCTGGAGTACTGTGTCCAGTTCTGGGCTCCCCAGTACAAAAAAGACAGGGATCTCTTGGAAAGAGTCCAGCGGAGAGCCACAAAGATGGTGAAGGGCCTGGAACATCTCCCCTATGAGGAAAGGCTAAGAGAACTGGGTCTGTTCAGCCTTGAGAAGAGAAGACTGAGAGGGGAGCTGATCCAGGTCTATAAATATCTAAGGTGTGGGGGGCAAAGTGGCGAGGCCAGACTCTTTTCAGCAGTGTGCGGAGACAGGACAAGGGGAAATGGCCAGAAGCTGGAGCACAGGAAGTTCCGCACCAATGTGCGCAAGAACTTCTTTACGGTGAGGTGACGGAGCACTGGAACGGGCTGCCCAGGGAGGTTGTGGAGTCTCCTTCTCTGGAGATATTCAAGACCGCCTGGACGCCTACCTGTGCGACCTGGTGTAGGGAGCCTGCTTTGGCAGGGGGGTTGGACTCGATGATCTCTGGAGGCCCCTTCCAACCCCTACGATTCTGTGATTCTGTGAATAAAAATGCCGTATATCATATCTTTATATAGGAAGTGTTTTTGCCTACTTTTTCTCATATTTGATGCTAAGCTACCACATTAAACTAGGGCTATTTCAAGTCATTGTGGTGCCCTGGATTTTTCATTCCGAATCAGCCAGTAGACATGGTAAAAATCTGAACAGAAGCACTTCCTACAGCCATGGATCTAAGGAGCGTGTTCATTCTACCAAGTAAAATGTCATATTTTCAAGATAAGAATGTTACTGCTTTTCCAAATAGGCTTCATGTGAATAGCCGATGTGTCAGCTCCATGACTAGCACTGTGGTGCGAGTGCTGGGTGCTCCCATGGCTTGCTCAGCTGGACAGAGTATGTTTATCAGGATATTCTGCTTGACTCTTCATTCTTTATGTTTTTCTTTATGCTAGATTCTTTCTCTGAAGAACATGGATTTGTAAACTGGTCCTGGTATGAAAATAAAACCTTACTTCCATAAACTGAATGCTGGATTGGGTGTCTCTTTGTTTCACAAACAGTAATTGCTTTCTCAGGAGTAAATTGGTGTGTGTCAGGTTTGTCAGTGACAGTTCAGCCCCACTCGTCTCTAATAAAATCTTCATTTTTAGCACAAGTAAATGACAGAATTTAAAGGCTGACTACTTACGAAAAGGCTGGGTGTCTAATTAAAAGATTAATTTATTTCAGCTTAAAAGAGTATCATTTAGTCACAAGAAGAATATTACAAATATCTACTTCATCCCAGTGAGACATTTCTTTTGATAAGCAGCAAAATATGGCAAATAAAGACAATTCTCTAGTACCACATCTTGATGAAGTGTAGTAACCATTAGACCTCTGTACGTTGACTGAATTTACTAAGAAAAGGAAGGCAGTAAGCACAGTGACAGTAAGTCATGCACACAGAGACAGACAATATGCCATTCACGGCTCTCTGCATTGCCTTGACCTTCAGAGCCCTGCATTTGGCCATAGAGACAATGCTTGCCATTGGAGATGTATTATTTTATGCTGCTTAATGACTACATAAAGCTATTCCAAACTCCATTAAGCCTGATATTCTTTCTATCATCCCTGTTCCCTCAATTAATGCAAACCTTAGAGGAAAAACAGGACACAGCTTTGACACATCTCTGATAGATTTCAATCCTGTTTGAAAAGAAATAGAAGGACTAAACTAATAATTCTGAGTATCCTCAGCTCTCGTACTTTCTGGAAGTGCCCAGAAAATCCCAGATACACCTATCTACACAAACTCTTGATACCTGACCTAGTAGTACAAGTCTGATCAGTTGTGTGGAATTTCCCCTGCATTTTCCTTCAACCCCAGCTGACTGACCTCAGCATCACCCTTTTTTTTTTTTTCTCTCTCCCTCTTTTCCTCTGCCAACACAGAAAGCTAGAGCAGCCGTGCTTAAGAACGAATAAAACAAAACCCTCGTGGCAGACACAGCGGCTGCAGCCACGCCGTTCCTTGTTCAATGCAGTGCCTGTTCCTGGAGCCGTGTGACCGCAGCCAGCTGCACCCACAGCCCTGTGCCCACAGCTGCATGCCCCAATGCCAGCTGGCTGCCTCTGGGCTGCGGCAGCACACAGACTGACAGACACTGAGGGTCTGGGATGGACAGTGGGCTCCGCTGTTTGGGATGCGGCTGTGTGCGGTGCTGGGAGAAGCAGAGCCTGAAGTGGGTGCAGGTCTTAAAGTGAACCAAAATCTGAAAACAGAACAGTTATCCAGCTAGGCAAACAGTTTGAAACATGGCGGTGGCAAGTAAGGACAAGTTGCAGAGAAGAGCACGTTGGTAGACTGCATAGCCTCTGAGGGTTATATTTCCACAAGTGGTGTCAGGTATTTCTGAAGTATTACTGGCTTGTACCAACTGTGTCTCACCTTATGACGGTTCCTGAGAGCGAGAGCTGTTCTCTGTGCATATGAGCCAAGACAGCCTTTGTTACATTTGATCAATTCCTCTGTGAAAATGACTTTTTAAAGAAATCAGTAATGTATTCTGAGCTGCAATAACCATCATCCGCAGACATGCTGCTTTCATAGCACTTACGCGTGTGACAAGAGTGCTAGAAGATGTAAATCAAAAGAGCATTCTCCTCGGCTGTACCCAGCCCCTTGAAAGCTCTGCTTATTCCCTTGTAAACTGTGTGTGCTCAATGTATTACTACATGAAAATAATCGCCCACTGTCCTCAGTGTGGATCTCACTCCTTGCCAGTCCTCCCAGCTGAACTGGCAGGGATGACCCCAGCAGTGAGGGTTGTTTCTGCAGCTTCGTGGTGTAAAGAGTGACACGGAACAGGACACCTTGCTCTTCCCTAGCTGGCAGTCTTCTGATACAAGGACAAAATTGGCCTCCTATTTCAGCTCGGGATCATTTTTGCCTCCACTTTGTGTGAAAGCAAAGGGTTCCTTGGAACGCTGGAAGTTTTGATTAGGGTAAGTGCATGGGAGTAAACTGGAAATGATCCATCTGCAAAACCTGACATCTGCGCTGTATTTCTGCTATGCTTGCAACTAAATGAGGAGAGGTTGCATTTTATTCCTCTAACAAATGATGTATAAAATACATCTGACAAGCCTGTCGTTAAATTGTTGGGTATACTTGCTGCTGTCTGATAAGGAGAGAGCATCGCTGTAGATCACCTAATTTGAAGCTCTTCCTGTCAGAATCTGCACATGACTTCAGAGCAGAAAATGGAGGTGAGAGCATTAAGGCACACAGAGGATCCATGGACAAAAACAAAAGGGAAGCATGCAAGTCAATTAGCAGCAGAACTCAGCAATGATAGCAGCATTTTTAAATGTATATATGCTTTTTAACCAGACCAGCATTATTTGGGTATGGGGCAGAGCTCAGTGTGGTTGCAGGGCAGTGCAGTATTGATGTAAGCACTGCGTCATTCCCCATCCTTCTGTCTCCTCCAAGCAAACAGCTGACAGAGCTCTATGCAGACTTTGGAGAAACACCTACTCCTAAGCAATGCAATTACTTGAGGTGAGCAACAGTGAGAGTAACAGTCACTATTTAGATAAACCATTATTATTATTACTATTATTATTATTATTATTATTTTGATTCAAGGAATGAGCAAACCCCTGCTCTCTGTGCTTCTTCAGTCATCTTGGGCATTGTCAAAGCACTTCAAAGTACAGCAGGAAACCTAGATCTGGATTTCTCTTTCCACTTAGTTGTAGGCCCCTTACATACCTGAATTAGGAGCAGTATCTCTCTAAGGTTTATGTTCATTCAATGGAGAGACAATGGTGCCCTCAGACAGTGGCTGGAATTTGAGGTGGGTGGAAGCAATGCCTGGAGAGGCCTTTCTGTCTTCCAGAGATGGTCGAGGGAATCTGGAATGACTACATCACTGGCCTGGTGCCTAAACAAAGTATCTGAAATCGGATGGGATGAATTGGTAACACAGAAGTATCAGCACAAGGCCTCAGAAAGCTAAGAAGGAAGACGCCACACATTCCTTGGGTTATAAAACTGATTCCTAACTGCTTCTTTAGACACTGTGTTGGCAAATCTGGGCCTCGAGCTATACAAATGGCGACAGCCCAAGGAAGCTTCCATGAAGTTGTCATGCATCATAACTTGGCTGCTTTTATTTAAGCACTCTCAGAGGGATGATATACATTACAGTGGCTCAATGGCTGGCAGAGGGAAGGGCACCATAAAGTGACTTTTCAGAAATGAAACCTCTCCAAATCAATAATTATCATCATAGGCTTATCAGGTTTGGAAAATTGCAGCCTTCAAAGAAGGACAAGTTAATTTTAGGAGTTACCCACTATGTCAGTGCAGCAAAACAACCAATTAGAATACTTTTCTGCAATCCAAGAATCTCAAAACCGACTCAAGGGCTTTCAGGTTCTTTCATGCCGGGAATTTTATTTAGAGGTAGAATATTCTCATTGTAAATCTTGACCTGGTTAGATACGAACACACCAGAGCTCCAGAAAAGTTAGGGCAGATGTATTAAAAAAGATGATACGCTGATGTGTTTGTAATAAGTGCTGCAGAGGAACACGAATGACTGGATCCTTGGATTTTCACTATGGAGATCTCTTTCCAGCTCCAAGTCCCAGGGGGCTGCCAAACGCCAGGCTACAGGAGCCAATCCTTGCTGAACGTGAGAAGAGGGGATTTTTTCTTTCTTCTTGCAGTGTCCTCATGGTTTGACTCAGCACAGGTGCTTATCAATAGGAATAACCCCAGGGAAGTCAGTGCCTGACTGATTAGGGATTATTAGATCTTCAGCTGTGCTAATTCTGAGGGAAAATGAACTCTCTTGATATGCCTGGAAATTTCTAAATGCCTATTCTGCAAGTACTTTTTCTCTTGCTTCTATCACAGCAGGCCTGGCTGAGACCAAAACCCACTGCAAACCCTAGTACTACACAAAACACAGCAGGAAGAATTCATGTCCCACAGATGTTTAATTGTTCTGAAGATCTGTGGTTTTTTCAGAATCTAGAATGACACTTCAGGAAATAATGTTTGCAAAAATTGCTTCAAGCCATGTCTTTGACTGAATTAATTTATTTGCAGGCACGGATATTTACTGAATATTATTGCACAGTAGCAAACCAGACAATGTACCTTGAAATACAGGCACAGGTGGCAATAAAAGTATGGTGAAACAACAATCCGTGAAATCACTCTATCTGTTGTTCTTGAGTGGTTTTGAAAAACAGCATTCTGCTTTGCAGCCAACTTATCAACCCCTCCAGAATAAACAAGCAGCACCTAAGCTAGTGAGTCGGATTCAGAGATAGGCTGTATTCACCCTTTTTCTTACCATGTCTTTTAAATGATAAGTAACTGAGAGAGGGCTGTCTGTGCAGTCAGTGCACAGAGATGCCCAAGCCTCTGTCGCTACCATGACACAGCAGCAGAACTTCCAGTTTCTGCTTGCTGTTAGATCACGCATCAAATCAAGCCAAGAGCTCTTAGTGTCAGCTCTGAAGCCTGTTTCATACAGATGAGGCTTTCAGCAGTCAATCCACACACACTGTCATAATCAGGGGCACATTGGCTCCATGCCTGGAGTTTGATTGTTCCCATCATGCTTTCTGCAAAGTGTATAGAAATTGTCGAATAGTTGTCTCTTAAACTTTTGTATGTGAAAAGGACGTAAAATATGGAGAGCTCTATCTTCTCTAGATTTGTCAGTTACTGCACAGATAGCTACTGTCTGTAGCATTTCTTACACCTTCTAAATAGGGGCTGGCTCTTCTGCTGCTGGCCCAACATGCGTATCAAACAAAGGGGAAATACCTTCTGTGCTTGAAATAACCTCACAATTTTCACTCTGCAACATGCAAACACTTCCAGACCTGACAGAGAAAGGAAATACAAAGAGGAAACAATTGGCTCTGCCCCATTCCTGGAGGTGTTCAAGAACCATGGAGATACGGTGTATGGTGCTTATGACCATGATTTAATGGGCAATGCTGCTGGTAGGTGGACAGTTGGACTAAATTATCTTGGAGGTCTTTTCCCACCTTAATGAGTCTATAATACTATTATCTTGACAAAGGTCAGGTAGTCAGATCCTGTAGAACTGTTATCATGTCAGAAGTGAGGGAGTAAAGGGTGTTTCCTGGCTAGACCCAGATGTACCTTACCATTGTTCCTACAAGAGGGAAACCTGGGTGCAGGCTGGAAGGAAACTACCCTGTAAGTCAGTCAGATTCGTATCCAGACCTCTTCAGGTCAGAATGCCATCTAGAGAGAGTTTGGCTTGGATAGAGAAGATTTTCCTGCATATTTTCTGAGCTACTCATCTCTTTCCACCTCTATAAGTTGGATGCTGATGCTATGTGCTGCACTTTCTGTTCTCCCTCTTACAGCCTACAAGCCTCAAATGTTCTGCTTCAGGATCTGTGTCTGATGTTCAACCCAGTTACACTGCAGATGGCCTCCATGGTCTGGTCCTAAATCACAGTTATAAATGAGGGGGAAACTTCGACACAGCAGTTCTGCTGTAGTAAAACTGGGTAAATTAAAACAGTATTTGGCATTGTGAAAAAAAAATATCAAGTGGTGCAGAACAGTATGTGTGAGATACAGTAATGCCCACAGATGACAGAGGGAGGTTTGAAAAGAAGAATTAAATGAGAATGATTATTTAAGAGAACAAATACAAAGCAGTAGATGAGGCGAGGCATGCTTCCATGCTGGTGATCTCTGTTCTGGGAGAGATAATTGCCTCTGGCTTGTCTTAGCAGCAGTAAATGGCACTGTGCTGGGTGGCAGCCCTGCTAATGCAGGTTGGTCACATCTCAGGGGGAATATACAGCTGGGCAGGAGTGTTTCTTAGCAGGAATCTACCTGGTCCTGGTTGTGTATAATGCAAAGGGCCTTTGTGAAAAATAGCTGTCAGATTTTCTGTTTTCACTTGGAGAAAACCAGAATACTTCAGGATTGTATACGAGAATGAAGCTGTGGAAATAAAACACTGTCAGTCAAATAGCTCTACCCTCAGCCAGAGATCCTGTTACTTAATCAAAGGGCATGCAGAGGTTTCTGGGAGGTGCACCTATTGGCGTTTGCTGCTATAAAAAGCAGCAGTCGAGCACGAGCACTTCCTACGTATTTCAGTGCAGATATTACACACCATAATGGCTCCCGAGAAACAGCCAGTAATACTTTTCTGGTTTGTGACAAAGTGCTCTGACTCCTGGAAGAGAAGGTAAAACAATACAGGGCCTCACACAACACCTTCAGAAGACAGGATGGTTTCCACTGAGCAGGCTGGGTCCCGCATGGCAGGCTCAGCATGCATTGAAAACAGCACAGAGCTGTCTTCTGAGCAAGGTGAGGGAATGGACGTCTTCCAACTTCCAGCTCCCATGAGCTTTAAGAATAAAGACAGGCAAAACACGTGTCCTCAAACCAACAGTCCTTCCAAAGCTGTGTAGCAAGCAAGGAGTTCCTGAAGATATGACAGACCATAATAGTGACCAGGACACTGTGTTGGTGGTCATTGGACAAAGACAATCTGACAAGGAAACCCAAAACACAGGTGGACTTGGCAGCAAGAGGTTCCTCCACATTGGTACAGAGCTTCTAATGACTGTCCCTGTGCTTTAGTCCCCTCTATGAAAACAGAGCCTAACTGCTCTCACAACCTCTCTTTCTTCCTTCGAGATGTCTTTCTGTAGACTGTGAGCTGTAGTGTAAATCTCCCCCTTTAGCACTGTCGTTAGATGCTAATGGAACAGTGCAGTCAGTGCCAAGTGAAGGTGGGAGTCAGAGCTCAGGTCCTTCAGAGGAGATTTCTCGTTGGTGCTGCCAGGCCCGAACAGTCATTAGTGGCACAAAGTGTGGTACAACAAAGTGGCACAAGTTGTTTTCTCTGCAGGAGCTTTTCTGCCTGTCGCAAAGGCTCTGACAATCCTGTGCTTTTCAAAACTGCCAACAAATAAAAGTGAAATCCCAAACCCTGCTGCTGCCAAGCAGGCTGTGTCACTGACAGTGGAATGGCCTTCTGGTGCTGCGGCCTGCAGGGGATGGCTGATGGCACGCAGGCTTTCTCCTGTCTGCTTGTTTTTGATCAAATCCAAACAACAGAAGCTGACAATGACGTCCCAGGGGTTCACCCAGAAAATTCCTCAGCTTCTGGCTTACAAACTTTTGTTTGTCTGCTGCTCTCAGTGTGCTCAGCAGCCTGCTGCCCAGAGGGCTGCAATGGCCTCACACCGTGAAGCTGCTGACAGCATCTCATTTGGACTCACTTACAGCTCTCCCTACGGTTTCCTCTGGATCAAGTGCCCGAAGAGCTCATTGTACTGAGCCACAGTCACAGGTCTGAGGGTGAGGGGAAGTATGGCTTCATTTGTAGGTCACGCAGGTAAGCAAGCCTCTCATTCTCACCGTCAGTGTGCAATGCAGCATTGTCCTGCTGAACAGCAAGCCTTATTTTCAAAAGCAAGTTAGGCTTTTCTCAGTTTTGAAGCCTCAGCCCCGTAGGTTTTCCTAAGATACAGGTATGTAAGTTGTTGAATTGCTCCAAAAGTGCAAATTTTTGTGTCAGTGCAGCAGATTGTTGCTCATTGTTGCTTAGCAAAATGCAATTCTCTATGGTAATGAGAGCTGGGAAGACAAGAGGCACAAGCCCTGCCTGCCTGTCTGCTAACACAGCATGGCTGCACGGTCCCTGCATGTGTTCACCTTTAACGAGGATGTATATGAACGCAAGTAGGAAATCTGAAACATAAATTCTGCAGCACCATCACGAATTTATGAGGACCCTCAAATAACTGTGGAGAGTTAAGAAGTTATGTTGTGGGCACCCAAAATTGAACGTGATTTGGGGAGATGAACCCAGCTGCATTATGCCAAAGAATCCGCAGACACCATATAGGGCTGCTCCGAAAGTAACGCCTCCTATTTTATGGTGTCGGCCCATAGTGTCAGAGGCAGATGTCGGTGGGACCGCAGCAGAGGTTGAGCCTTTCCACCAGCATCCCGTTGCATGTTGTTGCCGTGTGACAGACGGCAGCGGAGGGGCAGTCTGACGGAATGGCGGCAGAAAGAGGAGGCAAAGCTTTCGGAGCTACCCACGTGCCCGTGACGCCGGGTTCTCCCCCGGCTCAGGCTGAGCAGCGCGGGCAGCACCGGCCCGCACAGAGCTGGGATGCAGCCGTGCCCCGCTCTGCGTAAGCGTCACGGAGCAGCCCCTCTGGCCTCGAGCGCAGTACTTGGAGAAAGAACTTCGAATCTTTGAGTCTTCGTTACACTTTCACGGAGCGAGATCAGCAATCGCCCGTTTATCGTCATTCCAGAGAAGATAAAGAAGGAAACACAGCCTCGGCGTCTTGGTTCGATGGGGCACGGGAATGGGGCACGGGAACGGAGCCGGGCATGGGAGCCGGGCACAGCCCACCCCGCCCCGCCCCGCCGCCATGCCGCATCTGTGCGGCACTGCGTCCCCGCGGCCGTGGGTCGCGGCCCGGCCGGGGCGGCGCGGCGGGCTGACGTCAGGGCGGGGCTGGCACTGCCCGCCGGCGGAGCGAGGCCGCAGCGGGAGCGGGGCGGCGGCAGGTAGGGGCGGCCGGGGGGCGCTGCGCGCGGCGTGCCGGCGCGGCCGCACGGAGCTCGGGGGCCGGGGGCTGCCGGGTGCGCGGCGGGGAAGCGGGGCGCTCCGCCGGGCGGTGCGGGGTTGCGGTGTGCGGCCCTCCCGGCAGCGCCTGCCGTAGGACGGACGCCGCGCGGCTTGCGGTACGACGGACGCCGGCAAAACGAGCGCGGCTCGCGGGAGAAGGACCGCGGTTCGCTAGATGCGGAGTCGGGAAGTTCCTGACGTAGAAGGCTTGGTTGGTTTTAAAGGGGAGGATCAGTCGGGTGAGGCTTGAACGCCGCCGATCCCGAGGCTGCGTGTCTGCGGCTGTGCGGTGGGAAGGCGGCGGCAGCCCGGCATCGCGGGGCGCGGCAGCTCCGCGTGCGGATCCGCGGTCTGACGGCTGCGCCCGGCGCCCGCAGCAACGGAGAGCTGCACCACGGCCCAAGCTGGGTTCGCAGCTGGCTTCTCCCGTCAGCCAGCTAGCAAGAGGGCGACTGGAATACGTGGTTGGATGTCCCATGCTGTGTTCTGTGTGAGGGAGCGGCCCCGCACCTCTGCCGTGTTTGCCCTTGTGCTCCATGAAGGGCGTTCCTGCCTTTAGGCTTCAGCCACTAACAAACTTCTTTCTGATACAAAGCCCTGACTTATCTGCGTTTAATTCCGCTTCCCGTGCTGGTCACACGGAGCTGGTTTCACAAGCAGATACTGCACTGCTGCTGCCTATCTGCCACGGCTCCCCTCCAGCTCTGGGAACTCCTTTAGACACGGTGTGGGCTGAATGTAACGCTGTGTTGGACTCCAAGTCAGTGCTTGCACTTAAAAAGGATCAGGCAAGAATATCGAACTGTTTTTGCACCTCCTTCTTGTGCTGACAGACTGCTATGTGTCACTCATTGCCCTCTATCTGGAGCAGAAGTTTGGGGCGCTGAAATTCTGTGTTGGGAGAATGGGAGAACGCAGTCCGTGCATCTGAGACTACACACGGGGTGCAGTACAGCTGGAGGCCTCTTTGGTGTTGGAGCCCACGCTAAGTGTGAGATGGCCTGCAATGTGAGACTGGGATTGTCAGGCCCTCTGTGATCATCAGTTTGTAAAGAGAGAGCTTTTCTTCTTCATTTCTTCCTCCTTTTGTATCTAATTATGCTGTTGTGTAACAGAGTAGGTTTTAAGGCAGCAGCAAACATTCTGTAGCTTAATCTAGCACTTGCAGCTGAACGGAATTTCGTGCAAGTGCTTTATTGGCTATTACACTATTAAAAGGCCTCTGTAGATACACAGGGATTTCACCTGGAAGATGTGGAAGCACCAGCAAAGACATTCATTCCTTGGAAAAGGATGTGCAAGAAGAGAGATTCCTTGTGAGGGAAATGTATTTCCCCACTTATTGGGGCAGCAAAAGAAAGAGGCTCATGCCCTTTGTGTACATGGAGGAATAAACTGGCCCCAATTTCAGAAACCCCCCCCTTCTGTAGCCCAGTGACAGCAGGATGCTCTGAGCAGGACCAGGATTCCAGCAGGACAAGAGCTTCACGCTCCTTTTCATTGGGCTGTCAGCTGAATGTTTGTTTTCCCAGCAAGCTGATACAAAAAACAGTGCTAAATGTTTGCATTGGAGTTTCAACCTTAGCTACAGGTGGTTCTCACTATTACGTAGCAGCCTGTGCTGCACGCAGCATTCCTTCAGTAGGAAATCCTGCCAGCCATTGCCTTTAGTTGTATGCTACAGTCTTTGCCTACCAAGAGTGATACTTTGTCATTAAATTCAGGGCTTTCAGCAAATAATGCAAACTCCTCAGCAAAACTGAAATTCTCTTGGGAAAGTTTTTGCTCCCAGATAAGGACATCTGGAGCCTAAAAAGCACAGTTAACACTGCACCAGCTCAGAGAGGTAAACTGTACCCTGCCAGGGCTGATAATAGGTGCTGTAACAAGGTTGAAATGCCTAAAAAAGCGTAGTCAACAGCCATATTTTTTGTAAGTAAGTTTCTGACTTCAAACACATCCCTTACCTGGAAGTGAGTTTGAGTGGCTCTCAAACCTCATGCTGCTACAAGAGCAATGTTACACAGCAGGTTTAAGCATCTGCATCTCCTATTGGCTTTACAGGGCCCTCTAGTAATTTCCAGAAAATGCCAGGGCCTAAGAGTGCTTCTGTCCTTGCTGTTGTAGTTCTGCCCAGATAGTTGTGTTTCCATTAGTTCCCCCTAGAACACCACTATGCTAAAAAATAAAGCTTTTCCTCCAGTGTATTCGATGTTTGCTCTGCTTCCTTTGGCTTGCTCGCACGCTGGAGGACAATGGCAGAATGCTGAATGCCAGGTGTGATAGCTTGGATTTCATGTGGATCTTTCCCAGCCCATTTGGAGCCTCATTTAAAAGCTGAGGAGAAATGAGAATGTCACTTTATGGGCTTAACTTTTACTTATTTAAATTCGTCTTGGAGGGAGCTGGTGACAATTTGGAAGGCATACAAGTCATAAAAACAGCTTTCTCCTTCCTGTTCAAGGTTAAATGTTTCAGCTTTTGTTTTGTCTGGACTTCGAGTCAGTGAATGAGAAACAAAAAGTAGAAGGGGCAATACAGAAAAAGGAAGGGAGAGTGTTTGGTAACAGGAGCCTGCAGGGTAAAAGGAGCACGTGTGTGTCAAGGAAACAATTTGTAAAGCAGTCGGTGGTGAGTCAGAGTCACAGGTCTGTCTCTTCCCCATTTTGTGTTGTTTGTTTGTAAACTTGTGCTTCTCCCATTTTAACTGATGTATCTCTGACAGTCACATCAGGTTGAATGTTTGTTCCACTTGCTAAGATCTAGAATGCTAATTGGGCCTTAGTGAGGATCTTCCGCTGAGCTCTGTCTTCTCTATCTGCAGTACTAGCGGAGTGCAGTGTGTTATTCTAACTTGACATGCCTCTTTCTAATGCACTGCTGTGAAATACTGATGGCTGCTTCCTCTTCTGTCCACCAGATTAAGCAACAATGGCATTTGTGAAGAGTGGCTGGCTGCTTCGTCAAAGTAAGTCATGGGGCTCTTCCCTCCTTTTCTCCCCGCTGTGTCTAACTCCTTCAAACAACACTGCAGCAGCTCAGTCATTCCCAGGTGTTATTTCTTAAGCAGGTCTCTACGTCTGCAAGTTGCTGTCCTTGTTTTTTGACTATAGGATGCTGCCACCTATCATGGCAGCATTTCCATGTTACCTTTGGGTGTACTAATGGGAAGCAGTGTGTATCACATCTGAGGTGTCTGACTGTCCTGCTTCAGATGCTGCTCTGTAATTAGTGTTATGTAAGTGGAGACTTGGAAACTGCCTGACACCTTACATTAATGTCTTCAATTAGTCATGCCTTCTGCTCGTTCTTGCAATGGTATAGAATTAAAGCACCGGGTTATGCCCTTAAAATACACTCAGTTGCAACTTGGAGTAATAGCTGAAATATGGAACCCAATTCTGTAATGTTCTAAAGCAGGAATGTGGTAGGACAAGATTTTGCCTGGAGCCTGAGAATGCCTTTGTCCTCTGGGGGAACTGGGAAGGATATCTTGGTTTCATTAACTTTAAGACACAATACCTTCTAATATATGCCTTCAAAAGCAACTGTTTGATTTTAAAGGCACTATTTTGCGGCGCTGGAAGAAGAACTGGTTTGACCTGTGGTCTGATGGCCGTTTAATATTCTATGACGATCAGAATCGCCATGATATAGAAGATAAAATCCACATGAGAATCCATTGCATCAACCTCAGAGTGGGGAACGAATGTCGAGGTAACACTGAGACCTTTGGAATTTGTGTATTGAGAGATTCTTTTGAACATCAGTGCCTGCCCAGCACGCCATTTTTAGCACTACTTGTGCAGAAGTAAACATGCCTACAAAGTGTGCAGCTTTATTGTTCTTAAAGGAAAAAAAAAAACAACCACAAGAACTCTCCAACTATTAAATCATTCCCTTACATATGTTTGTGGGGTGATATCACCATGTGATAGATTAGGTTAGTGCTTGGTACTTCCTTTTATAACTCAATGAGGACAGTGTACCTTACATGCGGGTGGCAGGTTTGCATGAGAGACCAGGATGTTTGCAGTAGGCTTGTGTGTTTGATCATAGAGCATTACTGGTGAAATTACAGTGCTGGCTGTAGGGAGAATTGGGATGCAGATTTTTCTCAAGCGTTACAAAGTTCATCTCTGGCATTTATTAGTACTCCACTTGATGTGCATCAGTAAAGGACTGAAGTGTTGGGGAGTGCTTACAGCTAGGTACAGATTGGTTCTGCTGTAAGACACTTGCATTTATTAAGAGTGATGTTCAGTGCTAGTTACCTTCAGGACGTGTTCTAAAAGAGCAGGTTACATCCTAGTTTAAGTTGTTTTGATGCCATGGAAAGCAGCTATAATTGGCCACAGTTTATTTTGTCCAGAGTTTTGCATAAGCTGTCGCCCTTCTTGTAAATGGGATCGTGGAATTCTGGTTATAGATTCTTCTTATCTCCTTTTTTTCCCCCAACTCAGATTTCCAGCCTCCGGAGGGAAAGCAGAGAGACTGTTTACTGCAGATTGTTTGTCGGGATGGTAAGACCATCAACCTCTGTGCAGAAAGTGCAGATGACTGTTTGTAAGTCTGCCAAATAATACTATTTTTGCTACTTTTTCCTCTATTATCTTTTTTTTCTCTCCTTACTTACTGTCCTTCCTTCAGGTTTTCGGAGATGTATTTCAAGAAAATTCTTAAGCAGGATTTCAGTTACAAAAAAGATAGCTTTTTATGAGCTAACTCACATAGATGCAGTTCTTGCAAACTAACTGCAAGTTTAGTCACTGGAAACACTGGAGGGTGAGAGGAGTAGAAGCATCTTAGTAATACAGCTAATGCAAAATATTCTGAATAGATTTTATTTTCACTTCTCTCCTTCTTAAAGCAGCCCATGACCCTGTATAGCCCAAGGACGTCTCAGTCATTAAAAAGAATAGTACTCCAGTACTGTGACCTTGGCTGTGTTTAGTTGGATAACATCTATCACCAGTGTTTGCCAAGTATGCGTGGTTATAGGGCACACTGTCAGCCATGCAGCATGGGAGTGTCTGCATGAAGTTTGTGTGCCTTCTGTTCAAGCTGCTGTGCTCTCTAGCCAGCACAGATGCAACTCTTCAGAAAGGAGATACTTTTCTGGTGCATCTCTTTCCATTATTTTGTCCCAATCATAGTTGCTTATCACTTGCCTGTTGGGCTTGCAGAGAAGGCCTTCAGATGTGTTCCTTGTCACGGTCCTTTTCTTGTTCCTTCTCACTCCATCTCAGCTCTGCTAAGGAAATAATTATTTTTCAATCTTGGTGCAATTCTTTGGTGCATTCATTTTACTGTATCATTAGGCTTTGACACATGGAGTATCTGAAACTCTGCTCCTGCATTTCTCGAGTTCCTAACATAGCTTTCTTCGTAGTACTAAGAAGAAAAAGTGCCATTAATTTTTATCTGTGTTCCACTAAACATTTTTTATTTTTTTGACAGGGCATGGAAAATTGCTCTTCAAGATGCCAGAACAAACACAGTAAGTGTATTACATAGACTTTATACCGAAAACCTCTACTAAAGGGCTATGAACATGATCAAAGCTTATAGGCTGGGAGAGGAGTGATCCTCTGCATCACCAGCATGTCATACATGCAGCCAAAGCCAGGCAAATATGGACTGGGTGGAAGTGAATGATTTCTGAGAGTGATTTCTCTGAGTGGGAATGAATGTTTGGGAAGCTGGTCTGTAAAGGAAGTGTGCACTGAGGCTTTATGCAGAATGTAAATCTGTAACCAGCAAAAATGGACTCTCTTTTCCTTCTATTTGTGGTCTACCAAGTGCTAAAGGAAGCTTACTGTCAGTATACTACACTTTTGACCTAAAAAGGAAGGTGTTTTTAATATAGTTCCATTACACTGCAGGATGGCTCTTGGCAGAGAGCAAGAGGTGCCTGGAAGGAAGTGTAGGTATGCCAAGGAGTACATTACCTCTGCGTCAGCATGCTAGCTGTGTTTAGTAAAGAGGTCAGAAACCAGAAGAATTTCTCTGTGAGTCATTGAGTTCACCAGAAATGGTATCTTCTGGGAGTTGTTAATATCTTCTTCCTCCAGACTGCCTTCCAGAATGCTTTTTAGCACTGTCTGTCCTTAGATGACTAGACTGAATCAGCCTGAGATGTTTCAGTGGGAAAATGCTGTGTTTTGAAGAAACTTGTTTCAGTCTTTGATGGGTCACATTAACATTGCCTCTTCACTGACACATCTGTCATATGATATAATTAGATGCCCAAAGCAAACGCTTGTCATTGCAAAACTATTCTGGACTCAATTGCCTGAGTGCAGCTACACTCATTTTGTTAAATAAGAAGTTAAGGAATTTTCCTCATGCAGAGGACACAGTACTTGTAATTTGTCTGCTCTAGTTTTAATGGATTTATCTTGTTATATGAGAGACAGTGACTCCTAGTTTCAGGAGCTTTTGTTTTTCATGTACTCGATGCGATGCCAGGTGGCATTCAAAACCTGCCAGTGCCTCAATTTCTTCAGCCAAGGCAGACCCCTGCCATTGAAAGTAGGGCAGATAGCTGTTTGCACAAGATATATATGAAATTAGTACTTTCCAGAGCTATTACAGCTCTCCAACTGGACTTGAACTTGGCCAGGGAATTGGATTTGAGTCCATCTGCAGGTTTCTGATACAGCTTTCAAAAACACAAAGCCTCCAGCAGTGCCTCATAACTTCACTGGAATGACCAGATGATCATCCTAGTTTTGAGAACTATGTCTCTTAAAGACATTTGCAGACTTAGGTCACATGCCTCTATAGAGCTTCCTGCAGCAAAACAGAATACATTTACTGCTGAGATGTAAGCACTCGCAGAGCTTCATCTCAGGCAGTGGAAATACCTGCCTCTTCATGTAGTGCTTTCAACAGTGCATTTCAAACAATTCTCAGAATTTCTATCACAAGTTTCCTTTAGGATATGTCCATAATACACCATCAGAAGTCTTTCTGTAGTCCAGTTAGAAGAGCTGATAGGAACATCATGTGTTGAGCTATGAAAGCATATATTTGTACACTCAAAAAACGGAGCTGTTTGTTTCTTGGGGTAAGTCACAGAGAGCATCACCGTGAACTTCTGGTATCAGGTGCAAGAACACATCTTTGCATAATCATCTGTAGAAAGCTCCTTGAAGATGGATTCAGGTAAATTATCACCTTTGCTCCGAGGCTGCTTTCAAAAAGGGCCAAAATTATATGTAGCATTGGAAAGGTAAATTCTTAAAAAACTACCTCCAAACCTCTAGATTTAAACCCATTTATCTGCTTATCTGCTTTTTTTTTTTTTTCATTCTCCTCATGGCCAGAAGGTGACAGGTAGCTAAGAAGTTCTGCTAAAATATTCAGGTGGTACTGTTGGCTACCGCATTTGTTTCTTTTATCTGTGCTTGCAACATTATGCTAGGGAAGCAGCAAAACTTAATTGTGAACACTTGTTTGTAATCTGAAAACTAACAGTGAACATGATGGTAACTTCTAAAACCGAGATGATAAAAAGAGGGAAGGAATCAGTGTGCTTGCGTGCACACACATACGGATAAGAAATATGGACATGCTTTGTACACACACAAGTAAGAAATTGTATGGCTCCTGACCGTGATGATGATGCATTTGTGGTCTCTGCTGAGTAGTTTCTTGCTGCATGTCTTTATGAGATGCTCTCTGCTTTCCTAACATGCAGCAGATCTAAATGTTACTCCGGGGGTCATTAAGTTTTAATTTCCTTCCTGTCTGCACAAAAAGGTGTTGACTGCTATCTTTCCATGGCATTCAGGGCTACGTGGGATCTGATGTGATGTATGATGAGACAGCAATTTCCTCAGCTCCTCCTCCCTATACAGCTTATGCTACACCATCACCTGAGGTAAGAATTGCAGTTGGGAAGCATTAGAACAAGTGAGGTAGCAGAAGCAAGCATTGTTCAAGCACCCAAACTCTACTCTCAAAGTGCTGTGTTTCACAGACACATCCAGCTTTAAGGTTTGTACAAATGGGAATGAGGCACTAACAGAACATTCTCACTCCTACTTGAGTGGATTTCCCTGGAAAGGGATAAGGCAGATTTGGCTAGGAGATCTGTTAGGGGGTGGCTCAGTGAACTTAGAAAATAAAGCTTCTTTAAGAGAGGGAAGGAGTTGTTTGGTTAATCTTGAAAAATCTTGGTCATGCAGCCCATTGTGTGAGCACTGAATGGGTGTAAAAATCAGGAGTTTTAAAAATAGAATTTAATGATTGGAGCTGTCACTTTGAACACATACAAATTCTGTGGTATACAGGATGTCATAGCAACAAAGTGACTCTAGCTCCTGGGTACACAGTTGTTCTGCACTGGAGGAGGAACAGAATGAGGGCTGAAGAAGTCTGCATTGCTGATTTCTGGATGTCCTGACTTGTGCAGTGATGCACAAAGGTGCAGGTTAGGATGGTACTGTTTGTTGCACCATATGTGCTTGGCTGCAGCCTCTTACTTCTTAGAACTAGATGTGGTTACTGAGAGCTGTATTAGGGCTAGCATTGGGCTGTGGCTTGGCCCATTCTTTAATGCTCGCCACCCAGGAAGGGTGGAAGAAATGCTGCTTAGGAGCATTTCTTTTTCAAGTGGCTGTTCTGAATCCTTTCCAGGATTCTAAGTCAGTGCAGACTGGATATTTCAATGAACCTCAAGCTGCATTAGAAATGAGGAAGAATTGAACAAAGTGCATAATTGGAAACATAACAAAGAATACTTTTGTAATGGACATCTTGGACGTTTTTTAATTTCACCAGGTCTACGGCTATGGCTATGGCCAGTACCATGGTGCATATCCCACTGTGGGTCCTCACGTCTTCTATGCCTCCAGTGGACAAGCCTATGATGTTCCCTACCAGTATCCATACCATGGTAATCACTATCAACCATATTCTCCACATTGGAGAAACCTGAGTAATTGACACTGGGGGTTGGGTTCCGATATCATGTTTTCAAGTTCCTTTACCATCTGCCACTCCTGCACAACAGTGATAGAAAGAAACCTGACTTCTAACTGGAACCAAAGCCCCCTCACCCTTTCACAACAAACTGAGCTCAGTGAAATTTGTATTAAGTGATCTAATGCCCCAAATGTGATTCCAGTGTATGTAAATTACAAACTCTTTTCAAAGCATACAGAACTCTTTAACTGCAATAGTCAGCACATTTTATAAGGAAACATAAGAAAGTTAGAGCAAGATTAACTCAGTACTCTACTGGGCGAGATGGAAATTTTGATTCATCTGTTGCTTATTTCGTCAGTGGCTTAATTTTTACCAACACTCAGAATTAAATGAAAAAGTTCCAAAGGTAGCTTTGTTCTCAAAGCATTTTCTGTTTGCTGGGGTTGCTGTAAATGAGTATATTTGGCCTTGCAAAATCTTCTACAGCTCTCAATCTCAATAAAAGAGGGAAGAGACAAAGGTTTACGGTATGCTGTTAGCTTGTTACCTCCATATAAGTTTATCTTTGCATATTGAACCCCAGTCCTACAGAATCAGGGGCTTAGCCTAGCATAGATAATTACTAAGTCTGTATGTTCTGGCTCTGTAAACAAGAATCTCTATGTAGGATATATTTTTTTTTCACTTTTGAGGGGGATTTTTTAACCATTTGACAGGTTACTTCATTTGTCTTCTCCATTTTTTTTTTTTTTGTGACAAGAGAGGTGCACCAGCTGAAAGGTTCTGAAGTTAGTAAACACCTAAGGAACAAATCACAGATACACACATAGAGTTCTGTGGCATTTGCACAACTCTGCTGCAAGCAGGGGTTAATTGGTGGTTTTTAAGAGACTTAGGTTAATTCTTTACTGCTGGGCAGTCTTCATCTGAAAAGGCATGGGGCAGCTGTCACCATGCAACAGATCAGTGCCTGATGTGAAGGCTGAATTGAAGTATTAAGGAGCAATTAGAGCAAATAACTGATACATATTTTCTGGCAAACCACTGGCTTAAAAGCTACTGAAGAACTTCACTGTTTGTGTTAATTTCAAGGTTGACTACATTTTTAGATCCATGTCTTACGTTAAGCCCACCAATCCTGATGGAATGATGCAAGTAATTCATAGGTTCTTTGCAAATAGAGATGCAGATAATGTTCAGTTTTACATTTGCTATGAGCTTTTCTCTGGGATGTTAACTGTTTATAAGATTAGGAGTCTTGCTGGGTTCCTGTAATTCTTCTGAAATCACAGAGGCTGAACCCAAAACAGAGATGTTTCTATGATTTTATGATTCTATGTATTCTGCCTTTCTAGCTGACATCATCATAGTGTTCAAGAGAAGGAAGAGAGGAAAGGAATGGACATGTTTTGAAATCCAAATGCACGGTATTATGATCTGCATTTCTTTTGCCCTCCTTCTAACAATCTCTTACTGCCTAGGACCATATGGCCAACCCCCTGCAAACCACGTCATCATTCGAGAGCGTTACCGTGACAGCGATGGAGATCTTGCACTGGGCATGCTTGCTGGAGCAGCGACTGGAATGGCTCTGGGGTCATTATTCTGGGTCTTTTAGACTACTCATTCCTTACCTTTGTAGTTAAAAAACCTTTATTGTGTGCAATAATATACTGGCAATGTTGTTTACTGTTAAACTTTCAAAAATGCAATAGTTATTTTCTAGTAGTGACATCTTAATAACTGATTCTTAACTGTCCAAAGGAGAGTTTAAAGGCACCAGTTAGTGGTTGGGAAAGGCATGTGCTGCTCTTCGATCTTTTCTGTCATAGAAGGTTCTGTAGGGGTAAGGATCAATATGAGCACCAGTGTAACATGGTCACAGGCAGCAGTAACCTTGTGAACACACTGTTAACATAAACACCAGTGGAAAGAATGGCGTTGGTTTTTTTGGGGGGGTCTAAAATCCAGTTCAAATAGGTTTATAGAAGACCTGTATTAGCATATATATACTACTGGTTACTAAACATCCCCTGGCCAAACATACAGCTCAGCAGAAACTCCTTGGCATTAGGCAGTCTGCCATGCTTAAGGACTTGGGGTTTTTAAGCTTGTCTGCAGACGGTAATGCATTTCCTTAGATAGAATCCTCTGCCTGTCTCTCACACCATCTAGGCAGAGTTGTCTGAGCACGTATGAAGTGAATGGCTGAGAAGCAGCAGTGATCTTTTCTTATTATTCCAGAAATGTGAATGACCAGTATTCTGGCAAGGAAGACCAATATTTGTTGTTCCAGTTCTTCCAATCAGGGGAAAATAATGGATCCTTACCTTCACAAGGGATCTTTTTTTTTTCTGTAGAAGTCAGACTCCTCAGACACTGTAACCAACTGCATTGCAGAGGAAGAGGCCACTGTTTGGTACTTCTGCTCTTAATGACTGCTGCTGCTCTGCAGGAGAACTAACTTGAACAGCTTTGTCAGAATCCCTCTGCATGCAGTATTAGCCAAGAGACACAAACAGCACAAGCAGACCTTGCAGACAGAAACTTTGAAATCAGCTACCTTGCTATGGCTGGGGTAGTATCTGCCTCCTCTCCGCCTCCAAGGTGCCCTGATCCATGTTCACTACCTGCAACTAGGTTCAAGCGCAGCTGAGACTGGGCTTATTCCACGCTTCCCCCTCACCTCTAACAGGCTGCTTCTTCCCTTTCATGAATTAGGGAAAACACTCCAGGGAACCTGGCTGGCTCTGCTTTTATGTCTGGTTCCTTACACAACGTGCTCCTGCAAGCTGCTGTGCTATGGGCTGTAACCCAGAGGGCGGCTGTTGTGTGTGTTGTGGCCTGGTTCATTATCCTGTTGTAATCCATGCTGAGCTGTGCTTGGCAGAGGAAGGAAAGCTGAGAAGAAATGCACGTGGCTTCCTTAATCAGGTAAAAGAGGCAGGGTGCCCAAGACGAGTTCTTTATAGTAAGAGGTCTTATTTTTATACTTCCACTTTCAGCTTCCTGTAATCATACTGTTTTAATATGTTAAGGCTTCTTTATATGCTTTCATTCAGAAGGAGACTCATTCTTTGAGGTTCAGAGGCTTTCAGGTATGTCACGAAGGATGAAAATAAATGAAAATTTGCACCTGCATAAATTTATCAATCAAGCTCTGACCTTTTTAATTTCATCCCAAAGTTGTTGTGGCTGTATCCTACATATTTAAGCAGTAGAGGTCTTGGACAAGAATGTGACAAGCCAGGCAGAAGCATTAAGTTTTCCTGACTTTTAGGACCATCTCCAACAGACTGATAAATGGGAAGGAAACAGACATGTTATCCTGGCTATATTACTAAAAGAGAGCCTAATCCAGGGAATGTAAATTTTCAAGAAACTCTGGCTTGGAGCCATTTATCAGTGTCCTTTCAGAGATTAATAAAAGGTGCATATGTTCTGCTAATGGTGTGCCCTAAAAGGACTTCACTTGCTGCAGGTTCAAAAAAGGACTAAAGCAGGAGTTTCCTATTGATAAACACGAAAGGAATGAGTAGTGCTCTACTTAAGTTCTCACAGAGGCCTTGTGCCTTTGAGCTCAGAAGGAGATGGTGACTGCCTGGAACTTTGGCAAAGAAACATTTCTACAGTTTTTAAGCCTTGAGATCATTGATTATATGTCTACACTGCTGTTTAGCTGTGCTTCTATATAACTAGATGCAGAATGCTCCCATCTCCTCCTTCTGTGATATTTTAGCTTGTAAGAGGGGAAGGAAATAAACGTAATTCTGATTCCTTTTGAATTTCACAGTGATTGTTAAAGAATAGCACAAAGTGAATTAGCTAGTAAGTTCAGAGGGTTGTTTTTCCTTTTGTTTTGTTTTTAAGAAAAAGCAGCTGTTGTGCACAGCAGGAGAACATGTATATTGTGTTTTCAAGAGCTAACTGTATCTGAGAGCCCAGCTTCTTCAAGCGAAGTATTTAAGATAAAGATATCTGGGGAAGATAAAGATAAAGATATCTGGAGAAGAAGAGGCTCAGGGGAAACCTTATCGCTCCCTGTAACTCCCTGAAAGGAGGCTGTGGTGAGGTGGGGGTCGGCCTCTTCTCAGAGTGATAGGATGAGAGGGAATGGCCTCAGGTTGCACCAGGGGAGGTTCAGGTTGGATATTAGAAAAGATTTATTCTCTGTAAGAGTGGTCAGGTGCTGGAATGGGCTGCCCAGGGAGGTGGTTGTGTCACCGTCCCTGGAGGTGTTCAGTAAAGGTGTAATGTGGTACTAAGGGACATGGTTTGGCTGGGAACTAGTGGTAGTAGGTGTATGGTTGGACTGGACTTTTCCAACCTTGGTGAGTCTGTTCTATTCTATGATTCTTGGGTTTAAAATCAAAGCAAGAAATGATCTACTTTTAGAGTTCAAACTGAATCAAGTTTCCATTAAAGATACAGCCTTATGAAAGAATGAATTTCTCAGTGCAAAGAAAATACAAATCGATCATTTTCAAAAACAGATCACAATTATAGCCCTAAATATGTGCTTTTTTCTGAATGGTGCTCTTCATGCTGCAGCAATGCCAATTATACCTGTACAGCACCAGGCATGCACTTTCCTGGCTGGGGCCTAATACCTCTTACAGCCATGAGAACCCCACCTCCACTGCAGCATCACTGTTTTTCACAATGCATACTGTCAGTTAAGGATGGCAAAATCTGTTCCATAGCAGTTAAAGCCTGTTCAGAATTAAATGGCTGGGCTTACAGAGTCTACACATTCACATAGAGACTCGAAAGCCATGGATGCATCCAAGCTTTTTGAGAATGAAGCTCTCAGCCCTCTGGTATGCTCTACCATCTTAAAGAACTGAAGCAGGGCTGCCTGCAAGATTCTTCGTGACATGTGAAAACATATCAGCTTGTGCTGCTTAAAAGAGAGGGTCTGAGGAGCTAGCCTCTGTGAGAGGGTAAGGGCTTAGGAATGACGATTCAATAGGTGAAGATTCAACCAGTCAAGCGAGTTGAATGAAGGCAAGAATACACACCTGCTTTCATCAAATGTGTCTGTATCTTTTCCTCCTCATGATATGACCAAGATATATGTATATGTCATGGAGGGCAGCATGCAGGAAGTGCTTTTTTCCCCCCCCCATTCTAGATCATTCTCGTTTTTGCACACTATCATAAATGCTGCTTTTCCTATACATCCTTACTAATTTTTAGGAAAAAATCATTAGCAATAAAATTCATATTTAAGTGTGTCTTGTCTTTATGTCTGATTATTCCAATATTCTCATGTAGGTAGTCTGTGGATGAGTGTATGTTTTCTTCCCATAGTCAGCTTACAGGATGTTTCCATTGCAAGGTGGTCAGAAAACAGTGCTACGATTCATTCCATGCCCCTCCAGTCTTTCCTGAAGGCCTGAGTTATAAGGGCCAGCAAAATGGTAGCAAAATGCAGCTGGAGAGCTGTGGCTGTTGGAGCTGAGCTCAGGCTGACGTACCTTTGCACTCACCACTCAATAAAGATGATCTGCACAGCGACAAAGTGACTGCACTAACTCCACTACACTGAGATTAGAATTAAGGCCTATTTCTTTTTTAATGGAGTTGAAGGCTTTGCCTCAGAAATGCTTAATCTTGGATATATGCAGAGCTCATCCAGATTTACCATTTGACACCGTTATCAAATCAACAGATTTGTACTGTTTAGTATGGAAATAAGCAGCTTGAAGCACAGATGTTGCTGTGGGCAAAATGCTGCTGTTTGCTCTATTGGTATTTTCTGTTTATAAATTGCTTTTAGTGGAGTTGGGCACAATCAATATGTTTGTGTAGGCAAAGACATGACGTGACCACAGTAAATCCACTAAAGGCAGACTGGGAACTGAACTTGTGCTTGTTGGAAGGACCTCAGCACACTTGAAGCACTACCCTTGCTTTCTGCACATTTTGCTTTTATTGCCTGAGAAACAGTGTTTTGTTAGCCACTAATCTAGGAATGAAAACAACTGCTGTTTCAGCCAATTGGTTGACAGAGTGTGTCTTGCTTTTCTCCCCAGCTTGCTGTGCTGGCTCTTCTAATTTCACTGGTGCTTGCTTGCATCTGATGTATTCACCAGCCTAAGCATGCTACATTGCACATTCACCCTGCCCACCAGAGCAAGGCAGCGAGCTAAATCTGCTGTGCAGGGCTTAGCTGCTCCACGCTGCCACAGACATACAGCTCACACAGCAGGCTTTGCCTCCAGTACTGCTTTCCTTTCTACCGCACCTCCTGTCCTGTTTGTGGCCCCTAATTACGACACGAGTAATTAATCTAAGCTGTATTCCTTCAGCTCCCTCTCACGTGTTGCAGCTGAGATGCGTGGAGCGCTGCAGAAGTGGGAGCTGTTCTGCCACGTCTGTGGAGCTGGAAGGTTCCTTCATCGTGTTGTCAGCACCTATTAGCTAGAAATAAGAGCTTGGAACAACAGGCTGACGTTAATACACTGGTTTGGAGGCTTCTGATTACCACAGGCTATCTCATCAGCTTTCAGAGTCTCCGAGGCATTTCCAAAAGACTCCAGGCTCACCAGGCGAATAAAGCCTCCAATGTATCTGATAGCAGCCTTGCATTATATGAACGAGAGCTACGGGAAAGAAGGGGGCAGACCCTTTAGCAAGGTCCGTGGTGACAGAACAAGGGCAAATGGCTTCAAGCTTAAAGAAGGGAGATTTCGGTTGGATATGAGGAAGAAGTCTCTTACAGTGAGGGCGGCGAGGCACTGGCACAGGTTGCCCAGAGACTGAAGGCGGCGGAGCAGCGCCTGCACGCAGCGGCCGCCAGAGGGCGCTGTGCCACCGGCCATGGCGGAGCCGTCCCGCCGCTCCCCGCGTCCCACCGGCGCCCTGCTGGGCGGCCGCACCCGCGTTCCCACAGCGTTCTCTGTGCCCTCGTCGAGCTGTGCCGCGCTCCCGCCTCACAGATAGCAGCCTGGGATAATGATAACGATCGCATTCACGCGCAGGAGAACCGGCAGGGCTGCAGCCTCTGCAAGACAACGTTTTCCAGCTAATGAAATGCAGCTTTTCATGGGAATGCTCGCTGACATTATTCTGAAAGGCCGTTTCCGTGCCAAATTTCCATGCTCAAATCCATAGCTGCTGCAGCTGATGAGCTGTTTATGATAAAGTCACAGGGTTTTTCTTTTGCTCGGGAGGGATCTGCTCAGAGACTTCTTGTTCTTATCGATATGAGCATCAGCAGCACGTAACTCTGGTTGACGTCTCCACACAGCTGCCTGGTTCAGCAGGTGCAGTGTAAGTGCCGAGCCATAGGCCATGCGTGGTAATGGTATGCTCAGTGCAGGGACTGAATCACAGGTCTGTGGTCAGTAAATGTGTTTGCTTTTGCCCTGACAGGCTGACAAAGGGAAAACATAGGCAGAATTTTGTTCTTCAGCTACTCTGAAAAGCCTAAAGCAAGCGATCTCACTAAAATCCCTCCTGATGCAGAGGTTCGACGTAATGCCGTGTGCCATCCCTCTGTGCGGGCGTGAATGGAGGCAGATAATCAGGGGCCTGGAGAAAAGACATAGAGGTGAAACCCTGTGACTGGCACGTGGCTGTTGGCTTGATTCTGGAACAAATCCTAGTACTGATTTCTCAGTCATTTACCAACATCACAAGACATTTTTAATGTTCCTCAGCCTGCAGGTCTGACCGACCCATCTCCTAGTCTCAGCAAAGCAGTTACTTTCCTCTTCCCAGACAGGTTCTGAACAATGGCACCTCTTACATCTTACCCGCAAATCACTGTTCTCACTATCAGATTTGGATGGTTGAGAAGTAATGAGGAAAATAACTCTGGCTTCCTATACTCTGTAGTTTTCTCCAAAAGATGTTCCATCACCCCCTGCTGCTTTTCTTTTTTCCTTTCTGAAAACTTCACCATTGTCTCACTGAGCTAAGAAAGCAAAATTGTACACTTAAAGGCCAGAATAATCCCCTTCCATCAATCAATAGCTATATTTCTACCTGTTTTAAAAGCAGTTGTTTCAGATGTCACTATTCCAAACAGCTTTTTTTTCCTCATCAATATCTCTGTCAGCTGTGCAGATAACCTATCAGTGGAACTAATTGTTGTTAAAGCTGCGTGCCTGTGAGCACTCAGAACTGGGATGTGTCGTCCTTCTGTGAGTGCAATAGAAAAGCCTGAAATAAATTCAACCCAGGCAAAATGCAAATACTTTCTGGGGTGGGTGTATGTCGGGTTAGTTAAACAAACATTTCTGATGTTTTCTTTGTCCTCAGCACAAAAAATAAATGCAGAAATACTTGCTTATTTCACCTCTGTCAATAGCCTGGCCCAAGCAGTCGATGAAGCTCTACTTCAGGCACAGAAACAGCTCTGTTGACTTGAAAGGCATGCACACACATGCATCTTCAAGGTCTTGTGTCACTGGATAGGCCAGCATTTCTGTTAGAAACAAAGCCTGTGAGCATTCTGAAGGGAGGTGCATTTGTGTGTGTATGGTGCAAGAAAACAGGCCAAGCTTTGAACCACTGTAAGAGAACACTAGTGAATCCACATGTCAGCTTGCACCCTGGTTTATTGCTAATGAAGGCTCTCAAAGTTCCATTTCGAGTAAAGGAAATGCCTGAGCTGGAAACAAAACAGTCTGCTTCTCCTTTCAACTGAAGTTTGACCAAGTGTTTCAGAAGTGACCCCGATACAAATATTTTGCAGAGGCATCAGTATAGCCCTTCGTGTACAGAATCATCTACAGGTGCTGCACACTGCACTGTATTTTAGTGAGTCTTGGGGAAAAGAAGCTCAGGGCTGCATTTGATTGTTTCTGTTAAAGACCATATGGCAGCGTGAGCTGGGAGGTACGACTGTGGTTTTATTCAAATCCCTGCACACCCAGGTGGAGGAGACACAGCAAGGCAATTCCCGTGAAGGGAGGTCTCCCACCCTGCACTGGGATGAGGTGTTAACCTGTTGGGCTGAGTACACCATGGGTATGAGCAGCAGCAAGTGCATCTGAATTGGGATCTTACTGCAGATAAAAGCAGGCTTTGATCACTAAAACCACCCAATTTATATATGGGCCAGATGTAGTGGATGATATTCAAAGCTCTCCTGAGGACCTATCCTATGTTTCCAAGCAGAGATTTTCACTGTTCCATTGACCATTTACAATGAGGGGTAGCAATTTCTCTTCCTGAAAGATCAGCGTTCTGTACAAAATAACAAAGATGGACTTTTTGTGGTATTTCTTACAGGAAAACTATTCTGACCAGCTCTCCTAAAAGCGTTACTTAGACATGCAGGTGTTTCAGAGATGAACACATAACTCCCACCAGCTAAGCTTACTTTCCTATTCTCCAGCAAGATTTCAGCTTAAGGAGATAACTGTAATACCATGTGGCAAACCCACAGGAATCAGTTCACTTCCCTGCTGTCACGTCTGCTGCCTCCACCTCACTTAACTCTGCTTGGCTCTGTGCTGTGGGAGGCCAGGCGACAGGCAGGGCTTCTCACAGGACACAAACAAAAGTCAGAAAAAGAGCAGTATTTTAGTATGATCGACTGCTGAGGTGAGGTAGAATGAAACCCTTCATCTCCTTCCTGCATCTGATCTGCTTTTTTATTTTTTCTTTTCTTTCCTATGATATTCCTTTAATTAAGCAGCTGTTCTCAGGTGCAAGCCATTTGAATGCAGCTTCATACCACCGAGTTTGTGATACCTCATTTATCTCCAAAGCCACCTGCTGAGCACCCTGCCAAAGCTAACTCAGTACAGACTGGTGGCAAGAACACTGCAAATGACACTGCAGTCCACTAAATTCTGGTAGTGGGTCCTTACTGCAGCAATTTCCGTACCTGAAATAGAGACCCACAGTCTTAATAAATAAAGTATCTTTCATCGTAAATTAAGATCCTTTCTCCAAGACTGTCTTATCATTAGTTCCTTTCGTGCCACCACCAAACAAGTGGTCTGCATCCACAAGTTGGTTTAATTTCTGTGGTTGCTCACTCAAGTATTGCAGTGGGATATTGTGAACAGCACTAAGTGCTTTACTTGACACAGAACCATTAGCATGCAACCACATGCTAATGTGGTTTGCAAAGCTGTGATTACCTCAACTGTTAAAACTGAGAAGGGAAATGGAGAGCAACACTTCACATTAGGTGAAACCAATTCCAGAACACGTACGTGATGCTGAGAAAAGTGACTGTTCTATTTATGTTGTTATATAACTAAGAGATTGAGCAAGTTCTTCTTGCCTATCTGCTGGGCTCTATCATTTCAGGAAACAAGAGTCTACCACTTTGGGTGAACTTCAGGGCTTCAACCCATCCTTATATTCAATAAGGTAGCAATCAATGTTGTAAATACTGCTCAGGCATAACCAGAGGGTAGGGACCTTCAAATGCTGCTTTGCTTCATCTGCGTGAACTCGGTGCCACTTTCCCAGGCCTGACTCTGTTCTGAGTGGGACAAGCAAGGTGAGCACCAGCACCCCTCTGTCTCCCCAGCCATAGCTCTGAGCTAGGTCTTGCTTTTTCTGTGGTTTTTCAAGACCACTGGATACAGGATTTTGATATGGAGGTTTTGAATCCTTTTCTCTGAAGATTATTTAAAGCAGGGGGATGATTCAAAGAAAGAAATAGAAGCTTACATGCTCAGTTGGTTGCATGCCCAGAGCTGAAATTCCTGTGCACAGGCCAGCAAGTGTTTGCTACTGTCAGCAAGCTTTCTGCAAATTGCTGTGCAGCTCGGCAGGAACAGCTTGGTGCTCAGATTTGCTGTCGTGATCATGCTAGTTCTTTCTAAGCTGGAGCAGGATCTCAGAACAAAGCAGGAGTCCTGCTCTGCAAGCCCTGCTTCAAATACAGCACGGGATGAGAGGCTCCAAACACCACCAGGTAAGAATTTTTAAACATGAGCGCAATGCCTGCAAATCAGTCCCACTGTCAGGATAGCGTGATTGATCTACACCTGTTCTGGGATGGCTCTGTTGGATGAAGGAGACACAGTGTTGGTAGAAAACAAGGTGAAGAGTCAGTGCTCCTTGCAGGTGTGCCACTGAGCACAGGTAAAGGGCACCTGGAGCTGCTGAAGGCAGGCAGGGCATGTGCATGCTGTACACTGCTGTCATGGTGGGGGTACTCTGCTTGAGCCAGGCCTTATGAATACACATTATTCCCATTGCTTCTTCACCTCCAGTAGGCACAGCTTACCTCTCTGCATGACAGATTCATACTGGGCAGTGCTTTCTGTTATGAGTTTAGCTTGCTTGACTACACATGCATCCAGGCCATGACCAGGCGTCCTGGGGCTACCATTCTGAGTGCTGAACCATGGGAGGTTTTAAGATGAGAAGGGTGGAGGTGGGAAGTGTCTCTGGAGGATGGTAAATCCATAATTGAAATCAGAGAATAAAGAGCCAAGCAAACAGGAGAGCAAGAACAAAGAGAGAATAGAGACCTGGACAGAAGTCCTCCCTGGCTCTCAGAAAAACGACCGCCCTGTTGTCAGCCCAACACAATGAGCAGTCATGGAAATGAGTCAGTCTTCATTGCATGCAGCTGTGAAAAACTTTCTTGGGTTTTTCTGTGATCTTACCCAGCTTCTCCATGCTGGAAACAATCTAACAATCTTCCTCGGCCTTTTATTTTTGTGCTTTCTACACACGCAAGTAATTAAAAATCAAAAAACGCTGGGCCTGACTGTGGTGGGTGAAGGAAACAGCTGGCGCACATGTGAAATGCCAGGTCTCTTCTGATCCAGAATGCTTGCACTGCAGGAGAGAACCATAATGGAAGCCACTAATACAGCACTTTAATGAAGACACCCCTGTGCAACATCTGACTGTGAGCAGCTGTGCTTAATGTTGACATGCTTTGGCAATTCTTGTTTATAATCCCACCTACGGGAGAAACGGCGCTGGAAATGCAGCTCTGGTACTTTGGTTACAGACTGGAAAGCAAACAAAACCAACATGTATGTAAATTAAGAAAAAAATTTCCTTGAATAATGATGTTATTCTAAGTTGAAGGGAAACGTGTTCTACTCCTGGGCCCTGAACAACAGGAAAAATGCTAGGCCAGGGAACTACATGATATCTGCTGTGCAGTTCTGGCTCTCCTACAGCGTCCTCGTGCTCAAATTGCTAGGGACACCAACGAAGTCAGAACACTCCGTCGCTAAGAATCAAGTCATTACTGCCAGCTGAGAAAGTGCTCTTTAGCAAATGCATTGACATTCTCATAAGATGAGGTTCTTTATCCTCTTCAGACCATCAGAACATGAATAAGCCAACCGGAAGGCTTTCATCTTGTTCCGTACGTCTGGAGGTGCACTTCAAAAAGTCTGTTTTGACACTTAGCTACATACAAAGGGGACAGCACAACAGTGATGATGCAGAAATGTCAAAGTTCAGGGTGGCAGACCAAAATGACTTTCAGTGCGAGTTCAAACAGTAAAAATACCATAGTGATAAGTGTTCCTTTCCACTGGATTTGCTCTGAAGTGTTAGCTCATTCATCATTCTAGCAGTACCGACCACGTTTGCCCCGTGGTAAACTATCAAACATAATGCGTAAAGCCATCAAAATTAAAAGACATCTCACAATAGAAGACAGTCTCCATTGATTTCCTTGTGTAAGAGAGCTCAGTTGCCTACTCCTGAAGCTAGCTGATAGACTCACTTTTTGTTAGCCCCAAGATTTTAATGCTAATGATAGGGAATGCAAATGCTGCTTTGGTTAATTGCAAAAAAAAAAAATTTGATACAGTAGAAAACACAAAATAACTTCTAGAATCAACCAGTGTGGGGAAAACTGTATACCTCAGTGTAGAGTGGGAAAGCACTGATGCAGTATTTGTTACACCATCACCTTTCATCATCAGCAGGCGCTGCCATATGTTCTCTTGGAATACTGGCCCAGAACACCGTGCTTCCTGGTGTCTCACTCAAAACACAGATTGGTTGATGATAACATCCCTGCTGGGACCCAATGGCTGCCTCTGTTGGAATGATGAGAGTGTAAAGCTATTTGGCTTACTTCCCTCGTTGGGGATTTTGTAAGTTCCTATGAACAGGGGAAGTTTCAGTAATGACTCCTATACACACACACACGACTCCTTTTTGCAGGAGCTATAGGATGAACCAAATTAGCTAATTTTTATGGTTTGGATGAGAAACAAGATGAAAGTCTGCACCTTCCAATGCATTTCAGACACAGAGTTTAAATCAGCACTCAGGATTGAATGCAGACAAACGCTCAGCAGAAATCCAGGCATGTCTAAAACAGCGCTGTGTATTTAGTCCAAGCTCAGACACTGCAAATGCTGCTACAAAATAAATGAAGTAGAAAATCATTCTCTGGATTGGTCATGCAAAATTGCACAGCAAGCATTGTCCTTTGTTTGCAGCAGTTCTCAGCGTGAGGCTGAGATCAGCCATGTCAGCTGCATTCCCTGAAAGAAGGGAGATGTCTGTGTTTGTCCAGCCTGGAGCTGGCAAGATGCAGACCCATGCTGCTGTGCAGCTTTTCAGCTGCTCACACTATTCACAGCGTAACTGGAAGTCAAGTTAGCAGCAAAACATTCTCTTCAAGTTTGTAATTCTTAGTCATAACCTGTAATACATTGGCTTTTTTCAGTGAGCCCTTCTGTTTCCTTACAGCCCCAAACCTGTGCTGTCACATACAGTGTGAACTGCCCCACGTCATCTGGTGGAATTCACCATCAGTGACTCTGCCAGGAACTGTGGTGAGAGGAAAATAGTTGTTATGAAGCAGCTCATGTCACACAACTTTTTTGCCATTTCTTGCCTGCTAATTCAATTCCTGCAAGCTCCTTACTAATCACATTTCCAGAACAGTTGATATTGCAATAAAACTTCTTTTTTTTTCCAAATGTTTTTAGTGAGAAGTTCTGTAAAATAAATCAACTAATATTTCTAAACATTGTACAGTTTTCAGTGTTAGGCCTCAACAAAGCACAGGCTGAGCAAGCCACCAGTGCTGTCAGATTGCTTAAATGAAGGTATCACTTCGGTGCCATGCTGGACTCAGGCTCACGCTCTGATCACTCTAACACAAAGGTTATATTCCTGGCATCTATTCCAATTGCATATAGTGTCTTTTACAGGACAACATGCTCACAGAGCATGCGCAGACATTAAGGTGTTGTTGTTTATTTTTAATTTAATGGAAAGTAAAGATGCTTTAGGAACAAGCTAGGGAAAACATCGCTGGAATCAATACATTAGGTTCAGTCAACGTCACAGCACATTAGCAGTCCAATACCTACTACTGAGCCATTTCCTCACTTAAAATTCTCAGCTAAATTTTCCTAATACTCAATTTCAAATAAATCTTATTTGGACAATCACAGGACAACCCACAACTCCACCTCTTCTCGATCCCTAATTCAAGTATTTCTGATCAGCTGCAGACCCTACTCCAGTCATTCTTTCCTATCTCGTGTCAGTTCAGCTTTATGATACTCTGACCACAGGAAAGGCCAGCTGGGAGGTGAACCCACAGCAGAGTGCCTAGACATTGAAATCACTGATTTCCGCCACTCCACTCACAGCAGTAAGCTTTATTGCTCTTCAGCTTACTCTGCAAACTAGTGATTTGCTAAGCCTTGCAGGATGTGCATGGGCTGAGGTTCAGACAGAATCAGTGCTACCTTGCTACTGCTCCAAGTGATTGTCTGGAAAGACAGCTTCTGACATTGCCGTTGACATATATATAAAGAAGAATCCCTTTTTTTCCTTGCTAGCTTACATGAAAGTAGGGTTTGTACACAGGGAAGTTTACAGTATTGATCTGCTTTTCTCATCAATACAGAAAGTAGCCATTGATTATTATCACCTGGTGTCACTTGCAGCTAGAAGTTCATCTTACCATATGCAGTAGCCCCTGGGAGGGTACGTACCACACAAGGTGCTTCCTTCACACCCACTCTGGGATAATTTTCTGCAAGACTTCCGAGAAGAAAAACATGAGGTGTAGATGTAGTACTGAGGGACATGGCTTAGCGGGCAATAGTGGTGATAGGTGGATGGTTGGACTGGATGATCTTAGAGGTCTTTTCCAACCTTGGTGATTCTAGGATTCTTTGATTCTATGATTTCTTGCATGAAAGAGACTTTACTGTGAGTGTAAAAACAGTGGGAAATCCTAAAAGGGAAAAATTCATCTTGAAAAACCAGTGCAGCATCCAAGGGAAATAGTTTGAAATAGTCTTAAAATAATAATAATACTCCCACTTGTGTTTTTAATATATATAAAAAGTATCACGAAAGAGAAGGAATACAAGTGAAACAATAGACATAGATGCTCTCTGGCATGGAGCTCTCTGGCATAGATGCTCTCCAGTCTAGTGCCTGGAGCAGCTCAGGGGTTTGCACCCAGACCTACTAGCCAGCCCACAGCAGCCTACCTAGCCTTGTCATCCTCTGCCAGGAAGATGTCTCAAAAACCTGAGGGAGAGTAATTACCAAAATCAGCACTTTTCACAGCTTGCTTCTGGACCAAGATAATAACACTGGGAGATAGTATGCAATATAGTGTTGAAAATGCCACTGAACAGAAACATTCAATCAATGAAAGTGGAGAATGCAGCAAGGAGCAAAAACTGTGATAAACAGAGATTTTTTTATTTTTTTTTTAACTTTCTTTACTGTGGCATGTTGTAAGGGCTGGAGACGTAGCCCTTGTATAACTGACCTCTGTCTGAATGCAAATGGAAAACTTGAGTCTAATCACTTGCCCCCATCCAGTGGAGCCTTCTGCCTAGCCCAGTATTCCTCCTTTGCCTGTCTGAGGGGCAGGATCTGTTCCCTCTGCCCCAGTGCTGCTCTGCCATGTGATCCAGCTTCACTCAAGACAGCGATGCTCATAAACAACAGCCCTTGTGGGTAGGCCTTGTGTACACTGGGGTAAGAGGCAAGGAGGATGGAAACAAAGTGGAAGAGAAAAACCACTTCAGCTGACAATAACTGAGAGGGAGAGAATGGCACAGCATCCATCTAGCTGCACGAGATCCATTACGCACAGCTTAGTCATTTTGTTCTAAATTTTAAAAGTCATCAAGAGTGCTGTTTGAATTCATTGGTTTAAAGGATACTTACCAAGAAGCAAGCTGTTGTTATCACCTAGTGGCACTGAGGGCTGTGGGATGGCAGGCTGTGCCCATGCAGCCAGGAGCTGTACTGAGTGCCTGCTCCGAGCTGGCCCTGCAGCTGTGCCCATGGGGCTTTGAGGCTTCCCTAGGCTGCATCTCACAGCATGCCTGTGCTCTCAGAAAAGCATCTCACAGCACAGATCAAGCACAGCCTGCTGTGCTCTGTTGCCTAGAGCATGGCCAACGCTTGCCTAAGTACCAGGACGTGCCATGCTGCACAGGAGCATGCAAAGACTGTCAGATTTTTATCACCCTGCGGTGCTCCTTTAAGAGGTAAGAAAATCTCAGCAAAGGTATTTAATTAGCTGGAAATCAGAGCTGTGAGCAGACACGTTACTGCTCATCCTCACCACAAATGGGATGCACTGAGGTGGCCAGGAGCAGTGCCCTGCTCTCAGGACTAGCATTTTGCCAGCAGTGGCACTGCTCCCTGCTCACAGCCATTTCCTGAGCAGTGAAACCATGCATATCCTTCAGATATTTAAGCTGCATTTTGTGTGACGGTAATAGCTCCGTAATGCGTTCATCTATCACCCATTTTAAATATCCTTGCTCTGCTCACTAACCCATCTCTGAGGGCTCCACTTCTCATCAGACGCAAATATTTCTGAGATGTTTCAGAGAGGCACATTTTGAAAAAAAAAAAAAATGAATGCATGGGAAGGACTAAAAAGAGAACTTCTGATGAAGGTCTTAGCGTATCAGTGGGTCCATGTCATGCAACTGAGTGAAACCACAGCTGCCTCAGATCTGAGATTTAATGCCTGTCCAGCAACCTTGTCGCAATCACTTTATTCCCTTCTTACATCCATGGAGACTACCATAAGCAAAAAACCAGCACAGAGATTTCAGAAGATCTGGGGCTTAGCAAACATCATGGACAAGAACTGGAAGTAGTATCACAGTGATTCCTATTCCATTTTATTTGGTTCACCTGCCTCCACTTCTTCAATTCAAAGCTACTGGCATGAAGAAAGACCCCCACAGACTTGAGTGGACTTTGAATCACTTATACAAGGGGAAAACAAAAAAGCTGTAGTTAAGCTTAATTTCTTTCACTATGTACAAAGAATTTTAGATCTATTTTGATTCTGTATCTGAAAAGAAGATGCTTGCAATTTTATTTGATTCACAGCACAATAGAATTATAGGGATTATGTACAACAAAAATCCTCAGCACTCCATAGGATCAAAGCACTATTTGAATATTAATCAACGCTCAGAGAAAATAGCTTCTGTGTTACTATCCTCACTTTTGAGAGTGAGAACAGAATACACGACTTGCTCTTCACCCAACTGCAAATCAGACGAACAGCTTCAGATGGAAGAACATCTTCAGATGGAAGACCTCATAGAACCTGCCATGGGGAGCACAGGACTTCTTCCCAAGAGGATTTATGTTGGAAACAGGCTGCTAGCTGCCAAAGGGATCCTCCCCCCTCCTGGTACCCAGGCCAGATGCTTTGCTATTAACTGTCTGTGTGTGTCATGAAAACTGGACTAGAGAGGACTCTCTAGACTGGTCCCACTTCTGGACATTTAGGTGCACTGAATGGCATCCTTTTAGGTCATTATGTGTGCTTGAGGCACTGCCAGTTCATCTGCTTTGGAAAGAAGACACATACAGCACTGCTCAGGAGTCTTAGGTAGTGCTGGTGAAGTAAAACCAATGAATGTAAGGAAGGAGAAAGAATGATGATGCTGGTCAACCAGCTTTACTGTGTTCGCTTAAGCTGTAAACTTGAATAAACAAGTTCCAGGAAGCAGAAAAACCAGGGAATCCAATCTGCTGGACTGAACTGTGCTACAGACATTAAAAAAAGATAAAAATACAGCTGAAATCCAAATACGGGTTCCAGTCACTGGAGATCATCTCCAGAAGATGAAATATTCCTTAAATGATGAAAACTGTAATTCACAAGAATAAGACTCCCATGAATGATGGGATTCCCCTTCCAGGAAGTTAGCAGAAATATGATTCTAAAATTTAAACACACTCATTCATCACCAGTTCCCCTTAAAATGATTTATGGAAATACCTTTTTTTTTTTTTTTTTTTAATGCTTTTATAAGCCTGAAATTCTAGTTCACCTGTAGATGACACAAGGGAAAAGCCAGGCCTGGTTCAGCAGCCTGGATCTCAGTGCTGTGGCCTCTATGTTCTCACATGTCCACACATCTGCACCAGAACCAACACGTTGTGAACTGGTGGCCAACTACAGGATTTCACAAAATCTTGGTCCAGTGATGTTTCTGTAAATTGAAGACAGGGCGTTGGCTTGGGTAGAGACTGTGTTAATGATAGAAAGGCTGCACAACTTCCTGGTTCATTAGGTACATCAGCAGTGTTCCCTTTTAAAGCTATAGATTTGACTTACATTACAGCCAATCTAGCTGTGGACTCTTGCCAAAAAAATAAGCCCCATTCCCATCATGTGCTTCACCCTTGCCTCAGGTCGTGCAGCTGTGCAATGCCCAGGCCCAGTGCACTAAGCTCATAGAAAAGTAACTCACCAAATAAAAACAAACCTTTTCTGCCATATCAGCAAGCTGGTCTGACTGGGGAGCAGTCACACAAGAACTGGGAATGGCAGATGCTGACCATGCAGTGGGAAGCTGTAATCAGATGTGAGCAAGGGAAACTCTGATCCTCTTCTACCTTCACTGCTGCAGCCTTTTTCACTTGTACTGCCTAATGCACAAAAGTTCACAAGTCATAGAGATCAAAGCTACAGTCAGCTACACAGCACTTCAGTTCATAACCTTCATCTTTTATGTACATATGCAATATTTGTAAAATTCCCTGGTTTTTCTTTCCAGTGAATGCAGTTCATGTGTGGACACAAAGGTCTCATCAGAAACTGCATCAGTAGCACTGTGCTTTTGGGGCTAGAAGTGCTTAAGTAGTTTAACAAACACAGTCTGACAAAAAGCTATGAGTACATCTTTCAGTGTAGGCCAGATAATGTGTCCCTGCTATATTCACCACTGCTTTCTGAAGAAAACCTCCATTTCCAGATACATTGTCAGCTACAGTCCCCAATCAGCAAGATTTGCTTGGCTGTTTGTGTATTGATATTTATGAAGTTTGAGGCCCATGCTAAAAAAAGACCAAACGTTTGATTTTATTTTTTATTGAATACTGTAACATAAGTTGGCAAGAGAATACACAGAAAAAAAAACAAGCTCTCTTAATGTTAAATCAATGATTCATTTACTCTTTTCATGATTAATTGCAAAGTATTGGGAACTCTAATGACTTTTGTGGATGCAGCATCATTTAATCAAAATGAAAAAGATCTGAATGGAGATAACGGATTTTTTTCTTCCTCCCATGTCAGTAAACAAGGAACTATTTGCCCCACACTCCAGGTCCTGGGGAAAGCTGATGGAATCAGTATGGAAGCCTGGACACCGCAGCACAGAAACACCAAGACTGTTTTCTTTTGGAAAGGTGTGTCTGTCGCCTTGCTGCTCTACAAGTAACACCTGGCCAAAGTGATGGACTAACACCAACTGGCTAAAGCTGGCCTCCATCTCAGGCTTTCCAGAGTGAAAGGGAACTGCAGATGCTCAGCTCTCGTGGTGTCCGGTTTACAAAATAACAAACCACAAAACATAATACAGATCACAAGACAGCAGGTGCTCCCAGTAGTTTGCAGACCGACATCAAACTTCTGCATCTCTCTAGCTAAGTGCAAGCTATAGTTGCTGTTGCCCCTGTAGACCCTCTGTTCTGAGAGCTGGACTAGCCCTGAGAACAGGCCAAGGGCCATTGTGGCCGAATGAGGACACAGCAGACAAAGCTCCCTCAGCTCTCTGAAACACTGGGGCTGCCTGGGATGCCAGTCAGAGTTGCCTGCTGTGCTTCAATAGGAAATGGTCCTGGCACACGTTGCAGATTGCTTCACAGAGGGAGACAAGAAAGGAGCAATGCTGTTTTTAAATAGGCCTCTCCCATGTTTGCCCACTGCCAGCCCATGCTGGCAGGTGAGAGGAGGAACAAGTGAGGACTTCATCTGCTGGAAATCAAAGCTGGGAGAGAGGAGAGCGAGGACGCCAGCTTGGCACTGCACCATGTGGCAATGTGGTGCCACTTGCAGCAACGCGACTGAAAAAATGCCAGGCATCTGTGCCCTCGCTGTGCAAACCAGAAGCAAGAAGAGCCAACTATTTCCCTTCCCAGTGAGATCTACAAAAATCCCTCGTGTTATCTAAACTGACACTCAAAGTGACAGCCTCCTGTTGATTATTTTTAACCTAATTTAGCTGATGCTAATTGTACTGGACCTCTATAATTGCGCACAGAGCTTTGTAGCAGCAGTAGGACATGATTATCATCAGCTTCATGGGGATAATGTTATGCCAATACCACATTTGATCCACATTTTCAACATTGTTGAATGTGTTCTGAATATCAGAATATCAGCATTCATCTCCTAGGAGCCTCAGTTTTCATTTCCTTCCCCTTCCAAGCAGTACTACAGACACTCGCAGCCCACCCTACAGTTCCGCACCAGACCAGTGTCTCAACACTGTGTCCTCTGTCCCTCCAAGGAAAGATTCACCTCCACATAGCCTTGACATAGCTCATCTTGTGCCAGGAGGGCCAAGGCACCATGGTTCCTTTTCCAGAGAGGGGGAGAATCAATTGCTCCTTCCAGCAAACTCACTGAAAATATCTCAGCAATTTGTGGAGCGTAGCAGTGACATCTCATATACCTCTGCTGGATGCATGATGATAGCACGAGGCAGGAGTCAAACACAGCCCAAGCCATTTAGGGATGAACGAAACAAGACTTAAATTCCATCTGGCAACCAAGAGAGAGAAAGCACAGACCAGAGAGCCCTAGTGTAAACGCATCACTTAATAAATGGACAGAAATGCTGTGCATTAAGTGAAGTTTGCAGATAATGGTCCCAGTTTCAGACTCTGCTATGAGCCACTGAATTATCTAATGACTCTAGAAGCACCAAATGCACAGATAACAGTGCTGCCTTTGAACGTTTTTGTACATTTTTCTTTAGTGACAGATGAAAGAACTACCTTAGCTATACCTGCTGTTTCCAAAAATATTTTAGATGCTAATATGTCTCTACATTGTAAAGTGGAATAAAAAGCACTGTCTGCTTGCTCTTATCAGCAGCACAGATGCAATCTCTGCCATTTCTCCCAGCAGACTCTCTCAGTTCACCATTTCCTCCTCCCTTCCAAGTCCACTGCAAAGAGAATCTCCCATCAGCCCAAGCAAATGGCCAGCTTGTTCAGCTAAAGCCAAGCTCAAAAAGCTTAAATGGGAGGTACTATAAGGCCCATAACTTGGTTTCTTGAACTGTAAAGTTAGTAAAATGGAGAGAGAGTACAGAAACAGAGGAGAAAAAAAAATCTTTGATATTACATCTATTCTTTCAATGCTGTAGGCTAGATATTTCTTCCTTTTTATTCTAGTATTTTAACTACTCATTGTAGTCAAGTGCATAGAGAAGATGTATGCATTAAGGAAAACCAGGAATTTCTGCACAGAAACAGCAAAAAAAGCATAGGGAAAGGTTGCACCCAGACCTACTTGGCCACTCAGTGCATGACCTGGAGAATGCAGTAGGTGAGGTGACCCTCTTTTTTGTTAATATAACTATGTACTGACAGGACTCCTACAAATAGAATCAGTTGTGCTTTTAGGTACTTTCTAATCGAGTCTATAACATCTGAAGAAAGAAATCTTGCCCTGAGCCTGGAACTCACTGGGGTCCTGCCAAGCAGTGTGCTCTCTGTAGCTACCACTACCCAATGGGGGTCATATGTGGGGCCTCCACTGCACTGGACTCAAAAGTCATCACAAGGTCAGAAACCTGCACAGAAAGAATGGCCAGAAGGGGGTAGACAGGAAGAGATAAAGATGCCCTTTTCCCCATAGTATTTTCTATTTATTTTCATTTGAGACCACTTCTCAGGATAGAATGTTCTATGCCACAAAGTCCCCGATCTAATCCAGCTCCTTATGGCTCGTAGTAGAAGGCTGCTGGTGGATGACCTGAAGTCTATGAAGTCATACATTCCTTGCCAATGAATGCAGTGACTGCAGGATGAACAGCCAATGACTGCATGGTGAGCTGTCAAGGGTGAACTAATCCTGTGTGCTTCCACAAATTGATTGCTGATGTGTACGCGTGGTTAATTGCAATAAATGTAGCGAGCATTTAAGATCCTGGTTTAGAGGAAGAAAACTCAAAAAACATTCAATTTCAGAAAATCTATGTTAACAATCCACCCATCCACATTCTCATCCATCTCACTGCTTTGGGGCTGGTTTCATGTAGTCCAGTAGGAGTTGTGTGTCTCCTCTTAATTGAAACACAGCCATGAAGGATCATTACAAGGAAAGCAGAGCCTGGAGCACTTCACATAACAAAAAACTTACATGGACAAAGTTACCTCACAATACCAACAAATGTTGATTATTTTAATTTTATATCAAAGGATAGATTGCTATGCATTTTCCAGTCTCTGCAAAACTGCAAAGAATCATCTTATGTAAACTGGAATGCAAAAGTATTTAATGAAAAAGTGAAAATCCTGTTGTTAAGGTAATGTCATCCGATACCCGTGTTGTAGTTACTGGAAGTAATACTCGACTTTAACAACGGTGTAAAGGAATTTTAGGGAGAACAAATAGATCAAGTGATGTTTATGCTTAGAATGCATTCCCATAAATTTTTGGAGAAAGTGTAGCAAAGATTAATTGAAATATTAAATCAGTTTTATGGCAATAGAGGAGAAAGCAGTTCATCCCTATTTGTCACTGTACTCAGTAAAGCACTACAGCTTAAGACTTTGATTTACAAGTAGTGGAGGAAAGGACCTGAACACTAGCATACTGCTGGGAATCCCTAAATTACAGGATCTGTGTTAAAAAAAATAGCAGTAATTCTTATCTACTGCTATTAGACTGGCACTGCATTATAAATCTAAAATATGTAAATAATAGAAGGACATATTTAGTGAGATTTCATCAGCTCTTGCACATGGCCTGGTTCTGTTCCCTTTGCATTTCTAAGGCACAAAGAGCTAAGCCATGCTCACCATATTTCCTATACTCATGCTTTATTTTAGAACTGCATGTCTCACATTTTATCTCCTTCAATGGATGCTCTGCACAATAACCCACAAGGTTAGAAACCACAACTACAGGCCTGTGTCCTCCATTATGGTAAACTGCATCATTTTCAGTGAACTGAGAAATTATACCTAGGATATGAAAGCAAGACCCATATTGAACCACAATTCTGATACGTGACAAAATGGCTTGAAAAACAGCTAGGGCACACTCCTGTTTCACCCCACTGTGATCTTGCACCTGCTGGTGTTGCCTCATAGCATGTACCAGTATTACAAACTGTGACTGGTCATAAGACTTTTGCTTTTCTTCTTTGGGATTCCTGAAACCATTTCAAAATCTTCCATTAACCTTAATGGGCTTTGGAGTCGACCTCCATAGCTGCAGCTAACGTGAGGTTACCCCTGGCTCCTCCCAAACCCAACTTACTCCATGCTGCTAAGTCATAGGTTGTACATTTAGCAACTGTGCTTTAGCCTTACTGCAGTGCAGGAGATTTCTTGGCACACAGCAGTGCTAGGACCACCACATTCTATGCAAAAAATAATGTATTCAGCACAAAAATCAGAGCTTGAAGCTACCTGATATTATGAATAGCTATTAACTTTATTCAGTTTGAGTGACCTTTAACAAAACACAGCTGATGTTCAGTGCATCACTTGCTCCTTGGTGCACACTGAGCTTTGCATCGAAGGGGCAGTCTGCAACAGCAGCACATCAGTAGAGCTCTATTGCTTCCACACAGAGCAGTGCCCATTTATCATAGCCACAACCTGCTCCTCTATTCCATCTGTGTGCTGGACTGCAAGTGGCTGAATGAGCAGTCCTGACCACACCAAGAAAGTCAGGGAGAAAATCTGTTATGATACAAGATCGCTTAACATTGGTGAAAACTACCTGACCTATAAATACAGTTGAAACAAATTATTCCTGTCTCTGTATTTTGTCTCCCATGTCATGGTGTTATCTAAGCACATGTATGAATTAAGCTGGCAGAGCTAAGCACGCTTAGGAGGAGGTGATACAGAATGAACAACTCCATGACAGTGGGCTCAGAGTTCACAGTTCTATTTGTTAGCCAACCTTTGCAGGCAAGTACTGCAGATCAGAAGCACTGGGAAATGTCAGGAGCTGCCATGCATCAGTGGTTTTTGCTAAAATATGGGCTAGAAGGGATGCCTAGCCATGTGAGCAGGCACAAAGGAGAACCAGAAGCTTTGGCCACATGCTGATGACCTGCTCAGTCTACAAGCCACCATTAGACAGGATAGGTTTCCAAGGTTTTGGTTGCTGAATTCAATAAATAGGCAGTTGAAGAGCTGATGTTGTGAAATATCTTCAATACCTTACTGCAGACACCTCTATCCTTCAGTCACACACAGCTCAGCCAACAGCAGCTTTGAGATGAGAGACGGAGGTCAGGCCAACAGTTCTGTATCCCAGGACCCCCTCTTGGTGTATTCATAACAGTGTATCTGCAAAGGGCCTCTGGTCATCTTTCATTTGAAATTAGAACTTATCCAGGGAGCAAGTTTCAGTCTGGGCCCACTCCTGTTTGGGGCCTGAGCTTGTTTGCATCCTGGCTGCCTAACCAGGACCCACGGTACGTACTTATTTCAATAAGGTTATCTTCTATGTGAGCTGCTAATTCCATAGCAGGAGATTGCTTTTTGGCCAAGCAACTTTTGTTTCATGACCTTAAAGCTCTCACACCAGTTTTTAGTCACAGGAGATTTAGAAAATCGCAACTCAGCAATGGGCCCATGTTGAAAAGCTTCCACATGGAAGAAGGATGAGCTCCTGGGGTAAAAGTATTTTCTGCCTTTCTTAGGAAAACAAAGGCTGGTCGGTGTAAGAGGGCTTAGGACTGTTTTGTATCTCTCATAAGAGAGAGAAAAAACTGACTGCATTTTGAAATAGAACTCCTGAGTTACTGTCCTATGGGAAACCTCTTGGGCAAGGTGGAGGTTTGGTTTCTCTCTTCTTTCCTAGATGTGTTCCTTAGCAAACACAATGCATTAGGGAAAGCAAACCTATTGTCAACAAGCTTACAAGCAACAGCAACAGTTAGGAGTATGCATTTTCACTGAGAAATCCAGAGTGTTCATAAGAGTTAAAAAAAAAAAAAAGTTCCTTGGGCAGACAGGTGACTGTGGGGAGAGAAAAATGAGGTGCCTCCAGGTGTTTGATGATCAATGCTCAAGAACATTTCTGAATTGCAGTGGTGATGCTTAAATACTGCATAAGTCCTGAAAGACAGCTTAGTTGCCATTGTGTGTTGGACACAAGGGATTAAGCCCTGTGAAAGGGGTCCAACCTAGGTCTAAAATACATTATGTTCTTGCTGATTGTAGGACAAGAAGAAATGGCCTTGAGTTGCAGCAGGGGATATTTAGGTTGGAAAAATGTATTCCCTAAAAGGGTCACGAGGCATTGGTACAGGCTGCCCAGGGAGCAATTGAGTCTCAATACCTGGAGATGTTTAAAAGACATGGATGCAATGCTTAGGGATGTGGTTTAGTGATAGACCTGGCAGTGCTAGGTTAACAGCTGGACATGACAACATTAGAGTCCTTTTCCAACCCAAGTGATTCAAGGATTCTTTCCTGAACTTGAGACCTGACAGCCTCAAGGTGCACAAATGGCATCTTTAAATGGACCCTTCCAGCAAAGCATCCCTTCAGACACCGTGTATGTTCAGGAGCATCTTTCAGAAGAGAAGCCTGTATCTCAGCCCTCCTGTGCTGTAATCCCACCCACCACTGCTACCAGCAGCACAGTTCTCTGAAAATGCTGGGAAAGTACCCTGCCTGGGAAATAGCCTGTTTCCATTTCAGAAAGCCCTGCGATGAGCTTATAAGTAGAAAAAACCTGTGAGGTAATACAAGGCATTTTCTGCCAGGGCACTTGGGATTTTTTAGCACGTTCATGGATTTTTGCCTTAAGTATAATCCCACATGCACACCCCAAACTGTGTAATAGCTTTAATTGACTTTGTGAAACTATTCACAGCACAGAAAGTAAAGCGCAGGTCTTCCTTTCCAATGCTTTGCACTCAACCTAATGATGTTCCATGACTGCACTAGCTACTTGCTGGGTCTAAACCAGCACATCTTTATCACAAAGTGAACGGACTCATTCATGCCAAGTGAGAAATATTTACTTGAGACAACATTAATGTTGATAAGAATAACAGAACTCTCTGGGAACGGGACCCACATACAAACATCTGTATTTTTCCTGGTCTTCACATGTTTGCTGAAAACACTATTAAATGTTAACAACATATGGATGAGAGAGGGGCTTGAAATTTTCATGCAGTCTCCTCAGCGTTGTTGGAAAGAAAAATGAGAAACTCTGCACTGTCTTCAGCTTAAAGCAGCTCCAACTACATTTTAAAATAATAGCTTGAGAGGTTCTGCATGGAGGGTATGAGAAATGCTCCACATGAGGTGATCTATCAGAGGGAAACCTTGAAGCCTGAGAAGGAGGGAAAACAATAAATCCCCAGAATAAATATTGAAAGAGGAGAAAGGAGAGAGATTTCATTTTGTTGCATCATTTGACATCACAAGCATGCACAGGGGAAAGCATTTATGTTTCCCACAGGGATTGGTTCTGTAAACAGATGGATAGGGGCTAGAAAATCCAGACTCCAAAAAGAAAAGGTCAAGGCACGACAGAGGAGTATTTCAGACATAGTGGCCATAGCTGACGCCTGGTTTGATTCCTTGCTACATTTTCACTGGTTTATGGATGGGTTATGCAAATTCCATACATGCTGGAAATTTGCATGCATCATCTTAGACTTGCTGTAAAGTGATCCCAACACAGCAGCAGTGCTGTGATTACACTGGAGATCCTGACACTTTTGTTTCAAAGCCCTGTATTCCATCGGTCTGAGAGTTTTCAAGAGAGGACCTTCCCATTGCTTGCTCTCTATGTTTGCCTGACCTGTTCTGTGCCATTCTATTCCTGTTTTTATAGCATACCAAGTGGGATGGCAAAGAGGATCTACCTACATTCTTTTAACTGTCAAGTGCCAGCTCTCAAATTCAGACATTTTCACCAAAATGTGGTTACGTCCCAGAAATGACACGCAGAGGATTCTCCAAAGATTGGGTCCCTCTCCTCATTGTAAGGCAGCTTTTAGTGCCGCTGCTTCTCCTGCAGTAGCACCTGGAGACACAATCGAATGCCATACACCATGGTGCAAAGGAATTCTTCCTACAACACAAAGCACAATTTACCTTTAACCTTTTTCAGATTTTCTTCCCTCTATTTTTCTTATTTGTAAGTCACTGTCTTTCACCATTATATTCTGTTTAAATGAGAAGTTATTTTGAGGAATCTCTCAACCCCATGAAATGCTGAACAGAATGGTGTCACGTTCTTACCTAGCATATAGCCGTGTCCATAAGAAATGGTGCAGACAAGCATTCACAATGCATCTCATATGTCACTGTAGGCTTAATTTATACACGCTGAAATATCCTATTGGATTCCAGAGAAGTACACATAAGCAATTAAATTTAAATATATACTCTGGGTATTGCATGACCAGAAAGTATGTATATGGATCCGTCATTCAATTCCATCAATTTGATAGAACAAAAGGGAATGGTTTTAAGCTCAAGGAGGGAAGGTTTAGATTGGATTTCAGGGGGAAGTTCTTTAGAGAGAGTGGTGAGGTGCTGGAACAGCTGCCCAGAGCAGCTGTGAATGCTCCATCCATGGAGGTGTTTGAAACAAGGTTGGATGGGGCCCTGGGCAGCCTGGTCTAGTACCAGATCTGGAGTTAGTGGCCTTGCCCATGGCAGGGATTTGAAACTTTATGATCGTTGGGGTCCCTTCCAACCCAAGGCATGCCATGATTCTATGATACTGTGACTCAGTGTGTTGTAATGTGGGCACATCTTAAGCTTCACCACCCAAACCCAAGAGAACAACACCAGCACGGGAATGTTCACAGCAGCTGTTTTCTCCGGTCCTCTATGTTGCTATTGAAAAAGCTCTAATATATTATATAAATAAAACAGAAAACAAATAGCATATCTCATCAGAATACAGAAGTTGAGACAAAGCTTTTTTCAGTATTTCGCAATTTTTTTCTCTTACTCATAGTCACGCATCTCAAAGGATCAGTTGGTTCTGTGTGTGCGTTATTAATGAAGCTCATCAGGAAGAAGGTGCCAGAGCTTTAAATAACCCCTGCTCACAGAACTGCCTAACTGCAAAGTTCTTGCTATGATTTTTCACAGAATATTATGTTATGGTCTCATTTTAATTAGGTAGCTGAAGATGGTTTTGAGTGACAGTGGACTACCTATAGCAAAAACCCAAGGAGGGAAATAGCCTTTGCTATTGCTACACTAGTCACATAGAAGTAGATCATCTTTCAGAGTGCTGTCAGGTAACATCAAAGTGCTTCTCTGGCAGATAAGGGATTGATTAAAGTCCCTGCACTCAGGGATATATATCTGCATTCATCTTAGAATTATTTGTCAAACACCCAAGATCCCTGCTCTGATTTGTGGAATGTATTCAGAAAGTTACCCTTAAAAACGAGTCTTGATTTTTTTTTTTTTTTTTTGGCATTACTTTTTTTGTTATGAAAGCAAACACGGAAGCCACTTCTTTGCCCTGAAATCAAGCCCTGTTATTTTTAACACAGCCTTGATTTTGGTTTTGAATTGCATTTACTGTCTGTTGCTGATCATAAGAAATGCAGCTGGGAAAGCTGGAAGGGGTGTTAATGCACCTTTAAGCAAGTCCATAAAGCACAGCCTCTGCTCCAAACAAAGGGACACAGCCAAGCTGGCCCTGACAGCACCTGCCAAGCAGAGGGAGCCAGCAAGAGATGGCACAGGACCCACTGGTACAGTGCTGCCAGACAGAGGACAGAAATGGAAAAGTGTAGGACATGTTTAGTCTTACCATACTCTTTAACTAAGAGAAGAGAAATAAGCATGTTACAGTTCTTTTTCCCCAACTTGTCATACCTGATGACAGTCATTCTTGCTTGCACACGAGAGGAAGACATCCTGGATAGCCTGACTGCAGTTCCATACACAAGCTGTGGTATATGTTCTCATTTTAGACATCAGGATTTTCTGGTTTATCAATCTCTGACAACTCAATACTGTGAGTGATGGGAAGATGGAAGCAATGGAGATCACAGACAGCAGCAGAGCAGCAGGACCTGCAGGGGGCGGCTGACTTGCTGGGATAAGGATGTGTTGGCTTTCTGCCTTTGGAAAAGTCAGGGCTCATCAGCAAGTCTGGAAAGGTGCGGGGAGATAATCACCAGTGCACAGCTGAACACAGCCCTCAGCCTGCTATGAAGAAGGCCCAGGCTTGGAACATGAAACGCTAGCTAGGGATCATGCAAACTCAAATCCAACCCCGCACAGGAGGTAAGGTAGTGTGAGCCTTCTACTAAGGACAATCCCAGATGGGAAGCGTAGGAAGACCCAGCACAGAATCACAGAATGGCCAGGGTTGGAAGGGATCTCAAGGATCATGACTCTCCAACGCCCTGCCACGTGCAGGGCCACCAACCTCCCCATTTAATGCTAGACCTGGCTGCCCAGGCGGATTCAGCTGGGACTAAAGGAGAATTTACATCAGCCACTATGGTCCCATTTTCATCTTGGCTCGAAGTTCAATCGCAATCAGCAGCCCCAATCTAATTGCAGAAAGGTGAAGGCATACTTGCTTTGTACCTAATCAGTTTGAAGAGCAGCTGTTTGTGATGACACAAAGCAACACCTGTGGCAGGTTTTAGGGGAGCAGAAGGAGCATCACCCCTTCCCCTCTGTGATTGTCATGCCAAGCCCATAGGCCCTTGCCAGACAAATTTCCTATGCTAAAGAGCCCGCTGTCATCTTCTGTAAGGTGGAACAAACAAGAAGCCCTCAACATGACATTCCTCAGAGACCATCAGGATATTCTTGCATTTCATTTCAGATGGCTGCAAAGACCAGCACTGAGCTCACATCACAGCCCACAAACCAGTGGCTGTTTACAGACTGTGCTGAGAGGAACTGCTTAGCTGCAGAAATAGAAGAGCTCTCTGCAATGCACAAGTCTCCTTCAGACATTCAGCCTAATGAGCTTAACTAATAAGGCAGTAACTAGACTGCTGGCAGAACATAAATAGTCCTACAGCACAATAATATCCAGTAAAAATAATATGTCCAAAAGTACTTTGAAACAAATCACATTGCTTCACAATAATCATGAGTTTTGCAAGCCATTAAGGAAAAACTACTGTAATTTTTTAAATCATAAGTCTTTGTAATTAAGAAATCATCCATAACTTGTGGTTTGATCCCCACTCAGAGCAAATAGATACTAATGCAACTCTACAGCACTCTTTTTATCTATTGCTGATAATTAACTTGCTCTTTTACTACTAAGCTGACTTTGGGCATTTCCTTGGGCTTACAATCTGCTCTGTTGCAGCGATTCAGAGAATTGCTGCTGCGGTATTATGCTGAGTTTAGATCACCATAATGAAACTTCTTTCTTCAGAGGTGCCCAAAACAACCAAAAATAGTTCAGGATCCATGTACTCATCCCCTCCACCCATGCTGCGGGGCAGGGTCTCTCCTAACACAGACCTCCAGGCACATCCCAAGGGCACTGGAAACACCCCGAATTCCCATAGCTAACACAACAGTCTTATGCCATTAAACCTAGCTGCCTCACCATGTATTATTTTCTCTTATCCGTTGTGTTTACATAATGCTATGAATTAAATGAGTGATGGGACTTCCTAAGATTTTTTAGCGTGCAGTGGCAACGAACGCCTTGGGTCAAAACAAAAAAAGAATAAAAATCACAGTTTTCAACACAGCCCTGCTGAAAGAAGTCACCAGGGGTTCTGACCATTTATACTCAACGGTTACGACTGGCATTAAGATATGCCAAGGAGGAGCTCACCATGCTGGGTGCTATACAAGTGCTGACAAGCAGAATTTCAAGGCATCATGCTGTGATTTGCTCATGTGAGACATCAATGATATCTTAGATATTCATTGTAAAGCCACGTTACTTTAGACTGTTAATATGGTGAGCTGTTTCTCCCCAAAAGAGAGGGGAAGAGACCTCAACCAATGGCAAATGACTGCAAGTGTCAATGTTGGTGTCCCTGTGCTTCCAGGTGAGGCCAGAAGGACAGTGTGACCAGTACCTGCGTGAGCCCACTGACTCCTCACCCACCTGTTACTGATAAGAAAGTATGTGTGAAGTCATCTGATCTGATCTGCAGGAACAGCATCAGTATGGAGGAACCAGTGCCCCAGGAAGGAAGGAGACATTATCTAGACAGTGCTGCAATGCACAGAAATCCTAATTCTATACAGCCTCTTTGCAAGTGTCTTATTTATAATTGATACTCTATTGTTTCCTTTGGAGACCTGCATTTATCACTGACACTTGGCTGCATGGAACAGCTGGAACACTTCTACCTCCTCTTCCAATTGCTGGGGCAAACTGTGATGACAAATGAGTCCTGGGAAGGCATGATTTATAGCTCCATTGCTTCAAGGTGCACTGCAGATTCTTTTGTAGAAATTAAACCCTGCTTAAAAGGCCTTAAATATTTGAGGGTGACCTCTCTTCTTCCCTGCCACAATTCCCACTACAAATCACTGAAACTCTCCAAGCTCCTTATGAAAACATTATTTTAGCTAAGGGCCTTATCTCCCCATTTATTTGTCCTTCAAAATTGCATTAGTCTTCAACCACCATCAGCTCAAAGCCCAGCAGGCCCCTGGGTTGGCCCTGCCTTCCACCAGGTGCTCAATCACTGCTTCAGGCTGTGACTGAGCATTTCTGCTACACCATCACAGCATAGTGATCACCTGCCCAGGCTGTGCCTTAAATGCTGTTGTTGGGCATTAACAGCTGCAGTTGCAGTTGATGACAGGGATAGCAGTAAGCCCTTGAGTCTGTTTTGGTTTTGGCACTCAATTCCCACTTGAGTTTGGCAAGATGATCGAATGAGAAAAGCATAAGGTTTCCCATCTACAAGTTTGCTATTTTGCTCAAGTTCACTACTGTTTCTAAGTTGCCTTGAAGTTTCTGTATAGAAAGTGCTATATAGTAGAAAGTATTCATATTTGCGCATTGCAGAAAATTTTTATTAGGGAAGGCAAACAGTTCTCTGCAGCGATATGAAGCTCTGCACCACCACACTGAGCGTGGTTCTGACACAGACCTGACTACACTGAGTTTATCTGGTGCACAGCATGAGCTATGGGCACAGGAAGGAACTCATACAGGTACTCTCATAGATGACTGAAAACAGCTTTTGAGTTGTAGGCAGTGCTGAAACCTTTCTCCAGGTCAAGTTAAAGGAGTCCCATTTGAGACACCTTAACATGCAAAGAATTGTATGCAGTATAAAAACAAAAGGTTAGGTTCAGTATGCATTGCTAGAATGTGAAACCATAGATAATTGGGATGCAAGATTGTATTTCTTTTCCAGGAAGGGCTCACACAGGGTTGGGAAAATTCCACGTGTGGAACAGTGGAGATTGAGAAATGAATTGTTGAGGAGTCACTGAACTTGATGTCCCTGTGAAGTTGCCCTAGCAACACTTGCTTTGCTTTTGTCTCCTAAGATGTGTTTGGTTTCTTTCCCATTAGCACACGTTATTGCTGATGAGTAACAAGCATGAAGGACCTGTTTCGAATTCAAATCCAAAGCAGTCCCATTAACAGGTGCATTTTAGGACACTGGTGAATTATGGACAGCAGAAGTGCGTAATTAAGCCATGAAGTGTTGTGGGACTCTTCCTGAAGATAAGGTATTGTTCTGCAATACACCCCTTGTATTACAGTAATAATACCACTGAAAAAGATGGATGTGAAGAGCTTGGAGGCAAACGCCAAATTCTCATCTAATTTTTGCTAGGTACCTGTGATGTGAATCATTAGAACAGCTGTGGGCCTACATTCAGCAAGGCAAGAACCTGACTGTGCTCTGTGAATGCAGCTGAGGGCAGAGAATCCTACAATGAAGGAAGGGCATCCCTTTTATGTATGGCTCCATTCTTGTACCGTCCTCAGACTAGGAAGTAAAATGGACAAATGAATGAATGATGACCTTTCACTGGACAATATTGGCATAAATCATGCAGCATTCTAAGCCATAAATGCAGATAAATTTGAATATTTAGCATCGTTTCCCAGGAGCCCACAAGGGATTTTTATGCCAGCACAGCACACTGACAAAAAGAAAGGGATGGGATACCTGTATGGATGACAACGATATTAGATCCCATTTATTTATTTATTTTAGAAACTATACCATGTGCCACAAGTAAGGGTTAAACTAGTCTATGATGACTAGCAATTAGGATGACTTTTTTTTTATATGTTGCTACCTGCACCATCACCACTGGGTACAGAATGACACGTGGCTTTAACTGCTGCAGGACCTTGGAAGGATGGCTCACACACAGCTGCATCTTGCTCTCTGGAGGGATCTGAAGGCAAGTGTGGTGCTCAGCCCTCCCAGTTATCATTCCTTTCTCTGCAATTTGCACTGTGGCAGCGCTTGGTGTGCAGCAAAATGAGTCTTGGGCTTTTGCACAAGGGAATGCATGGAGTCTGGAGGATGTTCTGCAGCAACTGCAGCATTCTCTGCTCAGACCAAGCTGGGGAACTGCAGCAAATGTAGTTACATGTTGAAATGCAGTGGCTCCACCTGCTTGGATCCAGGCTAAGCAATTCAGAGTAAAACCTGCCACAGCTGATGCACATCTCTAGTAATAATTTCCAAAATTTCACAGACTGTTACATAGTTCTTTTTTTCTATCTAATTCTACATTTAAGAGAATGCAGAGAGTGGGTGGAAAGCACAGATCTGTTCCAAAAGAGCCAGCCCCTTCCGTATACCCGACTCCACATCCTCCTCCACATGTCACAGAGCCAGATGCCTGCGGGTTTGAACTGCCAGCAGGGCTAAAACTTGGTGCACTGGATAGCTGACAGTGACTGCGGGGTGTTCTTTGCCACCTCACTCACTTGGAGTTTTGCTTTGCTCTCTTGGAATGATGTGCTGGTAGGAAACTTTTCCTGGGATTAATGGCTGGGCTCACTACTGGGGAAAGCAAGATCCAGAGTATAAAGCAGTGAGAGCTCCAAGGTCTCCTTTCGTCTTGGACTATTTTTGCAAAAAGAACTGTCAAAATGAATTTCTTGGGTAGTTACATGCACATCATATAGACGCTCACTCGAGCCCCACTGCAATTTGGCATTAGTTAAATGTACCATTAAAGAAAAGCATTAGCTAAAAAGCTCCTCGGTAACTCTCCACCCTTGAAAAGCATTTACTGACATGGTATTACGTTCTGGATTGCCTTCACTGTATTTGCTGCGGTGTTGTCTCTTTAGCTGATGGGAATTGGGAGATAAAAGAAAGCTAAAAAGGAGTTGTGCTTTGACTTCTTTGGAGTGCGACCTTGAGAGTCAAGCTGTTGTACGTCATAAATAATGAAGAATTAGATAGATAGGCTAAAACAGCGAGGAAAGTATTTTATATGATTTTCAAGGGCTCTAAGTCCAAAAAGAGCTGATGTTGATCAGACTGTTGTATAAATAGTCTTGTAATGAGGAAGAGCAGATAAGATCCAAGATAGATTTCTGCTTTTTAATGAGATGGGAGAATATATTACTTCAGAATTTAAAGCCTATTTTTCTTTTGAAAATTCAGATCTGACTTTATGAATATTTTATTTAGAAAACCCAGATGATGGTAATAAGTTTTCTAACGCTAGGACTTTTCCCTCTCACATGCAAGTACATCGTTGACAAACCTAATTCTTTCAGAAAAATCACCTCAAAACTACAAATATATATTTTAAATGAAATTCAATGTCAGGTCACGGATTTTTTCCAGCACAGGAGCCTTCTGCCACCGTGAGAAGTTACAGCAAATCACCGATTGCCCAACAAGAATAATTGCTCCTGTGGTCCCTGTTGGAAACTAGTCAGGAGGATAACCTTGCACCAGGACTGCGTTTTTCGAATGAGCTTGCATTGAAATTCTCACCGGATCTTCTGCAAAGAGGAAACACCGCCTCATTTAACAAGTACCCTCAAGTCTGTTCAGTGATTGAGATAATGTTTTATTGCACTGTCAACTAAGCTTTCGCTGAAAACTTATTAGGAAGTATATTTTGTTGCTTTACTGGGAATTCATTTCCAAAGGATTTCTCTGGTTATAGTCAAATTAATAACTGCATCTTGCAAAACATGAAGATATTCTTTTCATTGGGAAGCAGATGAGGTCGCCTCAAGGCTAATTTCAGCTGCAGCTTAAGGAAGATGTTAGAACAAGCAGGCATTGGATTCAGCAGAATGAAAGACTAATCTGAAAATAAGTAGCCATTTCCCCGAATATGTAAGAGAAAAAAATCATTTTCCAGTTGTTTAAATGCTAATTTTAATTGCAACTAGCGTGTTCTGGCCAGACACCTCCTGGACAGAGTGCTGACTCAGGAGCTGAATGCACTGGCCCCTGTTCAGCCACCAATCCCTTGTCTGAACTCAACAGTTGCTTTCTTCTTCTCAGCCTTGCTTTGCCCATCTACAAAATGGTAGTGATTGAAGCAAAGCTGTGAGACTCACTGTGTGACAATAAGGGCTTTATTGTTGCTTTCTCATGTTCTTCTTACTATTTTCTTATGCTCCTTTCTACTTGTTTAGTCACTGGCTGACGTGCATCGCATTCAGGCCATTTTTTCACCTTGTGGTACAGATAGACAATCCCCTCTCTGCAACCACAGGAGACTTAAAAACTCCATCAGAAATCCTGGATTTATGTGGTACACCACCACCGCTGTTTTCATCCCTCACATGTGATACAGGTTGGTCAATAGTAGAAGATAAAGAGATCCTGTACTTTAGGCTTTCAACATTGTTGGCTAGAGAAATTCAATGCACAGATCACATTCTGTACCCCTGAAAATCTTCACAGAATAAACTCACGCTGTGTTTCGGTTGTACAAGGCATCCCTGTGTCTCGGGGAACCAGGACCAGCCACTGAATGTCCCTTTCTGAGAAGCAGCACTGCCCTGCAAATGCTTGGTTTAGTGGGAAACATTGGTGGTAGGTGGACAGTTGGACCTTGGAGGTCTTTCCCAACCTCGGTGATTCTACCATTCTATATGACATGATGCAACGTGTGCTTTCATTTGCACCAGGGTACATCTCTATGCCCTGTGCTGCACATCATGCCCAAGAGACTCATACTCCATCATGTGCAATTTGTGTGGCTCACCTGCACCTCTCCTCAAGCCCTTCTGTACAACCTCCACTGCCTTCTCCTGCCCAGACAGCCTTGCCTTAAGCCAACAGACTGATGTTTCTCTTCATGAAAAAGTGCTTAATAACATCTGCTCCAAGTCTGCTGTTCTGTAATTTCCACTTGTGCTCCTGGTACTATCATCTGGTAGGCATTATCTACAGCAAATTAAGAATTTATATACTCCAGGAAAATCTTGACTGGAGGCTCATTGCGGGAGGCTGAATAGGAGCTTTTTCATTAAACTTTTTCATTTCGCTTAAAGATTGAAAAATGTATGAAACAGCTTCTCTGGGGAATGAGAAATTTCTAACTCTTTAATAAGCACTATTTATCAAAGACATATAATGCGAACTGTCTGCCAGATGTAGAGTACATGGTCTGGAAATTCTTGTGTACGAGCTGCCTGAAGGCACAGATCTGCCTCTATTTGCGTGCTGTGTCTGCTGCATTCACCTCCTTGTGACAACCAGCAACCCTAGGGAAGCTGCCCACCTCCATACATGCCTCCATACACATGGCCACAGCCACCGTCTTCACCAGCATCTCCCTTCCTGACACCACCAGGACACCCCATGGTGTCACAGAATCACAGAATTGCCAGGGTTGGGAGGGACCTCAAGGATCATGAATCTTCAACCCCCTGCCACATGCAGGGCCACCAATCATCCCACCTAATGCTAGACCAGGCTGCCCAGGGCCCCATCCAATCTGGCCTTGAACACCTCCAGGGATGGGGCATCCACAACCTCTCTGGGCAGCTGTTCCAGCACCTCACCACTCTCTCTGTAAAGAACTTCTCCCTGACGTCCCAGTGTGGGAGCGTCATGGCAATGAGAACGTCAGCGTTAGGAGATGGACAGACACCACGGAGGAGAAGGCCACGATTAAAAAAATCACAAAAATGAGCACTGGAGGAAGTTGTAAATCTAGTTTTCATTGAACTTCTTCTTTCTACCAACCTTATATATCTTTATAGTGGGTATGTTCGTGGAATGGATTTACTGTAGAAGAACATGTTCTTACATAGCCATGGGAAATATTTGTATAGCTCAAATTTGATTAAATTGACCCACAAGAGCTTCATTATATTTCAAGAATTAGGGTCTCAGAATAATGGAAAGCTCCTTCTATTTCTCTTCCATTTTACTCAGATTAATTATCTAATCTTCCTCATTTATCAAGCGTGTCAGAGTTGATCTGCAGTGTACAGGAGCACTTACATCATTTCTGAGTTTCTAGGGAGGTTTATTTCTGCCTCCTCTTCTTCATTTCTTCACTTACTGATTAAATAGGAACAGCGACTGCAGCGCACTGGCTCTGTACAGATATCTAATACATAGTGAAAGGGACTATTAGGCAGATTCACTCTTAAACATCAGTGTCTTTCTTGACATTAAGGTTGGAAAATGGAACAATTATTTTTGCATTAGCAAGTCATACCAGCAAATTCCCTCCGCACCCTCTTACTGTCACACCAAAATGAATCATCAGCATCTTATTAAAGTGCCCAGGCTCTCCTGTAACAGTAATAAAGTGTAAATGTATCCCAATTATTCGTTTACTGACTTCATGAATATTCAGCATTAAGCAGTAACTGAACTCACTACAGTAGGTTACAAAGGACACAGACTGTATATCCCTTATTATTCCCAGGATGATTTAAGGTTTCTTCACGTCTTTCCAATATCCACAAACGATAATTCATTGAGACAACACCAATTCTGTGCCAGGTACAAAGCCTTACGGTTTCAGTGCTCTCACTGACATATTTCTCGAGAAAGGATTTTATCCATTGGTAAGAACAGATCTTATGGAAAAATCCAATTTCTTTGCCAAAGAAACAGATGCTGGACCAGGATGGTGTGAAGTTGCCTGCTTGTTGTGTTTTTCATCTGTATTTTTAAAGCAGTAGGCACTGAATGCTCTCTCACATCTGCTCAACAGTACTTATTTACATTTTTGCTTTTGATAACAAGAGAATTCATTTGCTGTTGTTCATACTTTGCACTCATTTTTGCTTCCCTTCCTCTACACCCTTACTCCTGCCCTATGTCAGTGCTGCATGAGCTCACAGGATCTCTCCCAGCTGACTTCATAGGATGACGTGTGGTTATGTTACGAATTGATTTGGCACCAAAATGCTCAGCGAAGTTAGCCAAGGAAATTGCTGCTACCAAACATAGCCTCTTTCTTTAAGAAATGGATGCCAATGGGAGCATGACAGGTAACTCCACACGTATGCATATGTATGCATTGTTCTCAGAACCACATAGCATCTTCTCCAGCCTCCACAACATTTTGTTCTACACATTGTCTTGGCCATCCCTGGTTGCAAAAACTACCCCAGGTCTCCATCTGTCATGCAGTGCTGGGACAGACAGCCCTCCTTAGCACAAGGCTAACGGTGGAGGGCTGCAGAGCTTTGCTAAGCTTATAATCCAAAGGAAACATTACTGTTCAGAGAGCTGGCTGCCGTCCAGAGCAAATCTCAGGTGAGCAAGTGAGCAACGAATCTCCTGACAGAAAACTTAATTGCTATCCTGAGATTAAAAAGTGTGAGGAAAGTCTTTTGCAGGGTGAAGCTGCTGTCTTTACAAAAGGGTCTATTACTGCAAACCTGAATACCAAACCAAAACTGCATTGAAAAAGATGTGGGCAGGGAAGTGTCTTGGTCCACTTAGAGGATAAGGATCAACTCCTCGGAGCCTTTGAATAAGTATGAACCTGAGACAATAATTCATGTACAGCTCTCTCATCATTTAAAATACAGAGGAATTGATTTATATACATTTGCTTCAAAATGATGGATTCTTGAACGCTTCATCTGAAAGTAGACTGCTGGCTTAACAGGGCAAGGAGACAGTTTCTGAAAAACTTTAGTCAGACAAACAGCTTGAACCTGAAGACTTTAAACCCAAGACAGCCAGCATACTGGGTAAGTAGCTGAAAAGCACAGGACCTTGTACCTGCACCAAGGTGTGCATGTTGCCTGCCACCAAGTCAGCAGCTAGCAAGAATGCAAAGATGAAAAACCATCTGTAGGACTGATTTGTGATTATTTATTAGTCTTAGTTTGCCAGTCCTAAGAATACGCAACATCTATGCCTTCCAAGTACATAAGTTGTCATCCTGTGAAATTGATGCTGGTTTTGGAAGGGCTGTCCTTGGTTTTCTATTTTACGGTTAAGTGGAGAAAGTGTCACTTTTACCTGGAATGACCCTGCGAGGATGCCCAAGAGCTTCTGAAAGCAAGGAGCCTCAGGCAGCAGATGCACAGTTTGGCTGCCTTAGCTTCTAGAGTTCTCGTAACTTGAGACATGCCAAGCAAGAAAATGCTTATTTTTAATTCAGTGAAAATCAGTTAAATTCAGTTAAACCAGTGAAAGAAGGGCTGCCTCTCCCTTACCATTCACATATTTAAGGCACATGATGTTCATTTTCCATTTTCCTTTTCTTCTGGAAAAATGATTCATTTCTCAAAAAATGATTACTTTTGACTTACATATTATGCAATGACCCTAACTAAAAATTCCCTAGTTTGCTTTTGAGGCAATCTAATTCCAGCAAGGTCCTATGAACTGTATTCCCAACATGTCTCTTCCACTGAGAAGACCTTTATCAGTGTTTTAAATAGAAAAGGGCAACTATTAACTCTAGTCTGGAAATCATTACCGCAGAGTTTTTAGGAATCAAGAGTGTTCAAAGTGAGGGAGGTTCATAAATAGGCAAAAAAATTCAAGAAAGTCATCAGCAACTATTAAACATAATAGCCCAACATAATAGCAACCTCGAGCACAAAAACCCCTAGCAGCTCTTTGCTGTCATTGGCCATTTTCAGACTTTGAATATCAATCCGATGCTATGTGGTTGTTCTTGTGATTAAAACTGAACGGTAGGGTCATGTCCCTGCAACATGCTTTGTATCTACAAGTGGAGTTTGATTTCATAGAGTTCACTTCATGCTGAGATCAATGACAGCTTTGTGTTTTGTGGAAGCTGGAAAATCTGATCTAGGCATTTAGACATTTCACTGACACCGTCTTGTTATGCAAATCTGGCTCTTAAATTAAGAGTGAATCATCCTACCTAAATATAGCAGTGTAAAAGCAGGCACTTAGTCTAAGTAGGTCTTCAGGTTTATGATATTGTCAGGGAAAGATTATTCATCCTACCAAACCAAGAACTTGATGGCTTTCCCTGCTCACAGTATTAGTGTCACCTTGGAAAACACATTTTCATGTGTTGATAAACGCACGAATAAATGTGTATGTTTGCATATATGTATTTATATGTTATAGATAGAAGATCTGTAAGGACACAATAAAAAGCATGGTTAAATCTGTGGGAGTCAGCTACTTGGTTGGATACCCCGACACACTCGCATTCGGGAGGATGCTCGTTTCTAACCATTCCATCTGTGACATATTTTTCTTTTTAAATGATTATGAAGATTGAGTGTCTCTGTTCTCTGAGGGTGTGCTCTAGTTTTTACGTAGCTGGGATATTTGTCATGAGCAAGCTTAGAAGTCAAAGGTTTGGGGTTTTACTGAGAATATGTTACAGTCCTATGGGCATTTCCTGTAATTTATGTGCAAGTAGCTACAAATACCCTGCTGAGGATGCTGTCTGGGAATAAGCTGAAATGTTATTTCTGGGATGTTGCATCAATGACTCGAGTCTTAACCTATGGGAAAAAGGATGAAGAAAGCATGATAAAAGCTATCGCTATAATCAGTTTTGAGACTATACTACTGAAGATAGATATTTCTTCTCTCTTTTGTCATTGCAATCAAGTTGTGTTTACTCCCCGATATATTTCTGCACAACAGTAGGCAACTATGTAAAAACTATAATTCAGGTGAACAAAAATCCTAATTACTGTTCCATCCCAGCAATGAATGGGCTTCTGTGCACAACAGCAAACAGACATCCTGGGGAAAGGGTGGGACAGAAGTCAAATGTAGTCATTACGAGCTGTGCAACATGACGACCTTTGACAAGTGGAGATTCATTGCACAGCAATCTGTGAACAGAAAGGGGACCTGGTTGACCCTTGCAATAAACACTGCAAGGACAACAGGAAAAAGTTGAGTCTCACTAAGAGACAAAGTACTGCAGAACTAATGACAGAAGAACCTCAACGAGTGCACATTAATCTGCTCTAACAGAATAATTGAGGTATTTGTGTTTAAGGTTAAATCAGATGTGTTCTTAGTCCCTTTATTGGTTTGAAGTTTTTGAAACCACAATTCAGAGAAGCATTTAGTCTTTATTAGAGCCTTTTCATCATAAAAGAAGACTGGCTGCTTTCCACATTTTCCATTATTTTCAGATTCTTTGCTTCCCATAAGCCACTCTATCACCACTCCCAGTGGCCTTGGAAAGTTGAGAAATCTACTGTTGGTGGTGTAATTCTAACTGAAACACAGGGATTTATTAGCCGCCCTCACTATTTAAACTGATGTATTTATATAACTGATGAAAGTATATAGTGCTTCAAAAATATCTACCTTTGCCATTGTCTAGATGGCTATGGGGAATAGTGTAACTGTCTCTTAATAATGCACACACAAGGCAGTTAACAGAGATTATGAATGAAAGGACTTTATCCTCCCTAAATCCTCTTTGCAATGCTGTATAACCCAACTAACCCATAGGTCTGAAGTTCCAAAGTTTCTGGGCTCGAAGAAAACTACTGAACCTCAATGTTTCTCACAGACAGCTGTAGACAAGTAGCACCACATCTGAAAATGGAAGTCCTGCAAATGTGATATGATCCTATGTATCAGCTGTGGACACATACTCACTGTGGCCCTGTGGATGCCAGGTTTTGGAGGTCAGGGCATAGAAAATTTGAGTCTATTTATGAATCAGGGCTTGGAAGATTTTGCAGCACACTGAACTAAATGCAGCTTTGTTTGTGCCTCAAGTTCCCCAAACAGGAGTTTCTTCAGTTATTACAGCAAGTTTCAGAAAAATCCATCATCACAAACAGTTCTAATTATTTCCAGCCAAATCCCTGTGACCTTGGCAGAAAAAAACAAGTATTGAGCAGGCTATTGATCTAGTCAGTAAATACACTTATGTCATCAGTAAACCAGAACCCTCCTGGGGCTAAAACCAAAAAATCTTAAAGACTGCTAGTTATCTGACATATGATTTTAATTGGGATTTATTGATTAAGGGGGTTTCCAAACAAATGGAATTTCTTGATAAAAGGCCTAGAGCAGAATTTTTGCAAAGTGGAATAATGTTTGACTTGATATATAAAAACCTGTGACCCACATCTTAATTACTTCACTAAGGAAGTTTGCTCATTATTTCAACACAACTTGTGCAACATTTATCATAAACACCGTGAATGTTTGTTTAATGCAGACTGAGAAGAACTCCACTAATGAAACGGTGCAGGGAGGCGATTCTCAATGCGTGGCCATGCAGTGACATTCAGAAGATGAAAGAAAAAAGCGCAAGACTTTCTTCAATGCTAATTATTCTTATTCGCTGGACTTCACCTCTAACATCTCCTTGGATCCTGCTGTAGCTATGGGGTTTCAGCACTAGTTTAAGTGCACTCTTGAAGAATCCCCAAGTTAGCAGGGGGGCCAAAGGTCCCAGGGCAGGCAGGTTGGTTGTGTCTCATTTAAGCTCTGGGATGAAGTCAGTCTGGCATTGATTCTCCATGCTCAGGATCAAACTCAGCCATTGAGTGGATTCATCCCTTCTGCTGTGGATAAAAAAGAAGCTCTTTGGCTACTGAGAACAGTCTGTGGATGAGAAGCTGCATCAGAACAAGTTCCAGATCCTTTAGTGATTTTCCATAAAACCACTGCTCACATCCAAAGTTTCTATTCAAGGCCAACAGAATTCAGTCATATTTCTTCTACTGTGAGTTGCAACGACGTGAAATTATGCAGCTAGGAGTCTGGCCCTATTGCATTAGGACAGTTTTCCACATAGCAAGAAAAAGCCACAGCACCCCCTACTCCCCTCTCCTCAGTTACCTGAGCAGCATCTAGCACGATGCAGGAACAGATCTCTCTATCTAAGTATCAGATCCTTAATTTCTTAGGACTAAATTCTAGATAAGAACAAAGTGGGGGAGATATTTCCTTTAAATGTAATCATTTGTGTCATAATCTTTCATCCACTTGAGTCAGGAAGAATTAGTGTTGCCTGAGATGCCTGTGGGGAGCTTCATGGCCCTGCCTTTAAACTAAAGCTAATCTCTCTTCATTGTACACAGGAAGCATCTGACCGCCCAAATCTCAGTGCTGCTCCACTTTTGTTTACTCTGGAAAATGCTATTGACATTTGATTTTTTGAGGTATTCAAGAGAAGGAAGAAAGGACAAAAAACCCAAACCCCTCTGGAGGTCTCCTGGTGCTTGAGTGACATAAATGTTCACTAGACCATAGGAGAGCCCAGTCTAGTTTGTTTAAATTCAATTATGTCATTGTCTGCAGTGTAACTCACGTGGGACTAATGAAATGAATGGCATACCTGTCGAAGGGAGAGGAGAGGATGAGAGCCCACTGGCAATGCCATGCAGCAAGAAATGGGGCTCTGCGAGCTTTTGTGCTTGGCTGATTGCTTTGCCTTTGCCAAGTCTGACCCCACCTCTACATGTCACCAGGAGATAGGGAAAACTTCAATCCTGTCATTTTAACTTCCTTCCCACTGGGTAATTATAAATGGAGGCTGGAGGCTGCTTTATTGTCTCTTTCTCATCTCAGCTAAACATTCATGACAGTCCCTCACGCGTGTAGCTCTGCTGCACTGCATCTTCTTAATCACTCAGTACAAGTTCTGGACAAAACCTTGGGTGCTGTGCGGCCACAAGCACAGCAGGAAGAAGTAGAAAGAATAACTCTATGGGTTAAGAGGAAACCATACAAGGCTTCCTCCAGTGGGGCCAAGAAAACAGTGTGGGGTGAGAACACTGGGTCCTATTCTTGCTCTCAAGGATCTCGATGTCTGTGCCTCTGAAAGCTGCAAAGATGAAACCCTGGTGTCTACCAGAGACACAACACTAGAGTAGATGGGCATTGGTTTGGTCACTTCGGGGATCTTCCATCTGAATGAAGGTCAGGAACTGTAGAGGTGTGTTGATGAAGTGGATAGCGGGACTTGCCTAGTGTGGCCATATCTATGTGTGGGTTTAAGGAGTCACCTACAGACTCCACTTGTGTCACTTCCTGGTGTAGATGGCACATGAGGGAAGAAGGCCAAAAGGCTGCCTCCCCTACCAGTAGCAGATCTTTGGGGTTGAGAACATAACTTTTGGGGTAAGGATGCTGTTCCTGGCCTCCTTACGTTGTTTGACTGCAGTATCCAGAAAGTTTCCTAGAGAAACTGACTTAGGACAGGGAAAGGTGAGGCTGATGCCTCCACAGTCACCTGGCGTGTCTTTTTAAAAAATGCAGTTGGAGTTTGCTGTTTTACTATGAGGGACAATAAGAAATTTTATGCAGTGACAACTGTGGGGCTCCTGGCAGCAGAGGAGGCAGTGGCAGAGAATCTCATGGTGACTTTCTGCCTTTGTTTTGTGAAGTAGAAAAGGAAATGAGCGGCAACAGAACAGCAACAGCAGCAAAGAGGCTCTGTCCCTCTGTACCAGGGAGCAGAACTGCAGGGCAGCATCGGCCCCCACCACAGCTCCCAAGGGTAAGAGGCACTGGCTGAAAGAGGGAAGACCTGGCCAGCTTGCCTTCAGAACAGCAGCAGCAGTAACTGAAAGACAAATCTGCCTGGAGACCTCCAAGACAAACAGCAGTGGCAGTTCCCAGCCCACCCAGTGCCTGCTGGCCAGATATACTGGTGTTGCTGGGAGGGTGTTGTACCCACAAGCAGCTGCGCCCTTTAAAAGTGACAATAATCTTTGCTGATGCCAGTATCTCTTTACTTGCTGGAAGCTGGTGCTTGGATGCCTAGATAATTTCTCTTGCACAGGTTTGCCCTTTTAAACAATTTATATCTATTTGCTTCAGAGGGAAAACAAACAGCAAATCATGGTGCTGGGGTAATATTTGCTAATTACCCATGCCAATGAAATACACCTCTGCGTGCTGCAGACTCCCAGGCTGTAATACAAAGCAGCAGCTAACTTATTTATTAGCTCTGAGGAGGAGCTGAGAATCAGAACACAGCCTTCAGTCCCCAGAGCCTTCTGCTGTGCAGTTGCTGAAAGACAATAAATGCAACGCTGAGCTACAAATGGAGAATGCAACTGGGACAGAGCGGCCTCACACCCAGCAGGCTAAATGTAGCCCCAAGAATTTGCACAAATCCCCACTCAGCTTCCTTGCAAAGCCCAGCAGTGGGAATGGCGCAGCAGGAGGCTGGCAGCACTGCTGTGCCTGCGCTTGGGAAGGGGCAGGAGGCACTGTGTGCCTTTGGGACAAGCAGACAGAGTTTGGAAAGGCAGTGGTTGGTGAGGAAACAAGAGGGAAGAAAGCAGAGAAGCTGAAGGTTGCAAGGGGTTAAGGAAACACAGGCATATTAGGGTTCATCTGCCCTGAGCTTTGCCATCATACCGATACATAAGAGTCATAAGATCATAGAATCATAAAGGTTGGAAAAGACCACTAAGATCACCCAGTCCATCAGCCCATCCCCACCATAACCACGTCCATCAGTGCCACATCTCCATGGTTCTTGAACCCCTGATAACACCACCTCCCCCTGGGCAGCCTGTGCCAATGCATCACCACTCCTACTGAGAAGAAATTCTTCCCAATATCCAACCTGAACCTCTCCTGGCACAACTTCCAGAATTTGCAAAGTAAGAACTAAAGCTGTATTGCAATGACATAAGCAGACATCTAGAATCCCTCCTCCTCTTTGGCTTATGTTTACTGCAGGAAGCTACAAACATTTTATATGACCTTGAAGAGAAAAACTAAATCAGGAATGATGTTCCAATTCAAAGCTGCTAAGCAGTGTGACCTGGGGAGTGGAAAATGGGACAGAAGATAGCAAAGCAGAGTCAGCTGAGGAATGTGAGTGAGGACAGAGCACAGGATGGCCCTGGTGCAGGGGGTGACGCCGAGCCTGCACCTCTTGGCACCTTTCTGCACTGCTGTGGGAGAAGACAAAAGGACAAAAGTGCTGATGGTGTACAATGTCCTCCTCATGTGCATCCAGCTGAGCACAGAAGGGCCTGCTTTGCTGTGCCATTCATCATATTCCCCCAAATCATCACCTACTCCAAAAAGAACTGGAATGTAAAAAGTGACTGTAATGTATTATGTTAAGAGTACAGAAGAGGAAGGAAAAAAAAAAAAAAGGAACAATGATTTTTTCTCTTTGATTCTGAAATAAGAACAGAATTTGATTATTAATAGTTCTGGGATTGCTGTTGGAATGATTTCCCTCATCTTTGTTATGGGCAGGAGGCAAGAGAGAGCAGGGGGAAAAATGATAATAATAATGACAGTAAAAAAGCAGCACAGGCTGATAGAGTCGTCTGAAAGCACCAGGCAATCAGATGGCCATCTTTCTGTACAGGTGTGATCAGCAAGAGGAAACCAAATGTCTTTACACTTCTTCTTCCTTTTTCAATTGCAGGAGTTTTCCCTTTGTTGAATATTCAATGAGGTTTTTTGTTGTTGTTGTTTTTTAATATTGTATACTTAGAGGTTTTTCCCAATAGCTAAAAGATACAGCCCTAAAAAAAATAAACTTTGGATACTCCAGCTGACTAATAACACAAGGTTCCAAAAGCTTTGCATTATGAAGAGCCATTAGAAGAACAGTTATTTCCCCTGATGCATTAGAGCATCTTTGTACCAAACTTCTATTCAGTGGTCTTTTTCTAAGTTAAACAACATTATTTACCATTTTCTCACCTTGCTAGTCTTCGGGTTGAATTACAGGATGACAGCTCAGTCAGATTATTTAGTACAAGTGAAAGAGCATGAAGACTGCAGCATAACATCAAGGGCAAGTCTGACTCTGTGTTCAAAATATGAGCTTTATTTTAACGTTGCAATAAGGAGATCGTACAGAATTTCTGTTCACAACTAGAATGAGCAAATGTGAAAACTGTAAGCTCAATTTCACCCCTGAGGCGAGGAGAAGAGCAAACAGCCTGTGACCCACACCAGCCCAGGTTTGGGGGCTTGGGTGACACTGGAACCACCTACAAGCAACAAACCCTGTGAGTTGTGATTATTTCCAACCTTGAGTTTTAAATGTTTTCCTTTATTTCCTATTATCATCATTCTGGTTCCACTAACACACTAATTAGGGAATGGGACTGACAGCGGTCATTGCATTGCCTTCTAATGGAATGAAGCTGGCTATGGGGCCATGATGCCTGACTGAGGGGTGACCTAATGGCTGCAGCCCTTTGCCTGAGCAATATGCTTGTGGCCCCAGCTCCCTGAAGGACAGGGATTTACACAAAAAGCAGAACCCATCCAAACGAGAAGTTAAAACAGCTTCCATCTGTACAGCACCACTCTTGCTTGTAGGTGGGTCTGATGGAGGCTGTGCAAGAACTGCAGAAATATGAAATTCCAGCCTTTTCTTTTTTTTGTACAAATAAAACACCAAACGACACTTTGATGTTGGTTAAGCTTTCCATTTGTTTTATGACCTGAAAGTTTGTTCCATCTCCCCACTTGCTGCTTGTTAACCAAGAGCAGCAGTGCTATTTACTTTTACAGCTGCCAATCAAACTGGCCTTAATGACAACCTGCTGTTGTCCTGTCTCCCTCACATCCGAGGCTGTTCCTTATCAAGTGCACTCTTTCATCAAATGCATTATTGGCTAAAAATAACAAACATACTTAACAGCCTGTTTTCTACAAAACAGGCATCTTTTTCCAATAGATTAAAATTTCCATCCAAGTGGCATCTATTTTCCTCCTTCTGCTTGCTTTGTAGACTTCACAAATTTCCTGCTCACATTTGTTGGCCAAGGAACAGGTGTTGCAGCAATGATGTACGTGAAGTCCAACTCATTCCATAACAGACACAACCTGTTCAGAAGATGCTCTGCTGACATGCCCACTTGCCAAATGAAAATGCTCCAGACGGGCGGTCAGATGGGAACCCACACGCTGGTCTCCAGACCCACACTCATTCAGCTCCATCATGGATGAAACATCCTTGGTGTTCACAACCAATTGGGACTGTCAGATTGTTCATTTGGCACTTACACCCTGTTTTGGGTTCAGTATCTTTCACAATGGCAATCAAGACTCCAAAGCAGATCCAGAATCCACCACATCCTCTGGCAGATTGTTCCAATCACTCTCACCTGGAAAGAACCAACTGATTTCTACCTGACTCTACATTCCAACCACTATTTTTGCTTTGCTCTTCTCTGCAAGACCAAAGAGTCCATCAGCATCTGGTGTTCTCCCTCTGTCACCATCTTAACTGGGACAATAAAGTCACTCCTTGATTTTCTTTCTGACAAGCTAGATGAAGTGACACATTTCAGTCTCACATAGCAGTGATTTTTTTCCTAACCCACTGGCACCTTTACAGGCTTATAGCTACATCCACGTAGGAGACTGTCCTGGAGAGATTACCAAAGGACAGATCAGCCATCCCCTGGTGATCCATTCAAGAATGGGAAATAAAACCCACACAGAGCTAAAATGTGGACTTCCCTCTGAATTTAACGTGGATTTGTTAAGCTTCCAGAAATTTTGTACTTGTTTTGTCTCAAAAAGGGGTACATGGTCTCATTTCACCCAGGCATGTTTTTACTTCACAGATTACACAGAGTTCAAAAAGAGATTTAAAACAGCTCTCAGCAGTAGAACTTATATAAAATTCTCCCATCCGGTGCTCAAGTAAGGGAAAATACATTCCTGGAGCAATTTTACATTTCTGTTCAAAGGGATCTGAGATACATTTTTCAGCTTTCCAGAAGTATGTTCTTCTGCTGCTGCTAATCCTTTCCAAGACTCAATGCAATTACTTGTTAATAAAAACATGTTTTAATAAGCCGGCAGAAAAATTGATACCATTTCCATTCTCTGCCTTAAAACAAATGAGATGTAGGGAGGAATGGAGCTCTCTCATTTCTGAAGTAGGAAGCAGATAATTTTTAAAGTTCAGATCATTATGAAGTATAATTTTCACGTAATAACTTTAGCGCCGACCTTGTGTTACTCCTCTGGTGCTAACTATTTAAGGGAATGTATTACTTATAAAACATAAAAAGAGGAATATCATTTCAAAATCTTCTTGCCTTCTCACTGATCAAAGTGAACAATATCTCTGGGTCGTCGTCACCATGGAATCAATTTGCAAGAAAACAATAAGGTGCGTCTGCTGCACAAAGTCTGGGTGATAAGAGAATACGAGCCGTGTGGGCTGACTGCAGTCACTTCTGGTTAACCAGCACCAGTCCTCCTAAGAAGCAGCTGTATTATTCCACTGTACGAGTGTTGAAGCTGTGTTTCTTCATTGCTCACAGCCATTTATCTGTACTTAACGGGATCAAGCAGGCTGCAAATGAGTGGATTGTCAGTCTTCCCCAATGGATCTTAGGGGGCAGACTTCTCGAGGACTGGCATTAGCTCGTTTTTCTTTCCCTCTTCTTTCCTCAGTGCAACAGGCCTAATACAAATTAAACAAAAACCAGTCCAGACTGATCTGATGTTTACAATTTTCAGTTACTCTTGAAGGCATTAAACCTAGAAAAGGCTAATTGCTTCATTGCAGCATCTGTCTCTTCCTTGGACTTGGGAAAGCTAGGTTAAACTCCTGCCTCCGCTTATGATGAAAGGAGGACACATCTACCTGGGAGCTCTCCACACAGTTTCAGGATTTACATCTTCCATGAGACTCTATTCACTTAGGACAGCACTGATACAGGTAAATAAAAGGAAAAATTTTCAAGATGAATGCTATGGAATAGCATTGCTTCAGTTCAACACTTATTACCTATACGTGATTGAAAACATAACTAGGTCACACTACCTTATGGTTTTGTCTTTAGTATGTATTAAATAAGGCAACAAAGCTGGTGAGGAGTCTTTAGCACGAGTCTTATGAGTAGGGGCTGAGGGAACTGGGATTCTAGGGAAGAGAAGTCTCGAGGAGACCACATCACTCTCTACAACTGCCTGAAAGGAGGCTGTAGAAAGGTGCAGGCCTCTGCTCCCATGTAACTAGCAATAGGATGAGAGGGAGTGGCCTCAAGTTTCTCCAGGGGAGACTCAGGTTGGATATCAGGAAATATTTCTTCTCTGAAAGAGTGGTGAAGTGCTGGAATGGGCTGCCCAGGGAGGCGGTAGTGTCACTGTCCATGGAGGTGTGCAAGAAATGTTTAGATGCTGAGACGTGGTTCAGTGTGGAAGTGTTGATGGTAGGTGAATGGTTGGACTGGTTGATCTTGGAGGTCTTTTCCTGTGTTGGTGATTCTATGATAATTCATTCAGATTCACTTACACAGGGAAGGGAAGTGAATTTGGTGCGTATGCGTCTGAAGGCAGTGCTTGGGCAAGAGGTCATCTAGGACACCATTTCCAGGCCTGATCACCCCAGATGGGGAAAGACTTGCCAAAACTGCAGTGGTGTGGAGGAGAGTTATTAGAATAACAGAGGCTCTGGAGGGGTTAGCTGATCAGGGAGGATACCATTAAGGCACATTTAACATTGCAAAATCAAGACTGAACTTGCTGCCAGTAAATTCAAATTAGAGTGGGGTAAATAGGGAGGGTAAACACAAAGAAATAAGGAGAGCTATTTACACTAAAGGACAGCATTGACAAAGAATAAGTATGAGTGAGTCAAAAATAAATTCAAGCTTGAAACTAGGTTTTTCAAATTACCTCCTGTGAGATGATGGAATAAAGAAGTAACAGTACTACAAACAGGAACCTATTTAGTTTGAGGCAAGGCCTGATTGACTAGGCTATTTGATTATAAGTATTGACTATTATTGACTATTTGATTATATATATTGACTATAGGCTATTTGATTATAAATACATGTTCTTACCATGTGTCAGCAGGCTGATCTGAAAGGAAAAGCTACAAGTCACAGGTATCCAACAGTGAGACAACAGAGCAGTTTCCGCTGAAGCTGGTGCAGTCCATTGTGCCCAGGCAAGAATGGCAGAGTGGGTTGGGTATCAGCAAAAAGGGCCAATCTGAAGTTCCTTGGGCAGGTGACAAGTCCATAGTGATGAGGCAAGTCCAAACTCAGCTGTACCACATCAGATCTGATTTTGCATGTGGGCAGCCAAAACCCCCAGGCAGACAAACATACTGCAGAGCCTGGTAGTACACTGATGGCCAAGACAGTGGCTTTTTTTTTTTTTTTCCTTCAACAGGACATTAAGGCCTTCAGATGCTTTTTTTTTTTTTCTTAGGATGGTGAGTATATGAGTGCTTTCCTTATTTTCTAAGTTTTTTCAGAATGCCTGCTGGTGGCATTCACAGTAGAAAATAACTGAACAGCAGCAGAAAGGCACTGTATTCTGAAAAGCTAAAATCTGTGTGCACTTATAATATTTTCATTTCATTTTTAAACATCAATCCCTCAATCCCTTTTGAAAACTATCTGTAAATTAATATTACAGTGTCTTTTTTTTTTAGCCAAGATGACACAACGGCTTTGGTGTTTACAAAAAGAAGAGATACAAGAAACAAAGTCCTATTTCCTGCTCACATGTAAAGCCAAAGGAAAGGAAAAGATACAACTACGAGAGATGTAGAAACTACTTCAGAGAGATTTCCATGAGAACCACTTGAAAACCCAATCTTCTTTTGTAGTGCAGATATTTCATCACAGCCCAACAATATTAAGCTATTTATTTGCCCTATAAACAGTGAGACAGTAATTTCACAGTCTGTCAGATACAGGAGCAAAAAACCAAACTGTTTGTAGAGCCAATAGAGGAAGGAATTGTGATCATCCCCAGTGATTTTTGGCTTCTTCCTTGCGTCTTTGCGTGATCCAAAACTGTTAGACGTTAATATAAGACAATTTCTTGCCAAGCTATGGAAGTAAAACATCAGGACAAATGGAATCAGAGCTCTCATTCTTGTATCTGTGGGCCAGCAGAAAATGCATGCAAGGGTGTTCTCTGCAAAACTGAAACTGAAGTTTATTGAAGTTAATGGGCATCGTTAATTGAACACCACAAATACCAACGCACTAAAGCTATCTCTAACTCCAGAACAGGGATGTGTACTGGAAACAAGCATGCTAGCTCATTCATATCCATCTCTAGCCAACTCACTGACACCTATTGTTATTTCTTTTTTAACACATTTCTGAGCTGCTTTCTAACACTCTTTCCTACTGCATGGATCAGATTGACCAGAGATGTGCTCGAAGCCCCATCCCTGGAGACATTCAAGACCAGGCTAGACTAGACTCTGAGCTCATGACTGAGCTGTAGGTGTCTCTGCTCACTGTAGGGGAATTGGATTAGATGATCTTTAAAGATCCCTTCCAACTCTAAGGATTCTATGATTCTGTGAATTTTAAAAGTGTGGGTTCAGATATCCTCAGCTTTTGCAATGAATACTATCCTTTCTGTTTACAGCCATTATAATGATTTTGTACCACATGCGAGCCCTGTGAAGTGCACCTTTCTCCCCAGCATCATGGCTCCCACAAATGGGTTCATTCTTCTCTTAGCTTCAACTCACCAGACAGAGGCTTGGTAAAGGAAGGGTTAATTTTCCAGGTCTGTATTTTATTTAAAGCAGTTCAGTCAAATGTAGAACTAACCTCTGATAGAATCCGAATAGACTCGTAATGCGTGAAATTTAAAAGAGAAATTTCCCTTAAAAAAATCCCTTGAGTGATGAGAGGTCATTGCTGAAAACCATAACTAATGTAGCAAAATGGAAGAGCGTTGTGGGGAGGGAATGGTCCTTGGCAGCTGTTTAATGGTGCTCCTCAGCTGCAGCACTCAAGGCTGACCAGCATTGATTTGGCTCCTGATCTATCGTTCCCTGTAGTCTGTCATGACTCAACTGCTGAGCCCCTTTAGCCTGCAGCAAAGCTAATTGGGATTCACACAGTGGCTCCCAGAACAAAGACTGGAAAGTTCAATTTTGTGGAAGTCTTTGGCCTCAGCATGGAAGAACCTTGGAGGTAAATTTCCCCATCTGAGATAAAGTTCCTCTTCCCCTGTTCCTCCCTTTCCCTCTTTCAAAATGAAAGCCACACAGCAGCCAAGGGTTCACTGTACTTCAGGATGCTCAGACCTCCCAGACCCCAGTGTGGCTCAGCTACCTCTGGAACACATCAGCCAGCAACAGCCTGCACAGGGCTTCCTATGTCTGGAAGGCTGTGAAGAGATTTATATTACCTGGACTCTTCCTGTTCGTTCATATATTAACATCCCTCTTTCTAGTGTTTCCAACCCAGTTCAGAGCCTGTGAGCAACAGTTGATGTTTTATGGTAAACATGCAGGATGACCTGCAGCCTCAGAAGCTCATTTGTGAGTGATCACCTGCCAGCTCAAGGCTCGCTCTGTTGGAATGGTTCCTGGGCTGTATCACCATCTTCCTGCTGATTTTTTTTTTAATTCACCAATGAGCCCTATGTCCCTGCCTGCTCCCAGCCTGCAGACCCTGCAGTCTCTCCTCTTCCCAGTCATGGCCATCCTTTACCATTTTACAACAAAAAGACCCCAGGCAGGGAGTACCTGTGTTTCAGTGGGAAGGTGAATAGATGTTTTTCCACCTTTGTCCTCTACTGCCAAACTCAGAGCCAGCCAACAGCCCAGCTCCCCTCCAAGGTGGAGGATCTTTTGGGCTACTTGAGGCCTTTCAGATCTCCACGTTGGGTCTGTCACGGTGGACCCACACCAGGAGCACAGCCATAGCTTTGTGACATCCCTCTATCGTCCCGAGGATTGTCAGGTTGTCTCACCTCATCCCTTCATCCTGATACCATTTTCACAGCCCATGCTCTGAGAATACTGGCAAAATTGAAGGGGTTTGGGAAAACAAGGTGGTTTGCACAGTCTAAAACATAATTTGAGCTCATCAGGCTTTAGAATCCAGTAAAAAATGCAACTTTAAGTCATCTTTTTTTAAGAAGGAATTTCTACTTGCCACTTTTTTACATCCCAACACAGAACATGGGGTAGAAGGGTGCTTCTGAGTATCATCTAGGATTACAGATGATGGCCTGAAGTTGTACCAGGGGAGGTTCAGGTCGGATATTAGGTAAAAATTCTCTGAAAGAGTGGTGAAGCAATGGCACAGGCTGCCCAGGGAAATGGTGGAGTCACCATCCCTGGAGGGGTTCAAGGAACATGGGGATGTGGCACTGAGGGACATGTTAGTGGGCATGGTGGGGATGGGTTGATGGTTGGACAAATGGTCTTTCCCAGTTTTAATGATTCTTTGTTTACATGATGTAGCATAAGAAGAAAGAAATCAGCAAATGAGGACACTGAGGCTTCCACCACAGACAGAACAGAAAGTGCAACAGAATAAGACAAAGAGCACAGAGTAAGAAATGCAGATGAGAGCTTTAAGTTTGATGCAGTGAAGAAGGAGGAGATATGAGAGAAATCCACTGAAAGGCGCTGGTGGGGTGATGTGGTGTTTGGTAGCTGTTGGAATATGCCGGCAGAGGAGAGGAAATGGGGACAGGCAATAACTCTAGCTTTCAGCAACTGATACAGAGAAAGGAAAAAGTGTCAATGGCAAAATAGGAGACAGATGCACTGGCACTGAATTTGCTTCACAGACTGAATAACAGCCTTCAAAGATATTGAGTAAACTTGTATTAATAAAAACATCATAAGCTCTTCTATTTTTATGTTGCCAGTTATATTTTCAGCTCATGAGATCAAAGGTTTTTTTAAAGGCAATGAAGAACGTTATTAAAGCAATATTTAAAGACAATGAATTAAAAGTAAAAGTTTCAGAAACCGGCTACAGGAAGTAGTTAAGTTTGGATCAGAGCAACCTTTCAGTTGGGTTTGGATTACAGCAAGCAATTTCTTTTAGCTGTGAATTGGGATTTTTGCCAGCTCAGACCTGGGCTTTGCTTTGCAAAAGAGAACACACCTTGCCAGCAGCACTCTAGCAAGGAGTTTGGCAACTGGCCATATTACATGAATCTGAGAACAAAATCACTGCTTGTGCACTGTTATATTTTAGCTTTTATCACCACTACAAAAGCTCATGAGTGTAACTTCCCTTATCAGCAAACACCAGTCCTTCTCATCAAGAACCGTGCCTTAATGAACAGACTTTGTCACTCTTTTTGTTAGTACCTTAGTGCACATTGGATGTTTCCCTGAGTTGTTTTACTTAACGCAAATATCAGAATCTGGTCCTAAATCAAACAGCTGCACATCCCAACGTACAAATTGTAACTGTCACTGCTCAGTCAGCTGCCTTTATTTCTTTTAATAAACTGTGCTTTGAAACCTAGATACTATGAGTCATTCTCATGTCTCCATTGCTTCACTGGAAATGGAGTTTTCATACTATTAGAGCCATACTACTCACCAATCTTTGCTTTATATACTTGTATCACCTTAAAATGACCAGGAATGCCAATCTGCTTTGTGGTATATATTTGTCATTTCCATCTCTTTATGCTAGTTTGTAAAACCTAGCATCTCTCATTAAACTCAATGGCACCTGATATCCACTCCAAACACGAAGTGTTCTGGTGCAAGTTTGTTCAGAGTTCTGTAGGAGCTTGTTTAAATACTGTGCCCAAAGAGACTGCACATGCTTTTTGTTGCTAAAACTGACCTGATTCAAATGGCACTTGCAATTCTACTACATACCCTTCTTTCCTTAGCAGGCTGAACCAGAGGGCCAGCTGAAAATCAAATCTGGTGCATATCCTGACCCAGATCTAGGTATCCAAGGGCAATAGTAAAGGCTGAGCTTTGCTACCTGCTAATCTTGGTTGTTTTGATATGCAGGAAACTTTCCAGAAAAGAAGGCATGAATGACTTGTTGGCAGAACATGATCTGGGCACAGAAGCAGAAGGATATGTACAGGGTGAGACAAAGTAGCAGAGATAGCTGTTAGTCACCCTAACCCATGCTAAGGTGTTGTAGGCCTAAGCCTCTTTCACTTGTCTGAACACACACAAACACGTACTCAGCGAGGGCTTGGGATGAATGAGATGCCAGCAGAACTTTCTGGGCTAAGGTTGCACAGCAAACAATTATGAATGCAGTTTACAAAGCAACTTCAGTTGTGCCAGTAGAAAAAAGGAGGTCTCCATCTTGCTGACTCAGTCATCATGTCATCATCAGTAGCTATTTCTGTACCAGAGCGCTGTTTGATATCATAGCCCTGAGAAGACCACCACATGCACTTAGAATCATAGAATCATGGAATGACCAAGGTTGAAAAAGACCTCTAAGATTAACCAGTCCAATCATCCACCTACCACCAATATTTCCCCACTTAACGATGCCCCTCAGTACAACACCTACACATTTCTTGAACACCTCCAGGGATGGCGACTCCACCACCTCCTTGGGCTGCCCATTCGAGAGCATGACCACTCTTTTGGAGAAGAAATTGTTCCTAATATCCGACCTGAATCTCTCCTGGTGCAACTTGAGGCCACTCCCTCTCATCCTATTGCTAGTTACCCAGAAGAGGCCAACCCCCACCTCGCCACAACCTCCTTTCAGGCAGTTGTAGAGAGCGATGTGGTCTCCTCTGAGCCTCCTCTTCTCCAGACTGAACATCCCAGTTCCATAAGACTTGTGCTCCAGACCCCTCACCAGCTTTGTTGCCCTTCTCAGGACTCACTCCAGGGCCTTGATGTCTTTCCTGTAGTGGGGGCCCCAAAACTGAACACAGCACTGAGGTGCAGCCTCTCCAGAGCTGAGCCAGGGGATGATTACCTCCTGCTCCTGCTGGCTGCACTGCTTCTGATACAAGCCAGGATGCCATTGGCCTGGGCACACTGCTGGCTCAGGTTCAGCTGAGTATCAACCAAGGTCCTTTTCTTCCACACAGTCTTCCAGTCACTCTGCCCCAAGCCTGTAGCATTGCCTGGGGTTGTGGACAGGTTGCTGTGCAGGACCTGGTATTTGTCTTGTTGAACTTCATCCCATTGGCCCCAGCCCAGCAATCAGCCTGTCCAGATCCATCTGTAGGGCCTTCCTACCCCCAGGCGGATCAACACCTCCTCCCAACTTGGTGTCATCTGCAAACTTACTGAGGGTGCACTCAGTTCCCTCATTCAGGTCATCGATAAAGGTATTAAACAGGACAGGCCCCAGTACTGACTGCTGGGGAACATCACTTGTGTCTGGTCACCAGCTGAATTTAATTCCTTCCACCACCATTCTCTGGGTCTGGATCTCCAGCCAGTTCTTTACCCAGCAAAGAGTGCACACTTACATCTATGTAGCAGAGTAATTGTGTATGCCAGGACTGTTCAGCTCATCCTGCAGAGGAGCCAGAGCAGCTGCACGGACCCTGCAGCCTCTTTATGCAGCTGTGCTCAAGATGCCATCTCAGGAGAGACAGATTCAGGGGAGTGAAAAAAATACAGAGATTTTACTTGTCCGAAAGGTTCCCTGTATGACAGCATACAGTGGAACACCTTGACATGTCTGAACACACAGAAAATCTGCTATAGTCTGACATCATCTTTTTTTTTTTTTTTTCAAGACTTATGCAGCTTTCTGAAAACTAGCTGACTTGTAGGGTAGTATATACCAGATTTGGATTATTTCTTCTCCGTGTGGTACTCAATTACTCATAGCTTACCTACTATGTCTTCAAACTTCTGTTTTACCTCACCAGCAAAGAATACACTGTCTCTTCATAAAATCTCCAGTGGCCTAACTGCTAATCCTGCTCTCTGCCTCCATTATGGATGTGGGGTTTTGTTTCCAGCCCCCTTGGCACTGCAGCACTTGCTCACTCCATGCTAAGCCTTGCTGCTTATCTTCTAGAATGTGCCTGGGTCGCCCCTCGTGTTTTATTCATGGCTTCTGGAAAGCCTGATGCAGAACTTCAGTCAACAGAGCTATTAATACACAAAGGTAGATGGCCAGATTGAAAGCCGGTCTGAATGTATCAAAGCAGAAGGTGAAACAAAAAGATTTCCCAGCAAAATGCCACCGACATTTCTATTAAAGGGGGAATGAAGTCCAGGTCTGACATTTAAAATTAATGCCACCTGTGTAAAACCTACCCCTCATTTTTTACAGGCAGTGGGAAAGCTTCAAGGCAACAACTCTCCTCTCTCCGCTAATTGTGCAGCCTTTCATCACGAACGATTGACTTCTTTCTGCTTTTTCCCTTTCTTTACAATGGGTACAGAAGAGTGGCTATGAATAAGGCAATGCTTCAAGAATTAGGCGAGTTGAAGAGATCTCAGCACAGGTAGCAGAGCATCACGTTTAATTCCTTTGGTGCTTACTTTAACAAGATTTATCGCGATGCACTCTTCAGTCATTACAGAGCATGAAATATGCAACGCCGTGCTTTGCCGTTTAACATACCATTTATCTCCTCATTGCTGTGATGAGGACATCATTATTTTTTTAATAACTTCTTATCAGGCAGGTTCAGCCACATACTGTTGGTTTTATTTCAAAACTCCGCACAGCAGTCGTGACCATGAGCTGACGTCTAATTTCTTTCGCTACTATGAGAAAATAACACAGCTACACTTCAGAGTCACCAACACAGAGTCACAGCACTGTTATGGATAGGTAGAAGGCAGGGAAAGGAGATCTCACGTAGCAAAGAATTTGTTCTCAGGCTTTTTGCATCTTCTCATATGGTTGAATTCTTTACCGATCTGCAGAGTAGAAGAGCAGGGATATTTCTTTGGTGGGGGCAATCCCCTGCCACTCTGTGTAACAAGCCATAGAACTTCACCCCATCATTTCTGCCTCAGATCTATCCATCTGTGATCCAACTGCTCTGTGCTGTTTAACCAGACACCCTGATCTTTCTGAACATCTACTGCATCTTGACCTGCAGTATTTACTTCAGCCCTAAATGAATGGCTAATTTCTCTCATCGTGAGAGCAGCACAAGAATCAGCCCTTGCTTGCACTTTTATTTCCAGCCATAGGATTCTGGAGAGGTGGAACAAAGCCTTCCTTCAGAAGTCTCCTTGTGCATGGGTACCTGCAAACCTCCTCCCTCTAAGCCTACTTGGTAAGTGACAGATGTCATTGAATCATAGAATCACCAAGGTTAGAAAAGACCTTCAAGATCATCCTATCCAACTGTCCACGTACCACCAATATTTCCCCAATAAACCACGTCCCTTAATACAGCATCTAAACGTTTCTTCAATACCTCCAGGATTGGTGACTCCACCTCCTCCCTGTGCAACCCATTCCAGCACCTGACTGCTCTGTCAGAGAAAAAATTGTTCCTAACATCCAACCTGAGCCTCCCCTGGTGCAACTTGAAGCCATTCCCTCTCGTCCTATCGCCACTTACATGGGATGTCCTTCAGTGCCTCACTGAAAAGTTTGTTTGGAAGTCCTCTGCAGAGGAGAGCGGAGGGCACTGCTAAATGTTTCTTAAAGCACTGTAATCTCAAGATCACTGTTTTTTAATATTGCTTTTCGTGTGACTCACCCAAGGTGAGCACCTAATATGGTAGAAAAAGATCTGTGCCTCAGCAGGCTTTCCATCCACTTACACAGGGGAGAGCAGTGGTGGCAGCAAGAAACAACCCGACCAGAAAATAAAAGATGAGCTGCAGTCACAGCTCATCAGCTGCTTCAGCTTCAAGCATTTTGTAGGAATTGTAACAGAGGTGAGATTTAAGAAGTACAACAAGCACAAACAGAAGTTTACAGCGTTATTATCAGCACAGTTGTTCACAGAGTGCTTCCTTCTTAATTTTTGATGCTTAGTTTTGCTACGAAGTACAGGCTGAAAAGAATGGCAGGAACTATGCACGCATCTGGCACATCTCACACTGGGCTTGGGGCTGTGATCAGTGGCAGTTACAGAAACATGTAATGCACGTGATAAATAGTCAGTAAACACAGCCGAAATTGTCACCATGCACTTCACATCATTCAGCTGCCCAACTGCACCTCTGACTATTCGTTCACATGATGGAAACTGGGAAGTGCCTTGAGGACAAGGAGCCAAAGCCGGGATGCAAAGCATCAGGATAAGTGGGTCCAGACTAGACTAGACAGAATGGGGTTCCTCTCTATACCTTCATAAGGTTTTAAGGCATTTTGACATGGCAGCTACTTTGAAAATAAGAAGAAAGCTCTTTATTTCAGCTACCCTGATCTGAGGCCCAAGCATACAGATTTTGATAAGGCAGGCAATTTGCTACATGAACCAAAATACGCCGTCCTGTTGTTCTCTATTGTTAATTTGTTAAACACAATTTGAAGGGCTTACTTTGTGCATCAGAGCTGAATTGCAAGGCTGGAGGAACTACATTCATCTATTGGCTTACCCGACTGTTTAGGAGTTGATCAGCTTTTAACCCCTCCCATCAGACCAATATTTGAGAAATAGGGATTTTGCTTATAACTTCTTCTATTGGCAACTAAGTGGCTGAGAAAAATAAATCTCCAATATTAGTTTCTTTCTTGCACACTTGTTCTCACTCAATGGTACTTAGGAACTATTCTATTTGTCACAGTACAGTAACCCGGCACTCTGGGAATCATAATGTATCCTCTCATAGCTGTGGTGGATAAATAGCTATAATTTTCATTAGTCCTCCTTGAGTAAGCTTTCCCATTGAAACAAGAGACAGGGCAGACAGCAAGGCACTCCGTCACTAAAACCATGGCTTCGAATCACTAACTGGTAAGATATGATGAAGCAACAGAGATGATAATAAAGCAAATCAACATACTGCCCTGCATGCACACACTGTGCACAGCATAGGGCTTCATTTATAGCAGCTGCTGATGGTGATCTGCTGGCATATTCCACCAACTGCTCTCTGGAGGTAGGGGCTGAAAAAGCAGAGCCCCACTATGGGTTAACATGCAGACTGCTGCCCCAAGGAGACACGGCCTGTTCCATGGCTGCTGCAGGAGGAGCTGTGCCTTCACTGCAGGGCTGCTGCTGACATGGGGTGTCATAGGGCGCAGTTACACACAAGCAAAGAATCTGGTTCTCAGCTGCAGAAATGAGCAATGAACATGGTAAGCCCCTCTTGGTCAAAGGCCTGCTGCTGTTTAAAATACTACCAGAGGTGGGAAGTCTTGCTGTCTCTGTGGCAGGAACTACTTAGAGCATCTTTGTATGTGCAGCATGCCACAAGGAGTCCCTTTGCTACTTCCCATTGGCAGGGAGGATGCTGTTTATACAGCTTTAGTATGAGGTAGCACTGCTTTCAGGGCACAGGAAGACCAGAGGACCTTCACGTATCCCTTCTAGCCCACATCTACTCCATGACTCTCTAAACCAGCATCAGAGATTTACATATATACATATCTAGAAGGGAGCATATAAACAGGAGGGGGAACAGTTATCCAAGGGTGGATAGTGATAGAACAAGGAGATGGCTTTCAACTAAGACAGGGGAGGTTTAGGTTGGATATTAGGAGGAAGTTTTTCACACAGAGGGTGGTGAGGCACTGGAACAGGTTGCCCAAGGAGGCTGTGGATGCCCCATCGTGGAGGCATTCAAGGCCAGGCTGGATGTGGCTCTGGGCAGCCTGGGCTGCTGGTTGGTGACCCTGCACATAGCAGGGGGTTGGAACTGGGTGAGCATTGCAGTCCTTTTCAACCCAGGCCATTCTATGATTCTATGATACAAATATTTCCCACAGCATCCTCCACCAACCCAGAAAACATCCCCTTATGCCTACAGCACAGTGGTAACACCTAGCAGCCATCTGCTAGCCCTGATGCTGCAAGCAACCCAAGCCTGAGAAACACAGCAAACATGAAAACAATTGTTCAGTAAAGACATCTTCTTTCCAGACACGTGTCAAAGCACAGAAAATGGATCCTTTCCCCAGCTGGAGCAGATTTCAACTCAAGCATTAGACATCTGATAGCAAGCTGTAATTGACAAATTATTATGGAATAATTTTTACCACTAAATATATCTTTATGGATTTCTCAAGTCTTGCTGTGCTTCTAAGGGCATTAATGCAATCTCTTCATATCTCAGTTATCTATAAACAGAAGCCAGAGGCCCCTGATTAAGTAATTAGTTGTCAGTAGGCAGAAATCATCAGTAAAATCTTACCTTCCTTTGGGATAAAGGAAACAGAAAATGCCAGAATCGAATTCTAGTGGAAAAAAAAAATCATAGAATCTGTTTATCATACAGCAGAGTTCACCCTGGCACTGTGCAGGGCACTTGGCCAACAGCCCTGTGCTGGGTTCCCAGGGACACAGCCAAAACCCTCTGTCCCTACAGCGGGTGACATCCCGGACATTGGTGAGGTTGTGTTTACCCAATTAATATCTCTGTGGCTATAAGGGAAGATGTGGTCTCACCTCAAAATCTGTTAGAAATTCTCAGCAGAGAAACAGAACCCAGAAAATGAATTGATCTTTCTGATCACATTCACCAAATGGGGCATCACTGAATGTTTCCTTCTGCTAAGGAATTCACTTAGAACAAATACAGCTAACCTTTGTGGGTTTTGTTTTGTTTTGTTTTGTTTTTTTGTTTTTTTCCCGTTCCCTTATAAAAAGCCCGATAACCACGCCTTAAGGGCGGAATTACTGTGAGAGCAAGCTTGGAACTAATAACTTGAGAGCTGGTATTGATGAGAGCAGGGCAGCGATGCAGCTGCTGTTCCATAAGCACAGCACACCATCCCACCTCCTTGCAGGCCACAGAAGATGCTCGGGATGGTGTACATTTCACCAGCTTCAAATTAGAAAAGGGTTGCATTGGTTTACAATCAGTTTTCTGCTTTTGAATGATTATATTCCCTTGTATGTGAAGTCAGCTCTAGTTCCAACTGCTCTGCGCACAAACATCTGATCTTTTGCTGCAGCTTATTTTCACTTCTCCTGCACTGTGAATGCAGCACATATTTGCAGCAGCAGATCTCTCCCTTCCTGCTGTGTGCTTTTCCTACCTGGCACTGCAATGGCTATGGTGGTGCTGCCTCTCAATGCTTGCACACCGTTTAGCCCCTGTATGTGTTGTGCTTTAACATGGCTGCCTCTAAGCAAACCTTAGATAAACTGCAGTAGTTTACATCCAGCATGGAAAGGATCTGTGCTTTGCCAGTGCTGTTTTGTAGCCAAAGAAAGCCTGCTTACTATCAGCATGACATAAAGCTGGGCAGCAAACAGTTTTGTAGGTCTGATCCTATTCCTCATACAACCTCATAGGATGGTTTGGGTTGGAAGGGACCTTTAAGATCACCTGGCTCCAACCCGCTGCTATAGGCATGGAAACCCTCCCTCACAGCCCCATCCAGCCTGGCCATCAGTGCTCCCAGGGAGGGGGCATCCACAGCCTCACTGGGCAACCTGTTCCAGTGTCTCACCACCCTCACAGGAAAGAACTTCTTTCTAATGTCTAGTCTAAATCTACCCTCTTCCAGTTTAAAGTCATCTCCCCTCATCCTGCCCTTGTGAGAAGTCCCTCTCCAGCTTTCCTGTAGGCCCCTTCAGGTCTTGGAAGGCCGCTCTAAGGTCACCCCAGAGCCTTCTCTTCTCCAGGCTGAAAAGCCCCAGCTCTCTTAGTCTGTCCTCACAGGAGAGCTGCTCCAAGCCCCCTGATCATCTTTGTGTCCCTCCTCTGGACCTGCTCCAACAGCTCCACATCCTCCTTGTGTTGGTGGCCCAGAACTGGGTGCAGTGCTCCAGGTGGGGTCTCACGAGAGCAGAGCAGAGGGCAGAATCACATCTCTCACCCTACTGGGCACACTTCTCTTGATGCAACCCAGGATATGACTGGTCTTCTGGGCTGTAAGTGCACATTGCCAGATCACGTTGAGTCTTTCATCAACCAACACTCCTAAATCCTTCTCCTAACAACTGCTCTCAAGCCACTCTCTGCCCAACCTGTACCTCTGCTTGGAATTGCTCCAACCCAGGTGCAGGACCTTGTGCTTGGCCTTGTTGAACTTGGTAAGGTTGGCATGGGCCCACTTCCCAGACCTGTCCTGGTCTCCCTCATCAAGGAGAAAGCAATGTAACAAAAACAGACAAGTGTGCCTATCCAAACCTAGAGATGCTGGGAGAGCTCAGAGCCAGCAGTACACTCCATGCTCAGGTAAACCTCTGCTGCCCACCTTGATGAGGAGCCCTGTGCCATGGGAGGAGGTCAGAATGAGATAATTTACCATCTGGCCTCGATCCCTCACACTGGGTGAGTGCTTCACACCCTTGTAGCAGGCAAGGTGAGCCGTTGAAGAGTAACGTGGGCTCTGGAAAGACCCCCATCTACCTACAGGTCATCAACGCAGTACAGCTGGGCTGAAATAAGTGTTTGTGTAAATCCCACATATATTTTCATTGCAGCTGCAGAAAAGCTTTAGAATCCGTTTCAAAGGAACTTAAAATGGCTTTGTAATTACAAAAAAGATTTGGAATGATTGAAGTCAAGTACATTTGCTGAAAATCATCCTAAAAATGTCTTGGCATTATAGAGCCTTGGATGCTTGTTTTATGCTCTTTCTCAGGAGCAGATAACATCTGCTTTTTTTTTTTTTTCCCTTAGACATTTAATGCATTAATGTTTGCTATGAAGTGCAAGAGAAGGTTAGCTTGGATGCAGTGAGGGAAGTGTCCTCATGTTCATAAAACACACTCTGAGCAGCAGTGCCCTACGTGGCCAGACATCTGCTGTGAGAGGCAGCAGGTGCACAGAAGCACAGCCCCGGGATTTGGAAAACAAAGCAGCAATCCCTTTGCTCTGCAGCCCTTGTGCAGCAGGCCGGGTTTGGTCATTTTCCCACTCCTGCAGTGCATCTTCACTCTTCACCTATGAAGAGGCCACCTTTGGCCACTCTGAAAGTACCTGCAGTGCTCCTGTCTGAGAGGGCTGAACTGAATTCCCTCAGCCAGCGGTCAGGATGGCAAGGAAAGCCCTCACCCTGTGTCATGAAACACTTCCCTCTGGCTCAGGGCAGACAGCCAAGCATGGATCTTGGTCTCAGTGATTGTATGAGTCAGACTCTGGGGGGCACTAGGACATCATGATGAAAGATGGGAGAGAATCACTGCTGTTTCCCACACTCGTGTTTGCAGCTATTTGGATTCTGATCCTAAAATCAGGGCCAACAGTGATTAAGTTGCAGATGAGCTTCATTGTGCTTCTGTATTCCTTTTCTTCAACTTTTATAAACTCTGTAGATCTCTACAGCTGGGAAACAGGCTTGGCGATATCAGGAGAAAATGCTTATCTTCAGCTCTTAAATCGAATGTGAAACATAATGCCACAGTGTTCTCTGACATGTTAAATACTCCAAATGCACTGCACCCTCAGCTGGACGAGCAGGAGCACGGGCACAGGCTGACGTGCTGAGTCTCACTGCTGGTCCCGTGGCACTGCTTTTCCATTCCCCCTGCTCTTCCTGGCATATTAATACAACTCCTGGTGCCTAACAAACACAGAGGATGCAGGGGAACAGGAAGGGTGCTGCTTCTTCCCATGGCTTCAGCTCAGAAGAAGACTTTTTTCTGCTCAGAAGCACAAGGTGTTGACGTTTTCTCATAGTCTATATCTTCCTCTTCTCCCTAATTATCTCAGCTGACGAGGACAAACTATCCAAAGCAATTATTAATTGCAATGAGAAAATTGCTCCTAAAGAGAAGTTAAGATGATAATGGCAGGAAAAGTATGCTCTGAAGCAGTGGCAGGGATGCTTCCAAGGATATCAGCTGCCTGGAACACCCACACAGCCCTCACCCTGACACAGCAGGAACTAGAAGGCATTTCTGCACAACCAGCAACAGTACAGTTCCCAAATCTGCATTTCAGCCTGTTACATATCTGAACTGTACGATACCATCTCCCCTTCCTCTATCTTAAATCGTCAGCCAAATACTCTCAGCAGAGATATGACTTACAATGTAAGCCACAAATCCTCAAACAACACCACCAAGGGTCTTACGGAATTTCCTACACACTGACTGTTTCAGATGACAATTGCTGCTAGCAGTCTCGAGACCAAGCAAATGTCCTCAGAATGGTTAAGTAAACCACACTTCTCCTTAAATGTACACATTTACAAAGAAAACTGAAGACCAGGAAAAACTCCTCAAATTAATCACTGCAAATAGTCAGTTACAATTCTGGGCATCTGTGCTTTAGAGAATCAGAGGCATGCAATTTATTTGTCTGACTCTCCCAAAGTGTCCACCCTTTCCTTTAAACTCTCTTTTTGCTTTGTTTCATGGAGACCGTTTGACAGCTCTACAGAAGAGTGCTAACAAAAAATCAGACTTCCCCACGTGCATTAAGCGGAACAGGAAAGTCTATGTGAAACCCTCGAGAGGGAATATTGTCTGGCATGTCTGATAATTGCAGTCCCTATTGTCTTGAATATCTAGATTTGAAGCAGAAAGAGGCGGAGAAAGAAGATCTTTTTTCACATTTTCATCGGGGGACATTATCTAACTATAATTTATGCTCTAGAGCACTTCAAAGGGAGCTGATATTTTTATAGATGTCTGAACTCTCAGAACCTGTACAGTTGCCAGCTGTTAATACTCAGGAGAAATAGAATTTCAGTTCCTCAAGACCAAAAAGAAGCAAAGCCAAAACTCCAATGTACGAAGCATGCAAAGAGAATTCTAATTTGACCTCTGTCTTTAATCCAAAGTCAGAAATTGTTTGCCTGATGGTGTGCTAATTGCAAGACTCAGTTCAATCCCACCGAAGGTCTGAGGAAGCACATGTATCTCAACCAAGGGCAGACAAAAACGATGCACAGACACCAACCATAGCCAGCTCCACCATGGCCTTCAGCTTTGGAAATGAACCAACAGCTTGTATTTCTTTTGTATCTGTGCAAAGGAACAACCAGAGCGTGTGTATGTTAATGCACATCTACAGAGCCTCTATCACCAAAAAGAGTTTCAAAGCACATTACTCAACTTCTGCTTTTGATATACAAGCTGTCTCTTACTGTCGCTCCCGCTGTCCCTCTCGAGTTATTTTGATGGGACTTGAACTAAATTGTCTCAGATGCTCTATCAGGAGCCAAATTTCACCTCCCATCATTTCCCTGGGTAGTACAGCCCACCCAGAGTCATCCTACAAATAGAAGTGGTTACTTCAGGTGTAAATAATTAGTCAGCATGGGAAAGAGTGGCAGTGCTTGGTCTACAGAGGGAATGTGACACTGTGCATTGAGGCTGTTGTTTCGGTGAGAAAGGCCTTGTCCCATGGCATGTTCTCAACTACTCTGTGCTGCCCAGATGCAGAAAATTTTTGCAAGACTTTGCCTCTGGCACATAAGATCTCTCCATTGGTGCTGTACTCTTTGTGAGACCAGCCTGGAGTACCAGGCTACTCAACCTATACTGGTCTTGGAGAAACCACCTCATAAAGGAGCTAACGTAAGCCAACTTCTCTACCTATAGGCCCCTACTTGGTTCATGTTGGTCTCCCTCCTCAACAGACACGAAGACTAGCATCATATCTACCTTGAAACCTTTCAGCTCAACGCTTCTATTCTCTTACAGGTGTGTTAGGAAAAAGTCCCAAAGTCAAACAGCATCACTCTTCTGTGCATCCACGCATGATCCTGACCTCAGCACTCGGAGGCAGCCTGCAGGACCAGCAGGCAGGTCTAACACAGAGCATGGGGAGTCCCATCTGACCGACTGCTTATTCTCCCTTGCTGCAGCTGCTGAGCAGCAGACTGGCAACCACGGAATTACAGCTTTAATCACCATTTTGTTCACTCTCCATGGAAAAGTAATAAAAGATTCAACTCTGGGTGGGGTAGAATTATCGCAACTCGTCGTACCCACCAGTCATACATCTGGCCCTTAATTACCCTATGGTATTTATATAATCAAAAAAATATTCAACTTGTATGACTGATCGTGTTGGAGTAGTGAAACGCATTAGCAAATAAATAGCAAAACACACAAATTTGTCAACAGATGGATTACAACCCGATGTAATTAAATGCAAAATAGTTCTGCTTTTAAAGCAATTGCTCATAAATTAGCCTGTCAGCAAATGTATGCAACTAATTGCATGAAAAAAATTAGGCCATAAGACAATATTATCTGCACACAGTCTTTCCAAACAATGTAGAAATGATTGGGTACATTATTAATTGAAAAGAAGTCAAACTACATTAGTTTAATTGCTCTTTTTTTGTGCAAACCTATTAGAATAATTTATACCATATTTACTCCCTTTTACATTTGATGATAGGTATTTAAGCCTTGTTTGTAGACTAACAATAATGATTTCACCTTTTCCTTGACATAATAACTGCAGTCAGTAAGAATGCTGTGTTTGGTCGTGGCAGTGGTGAACTGAGACTGCATCTCATGAGGGTTTTATTGGGATAGGGTCTGAGTCTTCAGATCTCCATTCCTCTCCAGGTGACCAAAAAACCATGGTGGAAATCAAAGGATGCAAGGAAATCTCAGTCTGCTTGACTGCAGGAAGGAAAGACTGAAGAACTGGAAATGCATTCTAAAAAAATACATGTGAACACAGTAATATGGGCAGCCCTGAGCAAAGTAGGTCCCGAGCAGTTGTTCAAAGTTAAGTTCATTGGTTTTTAGCCCATGATCTACTATGGCTGTATGGGCTACTGATAAAGAACCCATGAAAGGCCGCTCAGAAAAGCAAGCTTGTGTTTGCCACGCAGTGTGAGGCACTCTGCAAAAATAGCAGAGCCCCCCAAACCCCAGGCAGCCAAAAAGTCCAAGTCTGGTGAACACTAACCCAAAGATCACACTGATCACAGGGAGCGTTCCATAAGGCCCCTGATCAGAACAGGTATGAATTGGGTAAAATGTGGATCCTCTGCTGGTCTAAGTGTGGGGAACCTTGCTGGCAACAGAGGAATTGCATCAAAAGGAAGATCACGGCAGTGAGGCATCTCACCTAATCAAAACATCTGCAGTTTGTGCACGGGTAACAAATTGCTGGCAGACAATTGGCAAGCTAAGAATCATCCATGTAAATTATTCAGTGACTAATTTTGACTAATGAATTCACTTGAGAAAAAATGAAATCTATTTACTTTACATATAGTAGGCTCTTTTTTCCCCCTCTTTCTCTGCATGAATTGAAACTACCAGAATTATATGCAGAAAGGATCACCTTGGTGGCAGAGATATGCATCCCTCCAAAAAGCTTACCATCATGCCAACTTGTCAGGTAAACTAAAAGGGAAATATTGATGGTCCAAGAGCAGCTCCTGTCCTCCCACGTTGAGTATTTCACCAAAGCAGTGGGTGTAGGCACTCCAGGGAATGGAGCCCAGGGACAAGGAGAGCTTGAACCCAAAAGCATCACCTTGTTCAGCACTGAGAGTGTTTATCATCAGAATAGCCACAGTAGAAAAGATAATTGGTTCTCTTACTGACAGAGTTTCCTTTCATCTGGAGTAACTGCAAACTTATTGGATGAGAAAGGAAGAGGAAGGGAGAACGCTTTTGTTATGATATTGGGTTCAGTCTGCACCAGTCCCCAAAATAGGGTTTGCAGCATATCCATATGTGGGTTAGAAGTTGTTTACTTTTAAACACAAAAGGATATTCAGTTGCCAGACCTGAGGGAATCACTTGATGCAATAGAGACACCAGAAAATGCAGCTCCTGCTTCGGATAAGTGGGCACCATGGGGTCCCCAAGGATAGTTTAAGCTCCCACATCCCCACCTGGGATTGAACAGAAGCTGTTCTTATACTGCCTACAGAAGATTCATGGACATCTGAAAGAGTTACAAAACCACGTATAGCCCTCTAACTGATACTCTAAAGTTGTGCTAATTTGTCACAAAGAGGAGACTTCAGATAAAATTTTGACCACCTAGGAGGAAGAAAATGGGGTTAAGATTTTCTCTTCCCTTCTACTATTCTACTTTAAATGATATCACTTTACCACGATCTGTCAAGATAATGCTCATAAACAGGACATTAAACTCAACAAGGCTTTGGTACTGCCAAGATTATTGTCACTTTTCTCACATTGCATTTACTGATCAGTTTTGGAAAGAGAGAAAAATCAAAGCTACCAGGTAAAATTCCTTGAATCGATAAAGGCGAAGAGAACAAAGAAACAGGCAAAAGAAGCACAGAGTAAGGATAGCAAACCTGAGATCTCAATTTCCAGTCTTATTAACTGGCAGAATTATTATTTACAGCACTACTCTTGGCACAGGATTCACCTTCATAATCCTCATTTCATTCTGCTGGAGTAACTGCTTGCAGTTTTCTCCAAGCGAGATTTTTCTCTTGAGAAATCTGCATGATGTGGGGTTTGGGAACGTGATCAGGAATTCAATGTAGTGCCAGCTGCTCTTTCAGTCCTCTCCTACTCCCCCAGACCTGCAGGATCAGGCAGACCAGGAGCAGTGCCCAGCACCCTTCTGTCTTCAGCACCGCAGAGGGAAGTGTAAGGCATAGGGACCATCTCTGAGAAGGAAGCTCCCAGAAATGCCCTGGCCTTGCCACTGAAGATACTGCAAAGAATGGGAAAAAGTAAGAAAAATGCATTGAAGTGCACTGGAGAGAAGCTTCCGTGAGCACTTAGTAGAAAAAATTTGTAAGAAGTCTTCTGCATGCGGCATATTCTGTTGTGGAGCATTCAAGTTTTCTGACATCCCAACAGAGGCACTGGGGCTCTTTCCAGAAGCTCCCAACCCTACATGGGTGCTCTTGAGCACAGGAGACCCCTAACTGAGCCTGAACCTTAGGAAAGCCTTGACAGGGAGTTTTCCCAAAACAGAAAGAGGATTTTTTCCTTCTCACCTTAGATCCGACCACATGGTCAGAAATGAGCATGGAGTCACTTCCCATGGTCAGCTTCATAACAAGCATCTGCAGTGCCTGGTGAGCAGGAAAGGCAAGCAGCAAACAGCCAGCTCCATGAGCCTCAGGAAATCCCAGCACGGAATGGGAGGAGGAAAATTCTATGAGATGTGAGTTACCTGCTGAGGTGAGGGAGGCCCTGAAAACCAACCAACCAATAGCTGAACTAAATCTGAAAGGAGCCAGTAGAACACACTGTGAGCATTTACATGCCTGGGCCAGATAATGACCTCTGGTTAAGCACTATGGCTGGCTGTGGGAAGGAGCCCCTGAAATGCCTAAGACAATGCTGTGGGAGTTCAGCTGGTGAAATTCCATGGAGAGTGAGAGGTGTAGCAGAAGGATGCCACGCTTCAGGTTGGAGTATGAATCAGCTGTAGCTTAGACACTGAAGTTTAGAGAAAAGATGGACAGAGGCGATGCCCAAATGATAGACCTGAGAGTCAGGGAGGGCACTGGCAGTTCCCATCTTGAGTTCCAAAAAAGAAATGGGAAAGTGCTCTCATTATTCTTAGTATGATGCTTCCTTTCTGTGCCTTAAGGCAAGTAATCTGGATGCACATACTCAAAAAAAAAAAAAAAAAAAAAAAAGAATAAAAAAAAATCTAGAGTTGCCAAGGTGGGTGGATAAACCTGTCATTATTAAAATGAATCCATTAACTAAGATGCTTTATAAACTCCGGATGATCTCTCTCCTATTATCCCATAAGGAGATTAAATTTTTTCATTGTTGCTTTTATGCAATTTCTTTGGAAAGGGAAATAGCTCAAGGTTAAATTTAAAAGCCTTTTCCATCCAATAAAGAAGCCATATTAATTTTCCTTCATCTTAGAAAAAGCATATGGCCTTATGAGCTATAAAAGCTGCAAGTGTGCTTCTTTCCAGTGTCTGTGATGGGGTTTAATAATGGAACAATGTCTTACTGGACATCAGCCTTCTTGCACCACTCTGCTAGGGAGCGAGACTGCCATGATGCTTCCAATTGGGTAAATCCCATCTATACAGAATAATAGTCTACAAAATACATTTAAAAACCTGGAAACAAACAGTTCAGACCTCTCCTGCAAATTAGGGGCTCGGGAACTCTGACCTTCCCTTTAATTTATTGCCTCTAAGAAAGGAAAAGAGCAACTTTTCACTCCTGAAGAAGTTTACAGTGAGAATACGTGGTTTGTGCCTCCATACTACAACTAGCAGCCATGGCAGCAGGTTAAATTTTGGCCTCTTGTGCTCAAGCCCCACACTGGGTTTTAGCATACACATGTATACTCATGCACACAGCTGCATACTTACACATACAACTTCCAACCTAATGGTACAGTTGAACTAGAAATCTTGATAAGTTCCTCCAAGTCAGCGAGCTGTTGTGGCTCAGCCTTGATCTGGGCCACCTAACTTGGCTCTTACCAATCCCAAAAAGCCTCCTTGAGAAGACTTCTGTACTGCATCGATGGAACTTAGAAAGATCTGTATGCCCAGCAGTCCTCAGCATTGGTGAGCTCAGCAGTTGAGGGGCTATCTTGATGCTGAGCTCCACCAGCACATTTCAGGAGGATCTGGGGCATGCATGGAACGCTCCGAGGGAAGACACAGCCTCCAAGGCCATTTGTGTAGCTCCGAGGCAGGCTCACCCCACTGAGCTGCCCCAGCCCTGCTGCACATGCCTGAGGAGTTAGCTCCAAACTGCTCCTGGTAGCTATAAAGTGTGCGAACAGAAGGGGAGAGCACATCCTCTGTGTGCAGTGCATTAATGGCCCATGGTGTCACCGGGGACAAATCACTCCCACTGCTTTCAGTGGGATGATTAGAGTTTATGTTGGAATGCAAGTTTCCATTAACAACCAAGGTAAGTGAACATCAGGAAATTATACGAAGCATCGGTTTTATGAGCTGAAAGATTTGTTACTTCTACCCACACAATTGAAGACATTATTTTAAGAAAGAATTTAAATCCTTCTTAAACCTTATTCTTGACGCATCAAAAGAAAGAATCAAACCAGAACCTCTCCACCCTCAATTCTAAAACGAACTCAACTCCCCAAGGTGCTTTTACAGGTTTTTGATGGATAGCTTAACTCCTAGTTGTCTGTTCAAAGCCTCTGCTGTTGCTTAAAGCTCACTCTCAACACAGACAGGCGTTCTGTTGCCTGGAACAAAGCCTACACCCAGGAGCACCAAGACACTCTTGATGATATTTGAAAAGTCATGGCAGGCAGGTGAAATCCCTGATTTCTGGAAAAAAAGCAATGCTGCACCCACTTTTAAGAAGGATAGAAAGGATGACCCAGGGAACCGCTGACCTGTCAGCCTTACCTCTGTGCCAGGGAAGATGATGGGGCAGGTCCTCCTGGAAGCTATGCTAAGGCACGTGGAGAAGAGGGAGGTGATACAGGATAACCAGCATGGCTTCACCAAGGGCAGGTCCTGCCTAACCAACCTTGTGGCGTTCTGTGATGGCATAAGTGCATCACAGAAATTATTCAAATGATGGAACACCTCCCCTGCAAGGACAGGATGAGAGAGCTGGGGTGGTTTAGCCTGGAGACCTGATAGCAGCCTTTCAGTATCTAAAGGGAAGTAAAGGAAAGAAGGGGACAGACTCTTTAGCAGGGTCTGTTGTGGTAGGACAAGGGGAACTGGTTTGAGACCAAAAAAGGGGAGATTTGAATTGGATGTAAGGAGGAACTTTTTACAATAAGGTTGCCCAGATAGGTGGTGGCACCCATCATTAGAGACACCCAAAGTCAGCCTGGATGGGGCTCTGAGCACTGATGGAGCTGTGGGTGTCCCTGTGCATTGCAGGGGGGTTCATGAGATGGCCTTTAACAGTCCCAACTCAAATGATTCTCTGTTTGCATGGAACACTGGCATGCTTCTGATTCCATGTGTGCTCCCTTCACCCCCTCTGTTACAACTACTTATGTTTCTGGAGCCCACAGTTTCAAAACAGAAAACAGGCAAAATTACAGCATGTCTGAGGGAAAAAAGGAACTTCGCCAATCTAGAAAAAAACCTTAATCTGCAGCACAGTCAACACACTCCTTCATCTTAGTAAAGTTTCAGTACATCCTTAAATATCCCAGGGCTTTTTCAATGCTGATCTTTTAAGATACTGTTTTGCAGTTTCTTCTGGTGAGTCCAAAGGAAACGGATGAAGCTGGCCCAGCAACCTGCCTGAGCACAATGAGCTACAAAAACAGGAGTTTGGTGCTTGCCTGCCACAAGTAAAATTAAGTCTTCAATCTTCTTTTGCAATTTGAAACTGAAAACCCAAATCAATAAACCTCTCAGTCCTCCTTGAGCTACAACCTAAGAGCACAGGCCAAAAACTCTATGTTATTTATTTATTTTCCCCTTCTTCCCTGTAGCAATGCTTCTAAAAATTCAATCTAGCAGTTCAAGCTTAATTGCTCACTTTGAGACAACTCCAAACTTGGAGCCTCGTCTGACTGAAGGGTTTGAAGGAACTCTGATGTTTTTGTAGCATCAGTGCTCAGAAGAGAATTTTTAAAAAATTATCCAGACTCTGTCTCTTCATATGCAAACAACTGGACGTTAATAAATTAGCAGCAAAATTTAAGACATTCATGTAGTTTAGAAAATAATGAGGCCTATATAATCTATTTCTCTATAACTCTTTAGACTCGAAGGATTCATTTATAAAATCAACCTTAATTGTCCAGAACCAGCCATCAATTGGCTTTGGGAATACATCATTCCAATTGATTGCAACTACAGACACACAGCGGGTGACAAATATCCCTGCCAAGACTATTGGTTCTGCTCCCAAACCCTGTCTCCCTTTCTAACTACAGGCTTAATTTCTGCCATTGCCTGGTGCACCATTCAGGCTCAGTCCTTCCCAGTGGAAACCACTGCCAGAGCCACAAAAGACACAGGTGACCAAGTCTCAAGTGTTGGCATCTGTTCAAGCCAAAGCTTTCCTCTCTGAAAAATGCTATTGGGCTGCAGCCAACTCCTGCACTAACAACATCTCTATCTCCTAGACATGGGCCCTGCAGACAGCTCTCTGGTGATGCCGCAAAGCAATTAAGAGTATCCTGTAGAGTCTGGGCTAATTCTATTTCTTGGAATGCTCAGACCGCTGAACTGTGATGGGGTGGAAGTTCAGCTCTATCACTAGCTGTGCTTGAAAGACAACTCTGACCTATTTTACCCCCCACTCTGTTTCATAATGAGGACATAAAGAATTCATTCCATGGAAAGATGCAAGGCTAGAAGTCTTCCTGCAGAAGGAGATAATTCAGTTCCCAGAGGAATACATCCATTACCCAACATTTTCTACAACTGGCTTGCTCAATTCCTCCCTTGTTTCTGTGATATCAGGGAAACCAATGCCTATAGAGCCTGAAGTCTGAAGTTAGGACTGGGGATTCCTCTGTGACAGCAGGAGTCCTTAAGACAGATCATGTAATACTAATCACAAGGCTTCTATCTTTTGAGTATTTATCCCAAAGTGTTTTGGCAAGCAGAGAGAGGTCTTAAATATATTCTGCAAGTCAGGCATATGCTTCAGTGCACAACAAACAGAGTTATTTAAGTTTGAAATAAGGCATTTTGCAAAATTTCTGATCCAGAAAACGTACGTGAAGGCTTTGTGTACAAGTGCTGCACAGCTCAGAGAATCACACCTGATTGTGGCTCTGACACTTCCCAGTGCTCCTCTGCGCATCTCATTCGTTTCCTTTGCCATCATTCACACACTGGCTTTCCTCCTCACAAAATCACGTGCAGAGGTTTTTGTTTTCATCATCCCTCATCCTTGTCTATACAGGGCTCTCACCAGATGAATGAAGGAATTCAGGCGCAGTTTTATGACATGGTTGGGCATTCCAACATCTACGAGAATCTCAATCAGAAAACACAACATAGATTATTATTTATACCCTGTTGCATCAACACCTTGTAGAAAGCTATTTCTCAATATAAATAACACAGTCCCACTTGATTTTTTTCCCTTTCACTTTTGTAAAGACCTTTGGTATTTAAGTGCCATTTCCTAGGAATACACACCATCCCACAGAGCTCTGCCATGCTGAGACTAACTACACCAGCTGGCCTAGGAAAGTGATCAGGTGGATGTATTAGCATTCCTGATGAAAATTGTTTGTTTGTTTTCCACTCTGTTCTCTTCAGATTTGTGTTTTTGTTTATTTTTTTTCTTTCAATTTTTTTTCCTAGTCTGATCAGAGGCTTTGCTGAAACGAGCACAAGCAATAGTATTTAAGATTGCAGACATGGTGAATGCCAGTATTGGCTTCTGCTTAACTTCTTTTCGTTTTTAACAGCCCTTGCCCTGCAGGTATAAAAAGGGAATTAGAGCCATAAGGCGCAGCTTCAGATTTGTTCTCTTAATTAGTTCCTGCCATGGTGGATTAATTCCATCTGCAATGTGTTGCCATCTCTGCAGAAGTTTATCGTAGTGGAATGGGGGATTAATGAGGAGAGTGGATGCCGAGACACCCCAGCTGTCTGTAAGCTGGCCGTAATGGGATCAGCACAGATGGTACCGATGTTCTCCTTAAGTATCACTGAAGGTGAGCAGTTTTTTCCTATAAACCTGACACATGCAGTTACTCATCTGCTGCAAAGAATAAAATGACAGAGCTGCAGCTCTTGACTCAAAAAGAGCAGGTGGAGGGATGGTTGTCTCAAGAGTCTCTCTCCCTTTCTTGAAGACATAGTGGGTTATTAGCTATAGCGTTTTAAGCTAATTTTCTTCTCTTCTGTCTGCTACAACTAAATGCAAATGCGTGTATGGACTGGAGGATTTCCTTTAAAGCTGGGGATACTGTTGTTGGGCACCCTGCAATCCATCAGTGAACTCTGCACTGAGATCCTATCCCTAATTGCACAGGCCTCTAGCATAGGCTGTTGGGGTAGGGTACTTCTTTCCCTTTCTATACTTGAAAACTGAAGGAGTTCTAGTCAAGCCAGGAAGCACCAGAGAAGTAAAACTGGTGAGAGGACAACTGAGCCCCTTCCTGTTTTAGTTTTAAGTTACAATTTTTAAACTATTTAAAAATAATACAAAAGTATATTTATTTCCCTTTTGATGGTCTGTTCCCATAGAAATAAAACGACAACAGCCCCATAAAGTAATATCTGAACATACTTCTGTCTCTCAGTACCTGCCTGGTGCATGATGGGGACTCCAGAGATAGGGGTTCAGTGACTGACACCATTATAGATTCACTGTACGACCCCAGGAAACTCAATTCATCCCATGGCCTTACCTATAATTGGAGATAATAGGGCTTCCAGGGCCTGTTTCATCTATTTTAGACAGCCAGCTACTTGGGGCAGGTGCTGCCTTTCTCCATGCTCATTTAGTGCCTCACATAATAGAGTTCCAATCTCTGTTGATGCCTCTGTGCATTATTAAAATACAAAGGATGTCAAACAGAAAGAGACATTTAAGTGCTCAAGTGCCGTGGGAACAATACCGGCACGCAGGCGTTTTTCTTCATCCTTACAAACCTGCTGCTAAATACAAAGAGCTGTCTGTAGCTGTTCTGCTACCCCTACATAAAGCAGAGGCACATCAGACAGAGTTACGTTGCTGGGTAATGCGCGCTGGGTGCCATCCAGAAGAGCTGTCATGAAGTGACACGAGTACGTCTGACTCTGAGACACTGAAGGACAATAGCAGTTCGAAGCATCGCTGTTCTCCTGTGCGGCATACAGGAGGTTTTCGGATGCACAATGAAGTTATTCTGCTCCTATGGATTTATTGTTTCTTACCCCCCGCCAATGTCTCATTCCAGTTTCAGGATCCATAACGCTATGTAAAAATCTCTCCCGTATTATGACAATTGAAAGGAGGGAGGGAGGAATCCAGGGATGCTGAAACACTTCAAAAGAAATCTGGAAGTCTTACTGCTGCCCTGGCTTTATGAGATAGAGCTGGAGAGAGAAGGCTGCAGTGAGAGCTGTTGTTTTGAGGAGAGCACCCCAGGCCAAAGGGCTGCAGGGTGAACACAAGGAGAATCAGTTCTGGGTCAGGCTGAGGGCTGCTTGGAAAAAGTGGGAGAAAGGTCTCCTAGCAAAGGAGATGGAGCAATGGATAAACCCCTATGACCCCATCATCCTCTCTGCAGAGGAGGGGAGAGGGACAGAAGAAAGACCAGAAAAGGACAGAGGAAAAAGGCAGTGGAGGGCTGCTCTGGTTCCTCAGAAAGCTGCCATCTCTCATTGTTACATAGAATGGGGAACTTCAGCTGCTGGCCACCACAACTCTGGGTGTCAGGGACTGTCACCCCTGCCCTGCCTGGAAGCCACAGGGACATCAGCACCTAAAGGACTTTGTGTCAATTGCAGCTTTGCCCCTCACAGCCCAACAAGGCACAGAGCAGGTTGAAGAAAACACGTGGCATCCTGCTTCTTTGCACCCAGAGCACAGCGGGATGGAGCACACGACGCGGAGCCTTGCTGTGCTGCCCTGGGATCAGCACAGGGACAGAATGACAGGAGCTGATCATGTTAGCTTTATGATACGGATACCTGGAGAAGCCTCTCTGGGCTGCAGTTATGTCTCATTTGTTCAGATCCCTGCAACTACACAGAAAATGTCACCTGTGCTCCAGATCTGACTGTGAAAGGATGGGACAGCCCTGGTTACACCAGCCTGTTGGGCTGTAGGTATAAGATGTACAGCTGGTGTGTACAGATGTGCAGTCACCCTGGGAGCAGGTGTGGGAGTGCTGGGGGTTACCTCACATTCCTGGAGCTGGGTGAAATGCAGAAAGAGTGCAGCAGAGGAGCAGGAGCTGCCCCAACTCCCTGAGCCGCCCGCTGTGTCCCCGCGGTATCCCTGCTGGGCATCTGTGCAGAGAGGCAAAGGCACAGTAGGATGCTTTCCTGTGGTACAGAGACTCTATAATATACTGTAATATCCTTTTAAGTCAGGCTTGCTCTTTAGCCTCCTGATTTTTCTCTTTTTTTTTTTCAGCATAAAAGGCAACAGTTAAACGTGATTGTGGTATTCAGCAAGTCAAAGAAAAGGAAGGTTTGAAGGAAGAGTTAGCCGTAGCGGTGAGTCTGGTTTTGTCAGCCTTACTGTCACTTGCTTAGCAAACATTCCTTTCTCTTCACTGAGTAAGGCAGTAATATCTGGCCCTTGAGAAATTGCTTTCGGGCCTTGGCCCCAAGCGGGGAGCTGAGCTCTGCTTCCAGCAGAAAGCCCCACATTCACAAGACGCTGGAGCCAGAGAAAATAGATGAGAACCATATTATGTCAAGCCAAGACAAGAGCAGAGCAAAGGGACCAGGATCCCACCGTGGCATTCCTCCTGCCTGAGACACAAATACCAGATTTCAGCCATTATACCGTGCTGTTTGTATTGCACAGTGCTATGACTTATAATTAAAAGGACTGTGCCCATAGTGGGGGAGAGTGTGTGGCAATAAACATCTCCTCTGGGTGATTAAACACCAAAGCAGTGTTGAGGTGTTAGAGAACCGCCAAGCTGTTTATTCTGCATGCGTCCTCCAAGGCTACCAATATTGACTCTGCTTCGTGCCAAGGAGAGAAAGAAACAATAAACCATAATAAAACAAAAGATTACGCTCCATGCATGCCTCTCTAATATTGCATCGTGTCCCAACAAAGGTGAAGCTTTGCAGAATAAAAATACTGAACATCCCAATGCAGCGCTCAGCCCAAAACTTCTGCTTGGCAAGGGTGGCCATTGCTTTTCAAGTGGAAAACTCTCCGACTAATTGCAACTTTTCCCTTTTTTTGTTTCTCTCTCCTCTAAGTAAAAAGAGACCAATAAAAACAAAAAAAAAGGATAACAAAGTGAAAAGTTTAAGTGAAGTGAAATAAATACGCTACAATTCTAAAACAGCCCATTGGTAGTGCAAGGGCTGACATAGTTGAGTTCCAATCAGAAAACCCCATCCACTACCATGCCGAATCGAGGGCATAGTGGGGAGGAATGAACATTGCAGGAAATGTGTGAGCAGCTTGGAGATGAGCTGAGAGCTTCATCCTACCGGACCCTAAGAATGTTTGAGTCATTTAATTTTAGTGAGATTAAGATGTCCATTTTAATGCAGCAAGGTTTCATGACGGCCCTTTTTTTTTAACGTGTAATACTTATTGTAATAATGCAGTGAATGAAAAGGAATAGTTTAAATCAAGTCCTGTCACTAAGGTGAAGAGTAATTGTTCTCAAGTTGAGAGAGGTTAAATTCAATTTGGTCATTAAGAAAAACTGACAGAAAAGTTTGATCAAGAACAGTCTCTTTAATGAGGTGGTTGTAGCTAATTCATTAGAGAATATGAAGGCAGAAATAGGGATCCTTAGTGCACTTTTCTTGCACTTACCAGTGTTCCCTCTGAGGAGCTCTGCAGCTGACCCCCTCCTATGGGCTTTGAGAACCCTACACCAATACAACAGCACACGGTCTCATAGAATTTTATATGAGTCTCCCCACCAATATAAAAGGCTATTTGAAAGATTATACCACTTCCATTCTACTCATCTGCTTCATCTATAGCAATAGGTGACCATTGCTTTGGGGAACCCAGGAGATCTGCCTTGATCAACTGAGCCTGCGTGAGAACCCCGCACCTCCTCTGGGGAGGCACCAAATGCATCTTTAGAACTCTATTTATTTACTCTTCATGAAACAAGAGCCAACGCTCAACCACCAAAAGAACTGAAAGAAATTCCCCAAGCTAAAGAACAATAAATTTGCTTGAATGTAATAATCTCTCTTTCCCTCAGTCCTACAAATTACATGACAATAAACTCTGCAATAATAAATTGTTCGGTTTGCAATTGCACATTAATCTTTACTAGAATTCACAAACAAATTTTAAGTCAACAGGCTTGAGTTTAATTAAAAAATTTCCAACTCTACTATTTTACTACCCTCTCTTCGATCAGGCAATAAGCCACGGGGTTTATACAGTTTTATGAGAAGCAGTTTTTGTTTTTTTTTTTTTCCTGAGATGCCTCATGTGAAGGGTGCCTTCCTTGCAGCAATTGTGCTTTCTTACAGCCCCCCATCCATCAGTGCACTGCTGGAGCCTATTTCTGCCCTTCCAGGTAAAACAGAGCAGAGCGGATTTGATCAGAGATGGAAGAAGGAGAAGCAAATAAAAGCATCTATTAGTACCTGAGGCATTATTTGAAATGTATTTGGTTCATTGGTTCTAAACCTATGGCTCTCAGATCCACGGAGGGCCATTTCCAGTGGCTCATGAACAGCTGTGACAACTGCCAGTTGTTGGAACTGGGGAAGCAGTTTGACCAGACAGACATAAAACACTCTTCTGTTGGTTCTGGGTTTGGTTTTACTACCACACAGCCCGTAATTGTGCCCAACTATCAATTTTTACCTGGAGAAGAAAAAGTCCCTATCTCTCAGGTCTGTCTGCAGGAACTGCCTCTCAATCTCTGCAAAGTAATGGGGCATCTGCATTTACATTTAAATTGGGATGCTCTCAGGTGACTTGAAAGGGACAAAACGCAGCTCAACACAGGCCCTAGTAACAGTGAATTTCTATATATTTCTGATGTGCAGTCCTGATTCGATCTGGGATAAGGACCATCCTTGAAATGCCATGGGAGGTCTCCAAGGCAGGCACTGGGGCTGCTCCAGGGGGACACAGCACTCCCAGGAGAATGGCAAACCTCCTCAGGATGCTGCCAATTCTTCCTTCTACACCATCATGCAAGGGCAGATATCACTCTGCTCCTTATTTCTTGTATTCCATCCCATCTCCTCCCCTACTTCTTCCCTGCCCTCCTCCCTCCCATAAAACAAGAGCTCAAAAATGGAAGACTAAGGCCAGATGTGAACAAAAAAGCCACCTCCAGAGGAATGCCTGCTATAGTCACACCTGCAGCCTAATAACTCTCATACTCCAGAGAGACACACGCTGTAATTGAATGGCACCAAAATGCCAGCACTCCTTCATTATTCTTAATATATGCCTCCCTTCTGTAAACCAACACATCAGAATTAAAAGCAATACTTAATGTCCAAATGAGTTTTCCTTAAGCTAAGAGTGCATCAAGTTGCATTTGTGTGTTTCGGTTATTTTTGAAAGCCTAGGGCTGGAGCCAGAGTAAGTCCAGCTGCAAAAAGTAGGAGAATACTTCTCTTTTTTATGTATTAATTTGTCTTTGGTTTTGAGCTGTTTGAAGACAGTAGAGTCCAGCTCCCTGGCAGCTGGTTGTCCTTTTCATCTCAAGCCTTCCCCCCTATATTGGCAGTGGCAAATGAGCTTTTAACTCACACCAGTTGACAACCAGCAAGTGGTGTAAATCTAGAATATTAAAAGCACAGGCGATAGCAGAAGGAATAGGTCAGCCTGATGCTGGAAGGAGGTAAGTTCTGAGCTTACCTTGATGTGAAGAGGAGCCAGATGGGGTGGGATAATTGCAGGTGCCATTAAAGTTCAGCATTAACCATGGGAAGTAGAACTGATAGTGGAAGCACTACCATGTTAAATGGAAGTGAGGAAGCAGTTCAGGTTCATGTCAGCAAATGCCATCACGATGTGTAGAGAGAGGTAAGGTGATTTTGCATTCTTTGGTCTGCAGAAAAGATTCTGCCCTATGGAGAGGGTGTGCAAACGTCTTGCCCCTGTGGGGATAGCACTGGAATGGGCTCCCCAGGGAGGTGGTTGAGTCACCATCCCTGGATGTGTTTAAAAACCATCTGGATGTGGTGCTCAGGGACGTGATTAGCGGAGGGCTGTTAGAGTTAGGGTAGTGTGGTCAGGTTGTGGTTGGACTTGATGATCTTTAAGGTCTTTTCCAAGCTGAGCAATTCTATGATTCCATGATTCTATACCAGCTCCATGCACACCAGGTGAAAGAACCCAGATTTTGGAACACTGTTAAAGAGACTGAGGGGCAAATTAAAGTCACAGCACCACAAAGCTCTGGGAAGACAGCCAGTAGGAGAAGAAAAAGAAGGGAAACTGCTCTTCAGAGTCATCTTTTATAAGAAGCTCTAAAGCTAAAACATATGCAGGGGATTGGGGACTGAAGCCACTCTGAGCTTTTCTCTGGGAAGAACCCACACTGAAGCTCCTACTCCATCACACTGCCCCCTCCATTGCACACAGAGGCACAATGGCCTAAAATCTAACAGATTTAGGGAAGTCCCATTCATAAACATGGCTTTACAAATGTGTTTAGCATTTTGGTTTGGGTGAGACGAAAGCTTCAGAGGCAAAGCTGTCGGGTGTCCTTGCTTGCTCTGCTTTGGCACCACACAGCCACCTCCAGCCATGCAAACGGGAACACTTGATGTTACTTTGAAGGGAGATTAACAGAGCTGCTGGCAGACTACTCAGTATTTGCTGCACCAGTGCTTCAAAACACGTCAGGAACTGGGTCCCTTTCACTTCAATGAGAAGAATTTCTGGGGCTTATAAATGAAGAAGCAGAGTAGTACTTGTGTAGCCTTTTACAATACTAGTTACAAAAAAATAGCTATGAAAAGAGAGAAAGGTGCCCCATTGCTGGAGGTGTCCAAGGCTGGGTTGGATGGGATCCACGGCTGCCTGATCTGGTGGTTGGCAAATCTGGTCATAGCAGGGGGTTGAATCTGTGTGCTCTTTACAGTCCCTTTCAACCCAAGCCATTCTACAATTCAAAGTTTCACAGTTTGGATTTTCAGCAAAAAACTGAAATACGTTTTATAGGAAAGATACTGGGAGAAAAAAACATTGTTAGGAGTAACCTTGGAGGCAGTTTTGACAGAGGATGCTCACAGGCAAACCACAGTGAGGAGTCTAATGAGTGGAACCCATGCAAGAAGGAATCCTGAAGAAGCTCTGAAGGAAGAATAGAAAAAACAAGTGACTGCAGATCCAGTTCCTTCCAACCTTGCTGTTGTAGCCTCAAGACCAAAGAGAAACAAAGTGAGACCAGGGACAACCTATTTGGTTTTTAACAACAACAGTGGGCTGGGCTTTGCCCATTGGATGCTAATGAAGAATTTGACCCACAGAAAGACCAAATGAGAGTTTACTGCCTAACCTTGTAACCTTAGTAACTGTAATTAAGTGGTAGCCTGGGAAAGTCCATTAGCAGTACCCTGCTAACCCAGAGCAGAAACTTAAATGTTTAAACAGATGATTACAATTGTCATAACTCTCTAATCTTCCATTCAGCTTGGTAATTCAAACCAGTACTTACAACATTTTGCCAACTTGTGTTGGCTACTGGCACAGTACAATGGCCATACACAGCAGGGAATGTGCCATCATGTTATTTTTGCTAATGCTAATTCAAAAAAAAGGCAGAGAGAGACAATCTTAAAAGGACAATCCTTTGAAATGATAATAGTTTTGTGTAATGCTTAATTTTAATCAACATATGGGCCTAGGCAAGGATCCTCCTCACAAAGGATGACATAAAGAGATCAGTGACTCCTGCCCAGGACAAAACTGCACAGAGACACGTTAATTACATTTTGAAATTGTTTCTTCTGTAAGTAAGATTATAAAATTCAAATGAGCCAAAGAAGTAGAGGCGGAGAACGGAGCAACTTTATATTGTCTATTATTTTTAAGATGCAAATTTAAGATGCAAATTGAGGGATTTAATTTAATAACGTTAATCTTGAGCACCAGAAAGGATAAAGTCTTTAGAAAGTTACGTTTCTCTTAATAAAAGATGATCTGATTATTTACACTGAACAATTTCAGTACTTCCCCCTCACCCCCCCCTTCCCATGTTTGAGTCTCAAGGGTCCATGTTTCAAGTTTCCAACCATGCAATGACAGCCAGACTTCTTAAAGTGAAAGCTGGGCCACACTGTGATGGATGTGATTCCAGGAATAGGAATGCTAAGCAAAAATCAGTCAGACATGCAAGGGAAGTGATGACATTGTCCAACACATTGGCTGCACAGCAAAGAAGAAGCAACCTATAATGAGACCAGAGACAGCAACAAAGCAGATGGAGAACGCTTTCCAAGGTTTTGAATTTGCTGTAAATGGGAAAAACAGTATTTGAAATAAATCCTTTGGGGGGGAGGGGTGCATTCTGCCCTCAGTTCTTCACTATTGTTTACAAATCAAATCACACTAATTGATTAATTGGTTATCTGCATAAGGAATCCAGTCCTCCATCTCTAGGACAGCTTTCATCTACAAGGGCTTTTCCTTCTCTGGTCTCTGTTCTGCTTGTACACCTTTATCCAAAGCCAAAGGGGTTAACAGGCACTGATCAGCAGCAGCCAGGAGGTTATGCTGGATGCTCACCATCCAAATCCTCTGCTCTTACAGGAAGAAAGGGAAATCCAACAGCAACTTTCAGCAGTATGAAACATCTTCCCAAGCACATTTTGCTGATATGCCTGGAGTCCACGTGCAGGATAAAGCAGAAGAGCAAGGTGGCCTGAATCTTGCATTTCTAACACACAGCTACTTCTGCAGATGGGGAGCAGGCTGAAAGAAGGTATTTTATATCATCCTCTATGAAAAGTATCTGTCATATCCTACCATGGGTGCTATAATTACTTCTCTTGTTCCAGCGCACATCTCCTCACCTTCTTGCTTCTTTTCAGTATTTTGATGCTCTCTCCCTCTTTCCTGCCCTACTGCCTACTGCCTCTGTTCTCACGCCGCACTCCCAATCTCCAGAAGAAGGGTATAATTTCTTCGTTTCCTGTTTTCTCAATTATGCCACTGGTGAATCATCCTAATTGCAAAGAACATCATACTCCCCATCATTTATGAATTTGGTTTACAAATCTGATTGAGTGATAGGAATAAATATTACATGAAATGAATGTGTAGAAATTAGCGAGCCACTAAGCACAACGCTCAGGCTGTTCACACAGATTAAGAATATCCGGTAGGAAATCACAGGCTAGACATCCTGGTGTACTGTTTCATAATGTCAGCCATGGTTTACAGCCAAGCTGTAATTTGTTTCTACACATAACTATTAAAATTGTCTGCTTTTTCTGCAAATGCAAATCTGAAAGTCGTAACAGATCTATCAAGTATTTAGCAGAAACTGCAATCATGACAAATAGGAGACAGAAGTGACGTATGCCAGTGAAATTCTTTCATAATTACGAGTAAGGTTTGGGTAAGAACATCTTTCTTACACATCAACTTATAAAACAAGTGTCAAAGAAGCAATACATTGAATGGTAAAAAGGGATGTGCATTGGACACGAACTTGGGAAAGCTGCAGTCTGAGAGTGGTAGCATGGCTGGTTCAGATCTCAACATCCCAGCTCCATTCACACGCTGATACAATAGGCAAAGTGCCATTTGCTGTTCCTTCCAGGAATATTGTTAATTAATTAGTTCTTAATTAAGTTTGCAAAATACAAATATCCTTGATTGAAAGACACTGTAAAGAGGAAATTATTGTTAGGAGGATCAGAACTTTTGCCTTGGGAAAACCTTTGGGTGTGTTTTCTCATTAATGCTAATGGAAATTAACAGCTTAATGCAAGCCAAGCTGAAAATAAGATAATTCATGTTTGCATCTTAACTACATTTGCTTCATTACATATTTAGGATCTCTGATACATGTAGGAAGATGAGCTTCAGCACTTTGAGCTACTGTTTTTAATTGGTCCTATGTGTACAAATACACCTGAGTTAAGGAAAAAAAACACATCTGAAATATTTATGATAGTGCTTTCCCTACAGCAACACATATGGCAGATTGCAGGAATGAGCTTTTCTAAGCAGACACTCAATCTAGCTAGATCCAGACTTAGAGACTGCTCAGAAATAAAAAAGAGAGAGAGGCACATTGGTCCCCTACATTGAAATGTAATTACTTAGTAAAAATGTTCCAGCAGGATTACATCTTCAGCCACTGACTGGCTGTGCTACCTGTAGGGTATTTTCCATTCTCTCTTCATTCCAAAGACAAACATTATTCAAAAGAGGAATCAGAGGAATTTAGAAGATTTTGTGTCCTCTTTGCTCAATAGCTTCTGGAGATTGTTAATGTTTTCTGCAATTTCAATTATCACAATAAAAGTTGCAGCATATACTAAGATACCATTCTGAGAAATCCACATCTTTGCAAGAGAATCATAGAATCACCAAGGATGGAAAAGACCATAAGATCATCCAGTCCAACTGTTCAATTATCATCAACATTTCCCACTAAGCCCTGTCCCTCAGTACAACATCTAAACATTTATGAACACCTCCAGTGACGGTGACTCAACCACCTCCTTGGGCAGCCCATTCCAGCACCTGACCACTCTGTCAGAGAATAAATTGTTCCTAATGTCCAACCTGAACCTTCCCTGGCACAGCTGGAGGCCATTCGCTCATCCTATTGCTCGTTACGTAGGAGCAGAGGCTGACCTCCACCTCACCTGAAATAAGAAAGCTGGTTGGTCACAGGGAAACCTTGGGCTGTTCTCGTGTCAGCTCTCTGACTGCTTCCACAGCCAGCTCTGTACGCCTGGTGCCTCTCATGGCATAACATGGAAAAGCAACGAGGAGTGATTTTTGTTTGCTTTCATCTTTCACACCTCTCCAAAACTCCAGGCTGCAGTACTTGCAGTCTGGGAGAGCATAACCCCATCCATATCCCTGGATGTGGAAGAAAGCCAGAGGAAGAATTCCCACAGGCATCGCTGGGTGCCAGGCTGGAGCCCCCATAAGCAACCACTTCCACGTGACAAACTGACATGGTCTCTTGATATACTGCTACTGGGATTTGTCCTCTCCCCATTGCCTTCCTGCAACAGCAAGCAGCTGCAGAACTGTAAGCAGAGTGAAAAATAATCTGTCATCGTGCTGACCTTTCAGTGCCTGCTCTCTTTCTTGCATTAAGTCACGCTCTATGATTTTGTCCAGATTCTTTCGGGAAGCATTTTTATTTGTAAGCTGGGTCATGAGTTCACTTCCCACACTGGGACAGCCTCGTATCCCATGATGACACTGCAGTGGAACCAAGTTTCACATGAGATTTTCAAACCCTATTGTCCACTGGTGCCCAAACAGGTGGAAAATGCAATCTGGGTTGTGCAATCAGGCTGCCACAAAGCATACTGACTTCTGCCACTTGAAAATCTGTCACTTTATTCCTCTCTGAGAAGCACAAGTGTTGTCAGTATACAGGTAAAGCTTCCTCCTCGTGGAGAAACAACCCATTACCATATTCAGAGAACCATTACTGCTTTTCTATTTACATTATTCTTCATCTACAACAGATTTTACAGACTGCTGTGGTGCAGGTATGAAACTCTTAGACTCAAAACAAATATTCCCTGCTATCCTAAATCTGTCAGAGACGCTCTTATCAACTCTAGTTATTTTAAATCTTTGGCACATTAAGCCTCAAATTGGTCTCAAGGAAATATGTGGGACAAGAAGAAATTTACCATGAAGATGATGGGAGTTAAAAGACCATTATTTGTGTGAAGCTATTCAAGTTTACATTCCGTACCATAAACAAAAAATATACAAATAAATGTGCAATTGAAGGACTAGACAAACAAGGATTTACTTTGCCAAGCCACAGCTTCATTTTACATGTTGGAATAACTGCTTCTGCTATATATTAAAAAAATAAATAAAAACAACAACAACAGCAAAAAAACAGAACCAACAAAACAAAAACCCATGGCTTTCCAAGGCCAAGGATTGGCTACCTGCCTACAGTCATTTATGAGACTCTACTCACGTGAGTCTCTTTCTCTGCCTTTCCTCCTTCCCCATTGCTACTGCAGGGGACCCAGCTGGGCAGAGCCTCTTTGTAGGGTGAGATCCTGCAGCTAACCTCTCCTTAAAGCAGCTCCCAGGGAAATGCTGTGGATTTTCTCCTGGGCTGAGCCCAGTGTCCCACCTGGAGAGCACTACCTCGAATCTTGATCTGGACTCCACCAACTGCTGAGGGATGGTAGCTCATGAAGAGCAGAATCCTGCTGGAGATGTGGGGATGTGGAGAAGCGTTGCACAGCTGGGTGCCCTCCCTGCAATCACTGGACATCACCAAAGACCAATGGAGAAACTCTCCTGCACAAGGAGGTAAAGAGCAGATTCTGAGTCCCCTCCTGAGAGCACAGAGCAGAAGTGCTGAGGCAAGAGCAGATGCTGCTGGGCACACAAAGGGACAACCTGCTGGTGCACAAAGACTGATGTCTGTATGACCTGACTGGAAGTCACAGAATGGTTTGGGTTGGAAGGGACCTTTCAGATCACCTGGCTCCAACCCCCTGCTGTAGGCAGGGACACCTCCCATAGCCCAGGTTGCTCACAGCCCCATCCAGCCTGGCCTGCAGTGCTCCCAGGGAGGGGGCATCCACAGCCTCACTGGGCAACCTGTTCCAGTGTCTCATCACCCTCATAGGAAAGAATTTCTTCCTAATATTTAGTCTAAACCTACCCTCGTCCAATTTAAAGCCACTTCCCCTCATCCTGTTGCTACCTGCCCTTATAAAAAGTCCTTCCCCAGTTTCCTGTAGTCTCCCTTCTTTAAGTCCTTCTCTTTTGGGAAAGAAAGGAGCAAAATTCAGAACAAATAGAGGCAATCTTTTTAAGGGAATCACTGAAGATAAGTAAAGATAAAGAAAATTCATCCCACGCCATAAAAGCAACTCAAAATACAATCAAGAAATGACAAAAGTGGCCCTCCTTGTTCCCTAGCATCTTACTACAAACCAAAGAAAGCAGCCAAAATGTATAGATGCGAAAGTAGAAGTGATCTCAAATGGATTTTTCCCACCTCTCCATCCCAGGAGCATCAGCAGCAGGCTGTTCAGTGGGGGGAGACAGGCTGGGAGCCAAGGGAGGCAGCAAGGCTGGCAGAGGGCACAGAGAGCAGAGCAAGGCCAGCAGCTGCCCACAGCCTGCAGGGAGAAAGCAGCCCCAGGGTCTGCTGCTGCAGAGCACACACTGCCGATCCCATCTCCCAGCAGGCAGCCCCTGCTCAGCACCCAGTCCCAATTCTCATGAAGGTTCAGCTCAGAGTTTGGAAAGGGTTCACAAAATGAATGAATATTGTAAGAAGGACCATCTGTTACGAGTTCTGCAGCTTGCTCAGAACCTTAGCAGGTAACCCTCTATACCTCTTTTTAATCACCTTATGACTGTCTACAAACACACGCTTGTGTTATAAAAGCAGTAATTTTTTTTGCATTTGTTAACTTACTACAGGTGGAAGTTTTGCATAAAAAGGAACTCTGTACTCATTCAAATCTGTATACTTGATGTTCAGTTTGATTTTTTAACCACCACTCATACTGATAATAAGAAATTACCTGCTTTGCCTCACATCTTTTGCGTATTGGACAATGTTCAGGCACATCCTTCTTCCTTCCTGTTCAGGGGTAAGAGGCAGGATAGAGCACGGCTCATCAATGATGGCACTTGCTGGGGGAATTCTCTTTTCCACTGCTGGAGAGAAAGCAGCAGCTCACAAGGCTGGGCTGGGAGGCAGGCAGAGAGCTGAGAATCTGCTGAGGAGTGCTGTGCCTTGCAGGCTGCAAAACCTCCACTAGAAATTAGTAGCCCTGCAGATATTCCGTGGTGAAATGGCCTCCCTCACTTTACTTTCACCCTTCTAACCTGCCTCCTTAAAAAACATTGCTTTCCTTGATAAATAAAGATGGTCTCCCTTGCTATCATTAGCAGTAAAAGCATGCCAAAACAAGAGGTTCCCTGCACAGCCCTAACTCTGACTGAGTGGAATTTCTAGGCAGTAGTTCTTTCCATCACATTCATCCTTGTCTTTACGCATTCCCTCACATCTACCTTTTAAAAATCCAGTATTTCTGTGCTGCTGCCTTTGATCTCCTCTCAAGTATCTCAAACACATCTGATGGTATAATGACCACCTTTTGTCACTTCGTGCTCGTTTCCAACCACTACAGCGTCTGATCTTATTGATTGCTTAAGCAAAAGAAGCAGGAAAGCAGCCCTGAAATAACCACTAGAAATACTCATCCTTCCCAGTCATTTTGTAATTCTTACTCTAGTCAATAGCAGTCACTGAGACCTTTTGGCAAGCTCTGCAGAAACCTGCAGAAACACCTGCTCTGCGCTCACATCCCACCCTGCACCTCTGGTACAATCTCCCATTATCTTTTTCCATCCTTTTTATTCTCCTCTTCCAGTTCCCTTTATTGTTAGAGCAGCCAAGTCTGCCTAGCATGTTTTTGCTTTAGACCTGCACTGAGCTCACCCATTGCTATCACCTTTCCTTCCTATTGAGTATTTTCTTTTCCATAGGCTCAGGGCAGGACAGTCGCTGAGGTGACTGTGACCTCCACATGTGTGTGTAATGCTATGGAATCACAGAATCACAGGGGTTGGAAGGGACCTCAAGAGATCGTCGACTCCAACTCCCCTGCTAAAGCAGTTTCCCACAATAGGTCACACAGGTAGACAACCAGATATGTCTTGAGTATCTCCATAGATGGAGACTCCACAGCCTCTCCAAGCAGCTTGTTCCCATGCTCCATCATCCTTACCATTCTGTAGAGAACTTCCCATGTTCAGGTTTTTTGCCATTGCTCCCTGTCCTACTGCAACACAGCACCATCAGCCTGGCCTCATCTGTTTGCCTCCCAATTTCCCTTAGATATTTATAAACGTTTATCAGATCCCCCTTCAGACTTCTCATCCTCAGGGTGACCAGGCCCAGGGTTCTCAGCCTTTCCTCATATGGGAGATGCTCCAGAACCTTAATCACCTTTGTGGCCCTCCTCTGGACTCCTTCTAGGAGATTCCTGTCTTTTTCAAACTGGGGAGCCCAGAACTGGACACAATATTGTTAACGTGATCTCATCAGGACAGAATGGAGGGAGAGGATCACCTCCCTTGCCCTGCTGGCCATACTCTGTGCAATGCAGCCCAGGATAACATTGGCCTTCTTGGCCATAAGGCACACTGCTGTCTCATGGCCAGCATGTCATCTACCAGAACCCCCAGGTCCTTCTCTGCAGAGCTCCTTTCCAGCAGGTCAGCTCCCAGCCTGTTCTGGTGCATGTGGTTATTCCCCAGCAGCTACAGTACTCTATGCTTGCTTTTGTTAAACCTCATCAGGTTCCTCTCTGTCCAGCTTTCCTGTCTGTCCAAGTCTTGTTGAGTGGCAGCCCAGCCTTCTGGTGCATCTGCCAATCCTCCCAGCTTTGTTATTTGCTGGGTTGCTTTCCCTCCAGTTGCAAACACTGAAATTAGCACCAGGATCTTAACAAATCCGAAATGCTTATAGAAGTGTGCTTATAGAAATGTGCAGTTTGGAAGGTCAGTTTTGCTCTGAAACTGGAGCAGTACTCGTGGTTACTCACAGAAATGAGTAACACATCTAGTGAATACCTGACCACCCAGTTTTGTCTAAGGCTGAAGGGAACTTGCAGAATGACCTAAACTACTTTCAGGTGCATCAAGTCATTCACACCTGAGGTCTGATATGTTTACACACACCATGTAGTATCCTTCTGGGAAAAGGACCTCTGCTGACATCCCAGACAGTATTTGAAGGGCAAACTGGTACTTGAGGGCAGGATGCCCATCATGTTTGGGCTCAATTCCTGATTTTTTTTGCATTGCTTTTTCTTGCATTTAAGATTTGACATACAGAAAATAGTAAGCCTTGAATATATTTGTTCTTTGTGAGAAAGATGCATGCAAATTTCAGGTTAACGATTAAGATTCATAACTATTTTCTGTTACAGAAAAATCAGACTATTTTCTTATCTTCAGAGATGAAGTTTAAATTGCTTTAATAATGAAATCTGCTTTTCATTTGTATTCTGTTTCTTCTGCGTTCTCATTAACAATTCATAATTTAAGGATTGGGAGTGATTAATGTCTGGCTCCACCACAAAATGCTTTTAAGGAATAATGGTGCGATTCAGAAGGTTGAGGTTCCTCTTATTCTGTTATACATGTTAATGTGCACTGAAACCAATCTGATCCATCCGCACAGGGGAAAAGGCAGCATGTGGCCCTGAAGCCCTACAGGAACTTAGGTGAACTTACTAGAGCCAAGCAAATATGGTAAAAGAAAAGAGAAAAAGGAAGGAAATAAGGGCTATTATGTACATATTCAGTAACCAAACACATTGCAGGTGTCACTGCTTGCACTGTACGCAGCTTTGCATGAGCATCCTTTGTTGGGCTTACCATGTTGTTTCTACTTTCTGCCATCCTTAAAAGACTACAGATAATTCCTTATCCCCTTACTTTCAAACACATATGGAAGCTTTCTCCTCTCTCCCTGTTAACCAAACTACATATAAGCTTTCCAAGAACACACACCAAGCCTGAGAGGTTCCTACACTTCCTTCCCACTAAGAGCAAGCCCACATGAGGGGTGGAAGGAGGCAGGCCACAGCTGAACCCAGTGCTAAACTGAATTAATGCACTGCAGATCCTTAATCTCCTGGGAAAACATTACTGGTGACGTCAAAACTAGGAGTTACCAGTGACCCCAAACTGCTTACCTTGTTGAGGATTTACAGAGCCAAGAAACTCAAGTAGGGTGGTAACAGCTGCAAAAGCTGATCTTGGGGGGAGGTTTGCTTCACTGTTTTGGATCACCAGATGGTAAGTAGTGACTAAGTTCTTTGCTCAGGAGACATTTGATTCATTTTTCGTTAATTTAATTTTCTGGGAGTTAAAAAAAGGGTGAATTCCTCATTTAGTCTTCCTGTAGCTCCCTCAGGAGCTGATGTTCTACTGCTACCTTTTCTGGAAAAGGGGAGACAGCTGTCTATAAGATCTACTGCAATGTACTACTGGTGACCTGAAGTGTCCCTCACCATCTCCTCAGAAAAAGAAGAGAAATTACTTGTTGAAGTATTGCCTTAGTGCCTCCTTAAGAGTGCTGCTAGCTGGGAGATGAAAAGACAACTTGATTAGCATCCCTTGAGATTCTGCAAATAGGCCCACAGTACATCAGACACGCTGATGAAGATGAGCCAAGCTGGAGTGTCATCACATTGAGAATCATCCTATCCTCATAATTCGAGTGGGTAAAGGAGATTCATTCAGATGATCAGCTCATTTACTACTGCATCTGCATCAGTACCCTTCACATCAGAGGTTATGCAGCCTGGGAGTAGCAGCTGCAATCACTGGGACGTCCTGTAGCACAGGCCCTACTACGTGCTCAAACTTTGTCTGAGCACTGGACCAGTTCATACTTTGGACTAAAGAAGTCAGCCTTAATTTTCAAATTGCCAGCACTGAAGAGTCCTAACATAGTTTTAGAAAGATTTCTCCGGATATTCATTATCCTTACTGCTAGATACTTATCTGCTGTTTTCTGACACTTTTAATATGCCCCCATCCACTAAATCTCAGGCCTTCTCATACACTTAGTGGTTGTAATGAGTTCTGCTACCAAGACCAAGTCCTTACATGGCCACATAGAAAGGCTAAATACTTTTCCTCATTTTTCACTCAAGATCTCTGCTTTGCAGACAGACAAAACAGCTGCACCAATTCCAGTCCTTTCAGTGGGAAAAAAAATCCATTACGTTTTCTTCCAAAGGAATTTCTCTGTCCTATGGTACCTGGCACTCCTTTTGCTAATGACCTATGGATTCACACCTGAAAGTCAACACCAACCTTTACCCCTGGCTGGAATGACCCTTGTGCAACAGACACCTGCTGCCCAGCCCCTGTGCCAGGAGTTCCCCTGGCCCTGCGACAGGGAGGACTTAGTCACACTGTGACTGCAGCCACAAGCAGGGTGGGATCAGATGAGGTTTGAACCAAACCAGGCTTGAAAACATCCAGAAATAGTGATGGCACTCCTTGGACGACCTGTTCTAATGCCTGATCGTCTTTCCTGGGGTAAAGATTCTCCTTCTATTGCTGGAACCCTCTTGACCCAACACAGGCCTGCACCTTATCTGCCACACGTGGCTCAGATGATGTGTGCATGGCTACTCTGCTCAAGGAGAGATGGGGCAGGGAAGAAGAAGCTTTCCAGACATACGCAGCATTCAGTTTTTCACTTTGAACACTACACTTTGTAACCTTCTTCCAGGATTCCCATACACATGTGGACACCCCTTTATAACTGCACCATTGATCAGGACTCAGTGTGGCATGCATCCCCATCCTGGCACAGCCAGGCCTGGTGCTGGGAGCAGCAGGAAGCAGCCCTCAGCTCCACAGGGCATGGCTGCACTGTGCAGCATGACAAAGTGGTGGCAGACAATCCGTTTAAAGTCACATTTAACATTTTAATTAGCTTTACCTCAGGTGGCAAATGCTCACTTACATTATTCATATAGTCAAATTTAAAGAGGGATGACAAAACTAGGGAGAAAAATGGGCTTTGCACTGTAAGATGAAAGGACAGCTATAACGATGTCTGGCAGGGTGCCTGCTTCTCCTGCCCCACAGCCCGAGGCCCAGCGCTATGGGGTGCCAGCAAGGCTGTAATGGGGCACAGCATGGAGCTGACCTGAAGCCAATGGGCTCCTCAGCACACCAACTCTGGTCGCTCCATGCTGCTGTGGGTATCAGAGGCCCCAGTGCCCCAGTTGGCAGCCAAGGCACGTGGTTCAGCCCAGGCCGTGGTGATTCTGCCTTGCAGCATGTCTCAGGATGTGTGCCACTGCAGCATTTTACCATGTACTTCTGTTGCTGCTAGCAGTACCTGTGACCCACTCTTTAAAGATGATTATGAACCTTGGGTCCAGCCCGGTCCTACAGCTCTCTGTTGACTGGAGACCCCATTGCTTTCTTATGCATCCTACTGCATGTTCTGCTCAATGCTTTCTCCTAGCTCCCTCCCGCATTCCATTCCCTCTCCTAGGACATTCTATCCCTGCACAATCAATGTGAAGCACAATAAGTATCTTCTGCATCTGGAACCTTTACATATATGAAGATTAGATCAGCTCTTTGCTCCAGACTGGTATTGCAAGAGGTGCTTGTGGGAACAAAACTAAGTTACTGTAATTAAATGACTGGGGTTACAGCTGTGCCATATTTCCAAGTTTCTTTCTATCTGTGAAGAGCAGAAATTTATTTCCAAAGCCAAAATACTTTTGGATCTCACTTAACCCTGCAGTGCCATGACCTTGTGACTTTGTAAAGGGTAGATAATAGCATCACAAAGGGAAATGGTTTTAAGTTGAGGGAGGGAAGATTTAGGTTGGACATCAGGGGGAAATTCTTTACAGAGAGAGTGGTGAGGTGCTGGAACAGCTGCCCAGAGAGGCTGTGGATGCCCCGTCCATCCCTGGAGGGGTTCAAGGCCAGGTTGGATGGGGCCCTGGGCAGCCTGGTCTAGTGTTAAACTGGGAGGTTGGTGGCCCTGCATGCGGCAGGGGGGTTGGAGATTCATGATCCTTGAAGTCCCTTCCAACCTGGGCCATTCTGTGATTCTGTGTGATTAGTGGCTTCCTTCAGTTCTATCTTTCACGGATTTTCAAATCCCGAATCTACACTCATCAGCTTATTGCAGCTTTGCTTTGTTGGCTCTATCCAAAATAGCTTCAATGGTCATAGCCTGACCTGCAAGGGAGAGAAGTGTCCCCCAAACCAACATGCTCAGCAGAGGCAGAGGGCATCCTGCCACTTTCTCCTGCTGAGCTGCAGAGTTTTTGGAGTACTGAAAGAGGCTGACACGTGTAGGTAATGGGAAATTACCCCAAAATTCAATTATTACTTTGTGCCACAGCACTTTTTAGACCTGCTGGCTAAGCACCTTACCAGCAGTCAGGATGAAATGTCTGATAATATGATTCACTGGCATTACACTTGTTGTTGGATCGAAGAAATTATTAATCAAATGCCATTTTATCGGGGTAATATTCATAAACACAGATCATTTTCGTGATGATTTCTCCTGTCTTAATTAGTTTCTTCTGTGTTTTGTCCCAAAGGTACCGAGCTGAGCTGTCTCTAATTACTAAGAAGCGCACTACAAGCACTCTGCTAAGCATCACCTAAGCTACACATACATTTTATTACAATGGTACAGCAAAGTATATTTGAAAAAAAGTTTCTTTGGAAAAGAAGAACAAACACGATCTAAGAGAACAGTATTCTGTAGATTATGAAAATGTGTTTGACTGTACAAACCCAGCTGAAAGCTATCAAGCCCTGCCAACACACCCAAACTAATTACTGATAAAGCTATTATGAAGTATGGATTAGTAAGAACTTGGAGAATCCATCCTGGCATGAAAGCTCTCCTCACACTCTTTCAAAGCTTGCCAAGCAAATGAACCCATGGAGATGCAATTAAAGGCAACAGAAAAAAAAATCTTCTAGGAAAAAACCAACCATCCAACCAAACATGAAGCCATATTTAAATTTGTTTTATCAAAATTTTGCAAAGCCATTTTCCCTCTCCTTCCTCCAGGCTGGTCTCACAGATAAACAATTGAAATGAATGTAGCAGTATCAGAAGTTTGTCAGACTTCTATTTCATTTCTGGTCCGAAAGACAAAAGGGTTCACAAGAGTTTCTGCACCTAAGAACCCTCACCAATTTGCTTCCTTCTCAGAGAGCCTCGAGAATCTCTTCAGCAGTCCCCATACACTTAATAGCTCACAATTTAATTCTGCATTAGGAGGTGACCATAGAGAAAACCCTAAAATCTCTCCATACAACAAATCCAGATGTTTCTCTGACAGATAGAAACATAGAGATTGTTCTTTTAATACCTGCTGAAGAATAAATGCCCATATTTTGTGGCATCTGAAACATTAGGATCCCAGACTAACATAATGAGCTCTCAATCTAGCAGGGTAGAACTTACTAGCTGATAATTTATTGTGTGAATTATGGCAGGGGCAAAGGAGGAGAACAACATAACGTTCTGGTGATCAAATCTGTCTTTTTCATTATTATTATTATTATTATTATTATTATTATTATTATTATTATTTTACTTTTTTAACCTACAGATAGCTGCGGAAATACCGACAGATTTGCACAGAACTTTTGGGATGATAGTACTGTATAAGATGCTGGTCCTAACAGGTTTCCTCCCTGGTAAAACTGCAGTTGGATGGCCAAGAGGATCCAACACATGCTCCTTTTATTTTGATATTCTGCAAGAGGGGGTGTGTAGAAGTTATAACAATGATAACAATGACAGCTCCTTGTGACTCCTATCGAAACAGGAATATTATGTGTGTTACATTTTACAAAGGTGATATCCCACTGAAATTACATGGCTGGAGTTCATCATTAGACAAGCTCTTTTCTAGTAAGCAAATATCTGGGTACCTGTGTTCCACTCACCGGATTCTTGACTAGATGGGCCAAGCTGTGTCAATTCCATTTACCAAGATGAAGCACCCCAATTTGTATTGTCATTCAGAACCTGAGTGTGAAAAAGGAGAGGGCCAAGCCAGAGGAAAAGCACATCCAATATGGTGCCTGAGAATGTATTTATCTGCTTCTGTTGGAGTATAAAGGCCTGACTGAGTAACATTTCCCATCCCCAGACAGCATCATAGTATGAATAGATATACTATAAAGCACAAGGACCCAAGATGCTGCCAACAACCAGGTGACCGTGCCCATGTCATGCAGTCCTGGCAAGCTCCAGCAATAGAAAACCTATGGGCTCACACCCTGACATACTTCTCTCCATTCAGTGCAGCTCAAGGACTGCCAGCCCCCATGCTCAGGGGCAGGTTTCCCATCAAGCACAACTTCCACATCATCCCCGCACGCACTGCTAGCAGAAACGAGAGAACCTGGTTTGCAAGGACTGGATAAAGGACAGCACAGAGCAGGCGGGGCTGGCTCTCTGCAATCAAGGGACCTGGTTTCCCTGTGATTGCTGGCAACAAAGTGCTGGCTATCGGACCTGCAGCTCTGTTTTACCTGATAACAGACTCTATGGTTTTCCTCAGCAGGGGCCATTAGAGCAAGCTTAGTGAGCTATTGAACATCAGTGTTAGCTGCCTCGCCTGCTGTGTGCCTAATGGAGAGCAGTCCAAATCAGCTAATTTTTACAAACATCTGTCTGTTGAATACTTTATACACAGCATGGTACCTCTGGAACAGATGCAAATTCTGTCTATAGCAGGCAAATGCAAATAGAGTGCTGGAGAGGATAACCAGAATTCGTGAACATACTTGGCTGCCTTCTCCTCCAGCAATCAGCACACGTGCCTTGTGCTGCCTGTGGCAGTTAGTTTGGTGCTGCAGGACGGTGGGGAGCAGTGCAGAGGCAGCACACATGGATACAACTGCACACATTGCAAGAGGGGAAGAGAGAGAAGGCAAGGGACTGCTTGAACAAGTCTGCATGGAGCTGCAGGATCATCCTCCTGTTTGCTCACTTACAGAACAGGTGAAACGGTGCAGCTCCACATCAAACTGCAAACTTCAGTATCCAAGCCCATCTCAAACACCTCTGTCAAAGTCCTGTTTGCATAAAAATACTCAGTGTAAATTGTGGGATGGAAGTGGGATGCTTCCTGCGCAGAGCTGTCTTGTTAATTACAGCCAGCTTAATTCAAGTCGTGTCATCAGGAGCTGGGAGGGCTCTTCAGGTGAAAGCTGTCATTCTTTTTGGCCTTTGCAATCGTAGAACCATTTCCAGGACTCTAAAAGAATACTGATCCTTTAAAAAGCAGGAGGAAATTATATTTGTCACCTTGTAATTGTAAACATATTTAACTAGGAAATGTTTAAAGCTCTAATCAGGTGCCCAAATGCCACAAGACTAAATGCAGTCTCTTTGTTCTGGTTTAAATAGTGAAGCAGAAAAAAAGCATTGTGTCTGCTTTTATTTCAAAATACTCCTATGATCCATCAGCATGAATGTCAAGCAGACATGCATCAGCGAAGCAGCTGAAGAATGTTTCAATGAGCATAAATTTTCCAGAGAAATAAACAAATTTTACCTTCGCATTGTGGTTTGGATTTGCTTTCTAGTAAAATTTAGATTTCTGATCAAATGAATGCTTTTAAATTCAATTTCAGTATTTTGACACGGGCCCAATTTTCAGTTTTGAACTGCTACAAAGAAAAAATAGTTGGAGGTCAAACCCAAAATCAATAGTTTTCATTAAAATGAACTGTTTTATCCTCCCTCTTAGATTGTCACCGCATTAGAAATCCAATCAAGACTGACGGGAGAAGTTGTCATTAGGGACTGTGCACAAAACGTTCACCCGTGGGTGCCAATGAGGAGAGAGCAGCAGGCAGGTAACTTCAGCTGAACGCAGCCGTGCTTTAGTCCTTCCTCAGCAAGCACTTCAGACAGCTAATCACTTACTCAATTTAGGCAAGTGCTTCTGCGCTTTGTTGAGGAGAGAGATACGAGCACACACTGAAGGTTAATCATGTTCTTCACGTGCTTTGCTGAATTTATTCGTGCGGGTCTGATCCAAATACTTTGAAGCCAACAGGAATTTTTCTCAGTGAATTTGTATCTCAGACTTTAGAAGCGGTAACAGATTTGGCTCTCATCAAAAGTATTTCCTTTTCTCTACAGAGAATAGTTTAAAACTGCCTGGTACCAGCTATCATCGCAGTACAAAATATTAGCATAGCAATTATTATGTTTAAAAAGGAATACAATATCACTCCTTCATATTTTTCATGTTAGGTATCTGTTGGCTTTTTTAATTAAGATTATCTGTACTCAGAACGTCCATAGAGGATAAGGAGCAATTGAGTCAAAACGATAAGTTAGGAAATGTAAATTTTAATTAAAAAAATCGCTCTGTTCACAAAAACAGCCAAGTAATTATGTAACGTGGCCTATCTGCTATTTAACCACCCTGTTACGTGTTGGTTCCCCACAGCCTTCCCAACCATCATACGGCCACCTGGAAAGGAGTCACAGCACACGGAATGGGAATATGAAACACAGCTTCAGTCTGGACAGGGCTCTGATGGCCACGTTTCATTAGCCATGTTCTCCATACCACATCGTTACACCTGGCAGATGTAATAAACCCTCTTGGTTACGAAGTGAGCAAAGGCAGCTAGCTGTACAAAGCTGTCATTTACACAGAAGGTGTATCTGGACAACAGGCATTGCAGTGACCTCGCTGCATCCAGGAGTGCTCCTCAGCCTATTGCATCCAGTAAGCTCTAGGGAAAAAGGAACATAGGAACCATTTTGTACACTTCAAGATGCTTTAGGAAAAGCCATTTAAATGAACTTTTAAACCGTGAAAGCTGAATACACAGTCTTAGACCAACAGTGGACTAAGAAACTTCCACAGACGCATATGAGCAAATGTGAGGGACATTGCTACAACTACACGATCAGCACAAGGAATGTAGGAATGATCTGCTAGAGCAATAGACTCACTTGTGTAGACCTCTTCACTCTGCAGGTGATGTAGTTTGTTCAACCAGGAGAGTTCAAACGCCCTGCTGCTTCCAGAACACATTCAGGCAAGCACCTCGCTCAGCAGTGCTTTGACTCTGTGCACCCAAAAGGCAGCTGCCGACCTACTTCAGCCGTTTGAGTCAACACAAAAAGCTTGGAAAGTTATCAGCTCCAAGGAAGAAAACTCTGGGAAATTTAGTTCAGGTGAGAAACTGATCTGAAACACAGAATAAAATACCTACAAGTGCCATACGAGCAAGTTAGACTGACGCTGTAACTCAGACTGCCAGGCTTCTTCTCTGCGGTTGCACTGGGGATGGAAAAACCAAGAGAATTCCCTGCTGCAGGAAACAGAACTGCATACAGACTCAGAAAACAAGGCAAGATTGCATGGCTCGGGAATCCTAAAAGCCCTAGGTAATGCCATAAGGATAATAAATGAAATAGATTTGAAATCCTGAAAAGGACCATGGGATACCTAACCTGTCCTTCAAAACAAGCCATAAGAATTTACTAGTGAGATTTTAACACTATCAAATGATATATTCCTGAATTTACACCACCTACTGGTGACCACTCAGAAACATCTGGTTTGATATACAAGCGTCAAATGGACTTTGCAGCAACTGATCCTCAGTCCCTAGGAGAACATAAACAGGTACAGAGAGGAGGGGATGCAAGGCACTGTAGGTGTAGCCCTAGTCTCACCTCTAGGGGAAAGCAGTAAAAGGATATGAGTGTTAAATGGTACATTGAAATACCACCACCACAAACCTGTCAATCACTCTTCACTTAACCGTGAGAACAGAGCAAACACAGAACCTTACAGTATGGGAGTTCTTAGGAATGCTTTTCACATAGTTTCCTGTCTGAAAGATTAGAATCCTTTTACTTGTGCTTTTTGGGTGTTTCTGAGCACTAAAGTGCACACACCTGCTTTCTACATCTTTTTTTTTTTTTTTTCCTATCTCTTCAGAGCACCAAGGGCAAAATGCTGTCATTCATCTTCCAACCCATTCACCACTACTGAACCTCAGTACTACCCAGCCACAGGCAGACAGCAGTGCCAGCTCAAACCATCACTCTTTTGTCAAATTTCAAATTCCTGGAAATTACTTAAAAGCCATTTGATAGACAGGAGTGGAGAATTAAAGTGCCGTGTGATAAAAATTGTTAGGAACGCGACCTAAATACTGCTGCAAGGATCTTAATGTTACCACTAATTTCTAGCAACTTGCCTTAATGATTGATTGAGGAAGCCCATGTCTTACTTGAATGGATCCTCATCCAAGCTCAAGAAGTCCAAATCAGCCATGTTTGAATGGAGACCTGTCTGTACCGGAAGTCTTTGAATGATATTTCTGATTTTATTATTATCACTATTATTTTCCCTACGTACACTAAATAAATACACAGGTAAGAAAAAACTTGAATGATTTTGATTCCTACAATTTGATAAACTGAGTTTGTGATCTCTAGGAATATAGGCCCAATAAAGAGCAGAGTGAGGACCTTGAACTTCAGGAGAGCAAAATTCCAAGTGTTTAAGTAATAATCAGATGAGATCCTCTGGGAAGCTGTCCTCAGGGACAAAGGAAAGGAACAGAGCTGGCAGCTCTTTAGGGTTATCTTTCTGAGAGCACAAATATTCTCAATAGCCCAGCATAAGAAATTAGAGAAGGCAGGAAACCAGCACAGCTGAGCAAGGACCTGCTGGTTAAACTGATGAGTAAGAAGGAAATGTACAGGCAGTGGAAGCAGGGATGTGTGGCCTGGGAGGAATACAGGGAAATTGGATGGGCAAGAGATTGAATGAGGAAAGACAAGGGATGGATAGAATTGAACCTGGCGGGGGATGTGAAAAATAACAAGAAGAGGTCCTACAGGTACATTGGTCAGAAGAGATGGGTCATGGGGAGTGTACCTCCACTGATAAATGAGAAGGAAGGCCTGGCTGCAATAGACTGAAGAAGTCTTTGGTACTCAGTGAGTTCTTTGCCTCAATCATCACTGGCAGTCAGACTTCCCAAATGTCCCTGAACCTCCAGGCTGAGGTTGGAGGAGCAACATCCCTTCCACTGCAGCAATCAGCAAGTTCAAGAACACTTGATGAGACTTTGTACAAGGCTACAGGGCTGGGTGATGTGCAACCCAGGGACCTAAAGGAACTGGCCGATATGGTTTCCAAGCCAATTTCCCTCACATTCAACAAGTCTTGGCTGTCAGATGAAGTCTCCTGCGACTGGAAGAAAGGAACCATCTCTCCCATTTTTAAGAAAGAGAGAAAGGAAGACTTGGAGAACTACCAACAGGTCTCACATCTGTGCCTGGGAAGATCACGGAGCAGATCCTCCTGGATCTGCTGGATATTAAGGCACATGCAAGACAAGAAGGTGATCTGTGACAATCAGTGTGGCTTCACCAAGGGCTGATTGTGCCTGACCAATCTGGTGGCTTTCTACAGTAGAGTGATGGCATCAGTAGACAAAGGAAGATGTCATCTGCCTGGACTTCTGCAAGGCCTTTGATATGGTCCCACATCACATTCACGTCTCTAAATTGGAAAGATATGGATTTGAAGCATGAACTATTCAGTGGACTGGGAATTGGTTGGATGGTTGTAGTCAGAGAGTTCTGAGAAAACTGGGATTTTATTAGAAAAGAATCCAAGAGTAATCTGTTATTCCACATATGTGTCTTCCAATTCCAAATATTTCAGCTTGCGTTTGTAGCTGTGATGGTCAGAGATCTGAGCAGTGCTGTGTGTCACATCAATACTTCTCACTGGGAGGCTGCTGGAGGGGAAATGTGGCAATAACTATAAGCAATGTGCCATAAACCCCATATCTCTATTTAATCCACAAATTTTAGTACCTTCTTGAGTCAAAGATTTTATCCTTCACCTTCTCTTCAGAGATACTTGACTGTTCTCTCAGTAGTACTGGGACTGATAGAACAGATAGAAGTGTTGCTTTGTTTGATCTTTTTTCCACTTGGTAGCTATGATTTCTATGTTTTATTGATTGCCCTGGCAAGATCTCGTGCACATGAGCCACCTTGCTCATTCACTGTTACACAAGGTTTCTCCACTCTCATTCTACCATCACATCTCACAACAGTGTTAAGGTACTTCTACTATAAAGAAATGAGATAAAACTTAGTAAAAACATTTTACTCCTATTTCAGAAAGGAAAGGAGCAAAGAGCTCTAGCATGCAATTTTTTAGAGTAATAACAGATTTGAGAAGTCAGTAAGTTCTTTTATAAGCCTAGCTCATTGTATTGCAAGCCAATCAATAAATGTTATGCAGTATCTTCTCAGCATCTAATTTCTACCAAGTGGACTTTCTCCAAAGGCTAAACTCAGTGAGAGGGGACTATTCACTGAATTTTGGTTGGGCAGTCAGCATTCTGGGACTGTGCTTCATTCATGTCTATACCACGTACTGCAAGAAAAAATCATTTTGAGATCAAGATAGCCAAATTTAAACATGAAAATTAAACATGAAGTGGAAGCAGGTGCACAGTTGCACTTAGAGGAAACAGAAAGTGCAAATTTACAAAGTTCTGAAGAATCAGTATTTACAGCTTAGCGAAACACAAGCTTTCATTTAAGGCTGCACAGATTTATGAGATCACTGACACAATTTTATATCTTCATTCTCTCTCTGTTGTAAACAACTCTTATAAATAGACCAAAACAGAACAACAGAAAAGAGATCTGCTTACTCTGCCATAACTGAGACCCTTCTCAGCATAAATCTTTTCTGCCTCAAAAAGTAATCCTGATCATAGGGACTGAAACAGAGCACACTATCCTGCTGCTCGCCTGCTCTTCCTCCACAACATCCAAAATTAATGCAATACTAATGAACAACACAGCATCTCCTTCAGGACTGCTTATTACTCTCAGATCTAGAAAAGGAATTTAAGGATGATGTGCAACAGATTCATTTGGTGAGTTCTGCTGAAGCAATATAGAATTTTGCAACACCTCTAATGTCCTTTTTATTATGGCATTTTGAGTTGCATTTAATTTAGAATGAAAACTTTGCCCTACAGAGATTAGAGCAGTAAATATCAACAGCTTACTGTGAGATGCAAATTGGCATTTTATGTTAGAAGATAGAAGCGGTCATTAACTAATTCCTTCCCCAGCTTTAAAAACGCTTTTATTTTGTTCAGACTCAGGTATCGCTGTTTAATGAAACACAGGCTGCCCACAGATGAAAGGCAAAATGGAAAACTAAAATAAATAAATGCTACTCTTTGATACTTCACAACGTAAGCACCTCTAAAAACCCCAAAGCAGAATTCTGCTCTCTCATCTCCCAGTCTAACCATCCCCTCATGGCCAAGGGTTGCCAGGATCCCTGCTCCCAGCCCCCTCCGAATAACAGACCATGCTCACAGATTCTAAGAGAAGGGAACATGTGGGCCACAGGTTTTGCTCTATGCTCCTGCCTGATCGTGCACTGAAGGCAGATGAGCTGCAGTCCTAAGTAGTTTTCAGTGAACTTGCTGCAGTGGGAAGGAAAAATTATTTTGGCACCAGAAGATCCAGAATTGCTCTACAGATAGTAATTCAAAACTGCTGCCTGCCCAGACGAATGCTTAGGAGAAATAAAATTAAGCTCTGAGCTCACAGGTAATCACATTATACATTACCAGAAAGCTGTTGCTTGCTTGGATTTCAGTCAAACCCACTAGTTTCACTCTCATGATTTATGGAGCTGCAGAAATCTCCACAGATTTTATTTTTTCTCCTTTTAACCCTCTGGTTTAAATATAACACAGCAAGTTAAGAGCAGAGAAACTAGGAAAGCAATTTACTTTGCTAATATTAAACAAAGGAAAAAATCAATTTTTCTGTGTGCCTTAGGAGAAAAAAGAAAATTGAACTCTACTTGCATCTTAAATGCCAACTGAAAGCATGCCTTACAGGTAGAAACTACCAGTAGGATCAGTGTAAGTTTCTCAGCCGACTTTGGAGAAGTTGAATCGCTGTCATCCAGAGATACCCTGGCAGAAATAACAAAGTGTAGATACTCGGTGATTTTACAGGAAAAGTCTAACTTAATAGGTTTTCATTTTGTATGGAAAGTACATAGAAAGAAACCTCTGCAATGACAAAAGGGAAGAAAGCTGCTTAGAAAAGTTCATCCTGCCTATCCTGTAAAGGGTTTGCCTTTCATGGTACCCTCCATCATGTCATGGTACCCTCCATCATGTCATCGGGGCAAACATTTCCCACAACAAGTGTTCACCAGTGCTTGCTGTGAACTTCAGAGGATGAGAAGGGTCTGATCCAGCATCTGATCCTGGAGGTGTTCAAGAAGCATTTAGGTGTTGTACACAGGGATGTGGTTTAGTGAGAAATATCGGTGGTAGGTGGATGGTTGGGCTGTAATGTTGGAGATCTTTTCCAACATTGGTGATTCTGTGATTCTATGATTCTTGGTGTCAGGATACTGACTGAGTCCCTCCACAACAACAGGCTGGAAAGGTCCGTCACGTAGCAAAGAATCAATAACAGGGACCAGAAATTACCTCTTGCATCACGTTAAGAAAGATTCCCAACCATCAGACATGCCAAAGCACAATATGGCCCTGGATACACAACGCATTTCCTGTTGCCATGGCAAAAATGATTCCTGTTTCAGAAGCGATAGGCAGCAGCTCATCACTGGGAACGTCCCAGGAGAGCACGGTAATGACCATGGGCTGAAGCACCTCGCTGTGATGCCTCAGAGCACCACACCTGCTGGGAAGGCATTGCTGGAGTTTTAAGGGCCTGTCACAGAATTCTGATGCGATCATCAATCTAGCTTTACATTTTCCAGTGCACTCTGTGCAGTTTGCTGTGGGATTTCCTATACCTGGAAAACAAAGCCAGCATTATGTGCTTGCTGAAACCTGCAATCCTTGCTTGGTGGATGCAGCCCCAGGACAGACATACCTGGTAAGGACCGGAGACCCTGCAGACTCACAGATCTGATGACAAGGTGCTTGCAGGTGGCATTCCTCTTCCTGTTGTCCTTTCAGATTTTCTCCTGTCACCGCATTCAAATGCTGAACTGTGTACATCTGGACTTTGCCACAGTAACAGAACATGACCTCACCAACACTTGATGTTTTGTCCAATTGCATGAGAAGTTTTGCATACTGTAAAGACGGGCCAAACTGTAGGCAAGCCCTTCAAGCCAGTTTGTGAATGTATTGTAACTACTTCTTGAAAATCTTTTCTTATTCATCATTTTCATATTGTCACCCCCTGTATCCTTACTGGGATCCCATGGCCACAAAACCAGAACCTACCTCACGTCATGCAAGCCCAGCACAGAACTGCTGATCACAACATACAGAGCCCAGAAGCTCCCACACAGAAGCAAAGCTGTGTATGGACAACCCCAAAGTGTGTGTGCTCCAGGGGCTGCTCTTCCTTTCCAAGCACATGGCATACTGTATGCAAAGCCTAAGTCTCACCAGCTGAGTGGATAAGCAAAGTGTGCTCCTGATGTATCACTAATATAAGCTAATTACTCATTTCTTCAAAAATGAGTAAAACACTGCAAGGGGTTATGCTTTTCCACTTGATTTTGTTTTCACTAGATTCTATTTATCAGCTGTACTGCTATTTTTTGCTGGAGTCACACCAACACCTTCCAGGAATTCATTAGAAATCAACAGGCCAGATTCACAGCTGATGTAGAATCTGCCCACCTGTTTCTGCTTTATTCTGTTTTACAAGAGGTTGCCTTTACGAAGCAGAAGAGGACAGGTACACACACAGACACTTTTCCAGGCTCTGCACCCTGACATGAGCACCACCTGGCACCCCGTGTCCCTTACTGCCACAAGAGGAAGGGACTCTAGCTCATGCAACATCCCCCTCCCCCTGAGCTATGCAGCATCATACTGCATTCCAGCAGCCTAGCACCACTTTCTGTACAGCCTTCTAGGTCTTACAAAAAAGGGCTTGATGTCACAGCTGTCAATGCCATGTTAAGCTAGTTGGCTAGCTCCTCTGTCTTTATTCACTGGACGTTTCCTGGAGGAAATCATCAACTACTAGACCTGCTGAATACGCTGTCTGTGATGGGACTGTTTTCCATTCACTGAAGATTTGGCCTGTACAAAACTGTAGCCTGCTATTAACTTACCTCACCTGCCCAGCAATTCAATACCCTATAAAATTACGAGGGCTTCTTCAGAAAGTAAACGTGGAAAACATAATTCCAAGCAGTTTTTCCCACTACTCCAATACCTTCAAATTAACCAATCTGCTCTTTACACACGTGGAAGACAGAAGTTCATTTTGTGCACTTGACTCAAATACTAGCCTCAATGGAAGAACTCACTGGGATTTGTTTCCAGTGCCTTCACCGTCAGCAGCCCATCATCATCTCTGTCACAAACACAGTTTGGCTCCACTCTGTAACCTGAAGGCAACAAAAAAGCTGTTGGTGTGTTCAGCAGCATGCAGTACTTTCTGTTGATATCAAGGATTTTTCAAGCCATGTTTACTTGCTTATTTTTAATCATAATAAAAATTGCCTTCATTATTCATTTGACTTTTCTTTGGTGTACGCATGAAATCGATTCACCTTCTTTGCACTCTTGTGGCATCTTTCCAAAACACAAAAGGTTTAACTCAACCATTAACTTGAAGCAGAACCCCGAGGAAAGGACAGAGCAATACTGCTGCAACCCTGAGCAAGCAGGGTTCTAATCTGTGAGGCCAAGCATTGCTATTTGCGTTCTGGTCCATTGCCTCTTCCATCCCAGGCAAGGGTGGATGCCTGCCCTACTCCCTGTGCACTGTTGTGTCCCCCAGGATATGCTCCAGCTGCTCTGGCTTCTGTGCTAAGGGAGGAAGAGCCAGGGATGTACCCAGAGCAGGAGAACAGCCATCATGCAGAAACAGAGAGGATGCAAGATGCACCTCTCTTTTCCCTTCTGTCACAAACAGACTCACTGAAATCAATCAGGACAACCACAACCTAATTAGTTGAGTGAGAGACAGACAACAGCTTTCTTTTTCCTGTGCTATTTCATGTTTTGTAATCATGGTGTCATTTTTATGTGTGCTACAATGCACTGCTAGTTACTCACTTATTTCAGCAGAACATATTCTCCTTGATTTTAGGTGACTGGCTACCTTCCCTTCCTACCCCATGGCTTTTATCACATGGTAGTCCAGGCTGATGGGGCTGTGAGACTTTCTGTCCAGACCCAGAGTTATGCACGATGCACAGAGCAAGCAGCTGTGCTCTGCAATGCTCTCCCCACACCTGCATTACATTTCTTCTTCCCAGTGTCAGGCTCCAAAAAAGAGGCATGGCCCATGAATCGTAATGCTTGTAAGAGCAGTAAAAGAGAAAGAAGTCAAATATGCATTAGGAAAGTGGGGAGCTGATTATGTAAACTCCCAGGAAAAAAAAAATAAAAATGAACAAGAATAAGAAATCTGTACTGTCAGCTGAGGTACAGGTTCTTCAGAAAGAACCATTGCTTTGTTAACAGAGTAGGCACTCCTTTATTATCTCAGCAACCTATGAACTTAAGGACTTGTTATAGAGAGTTTTAATTAAGAAAATAGTGAATTCCTAATGCAAGCTTCTGAGATGGAATTGAATCCTAAACTAACAAGCACACAAGATACACAACTCTGAGCTGCCAGGCACACTAAGCACAAGTTAACTGATGTGCCCAAACCTGGTACAATCAGCAGCCTGCAGACATTAAGACAACTTTCATAATTTCTTAAAATAACCTTATAATCTTTCAGCTTTAACTTCAAAAAGGTAACAGCCCGCTCCATTAAAACCCTCCAAAGCGCTAAGCTCACACCACTACACACAAGAAAGGTGGGAGCCCACCCTCCCAGCAGCCACGCTGGGCACAGCTTGCAGTAAACTGTGCCCTTTCAAGAGATCAGCAAGTATTAGAAAGACCAAGCCTTAAAAAAAAGTCAGTGCACCATCTGTACAGTATAACACAATCCCACGTGGAGGAAAAAATATTCGAAGAAATACAGAGGCGGAAAAAACCCACTGCCTTCAAAAATTAGCAGCTCTGCTTGCTACATATCCTGCTCTTCTGTCTTTCAACCTATGGCTGGAGAACTCCAAAGTTCTTGCCTGTTGATTACAAATAGCACAAATGTTAGAGTTTAAAACTTAAGGCAGCTGTCAGGAGGGCAACAGAGGGCAATAAAGGCAATGTACTGCCTGCAACTGTGAAGGAATAATGTGATTTCTTTTTTTAAGCCTTGATGGAGTAATTCATACTACTTAAGACCATTTGAAAAAAGAAGAAAGCTTGTAAATCCTGACTACAAAATCTCTTTGGTGAGGTCCCTCATAAACGAATGTAAACAGCTTATTTTTGTTTATTTAAAAATGAACCATAGTGCAAGTGTTGTGCTGAAATCACTGACCTGACACTCCAGGCTATAGGACACAGAGCCCATAAAAACCTCAGCACTGACAGTATGGTCACTGGGCACTTTCCTGAAAGAAAAACATTTGTAGAGGATCCATCTGAAGATTTCCATTTATCAGGCAAGGATTATTATATTTGATGCGCTGTATTTTAAGTCTCTGGTTTGCATGCCAATGAGATAGTTTAAGAGTTGGTATAAAAAGTATTTTAATTCTGTGAAATCTGGCAGCCTACTGAATTATTTATACGATGTCATTTACTTACTGCTTTTGAGTTTGACAATTCTAGATTTAGTATCACACACGAACCTTCCTTTCTGATACAATACTAACATCTCGGCTTTGCTAAGCACTTCTAAGAACTCCAGATGGAGAAAGGTTTGGGTTTGCAAAGCTGGAGTTGCTATAGCCACACAGTATTATCAGCTCAGCTGATAAAAGCTTGGTGCAGATCCCAGTTTGTACCACTTCCACTCTGATGCGTGCTGCTCTGCGCCGCAGTTGTTCAGCCACTGCATCCAGGTGACCTGGAGAGAGCTACAGCTCTTGTCTTTGTAGAGTCAAATAAGTAAATAAAAGCACACTAAACCAAACCATAAAGCCTACATCCAATCTTATGCTTTTTAGTGACAACAGTCTGATGAAACTGCACTGATATTCAACACAGGAGCCCCAAACTTTAAATTCTAATTGCCAGCTCAAGCACAGGAGGCATCAGGGAAAGAGAAGACACAACAATCACTGAATTTAATGCTCAGTGTAATGTAGAAATTAGAAAACCAACCCTAAGTCACTTCTTGGTGTCAGCAATGTGGTTAGTGCTAGCCTTGCTATCTTGGAAAAATGTATCTGCTAATATATACATGCAAAATTTAAACATGGTTTTACATGCAATTCTGAGTTTAGCCCTACAGAACTGTAGGAACAGGGAGGGGGTCCCACCAGCCCTGCCTCTTAACAACTGTATTAAATGCGAGCACAGACATACAGCCACGCTGTCGCTCAATCAGATTCTGTGAATTACCATAAAACAAGAAAAGGAGGTCCCACAAGGGCTTGGAAAACATTTGAAATAACCTAATTTCATCCCTTGAGATATATGGGTAATTTTCCAAATACAGCCCTACATGCAGAGCGGGTTCTAAATCAAAGTTAAACAAGATAATTATTAACTACATTTCTAGCTCAGCCTCCTGACACCTTACACAGCCTCCAACACTTTACACAGTCCGTGCTGCCTTGTGTCTCTTTTCTGATGAGAAGACCCCTGTAACTAGCCAACGAGAGAGAGAATTCCATACAGTCTCTTCAGAGCAAGTCCATCAGAGAGATCACAGCCTAGTGTATGCCTGCAGTCTGATCTCTTGTGTTGGACTTGAATATCAAAATCACTTAAGAGTGTTACGCATATGTATAAAGCAGAATTTGTATGTGGACAGAAACAACAACCACTAAAAACCCCAAATCAATTCTGCAGTGAACACATGGTTTGTAAACATCTTAGCTTCAAAACTACTTACTTAGTGTGTAGTTTAACATCTTCAGCAACATTTAGAACACAATTAAATAGGGTGCCAAATGACTTTTCATAATTTTCTTTCATGTTTCTGTCATGAATAGTTCTTTCCCAGCTCTGGAATGCCATTAAGGCTATCTGCCATCTTGATACCCCAATGGTTGTTTCAGCAGGGACGTATGGAACTACACTGAGCTTGTGTTTTCTAGGTATGACTGACATTTTTCTGCCATCAAATGCATCATGAATGAGCTGAAAAACTAAACTTCCTAGGAATGGGAAATACTATTTAGCTCACAAGAAGCACTAGCAGTGTAACTACATAGCGTAACAGTGCTGGGACCTGGAGGGAGATTACACATGAGGATTCCACCAAATGCAGATGCATCTGAGCAGTCTGAAATTCTATCTGTTTTTGGCTTCTTTCATATTGTTTTTTGAAATCAGACCCTGAATGAGATTTTCCTTTCTTATTCAAAATAAAGAGATCAAATTTGCATCACAGAGTTCTTTTGAATATACGTATCTGCTCTCGTGTTTAGAATATGCAGCTCAGTTTTCTTACTGGTGAGACAAGAGTGCAACTTAACATAGGCATGGAGCTTATACTGCATATTCTCCCTGCGTATATTCAAACCTACACATCTGGAAGGACCTGCTACAAAGCTGTTCTAAATTGGTAGAAATATTTTCCCAGCAGCAGAGTTTGGCCTAAGTTGTATAAAAGAACAGACATAAACTAATCGGGTCCAATCTGGAAATGCTGCCTAGCAGACAATGTACTAATGTGCAGGAATTACCATGAATAAGAAGCTGATTGTAAGTATTATTCACTGCTCTTACTCTAACTTTCATTTATTTTTCTCTTTTTCAGATTCAGTGTTCCTTCTTCAAAACTGAGAATCATTTCTGGCATAATGGGGCTGTGAGCAGCCTGGGCTATGGGAGGTGTCCCTGCCTATAGCAGGGGGTTGGAACCGGGTGATCTTAAAGGTCTCTTCCAACCCAAACCATTCTATCATTCTATGATAATATATCTTTAAAATTATGCAGTTTCATCCAAACTCTTAGAATTCAAATCAGTTCCAATCTACACATAATAGGGAAGGGTCGCTGCAGTAAGTGATATCCAAATGGGCACCAGCTCTGGGAAAAATGGCGTTGACACATTAGCTATAGAACACTACAAAGTTGAAAGAGCAGAGTTGCTTCTCCTGCAAATCCATGGGACAGGTCAGCCAGCTCAAAGGAGGCAAGTGCACACTTTAACAGTCCTTCTTCATGGCTCTCATGGCGTTTCTTAAGATATCCATACTAGACTGCCCATCAGGATGCAGCTTAAAGACCAAAACGTTTTCAATTTTCAAAGGCTGTAGTTGATGCTTGCTTCCTCAAGTATACTCTTCAAGATCTTAATATCTAAGCGGTCCATGCTACAAGATTTAAATCAGAATTTTCTAAAAATACGTGCCATCAGCTTGACACCAAACAAAGTAATACGCCATTAAGTCGCATCTGCTTCTACAGTAATTTAATCCTTTGATTACCACCAGTTTTTAATCTGCCAATGGTTATACTGTAAACAAGTAGTGAAGCTGAAAGACATGTCAAAAGAAAGACGACATGTAAACAAATAATAAATGTGGGTGCACCTTTGGGTACAGAGTTATCTGTGATACTGCAGTAGGAAAGCAAGCACTGAACTAAAGACAGAAAGGTGATTTGTTAAATAGGATTCTGCTTTTCAGCATCTGCATCAATATGCCCGAGTACAGCAGCCTTCATTAACATTTCTAAAAGTTTAGAGCCATCAGGAATAAATAAAAAGGTACAAAAGCTGATAATTTTTTTTTGCATCACACAGAACTTGCAAAATATACCACTGATTACAGAAAGATAACACATACACACATCTCTATAAAACGACTTTTTGAGCCATCTTTTTAGGACATTATTAAAATCTTCAAACCAGAGGTTTATAATGAAAACACGGTCAGACTCTGAACTAAAGCAATGTGACTGGTGCAGCTAGAAGGATGGAATTTTATCTACTCTGTGTTTCTCTCAGAATGAAATAACCATCTCTCAGCAAATTCTGTGCAGGGAAGGTCATAAAAAAAAAGACTCCAAAGAGTGTAATGAAGAATTAAAGATAAAATGAAGGGATTTCTGTAGGAAATATCATGGTTTCTATAGAAAAGAATGGGGTTCTGAAGGGCTTACCTCTGTGCTGCAGGATGCATCAGCAGAGCTCCTTGCTTTTGGATAAGAGCAGCACCACAGAGTGCAGTTTTATTCTGGAATGAAACAAAAGTAAACGTCCTCTGAAGGAGCCATACAGATTACAAGATGCTGTGGGTTACACAAAGCAAAGGGATGAGTTGATCTCCCCTCTGTACCTCTCTAGAGATGGCAGAAGGCCAAGTAAGATTGGGAACCCAGCTCTAACTCATAGGATACAGCCATACCCTTCAGATCGAATGTCCTCCAACCTCCAACCCGCATCCCATGTGGAGCAAAGCCAATGAGCTGATCAGGCAGCCAAAAGCAGCAGCGATTCATCTCTGCAGGCCCAGCTGGTTCCATTGTGGGGCCTCATGGCTGCAGATGCAGATTGGGGATGGGAGGGCTGGGACTGCCCTGCTGTGCAGCACAAGGCTCTGTACAAAGCTTTGCTCTGGCATCTCAGTGTACCAAGGTAGACTTGCAGAAGATAGAAACTGGTGACCAACCAGAAATTGTATGTTCAAAAATGAAAGATTTCTTTACAGCTTTCAACATCTTAATGGACTGCTGCAGTGCTTGTGGCCCTTTATATGGACTGCAGATGGCACAGCTCGTTTCCTTATTAAAAAAGCTGTAAAAACCACTTGGCAACGTGCACAAGGGAAAGCAGGCTCTCTGTCCAGCTTGTCACGAGGGTGCTGTATGCTGTCCTCCCTGCTGGGATCTATACTAACAATGTTTTTCAGCTCTCTACCAGGTTATGCAATCTTAATGCGGAGACAGCTGAAAAGATCAATTAGAAGAATACATCCTAATATCAAACTCCATTCTGTAAAAATCACTCATTCATAAAAAAAGAATGAAAGCGGACGATCATTATTATAGATCGGGCGTTCAGCTCTTTGTAAACACACCGTTGTCAGCTGGCTCTGTGGCTTTGCAAAGACTTCTGTAGGAAAAGAGGTGAAGGTGCCAGAGGGACACATATAGCTCGGAACACACCTTCCTTCATGCTTTCCTGGCTGGTGGACAAGCATTTGTTTGTCTCACTCCCAAACCGTGTACCAGGAAATCTCTGCCCTTCTGGGTGCCCTTCTACAGTGCTTCTGGGGCATGCCGTGCTGCATCACCACTTCTAATTTGAAGACATCCAATTCTCCACTACTTTGCAGACAGGATGTCCTCTCATACAGTGCAACCAACTACTTGTAGCTTCTTTTCTTTAGACGTTTGCATTTTTAAATGCTTCTTAGAGCCCAGCATTCAAAACGCTTCCAAAGGCTTCTGGATGCAAGTTAAAATCAGAGCTGGCAATCCTTCAGATTTCTGTACCTGGTGCTTCCTGATAACTGGCGTCAGCTCGGCTGTTTTTGCACTTAAAAAATAACACCAACATCAGAAGGATAGCATAACACACTTCAGAAAGACCTGCAGATAAAAGAGAAAAGTAATGAGAAAGTTTCTGCAACTTTCAGGGAGTTTCAGGATGAAGTGATGGAGTGCCCAAGTTGCTGTGAGGGTCGGCGCAAGGTGAGCCAGACAAGGAACAAGGACCCCAACTCAGGAAGCACCTCATTAGGTCAATGCTTCAACAAGCCAAGCCTATTTTTTTAAATCAGTACTTAACTTCAACACCCAAGGAAATAAAACATGCAGCAGAGGGGCACACCTTATGGGAGACAGAGTTAAGGAGCCCAAATCACCCTGCTGCAGTCCCTGTAAGGTGAGCCATGGACCAGGACTCACTGGGAGTCCTGCCATGGGAAGGTGCCCTGTGGGAGTGGGTCTGGGCTCGGCAGATACGAGGGAAACAAACCCATTAGATAGATTCTGTAAATAAAAAATGGGCTTGAAGTCACATTGCCAGTCATTTATTTGATTTTTTTTTTTTTTTTTGAGATAAAATTGATAGATTGTCTTCCTTCTCAAGATCAATTGTTTGGGATAAGCATTTCATTAATTAAGTTAATTAAAAGTTTATGTAATCAGGGAGAAAAAGTAATTCTGGCTTCATTTGCAATTTATAAATAGTTTACAATTTGTTAAATTATGAAAATTCTTTAAGTGCTTTCTTGCATTTCCTTACCTACTTATTCTCCATGAAATAAGTTACGCATTAAAATTACAAACAGAATGATACAGTTAAGGTATATTACACTGACCTATGAAATTTATTAAAGAAGTTCACAAATGTTGCTCTCCCATTCAGAATCCAACCCATTTATACACACTCTTCTGCCTTAAACATCCAACATACCCAGTACACGTCAACAGATAAGCCTGCATTAAATAGAAACATGTGGGCAAATGCTTGCTGGAATGGAACAAGAGAAGTTTCACAGAAGAAAAAAAAAAATGAAAAAAAAATTATTTAAGCTACAGATGGAATGTATAAACTTATTTTTACTTCCAGGGCAAACTACAGAGAAGTGTTGCTATTGTCTTGAACTTCAGATAACAAGCAGGCAGCAATGCCTATTTCTACATTTATTTCTATTGCCTGCAGTCAGTTCCTGGTTTTGCAGTGGGGAGGGTTTTCTTCTCCCCATCTGTGTCTGTTCTACCTCCATTCGCAGGAGCCTGAAGGAGAACCGTGGCCACCAGCACTGGTTCTTTGGGCCACCTCCAGGTTCTGAAGGATTGGCACAAAGCTAAAGCAGCTGCCCATGGCAGAGTGGTAAATATCTTCTCTACTTTGCCTGGCCAAGAGCTGAAATACAGGTGGTCCACAAAATCCATTTGTCAATAAAAATCTCAGAATAATTGGAAGTCCATATTCAGCCCATGTTTTCTGTGGAATCCTTACAGCTGTTCAAGCTTAAATAAAACCATAGAATCTCAGAAACCTTTTTCTTTATTAGCATTTTCATCTAATCGTGAGGATTTCTACAGTTTTAAAAATGTGGGGCATATTTGAGAGCTGTCCAACTTGGTAACTGTGGTTATTAGACTAGCAGGAAAGAAAAAAGAAAAAAACACATGGGACTCCTTTGCCTCTTTTGTTTTTTTGCACAGAGCTGACTGTGGTTCATCTACAGAAGATGGGGGGAAATAAAGGCTGATGTTGATTCAGGCAGTATCAACAGTTCACCTGACACTTCAGCTGCTGAAGGTACCAACAGGAGCAGCCTCAGAGTCACCAGGAACATTTTTCCACCCCTGAAGTCTTCCTCACAATGCAACTCAAACAGCCACATACAATTACACAGGTGAGGATTTCAGAGTTCTCTGCTATTAACTTCCCTTTGCATGTATGCATTTTGTGGTGGAGGAGCTGAAAAGGAAAAACTATTGCTGCTGCAAAGAAATGGCACCTTAATAGAGTAATGGATGAATGAAAGCATGTCACAAGGGGAGGGGATCCAGTGAGTAAATATTAAGCCATCACTGGCAAATTATATGAAGGCTTGCTTTGGTTTTGTTTTGGTACAGGAGCACAGAGCATCTGCTTTGGAGTAAGAAGATCACTGCTTCCCTGGGACTCCTGTATGCTTAGAAGCAAGTGCATGACTGCAACTCAGCACAGCTCTTGTTGCAGTAACCCTCTGTCACCTCACTGGCGTGAGGCTCCAGCTCCACAAGCTCTGTCTGTGGCTGCCTGCCTCCCTCCTGCTCCTGAGAGCTGCATCTCTTACAGAGCAGCTCCCAGAACACACACCCATCTCCGAGGAAAGGGAGCACTACAGAGATGGGATTTGATCTTCAGCACAGATGAGGAAATAAAACATGGTATCACACAGAGTAATATACCAACACAAGCTAGAAAAACAAGGCTGCCCTTTGTGGCATTCTACAGCATCAATAGAGGTGCAAACTAAAGAGTTCTCCAGCAAGGACCTCAGGTGTGAGGCTGCTCCTGCTCTCTTTCATTCCCAACTACCTGCATGCAGCACGCTTGCTTGATCCTCACGGATCAGACAAAACCCCACATCTGTTTGTACAAGTACAGACAAGCTTTTCAGAGCACACATTTCCTGCATGCAGATGGCTCGTGGCGTGCTTGCGTTTTGCATGCATAATTTGAATCTTCCTGCTTGATGTTTTGTGCTCTTGGAAGTCAGATCACAGAGCAGTGACAAAGTGGACCTACAAGGCACAGGGAACAAGCAGTCCCTGTGTTTAGGTGGTCAGGGCCATCCTTTGCCCCTAAGGAGCCCTGGGCTTTAACTCATCACTGCCTTTCCCAGCGTTCCTTTCCACCAAAAAGGCCAGTTTCCATCCCCCCTCCCCCACCTCCTTCCACCGACTTGAAAGCAAAGCTGCTTGCCAGAATCCCCTCTCTTGGAGTCCTTCTGCTCCAAAGAAGCTTAGCAGTTCTTTCTGCTGAACTGAGTACAGCTTCTCATACTCATGCTTCATGAAACAGCCAGGCCTTTCAGCAGTTTGGCTGCCAGGTCAATTGTGTACTTGATTACTCTTTCCTATCAGATAATGAGGGGGAATCTATTAATTATTGTCTCCACATATTTCAGTTTTACAGATTTGCTGTCTTTTCAGATTATACTTCTGTTCAGCTTTCACACTTTATCCTCTCTGTTTAGGGGTCAGCTATCTGCAGCTTTCCAAAAGAAAGCTGTGTGTGGCAGGTAACGAGAGAAAACTGAGTTGAATGAGCATGGTATGTTCCTTCCTGTGCTCCATCAGAAGTTCAGCCATCTAATGCCATTCCTAAACAACGTGCCTCACCTGTCCTCAGTGACACCCATCGATTTCAAATCCATATTATTTAACTGTTTAAATATATTTACCATCAAAAATTGCTTTTTCTTGCAATATCTTTAAATGCTTCTATAGGCAATGGACACTAAAAATAATTTATTCTGTTTTGTGTGTGTGTGGGTGTGTATTTCCATTAGGTTTGCTCTTAGTGTTTAAACAAGCAAATTTCATTTACTCTTCTCTCACAGATCCTATTTTCTCATTTAGACTGAGAAATGACTCCCATCCCCAAATCCAATTAGCACTTTACCAAATACCTTTAAAGTCAGCAACACATCAGTCGTTCAGAACAGCACAAAGTTTGGAGAGCTCTGTATTTCTGCTTCTTTCCAAGACATAAGGGTACAAACTGCACACAAAGCACACACGTGCTGGAGGGCACTGGGACGTGCCAGTCGCAAGCATGTGAGAAGGGGCAACTTTAATCTTCCATTCTTCCCTGTGTTTCTATTTCCACATGACATCTCTGCTGCCCCAGGTTTCAGGCCTGCTCATGCCATTCTAGTCTCCAGCAAATTCATAGAATAGAATCACAGGATCCTCAGAGCTGGAAGGGACCTTTAAAGGCCACGCGGTCCAACTGCCCTGCAATGCACAGGGACACCACAGCTGGATCAGGTTGCCCAGGGGCTGATCAGCCTGGCCTTGAAAGTCTCCATGGATGGGGCATCCACCACATCTCTGGGCAACCTGTGCAGTGCCTCACCACCCTCAATGTGAAAGGCTTTTTCCCTATACCCAACCTAGATCTCCCCTCTTTGAGCTTGAAGCCGTTTCCCTTGTCCTGTCACCACAGACCCTGCTAAGGAGTCTGTCCCCTTCTTTCCTGTCACTCCCCTTTAGACACTGACAGCTGCCCTCAGCTCTCCCCGCAGCCTTCTCTTCTCCATCTGCACAGCCCCAGCTCTCAGCCTGTCCTGTAGGAGAGGTGTTCCATCCCTGGGATCATTTCTGTGGCCCTCCTCTGGAGGCTCACACAGGTCTGTGTCTCTCAATTCAATCCCAGACTATCTCATTCTATACTTCTGGTACTGAAGATACCTGCTTATCAATTTTCCTCTCTGCTCTTGGTAAATCACAACCTGGAAATGACCAGCCATTTCTTCTGAGTGCCAAGAAAACAGCTTCAGCAGAAAAACTGCTCAATTCACTTTGTCAAACTGAATTTGCCAGCATGCTGCTGTGCTGGTGCCTGTTCAATGTCTAAGAGGCTGAGCTATCTGCACAGTTCAGTTTTTATGGCAGTTGGCTTTCCCTATTGCTTTCCCTATTGCTGCTCCTTTCTCCTGAGAAATCCTACAGAGCCCAGAAGGCCCCTTTGGGCAGCCAAGGCACGCCGTAACAACAGGGCAGCTCATGTAAAGGTGAACAACTGTGGTTTGGGCTCAAACCTTCATTTCAGTTATTGGAGAAGCCACCAACCTACCCATATACACAATTAGAGCACCGGTTCTTGCTTCTTTATAAAATCTGCCCTCTAGAATATGCTGAAAATGGAGTCCTTGGATGAACAGGAAATGAATGCCAAACAATTTTTATTTAATAAAACAGTTAACTGCAGGAAATTCATGGTAAGTGAAATACAAAAATATTCTCTGGTCAGAACAATGCAAGTCTAATAAAAAGCCTACAGTTGCACCAAATTGCTTGCAATAAGAAATTACTGCTGTCATCCAATGTGGTGCAGTAATTGTCAGTGATGCTGTCTTTTCCATAGCAAGGACTGAAGTTCATGTTTGTACTTTGGCTCACAGCTGAACTTCTGTTGTATAAAACAGACAGGCAAACTCTTGGGGAACTTTCCTTCCCCAGCTTTCTGAAGCTAGAAATAAACTGGAAAAGGTTGAGCTGGCAGCATGGTTTCTGTACAATACTAAAACCACAGAGTGAAAAGCAGACATCTCTTTTCAAAGCAGGAGGCAAAGATTGCCAGATGGAGGCTATACAGTTGGCATCAACACTCATAGTATTTCTGCTGGTTTTAAAGTGCCTTTTTCTGAGCCCAGTGAGAACAGTTCTTGCCTCAAGCAGGCAGGCAGTCATACCTCTAGTTTTGCTCTAAGTGCTTATAATAACAGTAGCTCTGCCACAGTCATTTAGGGGAAGGGCTCTGCAATTATTACAGAGAGCATTAGCACTGGACCTTTGAGAGGACTGATGCTTAAACACAGCTCTGAGAGCTACCAGCAAACACTGTGGCTGTCAACGACTCCAAAGGACAGAGTACTTAGAGCAGAGGCAATGTGGTGCAAAATGAAAGGTCCAGAGAAACAACAACCCAAGGTCACAGACAGTGAATGCAGTTGTCAGAGCTGTCATCCTGGGTATTATTCATTCAAGATTTTGAATCCCAACTAAATATATATTTGTATATTAAAACTTTTGAAACCTTCTAGAAAATCACCTCCATAACATTTTCAGACACTTATTTTGGCTACTGAAGAACAGGAGAGAGAACTACACAGCATTTGCAGTGTGAGGCATGATTAATACGTAACAGTCAAACGTACAGCAGAGACACTACGGAAATGAAATATTTGAGATAGAGATACGTGGCTGAGGGAACACAAGACTGTTTAGAACAGAAAATAGTTTATCAGAGATGGATTGAGTTAGATGTTGCAGAAAACTTAAAAACAATACCCAGCAAGGACTCCCAGTGAACACAACAGATGTTGGGCACGTTTTGCATTTCAGAAATGTTACTCTGGTGCTTCAGGTGCTTCATATGGAGGACAGAGAGGAAAATTTACCATATTAAGGTTAAGAAAGAGTCCAAGACCCAGAAGAGCTGAGCTTGCAACTCATGCTGTCCCCAGAGCAGGAAATCATGTAGTTTCCATCAGAAATAAATGCTCCACTGCAGAAGTTTAAACAAGCAAACAAACAGGTGAAGAAGAAAGATCTCACAACAGTGGCATCTCATTTTGGAGCCTCTGACGTAGTCAACATTGGGCTTTCTTCAGTACTATGGTCAGATGCCCGTGTCCAGTCCAGCTCCTCTATAAAATGTCAGCATACCTTTGGCACGGGCGTGGGGGAAGAGAGACCCAAGTCTGTTTTCAAGGACCCCATTCCAAACCACAAATGTAGCAGGGTTATACTCACAGATAAGACAAATCACAACGGCCATGGCAGTCATGGATAAAACAGATCCTCATGGTGGTCTAAAAACAGCAGAGCCCACAGAATAAGCTCATTATTAGGATAACACAAAAACAGCTTCATATCATCCAATTGTCCTTGTCCCTGCTGGTTGACAGATTCATGTGATCCTTTTGAAGTGCCTTACATAATCTTACCCATAATTCTCTGGACAATTTATTAGCAGAGTCCTGAGGATACAGCCTGACAGGTTAGCATAAAAGAACCTGTACTGAATCCTCCCTGAGCTGTCTATCTCAGCCATCACTGTAAGCAGAGTGAAATCTGAAATCGATTTGCTTTTCTAAATGGGAAAAGCATCAGCTTACTCCTCATTGCTTTTAATGCTGAAAACAGTGCTTTTAGGGCCTTGGTAGAAATGCTCTGTCAAGTGCTCCTGTCAAAATGCAAGTTAGTGCTAGTGTATAAACCATGAGAATGGCCTTGGTGGCAAAGATTAACTGGTGTGGTTTCTTTGGAAATATGGCCATGTGCAAAGCATAATCCAGCAGAGGTATCCAGTAGCCCAGAGCAGCCAGGTAAAGCACGCGGAAGAGAATCCCAAGAAAACTCAGCAGGAAAGACAAAGGATTGCAATGCACGAATTCACACCTTTGCTACAGTTGTTTCCCTGAGTCTGAACGCTCACAAGTGTGCTTCACCCCGCTATCAGCTTCATTCCTTAGCTAGGGAGTCTGCCAGCCAAATCCCACATTCTGACAATGAACAGATCTCTTCTGTGAGCAGATGGAGTAACTCCGAGCCTCAAGGAGTTAGGTTCATTCATAAGCTGCTCTTAAAATGAGTTCTTCACGTAGTCAAAAGGATTATCATCCTTAGGAGCCTGTGACCAAACTTAGAAACTTGGTTGCAAGTCACCAACAGTGCATAGGGCACTTGAGCAGAAGAGATCTGCATCCAGCCCTCCTGGTACCACTACAACATATTCAGCAAGCCACTGGGGCCTCAGTGCCATGTCTCTGTACAGTGATGGCAGATTTATCTTCTCAGTGAAGTGCCTGAAGAACTGATGAAAATCGACGCGTAAGAGATTGGTATCGTCAACATTTGTGCACAGTCAGGAATGGGTTAACAGCAGAACTCTATGGCTCTTCCCGTCAAAAGTCTCTTTTCAGCTACGCTACTCACAATGCAAAAAAAGAAAAGAACACCTCCCACAAGAGTCTGCACAGAGGTAAACACTGGTATTATACATGAGGTCCCAAAATAATTCAGAGTCAACTCAGTCAGTTCAAAAGTCACAAGCAACAGTGAAACAATACCTTTCTGGTATGCTATTCATTAATGTTGTAATCCTACTTAGGAGCATGACTGATGCTTGGGAGGGTACCTAATGCTACCCTCTCAAAGCTGTTGTTGGAGGTATAGTTACAGAGCGGGACTGGCTCTGCCCTGGGATCCGTTCCTGAAAGCACATGCATTACTGTAACAGCCTCTTGCTGCTAGGCACACCTGGCTAAGAACAGGCTGGGTGTTCCCCTGGGAAAGCAGGTGGATTAATTACCCTTGAAAAGTCAATTAATGAAATTTGATTTCACTTTCCCCCACCTATGGATTGCAAGAGGAAATAAGAATTGTCTGTAATGATCCTACAGTGTGCCCTTCTTGAATCTCCATCCACACTCCACTCCCAGACTTAAATTTTACTGATATTAAGAAAATAATAGACGGTGAAACTGAGTTTTGCAAACAGTGATACACACTGTCCTATTATTTCAATTCATAGCTTCACAGGTTGTTAGTGGGTTCCATGATATATTGGACTCCATTTCCCCAAACTGCCTAATTCCTCTCATGAAACAGGGAGCTTTTACACTCTGGGGAAAAAAAAAAAAATAGTTCATGGCAGTTCAGCTTCACTTTTTGGCATATTTTTCCCTCTTACGATGTATGTCAGAAAATCAGCCAAGCTGCCTTAGTCCTTAGAATAACAATTGATATGTGCATATAGAGATAAAGCAAAACTACTGCAGAATGCATCCAGACACCCAATGAAAGCACACACCTTGCAAAACGCTGGGCTTTATTTTGCATTATCTTTTATGTGGTCAAACACACGAAGATACATTGATGGGAAAGGCACTGCCATATATCCTGGGCCTGAAAATCCATCTGATATCTACTATCTCCTTTTCAAATGATATCTTGGCACTTTCTTGATCCTCTACTCCATCAGACATATGGTGTACAGAATGTCATGGGAGAGGTTGGAGAAGTCATCAAGCCTGTCTTCTGTTCAACCTCTCGCTGCATCTCACAGTAAGCTGCTCAGTTGCTCTTACCACAGACAAAAATAGCAGTGAAGGTTCCACTGTCTTCTCACTTGCAAAGGGCTGTGTTCTGTGAGATGGTGACTGTATAGAAATACAGCTTTAGTAGAAGAATCTATGGCCGCAAGAGAAAGTTACGTAGAACGATTTCGTGAAATTCTCAACAAATAAATACAACAGCAGTGAAATGGCAGGAGGATCAGCGAAGAACAGCAATCTAGAGAAGCTATGCCTGGCCTGATACGTTACACTGTCACTCAGCACAACTCCAAGCAACTACGTGGTGACAGCTCTGTCACACAAAGGGGCAAGGAGTTGCAACAAGGGAGCACAGCCACCTCCTCCCCAGGCAATGAGCTGCCAAAAAAAAACCACCCTCAGTCAACCGCGGGTGTGAGGGGAACTATTAAAGGAATTCCACCTTTAGTGTATTAAACACACCCATCAGCATCTAACTTCCTCAACAGTTTCCCACTCAATAATCTCTCTGTACGATTAATTCAGCAGCTTTTCTTGGAAACAAGTTTCTTCATCTCACAGAATATCTTGGCTTAACCCTTGCTTTCAAGAAGGTCAGCTGCAATATTCAAAGTGCTCTGAGTGAAATGCTTTGTGCCAAAGATAGCAGTGTGATGCATTATGGTTACAAAGGCCGTGCTCAGTGTGAAGTACTTATTAGTTGGGATCTATGGGCAACCTGTCAGCAGTGCAAACCACTCAAAATAGCAAAAGGCATATGCTTAAGTGTAAAAGGATACGGTTCACTGATAAATTTAAATTTCAAATTTCTCATCAACAGGTTGTCATTTAACTTTAAACACTGATTTTGGCTAAGCAGAACAACACTGACAGCTTAAAATTTTCCTGTTTCGTGTCAGAAAACCACAGAAACTTGACTGAAAATCAAGAGTGTCACAGGCTTATGTCATAAAACACCACATTTGGATTCTTGCTTTGTCAGGCTAAGGAGAGGGTAAAATCCCCCTCGAATTTATGCTGGATAAATACTCCAGACAGATGGGCCAGTCCTGCACAGACACCCAGTATTCCCTGGCTCAGTAGATGCAAAGGAACCGAACAGAAAAAACTCATGGGTTTCCAAGTGCCAGGAAACACCACAGTTAGGTAAATGAAGAAGAGGGGCTACTGAGCTAGCTAGTACTGCACCTCCAGGGGTAAATGCACAGATGGGCTCCTGACCAGCTTCCAGGCTTGAGCAGCTGCTGACACAGAAGTAAGAGTGGCAGGAAGAACAGAAATAACATCTGGAGAAGTTTCCTGGCAGAAGATTGTGAGGATTCAGACAGCCAAACCCACAATTTGCCAACCAAGGTAATTTGCACAGGTTATCCAGTGAAGAGAACTTGTCCTGTGATGCAATAGGGGAGGAAAAGAATCCTCCTTCCTTCCTCCCTCTTCCACTGAAAAGGACTTGTCTCCCTACCATCACGGTTGATGCTTCCAGTAGCAACTCATTACTGGAGAGCATAACAGCTCCATACTGTGTGAGCACACAATGAAGCAATCTGATGCACCGTGTGTTAGCATCAGGGATTTGTAACCTCACATTGCTGAGCAGTGGGAAAGGGCATGGAAGGGATTTCTCACAGTTGAGATTCTGCTCCAAAAGTATTAAAAAAAAAAAAAAACCTTTCCTAAAAAAAAAAAAAGCTTTCCTATTCTGAGTTCCACTAAGAAATCTCAAAAGGAGTGGAAAAAGATACTCTGACATCCACATTCCACCCAGACATCTCTGCATGGAATTATTCAGTACAGAAGTGCTGCTTGAAGCCACGGAAAACAAAAACACACTGCAATTTGACTGTTTTCCCATGCTAAAAATGAAGGATGCCCTTATCTGTTCTAAGGGTATCAGTCCCCAAGGGTATCAAGATCTCTTCAAGATTATCAGGAATTTAACTGTGCATCAAACTGAAAACAGGCTCTGAAATTTAGAATAAATTACTTCCAAATGTGACAGAACTAACTCTTCTACCAAGCCAGCCTTACTGGCATCTCGGCATGGTTAAAAACTGTGACAGTTTAGAATTACTGCTATTTTTGCCTTTATCATTTAGAAGTGCACTTCTAAATAATAGAACTTCTCCATAGGAAGAATGGATTTTACTGTATTTTACTGTAGAGTATTTCACGTTGAACTGCTTTTTTACAATGCAATTGCTCACCATTTTTAATGATAATTTGCTAACAACCTTCTGCTGCACTGATAGAAGGAGAGAGAAGAAAGAAGGAAGGGGATAAAAAGTACATTAAAATAGTTTGATAGAAGATCATAAGCATTAAGTAACCTGAGTTCAAACTTCAGTAGCTGGAGGGTGTTGAAACAACAGCTTAGGATACCTAAGTATGCCAACTCTGCATTTAAAAATAATATGCCTGGATCTTTTGAATTTAATGTGTGAAAGTCCTGTAGGATAACAAGAAGTTTGAGAATAACTGCTATAATTGGGTACTATAATTGAAATTTTCAGTTTATGATGACCTTCAGCATCTCTGCTGAGCACCCCATAATTCTGCAGCAGAACAAAAACTGTATCTGCAGTATCACTCTGCAGCCTGTCTCACATTTCTTACGGAGGCAGAACACAGATCTGTAGTCAGTGAAGAGTACTTAGGAGCCTGTAGTTCACAGCCTGGTCTCCACCACAATTCAGGTCAGTTACTCATGCTGTACCCACCAGCTTAACATCAGCCTCTCAGGAAAAACAAACACAACAGTCCTCTTCAGGTAACTCCTTAGGAAGAGAGCACAGGTTAATTTGACCATAGGAATAAAATAAAATTGGTCAGTAGAGTTGCATATCACAGATATTATGTACAAGCAACAGTTTATAACCACATGTTTTTCGAGGCAATTTTTCACTGAAAACTGCATTAGTCAGTTCTGTGTGGGACACCCACAATTAAAACGACTTTCAATATCCCATGGTTTTTATTAGGTCTGACTTTTGAAAGATTAACAGCACTGCAAGAGCTACACCTGCTCTGAAACAGCCTTACTTCTGCAGAGCAGTACTGTCCATACCTGCAGTAGGATAGGTGGAACTTGGGCTGGGTGAAATCCCACACCAATTCTTTTGTGAAATATGCACATATATTACTACTTGTCTGAGCACTATTAATGCCTCTTCTCATACTTAGATCCCTAACCAGGGGCCTAGCTACAGCACCATACAGCAATACAGATTGTAAACAGCTGCCAGGAAAAACAAACAAACAAACAAAAAAATCCACCTGAAAAATCAAAGGGGAGTAAGCCCAAACACTACAGCACTTTTATCTCTTTTCCCTGTGGATTCCCAAGGGGAGGTTACACACCACTCTGCCTTCAAAAGTAATTGATGCAACTTGAAGTTTTCTGCTCCCAGCCGTCCTTTCCAATAGCGAGCTGCAGGAGGGCAAGATACTGCTGTACATCAAGATTGAAATCCGTGCATCCAAGTTATGGCAGTTTTATCCTGACTGACAGAAGAATGTAAATCCAGATCCCATGAATGACAGAAATGGACTGATGCCAGGGCACAGCTCCTCATCATTTCTAAATCCTAACTAATGAATAAGTAATACAACACGAATCCTGCTGTGGTATCTTGCAATGCATTGTTTGTGTTGTCTGAAATACACTGAATAGGATTATTTGACTCTTGCTTTCGTCAGTCTCTCACAAAAATTATGTTTCTCCAGGGGGTCCTTCAAATGGCCACATTTCCAATAATGCACTCAGGAGCTCTCCAGAACAAAAGAAGATGAAGCCACAAAGCTTTCCCACAAATGGCCATCAACATATCCCTGCTATTCCATCAGATATCAATACAAAGGATTTATGAACAAATTCTGTCAGAACTGATGCCCCTCCTCATCTTGATTCAGCCAGGTAAAAGCAGAGAGGCAGTTACATTTGCTCACTGTTGCAAAGCCTTGTATCTTTCTTTTTAAAAATCAAACCTCAAATGTTAGAGATGCTCAGTCAGCTACTGAAAAACACTGCCCTGACCTATGCCTACCAGCAGCTGATGTCTCTTGCAGACACTAATAATTAGCATGAACATAGATGAAAACACTTAACAAGGTGAAAAATACTGTTTTGAGATCCCAGCACAAGGTTCATTACCTTATAATCATTACAGCTACTGAGACTTTCAGATCCTCATGCAACTGTGCAGCTGGTGCAGAATGCATGGCGATGTCATGCCCAGCTGATTCCTGGTGATTAGTCCCTTGCAGTGGTCCTGTTGCTTCCCCAGCAGCAGCCTGTTTCCTCCACCTGTCCTGCCACAACATTTTAGAAGACATTCCCAGTTACAGAGTGAGGAAGGAATGAGCTTGTTGGGAAATCAAAGGAATATTTGGCATTGTCCTGATTCAGAAGATGGGAATTAAATTTACAATTAGGATGGCAGTCAAACAACTCCAAACCACAAGTTAAAACAGAGGAAAAATAAACTTTCAAGTGAAAACTTCCATTGTAGATATGCACTTCCACACAGCTCTTTCTGAAAAGCTTATCTTAGTACCGTACCATGACCACCACAATGACAGATGACACACAGCTCAGAGCCCAAATGCTTGTGGTTCAGCCACTGATGGCAATCCCTGCTTCCCAACTACTGCCAAGCACTGGCAGCAACAGCTACACCAAACACTTTTCTGAAAATAGCCTCGCCAATCTCTGCAGTTTTCACAGGCAGATGAGAGAACTGAGGAAGCAGAGAGGCAGGCTGCCTGGTCACAGCTAAGGAGTGAACCATCCAATTGCTGTACACATTGGATAAGACTTTTCCCCTTTTGTCAGAAGTTTGCATTGCTCAATCACTTTCTGATCTTGTTTTGCTTTAAAAATGGAGTGTTTCCCTACAAGTGGAAACAAGAAAATTAATGAACACAGCATGATCCAGTTGTGATACAGCTGCCCAGAGAGGCTGTGGATGCCCCATCCCTGAAAGTGTTCAAGGCCAGATTGGTGGGGCCCTGGGCAGCCTGGTCTAGCATTAAATGTGGAGGTTGGTGGCCCTGCATGTGGCAGGGGGGTTGGAGATTCATGATCCTTGAGGTCCCTTCCAACCCTGGCCATTCTGTGATTCTGTGATTCTGTGAGATCACAGTAATGTGGGAGACAAGAGAAACTAGATCCTTGTCTATGCTTAGAGCAAAAGGAATTGTCTACCTCTTGGTCTCAATGTACACAAGGCTCTAGGGCTGGAAAAAGGAGAGGGCGTGGGTAACCCAAAACCCAGGAACGACAATCACATTAAGTTGGCTCAGCCAACCACCTGATTTAGACCCAGGGCCTTTCAGTACTTAAAGGGAGTGTAGGAGGTAGACTCACCTTCTACACAGCCTGATAGTGATAGGACAAGGGCGAATGGTTTTAAACTCAAAGAGGGGAGATTTTGGTTAGATGTTAGAAGAAAATTCTTTACTCAAAAAGTAAGGAGTCGCTGGCACAGGCTGCCTGGGGAAGCTGTAGATGTACCACTCCTAGAGGTGCTCAGGACCAGGCAAAAGAGAAGGTGCAGAGGTATCTTGCCAATGTCTATTAGTGCCAATAAATTATGAGAAGATCCCTTCCAACCCAAGCCATTCTATGATCCTATCAATCTATGAATAGCCCCCTGCAGACTACACTGATCTCTGAAATTAGTAACAAGCCTCTATTGCTAAAATTAGGAGCAGAGACTCTTATTACTGTAACATACTTTGTCAATAACCCAGAGAAGGGATGTATTTTTAGCTGTGCATTTCAGGCGACTCTTGATTTAAAACAAAACTGTCACACATACACACTAACATTTCATCAATGAACAAAATTTGTGACACAATAGTGTCCTGCATTTAAAGTTTACAGGAAAATACTTTTTGACTTAGTCAAAATGTGTAAAAGGTTATTCAAGAAAAAAATCTGCTGCATAGGAACATACATTTTTCTGTCACTAGTGTTTAAAGATGAAGATTGTAGTAAGTACACAAATCCTAACATGCAAAGAATTTGGTGCCCACCTCCAGTACAGGCAGGTCTTATACCTCTGAAAAGACACTATTCCAGTGGTCCTGTCTCCTGTCTAGAGGTAATAGAAATCCTCCAAGCAAAAGAAAATATACTTTTGTTACCTTGAAAACAGACTTAATAGTGTAACATGCTAACACCAGGACTTTTGGCATCATCACCACCACTTCAACACATCCATGACCTCATTAAGGTTGCAGCTTCTTGTCTGAGAACCAGCCTACTCGAGATGAAGGACCTGCTTGGTATATATGTTGGTATTTGGAAGAGAGGAGCAGAGCCATGGGATCTCTCTTGAGCCATTCCCTATGCTATCTCTACCCAAACATGAGAGTTTCTGGCCCCCACAAAATCCCTTGTCACAGGCACCCTGACTCCATGTACTTTTGTTATCGTGCCTTCCAATCACCCAGTCCTTCTTGGTGACATCAGCAATTTGGTATCCATCACTTTTCACTTGCTGGTTCTCTTCAGGATACAGTGTGCTGTCAGCCTTAGGCATGTACTGTTCAGGGTGCTTGAGTGATTTGGAAAAATGAGTGGATAATGGTAAAGCTTCAAAGCTATCTGGGATATTCAAAATAAAGGCCGAATGTTGCAAAAGGACCTTCCAAGGCTGAAGAAAAGTAAGAAAAAAGGAAATGTGAAGTCATATGCATGGCGAAAAACAATCCTAACTTTACACACATGATCAAGGACCAGTATCACATCACCTCTTAGTACCATTAAGATCAAATTAACAAAGGCAAACTCAAAACTAAGCAAACCTTCCACACTTCCTCTTCCTGCTGTCAAATAAGTCATAACTAACATATAAGCGAAAAAAACAGCATAAAGTGGATTATAAAACACAGCAATACCATTTCCAGACCCAGGAATAAACCAGTGGGTGAGGCACACATTGGCCCAACCTCTTACAACCGCTCGTATTTTTTCACCCAGTAACCCTTATGAACAAACCCAACACTCCTCAACGCTCTTCCTTCCTGTACTTCTTCTCCACTACATTTCCCAGTTAAAGCCACACTGGTACATACTGAACAGGAATTATTTGCAGACCCTAACCAATACAAAACATTAACTGTGGGAGGTTCTTCTGCAGCCCCTCTCTGCATTTCACATGAGGTTTTGAAAAGTGTCTGTAAAGCCACCTTTCCTATTTTGCTTACACGCACAAAGAATGTACAGCAATCTTTCATTTTCATTTCTCAATTATCTATTTTCTGCAGCCTGTAAATGACTACATTAAGACACATTCAGCCAAGAACATCTAGCTAATGCATGGATTCAAGTTGTAAAATTGGCACTGCTGTAAACGTTATTTCACAAGTACTGTTCAGCCAGCAGAGCCATACAAAAAGAGCAGGTTTACCCTTTTCTTGATGATGCAGATATAATTTAAAGAAAATAATTTGAACACTTAAAAATAAGTGTTATTTTTCAAAAGATAACCCTGAGATAGCAAAAGGCAAGTTCTTAAAGGAGTTTGTAGAGATTTAGCTGTGCATTTCCTGCTGTTATTAGCAAAAATCACATGGTTGAATCTCTGCATAATGCTTTGAAATTACAGCTGTTAATGTGCTCGTACAGAAAAGATGTGATGATGGAAGGGGATCTCATAGCCAGCTGTCACATCTCTGCAAGACTGAGGGAATCGTTTCACGATCAGGCTCCATCCTGAGCCACAAAAACAGGTAGAAAATTGTGACTCTTATCTTAGCAGATCTAGAAGAATTTTTGAGGTCAACCATTTAGTTTTACTTTTAATAACCAAATCAGAGCTACAGTTCCTAAGAAGAGCTGCATCAGACTAATGAAACTGCATTGATTAGGACTAAGGAATGGCCTTTACATTCCAACACCAGTGAGGGGTCTCAGCAGAAGCAATCTCTTAGGAGTACACATCTCCAACTCTCTGTTACACCCTGCAAAAGGATCACACCAAGGCCTCGTGATTTCAGTCAACAGGAGTTATTCTGCTGCACTGCAGCTCCTTTTAGCAGGCTAGTGATGAACAGCAGATCTGAAATCACCTGTAGTTAGCCCTGTCTCTTTGGTGAGGAAATTCACAGGAAACTGATAAAATAGTTTGTGCAGACAGCGAAAACAAAATATTTCTGCAAGCAACCCTTGAACTTCCATTGTGCCTGCTTCAGGAATAACCTGTGATATAAATAAGACAAGCCTACCATGCTCCAAGTACTCTGGCATGTTAAAACACAGTAATCCCTTCCAGTGCATAATAATTGAGAACAAGCTTGACAGCCACAGCAATTGATAGAATAGGGATGCCCATTCTCCTCTGCTCAGTTAGCTTTCAAGAGGAAGAAATATCATGAAGTACCTCTGAAACCACTGAAAATGTGTTTAATGGGATAACCTAAATTATTGTACAGTTATTTTCAGTAATATCATTGGAAATTCAAACCAAACAGAAATAAACATAGCTAGTTAAGCTTTGTCCTGCTGAAAACCTAGGACAGGAATACAAATCATGCAGCAAATGTCAGAATAGATGCTCAGGGTCCAACTACAGATTTATCCACCCTTGTATTTTACTTTCAGGGTTAATCATAAATTTTACTTACTCTTTCCTCAAGTAGAACTATAGCATGTTTATTTGCCTGATACACAGTCCTGGAATCAGTTGCTAAAGGATTTCTAGAAGCTGTATCTGGACCCTCAGGCTTCTTGTTACTGACAGAAACTCTCCCCCTGAACCTGTCAGTTTCTTTTTTAAATCCATTTCCAGCCTCCACAACAGCCTCTGGCAACATTCTGCAATTATTATTATGAGATGTTTGAAAAAATCACTTCGTTTTTCGTTTGTTTCAAGCACATTCATATTATTGCATCAGTGACATCTTCCAGTCTCTTTATGTAGGAAGTGGCAGATCACCTCCCCTCTCACCTCCACAGCAGCAGTGACATTGCACACCTCTGCCCTAACTTCATCCCCACACTCCTTCAGCTGTCTTGCTCTATATAAACTCTACTGCAACACACCATCTTCCGTGTTTCTGATGAGGTCTTTGCAATACTCTGAGCTCTCACTCCCCTGTACCCTGTTCTCTCTTCACTATTCATGTTATTAATGAACCAAGCATTGCATTTCCTTTATTTGGGCATAAAACTCAGCTTCTCAGTCTCAATAAACCACTCCTGATAGCTGAGAGAAGACAGTTTACTCCCAAAGCCTGACCCACAGAGCAGCACTGAAAAGCTTTAGGGGCACAAATTCATTCCAGAAAGGGAACACATGAAATCTGTTCCTTGCCTTTCCCCAAAAGAGATAAGGGGAGCTTTTTGGGGGTCATGCCACCCTGCTACAGAATGGTGTGATTTCAGAGGAGCTGTACTTCAATCATATGGGTTACCGCCAGTACTCAAGAGTTTTTACAAAAATATCCAAGGAACGTAATTTTTTTCCAGCAATTCTCCAATGACTGTGTTACCCCTGAGTAAAAGAGGCTGGTGACCTCAGGAGGCAACACTGCAATCAAACTCAAAAAAGGTTGGGCTGCATTTGTTTCTTCAAATTAGACAGTGCTTGTTAGACAAGATTGGATACAAGGCTTAGAGACAAGCTTGTTCTAAGCAAACAGGTGAACACTAACTCACCTAAAGGCTGTATCCAACTGGTTGGATGGCGGGCAGTGAGAACAGTCAAACTGCTGATCTCCGCAAAACTGAAGCAGAAGAGCTTCCTTTTATTTGAATGACTGCAGGAAGGTCTGTTGAAGCATCATTTAGTACAGAATCAGGACTCACCACCTTAATATTAGGAGGAAACCTAATATTAAGAAACAATTTTGCTTCTACATTTAACATAAGTCGGAAAGAATTCTATCAAAATTAATGTGTAGTTTCTTTAATAAATTGCTTGAACAGTTACCTGCAAGGGAAGTTTTTTTTAAGAGCAGTTTAGAAATGGAGTCTTTGCATTCAAGCAGACACCTCAGCTTCACTGTTCCTAATTTCCCAGAATCAGGTAGATGATATCTGAACATCAACACTGCTTTGAACAACAAAGCAGTGGACGAATTTTCTTCCAGCTCCGTGATTCTGAAACATAGAGAAACTATAGGCAACTATAATGAGTGAACCCACGACAGTTCTGGCACTGTATTATTTAGATGAGAACATGCTGCTTGAATAGTCAGCATCTATCACGTGGCAAATGTAAAATACTAAATATCAATACTCTGTGATCAAGTCATGCAAGAAATGTTCCTATTATGTGCAAAGCGCCGGCATCTTTTACTGTGCCACTCATTCATACAGGTCATGCAAAAATATAGAAATATAAAGTATAGTACTTAACACATTAGTAATCAAGTGACAAACTGGTGTCTTAATAGAAATGTAAAACCTTAAAAATGATCGCTCACATTTAGTGGTAGATTTTTTAACATCGTAAGTCACTGACAGGAAAGCATGGAAAAAGGAAAATGCAAAATTTCACTTGGCATCTCAGCTCAGCCACGGTTCCTCCACTGATTGAAACAGAAGGCTGTCATGGCCAGCTAGAATTTTATGGAAAATTGACCCAGCATTATTTCTTCAAGAGCAGGAGCTTCAAAGAAAATAACCAAAGGCATCACATTCAAGTGCAGCAACTGCCATTTCTCTCCCCACAAAAAGCACTCAAACAAATAGCAATATTAGCTGCAGTAAGTTTCAGATGCGTACATAATAAGAACGTAGAAGATGAATGTTGTTTACATAAGTATAGTAAAGAATTCATCAATGCAAATTGCACGTAGATCATTTTACTAATACAGTCAAACTTTAATATTTACCAGTGCAAATAGCTCCGCAACAGCCAGGTGGATCTGCAGGGCAGCTGCTTCACAGAAATAATACCTGCAGTTTCTGAGTCCTTCTCAGTTTAGTATATAAATTCATACAGGGTGAATATGGCAAGTTCCAGTGGTTACTTTAATCTGCGTGTGCAAGGTTTCTGCCTTAACTTTGATATAGTCATGGGCATAAGTAGACAAGCTGAACTAGTCTAACAGCAGCTGGAGGAGAATCATACCTACCTTATAGCATATACCCACAAGCTTTGTGTTTTTAAGTACAAATGCACTCTTCATTCAGGCTTTGCACTGCTGAGGGGGACACATATAATGTTTCCTTCAGTTTCTGTGTACATGTGTAAATACAAAAAGGTGTAGCACAACCTGAGCTCATTTTACAGCTGATGCTGAAGCCATTCTTACCACGCACAGTTCAGAAAGACTTAAAAAGCATCCTGATCCCTAGATGGTGCTATTTACTGCAGTAATCACAGCTTATTGCCAGCACTGCCAGCATGTCAGGGACAAAGAGTATTTCTTTGTTCAAAATTGTATAACTTGAATACAGATAGAAAAAATGTTTTTCAGTTTATTTATATTTGCCTCATGGCTTGAACTTGAGGCCCATCTCATTTGCTGCCTGTAAGAGGAGCAATACTCTTGGTATTGCAATGGTGCAAATGAAACCACTGGCATGACATCTGGCAGCTTGAGTTTGCTTGCATCTCACCCCTAAGGTTTAGGTCAACATCACTGTAAGAGAGGCCAGGGAAACGGCACTGAGGGAAGATGCATTGGAACTGGCTTGCTTTCTGGCTTCCTCAAAGGGCATGAATGAGTGATTCTGTACAACTCGTGAACTCTCCCAGGGCAGGACACAAAATTCACCAGGGTTGGAAGGAGTTCTTCAGTGAGTTTGAAAAGAGTTCTGCAGGGGACCTGCTGGGTTCTGCTCTTTCTCCTTAAGATGGAAATGTGCTCATCACTTGCTACACAAAGAGAAAAACAGCATTTTTCACTTCCTCAGATACTGTAGTGAATAAATAGAATGGTGTAAATAAATGATTAAACATTTACTGCGCTTTTTCCGAGTCTCTGACTTTATAAAATGGTGGCATAGCTGCCTAATTGCTTAAGCACTGGGGTTCCTACAAATGCAGCATTTGAGCATCTCCCAAATATCAGTGTTTCTCTGGAACTACCTGTTTGGGTTTCTTTTTTTCTTTTTTTTTTATGGCTTCAGAAAGCGATTAGATTGACAGCACAGACTAGTAACTGTCTTACTACAGACAGATGCACTGCACATATCTTTTCCAATACACTTCACATCAGATGCTCCAGGCATGAATTTCTTAAATAGAAAAAGGCAACTGTGATGATCTGTCGACAAAATTTTAGGTAATGTTGTGATAAACAACTGCCCACTGGAGACTAACTGCCAAGCTGGCAATCTTAATTTTAAAACTAACCATACATAAATTCTTTAAGCCGCTGGACTATATAAAGAGGTTTCACAGATCTCTGTTCTGGCCTTTTCTCAGACATGCAATTTGTCTTTGCACATTGGCATTTCCTAAGAATCTAGCCTGACATTTTGAAAACCTCCTGAAGGTTTCTCACTGGAGATGAGAACCCCCCACATTCTGCAAGCACGTTTGAAAACTTCAGGTTAAGTTTTAAACTTGTCACCATGTATAGAACTCTTGATGAGAGCCATTTAAAATTTTCTGAAGGAAAAGATGTCAATGATAAGCCCACGAGGATGCCAAAGGACTGAATTTGAGGAGAGAGAATACCACGTTAAGAAGGTAGAGGCAAGGATGATCTTTGCAAGGAAGAAGGAGGGAGTCCTTCACGGGAACTATACGGGTTTTCTCCAGAGAAAAGCTCAGAGAGAAGTCACAGATGATCGTCCATTTATTGCCTCCTGGTTTGTGCAGTGTGTGTGGGAGAAGGGATGGACAGAGGCTAACAAAAGCCTTGTTACCTGGTTGGCACATCACAAGCCTCACTGATCAAAAAAAAAATTTAAATTTCAGGAGGAAATTAAATGGCACATCTCTGACCCAATGATTAACCCCCAACAAATTTCAATTTCCTGCTACAGAGAGTCAGGGCACGAAGCCTCCCCGAAGGAAAAGGCACCAGGGTTTTAGCAGGGCTGAACATTTTGAGTCTCAGCTTCACTCTTAATTATGGTGGAGCTTTTCTGGCTCTGCGTAAAAATAAAGGCAAACTCTGCTCCCACTTCCCCAGACAATCAGCAAGATTCTCTCTCTCAATGGCCCAAGTCATGGGAAAAATGATCACAGAGAGTAAGAACTCACCACTGGAAGCCTTAGGCAACATTATCAGATGCTGCTGTCAGCTGTCCCAGAGTAAGTCACTGGCTGGAGCCATTTGCACCTGGACACACACACAACTCACAGCAGCTCTAAGCCCTCTGAGAAGCCAGGAACAACGCAACAATATTTGCACACTGAGAAGACTTACTAAATATTGTGATACTGATTAACACTCGACAGTAAGAGAGCATTTAAGTGTAAGCAGGTCACTAAGGAGCCCAAATTTTAAATAGAATACTGTATCAAATAGCCTTCTTGCAAGTTATATCGGCAAAGAAGCTGAAAATACAAGAGAGCTATTTCTGATGAAAAGAAGTAACTGATACTTTTCAGTTTGATCCTTTAGGAGCTATTTTAGATGCTGTTATCCACATCTTTGGGTGAAATTCTGGACTTTAAAGAAATGCTATGATTATTCATTGCTAAATGACAATGGAGTTTCTCCGTAATTGCACATTACATGCATCCACATTAATAGAAGATAATGTCATTAAGGCTGTTACTGTAATGAATAACAAATACAGAACGTGGGTCCAGAGATCATTTTCCTAATCAGAAGTATCAGACCTCAGGAACTTTCAGAGAACAGGGCTATTAAAATGTAAATAGTTTCTTTGAAATTTAAATTACCATTTTCAAAAACAGATGTTCTCCTTGATCATTCCCTGCATAGATTTCCAAAAATTGTACTCGCGACTGCAAACTGAAACTCAACTGGGTATCAGCCTCAGAAACTCTTCTCACTTTAAATGAACAGTCTCATTAGAATACATTGCTACATTTTATCAGCTTGCAAATGGCAATATTAGAGTTGGTCACTTTTGATCAGGCAGCTTAAAACTGAAATATAAGAAGTTAGATTGTCATGCACGCCTGCTTCTCCAGTCCAGGTTGAACGCATATGCTGAGATGGCTGGAGCTGCTCTGGAAAACCAGACAGAATGTCACACGTACCTGAGAGCAGTACACATCCCTTTGAAGCCAACGGAGTTGAAAGCTGCACAACACTGACATTATTCTTCATCTCTTCAGCTAGATGCTAGATGTCAAGAAGAAAATTTTCTATTGCCAGAAGACAGAGTAGGTTCAAGTTAAGGTCACTGTGGTTAGAAAGAAGTCCTAGAAGCAAAAATTGCGTCGCGTATGACTGGGACACATGTAACACAGCTCAGTTGGACAAGCAGGTGTACTCGAGCTTAAGAGGCTACAAGTTGGGAACAATGCTTGCTATGCTCTCTGCATACAAACAACGGATGCTAAAAATCCTGTTCAAGGAGCTTTAATTTTATAAAGTGTCTGAAGACCTGCTAAAACGTGGCACATGGATTCTGAAGGTCACACCAAGACATGACTATGGTTTCCTGTTACTTTCAGTTAATTCTGTGTGTTCTGTATAATCTGTTCAGCTATAGTCTTCTTTCAAGTTTCCCTTCCATTAAGTGCTGCCTTTCCTCAGACATCACTAATTACCATGTTCTGAGGCACTCCATCAGGAGTGAGCGCACTGCTTAGCTTCCCAACGGAGCTCCCGGTGACCTCAGTGCCATCAACATTCCCACTCCATGCAGCACAGACATTTCTGTCCTACACATCATGTTTGCTTTACAGGAGAAAGGTCTGACATGGGTCCACAAACACCACGTTCTTGTGCCCTAAAAATAACTTGGACCCCAGTCTCCATGGTAACAGATACCACCAGTAAGCCCTAGCAAGTCTTGGTTATTTTTACTGACAAGATGAAGAGGAAAACCATACGGCTTTTATGAAATCTCTCATTACTGCCAGTCTTACAGCTCCTTTAATCCTCAGTTAATGGTATGCAGTAAAGGGTGTTTAAATACCACGATCCTTCCTGTGCTTTCATATTATAATGCTGGAAATGCAAAGAACAATTCCCTTATATGTTTCTTGCCATTAAAAACTGAGGCACGCATCTGACTTGACTTTGCATATAGGCTCACTTCACAGTGCAGCATAAAAGTCTCCAACTTGTACCTGAGACCAGCTTGCTGCTCAAGGTGTAATGCCTCATGAAGGTCACTGGGCATAAGACAAACGCTATCCCCCAAAAAAACTCCCTTCAGATTTTTTTTTTTCTGCTGGTGACCCCCCCAGGGCTGAATCATTCATTCCCTCCAGCACAAGTTTGCCATTTCCTTAGCTCCTCTGAGTGCCTGTCAGCAAAGCGCTGTGATTTCAGAGGCGAGGCAATGCCCTGACTGTCTCCTAACAAACACAGGAGGCTCGCTGCCCCCCCAGTAACACCCCCCACTTTCTCAACCACTGGGCAGCAGCACATCTCACAGGTCAGACATTATGCCAGCACGATAAAGGTGAAGAGCTTCTATCCACTCACACCATGAAGTCTTGGCCAATGCAATTTGGATATGCTGGAACCAGTATATGCTGGGTACAGCTCACTGCTTGATACTGCAACGTTTCCCTTCTGCTTTATAGCACGCTCCTCTCAGACAGCAGCACAAATGGCATCTGCTACTCAGCTACACGTTGCCCAGGCAGTATCCCTGCAATGTCAGTCTCCTCTGGAGACATCTCCCCCAGAATGGCCTATGGTAAAATTGCCGAGGGCAGGAGAAGGCACGGCATGAATCTAGCCACACAGCATTTGCCCTCGGAAGGAAATGTAACGATCCAAACACTGAGGAGCCATTAATTCCTAATTTTAGATCTCCAGCTCAAGTTTAATAAAAGATCTCAGGCTATGCTACATAATTTATATGGCATTCACAGGCCTCTGCGTAAAGTTCTCCTCAGCTTTAAAGGTACAGCAATGAATCCTGAGGTAAGAGTCACTGAGAACAACTATTTGGGGCCTCTCTGGACTTCCTGAAGAATTGAAAACCCAAAGATCTTTGAAGAGTCGTTAAAGAAAGAAAACTAAAAGGAAGGAAAATTGAAAATTGCCTTTCTTTCTTTCTTTTTTTTTTTTGAAAAACATGACTCACTTGTGCATGAGAAGAAGAACAGCGAAACAAAAAAAACAACTCACAAACAACATAAAATGACCTACAAGATTTTATCAGCCCCTCTTCTGTTTTGTCTGTTGCATTTATTTAGGCTATAAATTCCAAAGAGTAAATACTTTTTTTTTTGCCTCTCCCAACATCATATCAGCTCCCAACAACTAAGTATGGCAGAATCTCTCTTCTTCAGACTCTCCTGGATTAAATAAAAACAGCACAAGAAGTAGACTTTATCTTTATGCTCCCATCTCGACAAAAATACAGTCCTTAGAACCACTTACTTGATATCTTTTTTGTATGTAATGCTACTCATTTTTATGGCTGTAGAATTCCAGCTTCAAAACAACATAAAACAAAACAAACCAAAAATCCACAGAAGTATTGACTCTTTGCTTCCACGTCAACAAGTGGGCTCTATTGTTTACTTTCTTTAGAAAATAGCTTAAAACTCAGCTACCAAGTATACAGCAAGGCAGATGTATTGATCAATGCCTTCCAGACTGGCAGCCAAGGGAAGAACAGAGATATTGTAAATGCTGTTTGAATAAATACTTATTAAAATAAACTTTCAGTGGTAAATTGAAATGCTTAGATGAGGGCTGTCATATTTGCCGTAAGTCCATTTCCATGACAAGCAATGCTGGACTTTCTGACTTGAATTCAGTTAATGATAGTCCACATGGCTTTTAATCTAAGTGCCTCATTTATCATTTCTGTATTATCTAAAGGTGCAGTCAAAAGCAAGAGAAGAGATGCCACTAAAGCAGATGTGTTATATATTGTCCTTTTAATGTATGCTCAGCTTATTAACTTTGATTGGTGTCCTGGTGTGGGTCAGATTCAAAGCGATTAATTTTGTAACCCTTTTCCTAATGTGCGCCAGACCCCTCATTCACTTTATGATACTTTGTAGAAAATAAAGAATTACTCCTTGGCATGTTTTATTGTTTTTCTTTTTTTTAAATGCCTTCTTTTGCTATGCTCTCTGGTCAAGAGGTTTGGCACAGTTAAGGGGAGAGTATCCATCCTACTGCAGGGATGGCAAGAAGGAACGGGTATTTATTTCATGAATGTTTAACAGATATTTTTTGTGGGACTTTCCAGACGAATCTTGAGAGAAATTGCAAGAAGTCATCAGCTTGGTTACTTGAGTTGACTACACTACCCTGCTTGTAATGGTCAGATGACTTCTGGGCCTGGAACACCTCCCTCGTTGATATTTAAACTGTTTGGATCATCAGCTCTGCCACCTTTTAATAACGTTGTCCAAACTATACCATTATAATCTTTCATCTCATTTTCAGTGACTTGAGCATGACTTAGTTTGTGCCTGTGTTTCAGGTGAGTGCTTTGGCAAATTGATTTGACATGGGCATTGTAGTTTGTAAGAACATAGGATTATAGAATCATAGAACCACCAAGGTTGCAAAAGACCTCCAATGTCTTCCAGTCCAACCGTCCACCTACCACCAATATTTCTTCACTAAACTATGTCCCGTAGTACCATACCTAAATGTTTCTTGAACACCTCCAGAGACGGTGATTCAGCCTCCTCCCTGAGCAGCCCATTCCAGCAGCTGATCATGCTCAAAGAAGAGATCTAGAATACATCAGCAAATTAAATTTCACTTCATGTTCTTCCATGTTAAAAAAATCCCTCCTCACGTTTCAAACCAAGAATTACGAACTGACAAACAAAACATTATTAGGGGCCAGTTTTCAGCTATCTTATTTTTTCACAACATCAGTGTTTCTTAAAACCCCAGAGATGTAGGTGATTGCACCTAAGAACAAGCAAAGACACCTGAATACTTGGTTTATACCCAGCTGACCACATGTTGCATAAATACTGCAATCATAGAGGCAGACAGTCACGTCTCAGCATCGCATCCTAGGCAGTCCAGTTTTAAACATGCAAATCTTTATTACACAGTTAAGAACAACAGATGCAGTCTTAAACTTGACAGGTATATATTCAGGCAAAGTCAAAAAAAGGACAAAAAGGAGAGAGAGATATTCAACAGGGAAGGGTGGATGTTCATTGTAAAATAAAGGGTGACACGAGCCTCCCAGGTTTCTCGAGCTGAAAGTACACACAAGACATATTCCTTGCCACCTGCTCATATCTAGGCACAAAAATGAGGACAGGAGTCAGTACACCTTGACGGCACCATCTTGTAATGCCTCAAAGGAGTAGGTTGTTCTCAGACTTCCCTCTGACAGTAATTGTCATGCTAGAGACTGACTTTATAATTATCTTACGCTCTTTTTTCCCCTCCTCATCTAACCACAGACAAAAAACTGGCTGTTGATTAGAACTTTATTCAAGCATCCCTTGGTATCCAACTCATCCGAAGCATGAGGAGGTAATTTAATTTTCATTCTTCCAATCTCACAAGCTACCCTCCTGAGGACAGTAGAAAAGGAAACTGTCTGTGGCTCTCAGCTGTTTTCCTTATTAACTTAATGACGAAATAAATAGATAAATGAATAAATAATTAAATAAACAAATAAATGAGAGATTAAATACGAACAACTGCTTGCCCCAGTCTGATTCTCATTTTCTTATGCTTTCTTTGCACCTAGAACACTACTTTCCACTTGGTTACCAGTCCGTTGAATGTGCCCTTTGTTATGCAGAAGTACCAGCAGACCCCAGCTAGTCACTGAAACACCACACACATTACCGACAGTTGGGTGGAGAAGTCATAAACCCTTGTTTTAATGAAGAGAAAGTAGCACCTTTGGTGGGAAGATGGAGGAAATACCAACAAAATCAAACCACATAAAATGCTGGTTCAAACTCAGTCAGCAGTTACAGGATCTGACTGTCCCAGATTCATCCAGAAAACAACCCCCCCAGATATCTCAAGCCATTAAATAACTGGAAGTAATGGTGAAAGAGCAGTGAGGACACAAAACTGCTTTCATATATATTTGACTGTACAAGAAGAACATTTTACCTGTGGAACTTTTTCAGCAAATCCATTCCATGTGGACATGCAAAACAGATTTGCTTTTATGACCGTGGAATCAAAAAGGTGTTTGTAGGAAAGAAAGGGCCATGAGCTATGTATGCTGTTCAATCCTGTAGGCTGTGCCAAATCCTGCTGTAGCCAAGCAGGCTATGCTTAAAATTATTTTTTTCAGTTCTCAAAAAGATGGAAAGATGTTTGTTCCAAATGACTGAGTGAAGCTTCTAAACTGAAAGCTGTACCATAGGGAAGATCGTAATCCTCTTATTGAAATACCATTCTTAGGATTTGCAAAAACTCTGTCGGAAGGCATATATAAGGTCACTGCTTGATTAATGCAAATTGTGGTGGTTTTTTCTGCTCTAAAATTGCTGCAGTAACTTCAGAACAGTGCATTATCGTCTATGATTACAAAAATTGAACTGTGTTTCGGTGCCTTCTGGGTTTCAAGCACTAACTGACAAGACCATGCAAGTAAACATTAATCAGCAAAAAGCAACTGCTGCTGAAGTAGACTTGAAGTGCTCTTGACTTAAGATGTAAATAGCATCTGAGGTGACAGATCTGATCTGTACCGATAATTAGAATTGTGCATGTTTATAGAAGAGTCAGAGACATCTTCATGACACCACTGGCTTAATAAGGGATTTAATATTTGTTTCAAGTTTTGGAAAGCAAATAAGAACTTCAAAAAAATACACAAAGACTAAGTATCCGCAGAGAGAATAAACTGAGGCCTTCTAAAAGCACCTTTGAGATCAGCAGGCTAACCTTAATTGAATTTTGATTTTTAAGCCAGACCTGCAACTCTTAGAAAGTTGTCTAACACCCATGCGTTTGGTTCACTCTACCACAACATTTGTCCATCTCTTTTACAAAATAGACCAACTACCAACTCTTTAATGAACAGAGTAATCAACTAACCAGCTAATTATCATGAAAACAAAAATCCCATACGTCTTTATGTTCTGTAACAGAGGCTATTTCCTGATATTAGTCATTGACAAAAATCTCAGTTTGATGGTATAAGAAACTGCCTTCTCCCCTTCAGGAGAATGAATGCAGACTTCTGAAAAAAAAAAAAATTCAGCACCAATTAACCTAAAAAGAAAATGTCTGTTCAAAAAGGCTAGCTTGAACATACTATTATGAGGAAATTAATTTCCTGAAATTTATAGCCTCTTGTAAAACCTGTAGATGCACATCATGGCTTAGATTAACTTTATTTTAAAGTGATATTGCACAGAATGAAGGAGTTGTAGTTCCTTTAATATCTTTTGGGCTTGGTGCTTAGCATTAACCAGGTTTTATGGACAGAAAGAATAGCCAACTAATTTAATCTCTAGTCACTCACCTCATCGTTGGTGACTGCTTAGTATGAAGTGAATTAATAACATTATTAAAAACTTCAAATGACAAAGCAGTAGAAACACATATGTTTTAATTTCCCTTCTAGCTGCAAATTACAGCTGCTACACAATGGCTGGCTCTCTCTAAGCTGACATTTTCTATTATCCATACATTCTCCCTCCAAAACACATACTGCCTTAATTTACACTTAGAGCTCTGTTAAACGCCACAAGGTTTGATGTTGCTTGCAAGGTCCCAGCCGGCCAACGACTCAGCCCCTGCTCTGCAGTGACTGCTGTTTCAAAACTATGCGTATTGAGACATTTCTTTCCAAATGTGCATTTCTGACAAATTTATTTCAATTATTTTCTCACACTGGACACCTCATTCCTTTTCCAGCCTCGATGTACTTGCTCATCAGGAACTAGATGCAAACCTTAGACAGTGAATATCTGTAACACCTTAGTGGTATAATTGAGAATACAGAAACTTGGTAGATTTTTTTGGAGCATGTATCATTTCTAAGTACTTATTCTGCAAAGGCACAACATGCCATGAAAACAGCTAAGTTCCCAAGCGTTTGCAGTAACAGTTTGAACCTCAGTCCCTGGCAATGCCAGGTGTGAGCTTCTGATGAATCATCTAGTGCTTTTGTTGCTGATTACAACAAGATCAAGATTTCATATGAATGCTGGTTGGTTAATGTGATTTAAAATGTGAACAGAATGATGAGCTATTACATCACTTAGCAAGTTACCTTGCAATAAGGTCACCCCACAATCTTAATCTATCTTCAGTTGTGAAAATTCTGTCTCATCCCAGGGCAACTGCCCATGGGGACTTCATGTCTTTGTTAAGGAGGACAACTAGAAGTAATAATTACCCTGCGATTTAACGGAAGTCCCTCGGAACCTGTATCATAATTCCCACAACAGGATGCCTGCTGTGCTTGGCACTTTTTGTGCATGGATAATTCAAGCTTTTGGAAGCTGGCAGGCCAGAGAGATGGACAGTGGGCAAGCAGGGAAAGCCACAGAGCAGTGAAGGCCACACAACACCTTGGTGCAGACGTGCAAAGAAAACAGAAGTGGAGTCAAGCTCCACAGATGGGGATTTGTCAGGCTAGGCCATAGTCGTTCAACAGTCCTTCAAAGGCTCGCAGCCAGGGGAGGCCTCTCCTTTCATTTCCTTACTTCAAGGACTTAAGCAATACTAGCCTTTATATACAAACGCTACTAAGAGCTTGAGAACACAAAACACTGCGAGGCAATTCTTGAAGGTTTTATGAATCCTTTAAGAGCAGAACACAAAGATCTATCAGAGCAGGCACCTTGCCAGATTAATGAGAAACCTGTGTCTGTAGCTCAGTAAGGCACTTCAGCAGGATCTGGTTGCCATTAAATGAAATACAGTGCACACTGTATAGAAAGTCTGACAATAAATATATTCCCATTCAAGAACAAATTGCAATATAATAACAAAATTTAACAATTTCCATGGCAAAAAAAAAAACCTATTTCCTAGCTTATGCAATCACCAACATTTTACTAAATATATAAGACTACTTAACGCAGTGCTTTCTAGTTTACACTTGAGAATTCCAGGCATTTTCACCAACAACAGATGTGACACATGAGATTTAAGCTGTCTGACTAGCACAGCAGCACGGTGATGGCAACAGTAAAAACGTCAAGGAGCACTGCATCATGTTCTCCCTCCTTTGGCTACTGACTTGGTGTGCTGATGCCCCAGCTGAGGCCTGCGTCCCTGTTTGTGTGGAAAAGCAGAGCTGTCTGCAGACACACAGTGATGCCCACAGCTTGGCATGGGCCTGTTTGTACAATGATGGCACCAACTGGAAGGAGCTTAGCAGCATAGGTCTGCCAAGGGGAAATTGTGGCAGCACACGGCCTCCCTCCACCAGGCATATCAGCTAGAGCTACATGCGATGGATATGGCCTCTTCAGTAAGATTTCATTCAACAGAAAATGAACACATGCCAGCACTCCTATTCAGTGCTTGGTATGGTGTTCGTGCTAACTGACGGGACAGTGAAAGTATCAGTAAACACCATTGAGAACAATCTTTTGCCTAAAAAGTAAGTCTGGGTCCAAACAGAGCCAGTCGCATGAAGACCACAGAGCATCAGTCTTAAGAATTTTCCTAATAGATTTCAAATGAGATTCAGCTTGTCTCGGATTTGACACTGTCAGCTTTGGCACTGACAGCTGAAAGCACGGCACATCAATCAGTATTACCAAAAATGTTGACTATCTAAAAGGAAGTTGGGCAGACACTTCTGTGCTTCATTTATGGTGCAGTTCTCAGAATTACATCTGAAGTTCAGAAAAAGTCTACTGGCAGAATTTTTTGGTGTCTTAGTTTCAGCTGTTTTTCTTCAGTGTCTGGTATGATGCCATGTTTTGATTTTAGGAGAAAAGCGATGTTAGTAACACACTAATGTTTCTAGCTGTTGCTGAGTAGTTCTGTACAGAGTCAAGGATGTTTTAGTTTTCTCAGCTTCTCCCACAGCTATGCTAAAAAAGAAAAATAATAGCTCCAGGTGGAATAAATAAAGATTCACTGGACAGAATGTATGCCTCTCTCCATCCCTCCTGGATACTAAAACTTCCACCTCTGAGCAAATAGTATTCCTTCTACAGGAACCTTTGGTCCTCAGAAACAGGGTTAGATGGAGGCCTGCAGCAGTCCAACCGACAGCATGCTCTGTGTACTTGTAAATTTGGGCAACCGTTCCTGGACTGGTTACAACGTGAGCACTGTTTACAAGCTCCTGCTGCTGTATCCAGCTCCCTCCTCCCCAAGGACAGCGTGCTGGATCTGGGACAGGCGGGAGTGTATGCATGACACACACGCTGTCATTTACACTAACACAGACTTGAAAGAAGATCTCCTTGAACCAGAGGGGCTTAGCTTGTACAGGTAAAGATACTCTGGATGCAGACTATTGGACTATATACAGTCTGAGTGTATATAAATATCACAGAATGAGGTACATATAGGGTCTCATTGCTCTGCACAGCTATGACTAGGCAGAACCTGTTTCATCCTTCTGCAATCTCTTTGGCTGGCCTGGCTCTGAGGAGCTCATCCAGGAGCACCTTCTGAAGTTAGGTCCTCAAACCTCTGCCACTCTTAACCCTATCCTTGTCAAAGCATTCACATGCTTTAGACAAGCATTTAATGGGCTTCAGTCGCAGGCTGGATCAGCAAGTCACCTTACTTAGAGAAATTCAGCTAACAGGTAGGCTACCTGTATTGACCGGTGGCTTCATCATCACTTCTTGTATTCCTTTTATTCCATAAAAAGTACGTCTAGAGAAAACAAAAGACTGCAGTAATATTAAATCATTGGTCTTCAGTATGGTAAAAGCTTTAATGGCAAGCACTGCTGAAAGATTTGGAGAAATAACAGGATTTTTGCTTGCACAGTTTAGTGTTCCATATTTCAGCCTGACAGAGAGATAAGAAAATAGAAAAGACAGTAAAAGGTAAACAGAAAGCTCAGAGGAAAGTTAACTTACATTTTTGTTCTGATGAGACTGACACCCAGGAAGAAAGAAATTTAAATACCCTTTCTTAAAGATACTATTTGTATGTGCTGCAGGCACACAGTGTCAACTGGAATGGGATCTTTTGTTCAACCTGGAGAAAAGAAGGCTGCAGGGTGACCTCATTGCAGCATTTCAATACCTAAAGGGAGCCTACAGAGGGGAGGGGAATCAACTCTTTGAAAGGCTAGATAACTGTAGGATAAGGGGAAACGGTTTTAAGTTGAGGAAGGGGAGATTTAGGTTGGACATCAGGGGGAAATTCTTTACAGAGAGAGTGGTGAGGTGCTGGAACAGCTGCCCAGAGAGGCTGTGGATGCCCCATCCCTGGAGGTGTTCAAGGCCGGACTGGATGGGGCCCTGGGCAGCCTGGTCTAGCATTAAATTAGGAGGTTGGTGGCCCTGCATGTGGCAGAGGGCTTGGAGTTTCATGATCCTTGAGGTCCCTTCCAACCCTGGTCATTCTGTGATTCTGTGTGATTAGAGATTGTTCAGATTTGGGGATTTCTGCATCTTGTTAGCTGCCTTCTGTGTCAAGCATGCTGCGGCCACACAACTCATCCTGAGTACTTGTAACACAATTTTCTTTAAATATATATATCCCCTTTTCTTTCCATTGCTCACCAACAGGAGTTCAGGAATACGTTGCACACCTGCCATTTGCTATGAAACACAAGCTAATATACTTTATACACGGTGTAGTCAGTAGCAAGCAGTATAGCAAGTCATACATAACCACGATGAACCATTCCTAATAAAATCAGCCAGTGTTCTGCTAATCCAAAACAAATGGAAACGTCTTTCAGGATCAGTTTGTTACTCATAATGCTGAGAGGGCATCAGAACACTCAGAATATTCACGGCACAAAAACTACAGGTGAAATTACTGATTTCATGACTGTGCTGTCACACTTCTAAAGAATTAAACATCAATGAAGTGGATCAAATGCCTTTTATCAAAAGCATTAAAAATAAAAATGTTTGTGATATTTGATAAGTCATCAGAAAAGGTCAAGTGTTTCATGCAAAACAAACAGTTATTAACAAGTCTTATGCCAGACTGTAGCTATTCACATTTAAAGATAATGCAGTAGGGTAGGTCTCTTCCTTTATTACAAATGTTCAGTTTTGTTAAAACCTTTTTGTCCTGGTTACTGCATCTTTGGGCTTCTCTCAGCTGTCTCCATTAAAACACAAAAAAACCTGGCTGCTTTGGATTTGCTGCTTTCTCTAAGCTGGATGAACTAAACACGTCCTATCTGGCAACAAGTGAGAAATGATGTACAGTCTCAGAAAGCCACAGTGAGATTATATGGTGGGACTCGAGACAACCACACACCATGGGCAGTGGGCTCTGGGGTCACTGCAACACCTACACCCGTCCTCCTGCCATTCTGAGTTTACCCAATAGAAACAGCCAGTTAGACCTATATCCAAACAAAGTGCAAGTTGGTGTTTGGCATGCACTTAGACCTAGAGCACACTAAGGCTACAGCAGCAGCAAACAGCCAGCAAGCATAGCCTGTATCTGCCACTCCACAGCCACAGCATAGTGCAAATGGACATCCAGGCTGGACACTCTGGTGCTGTGAAGCCCTAAGACCCCCTTGGGACAGAGAACCCCTGCAGCTCATGAAGTTTTGGGGTTGATCTGAAGCAGCAAAAAGGGACTTGCTGAGTCTGAGCTGAGCCACCCACATCAGCAGTTCTGTGCCATATATACCAAAGGAAAGCTGTAAACTCTGTGTCAGTGACATTTTCAGTGTTATGCAGTTTGAGTCACCAGTTATTTCTTCTCTCCCTTGTTTATTGCCTCAATAACCCACGAAGGAAAGGTGAAAGGCCAACAATGGAAATACTGAATATTAAAAAGGTTAAAGTATACGATTATAAGTGCATTAAAAGTTTATAGTTCTGCTACTGACTATGCTGGGGATATAAATGATGTTGTCTTGTTCTCATGACAACAGAGAGAAAGCAGGACAAAGAAATCTCTTCTTGTGGCAAAGACTAAGGGGAATCAAGTGTCGCAAATTTAACTCTTTCTGTTTATAATCTGCAGGTTGGATATCTCCTGAGATAAATCAGAAGTGCAGCTGGGATGAGAGGTTTAAATAGCCTTTAGTGACACTTCAGACTATTGATCATCTCATGTATATTGTTCAAATTTTGAATGTTTTTGGATATCTGAATGTCAGATTACCTACCCGCGGTGGTTAAAGAGGATTAATACCTATCTTTCTGATACAACAGATAATGCATTCCCATTTGTCTTTTTGACCATTTTATTTTTACGGGGGCACAGACAAGCCGTTTGAGGTACTGAGTTCAAAAGGCACTCTATATCCGAAGCATCTGACACTCAACGAGGAACAAAGCCTGCAAGAAGTGCTACATAAAAGGACACAGAATAGCAGGACTGTGTTATTATTACTATTAATCACTCACCCAAGAAAGTATGTTGAAGTAAATAATCTAAACTACCCCTCCCTCTCCCCCCCCCCCCCCAAAAAAAGGATCTTATTTCCTATAGACAGAAAAATCAGTTAATTTATGTGAAAGTCATATTGAACTTTAAAATTATCTGAATCTGACGTTCTAAATTTTACAAAAAATTCTTCTTGTTGTAAAAGAGCCCAGAAACAAAAATACCTCTAAGACTACCATAAGATTACTTAAGAGTTTTGCCATCTCCATTTATTTATACATTTAAAATATTTAATAACAATTTCATTTGTATTTCAAGTAGCAACATGATGTACGCATACCAAAATAGCTGAAAAATGGTAAACAACTCATCTCAGATTTTGATCAAGTACCTGAATGCCACATGATATTCTGACCAAGCTAACTCTATTCGATGTCATATAAAATGGATTGCAGATAACAAAAAGAATTACAGAATTCATTTTCAGTGAAAAACCATACTGCAGTGCGAGGTCTGCAATGATAAGCTGATGCTAATCAATGTATTTTATTCCACCATGATTCACTGAAAGGTCAGCAAGTGGTAGATGGTGCAAGAGATGCAAAATATAAATTCTGGGAAGTTGTGCAGAGCAATTTGATTATTTAGAACGATAGACCCAATGAAAGCTATTCATTTAAATCACAAAGCATTTTAGCCCTAAACTGTATTTTAGCCCTGCTGTGTACTTAACACCATAAGACACACTGAGAAGACACTATGCATTAGAGAGCTGTTAAGTTGATTCTAAGAGTAATGATGTCCTGAGAGTGAATAGCAGATGAATGTTCCTGCCCCAAAATGCTGCTGGAGGACTGGTATGATCACAGGTATATAAAGCAGTGGCAGAGAGGAACTGATAGATTTTTAGACTTATATATAGCAGAGTTCAAACAGCTATCAAAATACTACATCAACTTTTCATGCCCACATTTTCAAAATAGACTTTTTAAGTAAGTGAGAAAATTTCAAAGGCTGTGGAAAAGCCTTTGGAAAGCAAAGTAATTTGGAAAAGACAAGAAGATAGATCAGCCTGAGGGAAAAAATATCTAATACTCAAAACCCCCAATTTGGTCAAAGAAAGTAGAACAAGAAAATTTAGGAGAAAGTTGTCCCTGACAAATTCAAACTCTCCTTCAACACTGAGGGTAATTAATGGTTAGAAAAAGAACAAAAAAAGAGAAAGCTTTGCTAAATTCATGTCATCTCACCAGGAGACTGTGCTGGTTTTGGCAGAAGCAGGACAGGGGAGGGACAGAGCAGAGTCTAATCATGACTAGAAAATGCATTATACAGAGCATATGTTTCAAGAGCCTATTCTAATTTTCAACATAAATGAAAAAATACATTCACTGAAGACAGGGATTATATAAGACAAGTATTACGTGGGGGATCTTAATGATCTTAACTACACTTTTTATTTTTTAATGAAGGTTTGGGCAGTGCACTGCTGTTTCAGGAGCCATCAGAGACAGCTACACATCAAGCTCTTGTCTCCCCACAAAAAATAAACTGTAAGATGCACCCTGACTCCTAACAACATTGCTCACTTTCAATCCAAATGACTGCCAGCAGCAGAGGAAAAGTCACTGAAATTTAGTTGGAGCTAATTTAGTCAGATGTTAGACAAAGGTCGGAGAAGCTGGAGTGCACAGATCTTTTAACTTCCTGCTCATCATCCATTATTTTAATATTTGAAGCAATTCGAACTGCCACCACTCTTTGGCTCTTGCACAGCCTCTTCCATGCCACTACACCAAAATTATATGGGATAAACCTCCCACTCCAGCCAAGTTTCACCCTTAAAAACATGAAAAGCCCAGTTTTAGTTGCACCTTGAGGAGCACCGTACAGCAGGATGTGGTCTCTCACGTGAAGTACTGTGGTAAAGCCTCTTGTTCCCAGAGGGGACCCATGGCCTCAGCCATCCGAGGGATGGGCATCTCCTCTGAACGGGTACTGACTGCTCACAGACCCACGAGGATGAACAGATAACTAACTGCACACAGCAGACTTTTCCACTGCCGTCATGTTTCGTGACATTTTGTAACACCCCCGAGGTCTCAGTGTGTCTCTGCCTATGTTGGCCCCACCAGCAGCATAGATTATCATTTGCCCTCACCAAAATGGCTGCCGCCACACGAAGCTGCCAGACCCTGCGCAATTCTGAGCTCCACTTTGTGTGCAGGACGAGCAATACTCCTCAGCTAGGAAGGCTCGTTGGCACTGCATTTGATTAACACTACCCTCCAAGCAAGCATATTTTAGGCTTAAAGCATAACAGATCGGAGTCTTTCTGCTGCTCTCAGGCTCTGCATCTCTCCCAGCTCCTCCCACCATGGCCTGCATGCCAGCAACACCTCTCAGGACTGACTCCCCCGCCCCAAACAGCCACACAGAATTCAGTTCTTTCAAAACCTCATTCAAAAGCTCCTGCCCTCCCATTTGAAATGAGTTAATCTATATTGATGCTCATTGTCATTGGGAGTTGCACGGTATCTTCCAACGGAAGGAACTTCACTTATGCACAGGTTCCATGTGTGAAAACAAGGATTCTTTTCAACATGAACCTGAGAGGCAGAACAGTGCCAACTGCTTATTACAGGGCAGTGATTCCAGTGGATTCACCTTGCTCCTTCAAAGAGGACTGTTTAGGAAACCGGATGAGATGTATCATGACTCAGTTCTGAGGAGAGAAAATAAAGTAACCCTGAGCAGTATCCCGAGCAGCTATCTCTACCATAACACTGTGGCAGACATAATATCAACTTTATATTACTGAACTGTGAGAGGTATGCAATCAAAAATTGCATTGTAATACCCACAAAACTAAAAACATCTAAAATGAAATACAGATATAAATAGAAAGCTCCACAGATTTTGCTGCCAGTTTAGTTAAAAAAAAATAAAAAAATGAGTCATTGCATATTTTAGTGAAGGATTTTTCTGATAAGATCTTTACAAAAAATGCTGTTGATGTAGCAGTCACACTTGCAAACATTTCCTTCAGGTAGCTGATGTGCTTGAATCATGACTTTGCTTCTCAGAAAGTGAAAATAGTTCAATAAAAGGAAAAAATGAAAGTAAAATAACATTTTGAGAGAAAAACGTTCCCTGCTCATAATACTAAGCTGCACAGAAATCCCTGCATTTTTGTCTTATTTTTTTAAACATCAAACATGCTTTTCTTTATCTGAGGTTTTTGACAGGAGAAGAAGGAAGAAGTGCAAATCAGAGAATTTGTTTTGCCTGGAGTGATCAGACAGGTGTATTCAAACCCATGAACGTCTCCAGAAGTGTTACATACTGAATGTTCCATGCAATGCTTTCTTGCCAGAGCAACGCACAGTTACAGAAAAAAGAAGCAGGTTCACACAGCACATCCTTACTGGTTGGTCTACCCCAGCCACTGAAACAAAGAGAGAACAGCATGGCTTTAGCTGTTCCCCCTCTATATCCCTGCTGGCTGACTCTGTCATGCTGCACTGGAAACAGAAGAGGGGACAGAAATTCTCATTGAAATTCCCTACACCACTGTATCTGGAAGTCTGGATCAGCTGGTGCCCATTTTCATCCTTCGTACGCTATTTTCTCTTTGAATTTAACCAGGAGATGGCAGAGACTTCTCAACTGAAGGTAAGTGAAAGGCAAGCTCAATTTTAGGCATAGTTTTATGCTTGTTTAAAGGAATGAAAAAGGAATAATTCTTGGGCATGTTGAATCAGCAAGCAGCATAGATGAGAGTTCTGTTTGCTATGCCAGCTGGAAGAATAAAATTTTGGCACAAATTATGTTCAGCTCACTCTCTTTAATAAAGCACATTTACAGAGGGCTGAGAATATAGGCATCATTCACAAAGCTCTCCTCACCCACAGTCCATCAGAGGTCTACAACTGTCCCTCGGATTGTTTTTTGAAACATAAAGAACCTCATCATACAAAGCACCCACTCATCACTGGTTCTGACAGATGAAAGTCTGAGGAGTCTAAACTGTATGACCTAGTGAGTGATTGCAAGCTCAGAGTGAGAAACGGAAGACTCATGTATGGATTTACAGGGCAGAAGTAGGCCTGCTTTCTTTGGAAGCATGTAGTTGTGTAACAGGCCTTATAAGTTTATGGCTGAATGAGCACAGAAAAGATGCACAGGTTTACAGTGCCTAAGAAGGAAGCTTTCAAGCATAAAAATGCGCAAAAACACAAGTTTTCTTCAGTTGTGTCAGTGACACAGCACCTGCTGCTAAAACAAGTGCTTGTTTTTGTCACCAATTGTTTGGTATGCTGTAACAGCGATAGATGAGCACTTATCATCAGCATTTTAAGCTGCTCATTATAGGAGTCTGTCCCATTCGTGCTGCACTGTGTCATTTTAATTAGTGTCCTGCTGCTCTGTCAAGCATATTAAAACACCAGTTACAAGTTTTTCCATTTACTCTTTACCTGAAGTTATACTGTGCACACAACACAGGGATTGGCTATGAGGTTGCAACCTACAATTTGTGTGCCATGTAAGGGATGATTATGTCCAGAGGATAGCTCTGAAGAAGGATATAATTCTCAAGTGAAAAGCAGACACCAAATCTTTCTTTACCAATGAAGAAACACATACAAGTTTCACATAAGTCAACTGTTGGTATATTTAAATGAATGCTATCTTTTGAATTTTTCTCCCTGCCTTAGAAATGCAATGGCTCTGCCTGAAAAGAGAGAAATAGGATTGTTTGAAAACGGTGGTTACTGTTGAACACATGCAACAAACTTTTGCCTCAGTCTTGACTATTTCCTGCTCATTTGGATTTACGTTCCTCAAACACAGTCAAGAGACCCTCTAAGAAACCATTAACAGCTATGGGCTGGGGAGGGACTTCCTAAAGGTCAAGATGTAAGCCATGCTTCTGTAAATCTTGCCTCTTCTTGCTCAGACACTACCTTATGTCCTCTATTTCCAGTGGCTGATTCTAACCAAACCAAAAGCAGCTTTCAACTTTTCTTTGTCAACAGCATACTCTTGAGAATACAAGCTCTTAGCAGCACATAAGTTCCCATTTCCCAACATCTCTTTGTGGTGAAATCAAGAAGTGTTTGCAAGCCTGAAACACAACACAGCGTTTCCCTATTGTGACAAATGTTTTCTCTTGATGTTATTAACTAGAGCCTTCAAAGACCATTATTACAAAACACCTAACAAATGTTACACTGTCAAACTAGGGGAAAAGGTGAACTGGAAGGAAACCCCTTGAAGATACTTTACATAGCACTGTCAATATAAATTTGTATGTATTTTCTGAAAGCAGAGTACTTGGCACCACGGATGCTTTTCCACTGTTCTCTTTAGGAGTTAACCTGAAACACACGATGTCTTTAAAGGTGATTTTCATAGCATGGGAGCTATTGATTACAGATCTACAACCAGCCCTTACAAGAAAACGAGCATGTGTGGTCATTCCAGGTGTCACTCCAGACAGCAGCCACCTACTGTAAGTGTCCCACATGGACAGCAGTGTCTGCTGCTCTGTTAGAGGTCTGCCATCAAAGCAGCATGCTGAAGAGCAGCTCAGGGCTGCCCTGCTGGGCAGTCAGTGTGTGGCTGCTTAGACTTTGGAGCTGCCTACCATCACTTTGCAGCAGCAGACACCCACCAGGGAGCACAGAGCGGGTCCAGGCACCGGTGCTGCTTCTTAGCAAAACAGGCAAGTCTGCACAACGTGTGGGCTGCCATAGTTTAGACACCTCCAGTGCCAGTGACCACTAAAGCTAACTAAGCTATCTAACTTGCTAGATACTTTCCTCTGTTTACAAAACAGAGTAAGCTACCCACCACGTAGCCACTTTCAGGGCTTCTTAAGTGCATCAGTGTATAGAGTTAGCATCCACATCCTGGCTCACGGACTGGATGCTTGTAAACAGAGGCATAACACCCAGTCAGGAATTATATTTACTTCCCACCTTGTATGAAGATCAAAAGCAGCACAGCTCATTCAATGTGGCATATAAAACAGGGTTTTACTGCATCCCGATCCATTCTTTTGTCCAGCATCTTATAACCTTCCTGTTGTGGATTATACCCCCTTCTGTGTTGAACACTCCTCTCACCGTGGATTTTTACAGCTTCTGTGGTATTCAGAACAGAGGAAAAAATTAAATATTGATAATTCAGCTTATTGTATTAATGACATTTGAAAAAATCTCCTGTGCTAACCATTACAAATGCATGTAACTGTTGCAATGATGAGTTATTCCTATGTATATTCTCCAAATATTTTTCTCCTGCTGAAAGTTTTAGCAGAAGAAATGTTAGAATAGCAACAAAGCACACACCAGTGTGTCATTTCAGCCAGAAACACCCCCAGGCTATCTCCAGCAGCACATACGTGGAAAGATCAGCTGCAAAAGCAAGTTCATCGCTATCATTCTGAGGTCAGATAGCTGCAAATCCTGGAACTCAACTCTGCAAATATCCAGGGCAAGTTTTGTGGAAACATAACTCTGCAGGAAATGAAAACTGGAAAGAAGAGATACAGCAGACTACATCGCTAATTTAAAAAGTTTTTTTTTGTGATAGCACTGTAACTGCTAGCATTTTGGACACTTGGCATCAGCCTGGGCTTAACTTTCAGTTCTAAGGCCAGTCTGTCTGTGTCTTCAAAAAAAAGTCATATAATATGAAGCTACACTCACAAACTTACTGCAAAGCATGCTATATAAGAACCTATAAAAAGAATAAATATGATCTGATGTATTTGTAGAGCACACCTGCATGACAACATACCTAACCAAGTGTGACAACTGCTGGAGAGATGACATGAGGAATCATCAGTCATTAGGCTTTTTCTGCACAACATTCAAGATTAGGCATCAAAGGGTGTCTAATCACCATTGTGTCACATGCTTTTTATTAAACTATTCTCTACCTACTGAAACTGTGTGCTCACACAGAGCTCAGGGACAGGCTTCCAGAGCACTGCTCTCATTCTTAGTGCAACCAGAAGCCATAAGAAAGCTTCCTGAGCCTTGTTTCTCCTCATTTCTTTCAGCTGCCTTCTCCATTTAGGCTGGAGGTTTTGAGGAAAGGACTGCGTTCTAAGTTTTCACATCCCTTTAATGCAGTCTTGGGTTAACAAGTTCTTTAAAAATACCTTACAAAAATTCTCTACTGATCATTCACTTTATAACTACACTTAACAGAGCACAATATTTTGGTATGTGCATTTTGCTAACCTTAATTCCAGTTGACAAGAAAAACTTTCAAAATACAACTTTCTATTTGCACAACTCTGTCAAAGAAATACATATTGTGGTGACGTGTAAATTGATAAATGATCCAAAGCGAAGAGGCTGTTCAACAGCAGGCTTATTGAAAAATTCACCTCTGAGTGAACTGAAATCAAAACAAATAGATATATACTTGTGAAAGGTATACAATTGCTGCACTTTGAAACCTTATTTGACAGCTCCTAGAAAGCTGATGTATGTGTAACCATGAGGTTTTATGAGAATAGCGGGCTGTGGCTGGTGGTGAGAAGAGTGAGGTGGGAAGGGATGGGCTGCATGTCCAGCATCCACAGTGCAGAACAGCATGATTTACTGCTGGAACTCAGATGAGTCCAATTCCCCCCAGTAAACAACCACCATCTCACAGAGTGCTGCCACCCAACATGGCCTCTTCATCAACTTGTACCAACAGTGATACAAATCGGGCCCTTGGGATTGACAAGAGATCCAGTTCAGAATTCAACATTCCAAATAGTTCAGGATGGAAAAAAAAAAAAGAAAAAAAAAAAAAAAGGTTTTTGCTGATCTTCAAAAAAGAAAATGACAAAAGTGATGGGTTCTGGTGGCAGACTGTTTACAGACACAACACTGACCGGACTCCAGAGTCAGCATTTGAATGCTTCCTTCATAAACACCAGGAAATAATCATTATAGATCAGGGGAACTCCAGATATATTGATGCAGAAGATATCTGCAGGTCTATTCATGCCACAAAGCTACCAGAACACACCGTAATACTTGCTGTGATTCCATGCACATCTGCTGATTGAGACTTCTGTTCTTACCCTTCACAAGGCAGGCTTTGATAGGGAATGTCTTCTTCCGTAAATTATGTATTTTATATACTAGCTATGATTGCTTTGTAAATTACAGGCACTTCTACTTCCTCAAATTGTAAATGAATCCTTCACGTAAAGCATACATTTCCTTCTGTAAAAAATGTATTGATGAGATAGTAGTTGCAGTTGATTGGGTAGTCTTGTTTTCAACAATGTATTAGAAAAGCATTTAAAATAGAGGATCTGTGATCTAGCTAGTCCTTTGAGAATAAGCAGGACTATGGCTCTTCTCCAAGGTAGCAGCAATAGGACAAGAGGGAACAGCCTCGAGTTGCACCAGGGAAGGTTCAGGTTGGGTATTAGAAAAAATTTATTCGCAGAAAGAGTGGTTAAGCATTGGCACAGGCTGCCGGGAGGTGGTGGTGTCATCCTTTCCTGGAGGTGCTTAAGGATAGGTGTAGTACTTAGGGACATGGTTTAGTGGGCAGTATTGGTGGTAGGTGGATGGTTGGACTGGATGATCTTAAAGATCTTTTCCAACCTTCCATGATTCCATGAAAAATAACATGACCACACTTGTGGCATACTCTGGCACTGTGGATTAGCCCCTTGTAATGAAGGACAAAGGCTGAAAGAAGAAAAATACTACACAGTGTAAACCTGACACATTGAAAATTCTCATTTGTAACAATCTGAATTGCAAACCAGAGTCGTAAAGCAAAAGTATGCATTGCAGTACTGTATACATTTATTTTGCTACTTATGCTTAGACCCAAGCCTGATTTCTCATTAATGTTTCACTCTGCAGTTCATGCAAAGCAGTGATTCAGGAAGAAAATTGAATTTCTAAAAACAGTACTCTGGAGTTGAAGGTTTCAGGCTGAATTTTGGTAAGCTGGATGTCTTTCCCAACGAGTATTTCAATCTGGCACTAACATAAGGAACTGGCACAGGATGCCCAGAGAAGTTGTGGATGTCTCATCCCTGAACGTGTTCAAGGTCAGGTTGGATAATTTTTTGGGCAGACTGGTCTAGTGGGTGGCAACCACATTCACAGAAGGGGTTTGGAACTGAATGAACTGTGAGGACCCTTCCAACCCAAGCCATTTTATGATTCCATGAACTCACAAAAGAGAGAGATGTGTTGTTTCTATTTGTTATTGTCTTTTTATGACTATTATTATTTTTTATTTTTCTCCCTTATCTGGAAGCAATGCGTGTACAGTTGTCTTCTGAAGACTCTGCACTGTGCCTTTAACCCCTCAGCATATAGAAGATAATGCCACCTTCTCCAGGACTATGGTGAAACACTACTAGCACATTGCTTTGTGTGAAGAGTCCAGAACTAAATCATAAGTCTTCACATAGCCTCGAAGATGAGGATGAGATTGTGAAATATATTACTGCACTGGGAAGAAGAAGGAAGAGAAATTATGGTATCAAAATACTAAATTATATTAATTATTTGTGCACATGCAATAAGAAAACAAAGAAAGGGAAATAATAGTGTATATACTCAAAGTAGAAAGTCCCCCTTACCCCCCCAGGGCATCACAGCAAGGGTACCACGGATAATGAGGCATCTGCTGATCAATGAGATGCTCTCAGCCTGCTCATTTATGCATTAATGAAATGTGTGCAGCAGTTCACTGAGCTGATAAAGATTCCCACAGGGGACTAGGTCCAGGGGAAAACAAATGATCAAAATGAACAAAAGTGATTAGAGGAAGAAAAAAAGACAATGAAATGCAGCTAGGGGAGAAGCCAGACCCAACAGAGTCAGACTGTTCCTTTCATCTCTGTGTGCCACCCTTCTTCTCTGCCAACTCATAGGGGATAGAAAAGTAAACATCCCAACACGTAGATTTCAGGCTGTACACAGAAGAGCAGCCTGGATCTCACCCAACTTAAATCCTTTTAACAATGTCCTGCACAGTGGGTACTTCAGTATCAGAACACACTCCTTCTATCACTTACTGAGACAAAGAACATCAAAAGCCTGGCTCTAGCTTCAGAAACCACAAGCCAGTTGAGTGCATGCATAGCAGTACTGCCACTTGGGAAGCAGTCAGACAGGACTGAATGGCTAATGCCACTCTCTGCAATACAAACAGCATCAACCCAAGTCCCTGAAGCCAGAAAACTGCTGTGCAGAACGTTACACTCAGTCCAACAACAGGCACACCGCTCCCAAGGCCCCAGTGACTACAGCTGCCAGACTTAACAGTCCGTGTTCAGTACTGCATGGCTTCAGCTTGTTTTCTGTTCCCACCTCCTACAAAAGAAAGTCTTACAGCCTCCTCCAACTTCTAGAAGAGAAAAGCCACGTAGCATACGATGTTTCCAATGGCAGCATGGATTCTGGATCCACTGTGACACAAATACCTTTGTGCTGCATGTGATGGAATCATATTGCTGCATATGTGAGATGGGTTGCTTTGGAAACTGAGACATGATTAGAGATGGTAGACATATCTACTAATGGTAGACACAATAGAGATGTCATGACTTCTCACAGAGGAGGACAAGGTCAGTAATTTTGATCACTGTCTATGTTCCAGCTAGGTTTCTGCTTGTTTAATTTCATTCATTAGCTACTGCCTGTGTCAAGCAAGCAACAGTGCTGTGAAATATCATTTTACCACAACTATTCCAGCAGTGACTGGACTAATGATATACCAAAATAGTTTCCAAGTAATACATGGCAATAAAAAGCACCTTAGAAGCACATGACCTTGTTATACATTGGACTTGTTTCCGAATATCAAGGTGTCCCGAGGTTGTGCCCTAACCTGCAGCAAAAATTATCAGGGATGTACCCACCAGCATGTATAAATTGTATGTAACGCAGAATCATTTTCAGCAGAGCATAAAGATAACAAATCTGCATGTGGAGGTTGCCAAAAGCAGTACAATTCATTTCACAATAAATAGGAGAGAAGAGCAATGTTCCCCATCTCTTCTTGATGAAGCGTTTTACAGCACCGTAGGTGTACACATTATGCATTGAATTGTGTGGCTTGCTTTCTTTCTTAGAGAGCTGTGCTTTGAAATAAATAAAGCACATCACACATACAGAGATGAAACCAATTTCTGAACTGTATCCTGAATGAATATGTGCGGCTTCCCAAATGAGAGAAATGGATTGAGGGAAGTGGAAATCAGAATAGCCAGAGTTACAAGGAAGATGCTACTGGGACCAGCAAAGGGAGAATTTGCCTGACTCATCACAGAGACTTTCACAACTAAGTGAAAGTTAAGTAGCAGCTCCATTAATTCTTTATAGAGTTCACAAATCAATGTGAAATTTCATATGCTTTGCCGAGACATCTGCACCTTCATGTTTGGGAATATTTATGCACAGTTATATAGAGTGTGTAAGCATACAGAGAAAGATAAGGGCCCTTCTTCCCCATGCAGATTTGCATGAAGTCAAATAAAATTGATGTGGTATCTGGTAGGGAATGTAGGAGGATTCACAGAGCCATGCCACTGAACTTGTCAGCTAGAATACTTCATTCTGTTATTGGAAATCATTACGCTCACTTTCTAGAAGTCGCTTTGTATTTTGAGTGGTTTGTAAAGCAAATGGAAGTGCAAAAATGTGATGTATCTTGAGAATCAAACATTGGTTTCAGGTTCCTTATTAGGTTAATTATTCTTCCACCAGCAGCTGTATTTCTTCTTTACAAACTCTCTCAACACAGGTTTTTGTTATCACCTTCCATCAACAATCATATGTGGAGAACTAAAAATCTTGCTTTCCTCAACTAAAGTTGAGGAAATATTCACCATTTAGGGGACCACAGATAAGAAAATTTCCCTTATTCTTTTGGCTTCTCTGCTGCAAGTGTACACTTTTGTGTATACTTTTGTCTTCTCTTTAAATAAATACTGCCATAGCATCAGGGAGATATGGACAGTCAGTGGGAATGGCTAGGGAAATTTAGCACAAATTCAGCACTCTTACCTCCTACAGGGGAGCACATGATGAAGACATGGACTTTTCGCTTTAGGAAAGGTCCTTTTGTGTTTCAAGGCTACCAGTTGTGACCCCAGATCTTACACCAATCTGTACAGCTGTACTGCTTCTTGCAGGGGGATGGATACATACAGAACATATCTGCTTCATGACAGACAGCAACCCACACCAACCTGATTGCCCAGAGGAGCTCACCATCACACTGTGTTAACCCACAAAATCAGCAATGCAAGTTTGGGACTTTTCCACATACCTGCCAGGCAGTAACTTGAACTTGAGTGCTTGGTGCTCAGCTTTTCTTCAATTCAGGCCTCCCAGCTCAGAAGAACTGCAGTGCAGTCAGAGCTGTGGTCGTTCCCATGCTCATTTGAAGTGGGCTGGGGTTCTGGCTGAGATAAGAGTGCAGCAGGGTTTAAATCAGAGCAGAGCATGGTAATGACTAATACTGCCACTTCAAACCACACAACCTCCATTAATTTAATCATTACTGCAAGCAGAATCAGGACATTGAAAAATAAGTCACTTGAATTAGAATAAACTTCCCAAATTCTATGTTTCCATTTCTTTTTAATAAAGCTCTAGCTTGCTAAGAATATGCTGCAGCACAATGGAAAAATCTCATTTATAAAATAATGTAAAATCTATCTGGTGTGTGGGAAGAAGATAAGGGTTGTTTATCAACAGAAATAAAATGATTGAAATGGGAAATAAGATGCTGGATATCCTTCATTTGCAGACTGCACGGCTGCAATTAGCAACACAAAAAAGGTATTCACCATTTCAAAAAATCTTAGTGCACTGATGCATCTTGCTAAAACTATCTGCAGTGAGAGGCTCCGTCTTAGAATACAATTAATTTCAAACACAGCAAATTTGAAATTCATCTAAAGCATTTGTATTCTATATATTATGCATCGATTTCAACAATGTATATGTTCTGGATGCTTGCTCACAAGCATATATGTTTTATACTTCCCTGTGATAAGACTTCAGTCATTATTTTTTTTCTATTAAAAATCTATGTAGTTAATACCATTTTTTTTATTTGTTAGTTTCATTTATTTCAGCATGCATGGGCATTTATACATCTAGACACAATCATCATCTGAAGTGAGAATACAAAATAAAGCTTTTTTTCCTTAGCGTGCAAATTTAAAAACCTCTTTTCCACAATTTATTTTATAATTCCTTTTCTAACACATTGTACTCACATTTAGTATCGCTTCAGCTGAAGTGCAATGTAAATTTCTCACCAAAAGGCTTCATCTTCAGGAGGAATGTCTGTTTCCAGTCTGTACCTCCTATTTAGCATTTTTCAAATTAAATCTCTCTAGATGAATCCAGTATATTGCTCAGCAGTTATTGAAATTTATGAACATGTTTAAGCTTTTTCATACTGCTGTTAACCATTATGATTGCTTCCTTTAAATCTTTCATTTTATAGCTATCACTTTACCAGAATGCATTGGTGACATTGATGATTTTCTAAGATTACAACTGTGCCCATGCTTAACGTCTCAGACTAGAATTATGCCTTCAACTCCATTCCTTGGCTATGTGCTTTGACACCTGCTCCACTGAATCCCCAAAGTTCTATCACCAAACTGGCAGAAAGCACAAGTTTGGGGGACCACGGTCCATGGGGCAGATGGACCATGTACAAAAAAGCCCAGCAGCAATTGCTTTTACCAACTCCCAATCCATGTAACCACCCAACTGATGCAGGAATGCCAGCTCTGAGCCAAGGGAAATGTCTTCTTTTTGCACAAGGGACAACAACACTGAGGGAGAAGCACAGAAAACAAGGTATACCTGTGAGTGGAAAGTCCCAGTAAGCAGCCTTCCCTTGGGGGACAAGCAGGCAGGCTTGGCTTCTTCGAGAGCCAGCATCAGAGCTCCAAGCTGATATATAGCTCTTCTATTCCTTAACAAGTTAGTGCAATTGTGAGATGAAAGGTGACCAATCTGGGGGATTGTGTTGGCACTGATGTTCAAACTACAGTCTAAAGATCCTGAAGGGCTGTGAACCGTAGCTGAGGAAAGCCATCAGGACACTTAACATTCACTTCCCAGACACCTGCGCTACTCTCCTGAGAGACTTGATTTCTTGCCCATCCTTCCCAAACACAATGCACAAAAACACAGATATTGTAGGGAAAAAAAGGAATCATAAAGAACTTGCCTGCTAGGTGAAATGTCAGCATTTCTCTCACCACTAAGCTGCTTTGGCAACTGAGCAAGTTTCTTCAAACTCTGACAGAAAAGAGAAAGCAAGCTGAAAATAATTCTGTGATCGAGTGCGCAAGCAAGCTTGATCAGGCTTCAGGGTTGGAAAGAAGAAGGGCAGCCTTTACAAAGCACCCAGATTCCTGCTCAGAGGTGACCTTATCACTCTCTACGACTACCTGAAGGGAGCTTGTAGTGAGGTGGGGTTTGGCCTCTTCTCCCATGTAACTTCCAATTGGACTAGAGGGAATGGCCTCAAGTTGTGCCAAGTTGGACATTGGAACATACTTCTTCTCCAGGAGCATGGTCAGGCACTGGAATGGGCTGCTCAGGGAGGTGGTGGAGTCACCATTCCTGGAGGGGTTGAAGAAGCACAATGATGTTGTACTGTTTAGTGGAAAATGTTGATGGTAGGTGGACGGTTGGACTGGATGATCTTGGAGGTCTTTTCCAACCTTGGCGATTCTATGATTCTGCTTCTACTCTCACTCATATAGTCAAATCCAAAGCCAAAGACACAATGACAATTAACGCTTCCTATCCTCTTCCTTACCTCCTCTGGAGCTTTTTAACTGTATGTCCACAGGGTAGGGACCACCAGCACACAAACGCCAGTTAGTTGCTAATCCTGCAGTGCAAACCCATAGTCAGACCTTTCTGCATCTTTTAGATACAGTTTTTCATAGGTCCTGGCAAAAAAAAATAAAAAATAAAAAATAAAAAATAAAAAAGGAGCAAGGAAAAATTGTAGACAATTTAGCAGTGATTATTAATAGATTTTAATTTTTCTACATACTAAAGACATTTTACACCAGGAACATGCCATATTAGTTCATGTTCACCTAAACTGGCAGTGGCTGATAACACTTAAAAAAAACCCAAACCTTTGTATTCATACACCCCTGTATTGTCTGTACACTGTGCTTTCCTACAGTTAAAGAGTCATTTCAACTCTGAAATGAGGCACCTAGATGGACAATCTCACATTGAGCTGTAAATAAGCAAAGAAGCATGGCACCTGTCTGCTTACTCAAGAAAGGAGCTTTTTTTGCAGAGCGGAAAGCAACTACACCCCATCACAGCTTCAAGCAGGCATGGCTTAACCACAGCTTCAACCATGCAGCAAAAAATCAGAACCTCAGAACCTGAATTAACAGCTGAGTGCCTGAGAAAGCCACATATTGGCAAGATAAGGCAGAAGTCACACCAGAAATGCCAGCCAACAACTCAGAACACACTGCTTATACACACAATCCATGCATTTCTCCCAGCTTCCCATCCTGGCATCTCACTAGCCCTTATCTTACTGCTTTACTTTTCCTGCTTACAAACAGTGACAAATCAGAAGAAAAAAAAAAAAACCAACCAAGTCTCAAATTTATTTTCAAAAGACAAATTAAGTACTAGTGCAGCTGCTTGTCACATGAATGGCTAATGATTTTAAAACTGTACTATTTTTCACCGTAACAGCTTCCGTTTTTCATCTTATGGCATGGTTACCTGGTAAAAGCACTTTATAGGTCCTGATGTTTAATTAAAATAATTTTTACTAAGCTAGAAGCCTTTCCCCAGATTTCTTGCTGGGCTGAATATAATTGGCTGTAGCTCACTGAATGCAGCTCAGTGGGAAGCAGGGCAAAGGCACTGCCGAGACAGGGCAGAGCACAGCTGCTCTGTGCCACCCGCTTCGGGGTGCTGCTCATCCAGATGCTTTTAAAAGCACGAAGCTTTAGGGAAAAATCAACTGGCAGAAAGCACCAAAAATGTTAACAGCATATTATTTTTCCAGATGTGTTTTTGCCTTCTGAGTGGCCATTTCACAAATGCCAATCAATGTGGGGTTTAAGACTGGAACCACTTCAGGATTTACTGCACTCGTGTTCAGAGGATCACACACACATATATAATTATTAGTTTGCACGTGCCATGGACAAATGTGAGCTAGATACCCTTTCCTAATTCACTGATCATCCCCGCTCAGGAAAATCTTTCATGGTTCTGTGCAACTCCACCTTCATCAAAAAGGAGGGGATTGCCAACACTGAGAGTATCCCAGCAGGAGATCCCACACATCTCCATATGCTGCAGCTATGGTTAGCTGGGTGCTCATTCTCAGAGCCCCGTTCTGTCACAGAGCTCACTAAAATGACTGGAAAATACTGAGAGGAAAGCCAAGGCAATAAGCCTGGTGCCACCAGAACAAGACAACTGGTGAGCCAATGCTGAGATCAGGGCTGCTCATCTCATAGCTGCCAAAGCAGGAAATCAGAAGGGCAGGAGGATCTGTGTATCACTTACACTGCAACTTGGAGGTCATGGACAGTTGCATCCTAAAAACCAGCAGGGAACACTCACCTACAATTTCTAAGTATAGCTACAGGCTGCACTTAGGAATCTTTACTGCCTACTTCCTAACTTAATCAAGTGTGGGGTAAGTTAAAAATGCATTAATTGAAAACTCCATATCACTTAATTTTGAGAAGTCTTCCATTTGGGTCTGTTTCCCACAGAATCAGAGGGCTGATCAATGTCATTCTGTATTTGGGAAAAAATCTTGCTCCTGGTAACCAGTTAAGCAGTGTCATAAATCATTAACAAAAATCTACTGCAATTCATCATTATTCTTACATGCAAGTACACACACAGGTACCTGCAGCCCATTAAGTTTTACTTAAATAAATTGGTATATCAATGACTAAGGATAGAATATACTTAAAAAAGTAATTACATTTCTGAACAGGAAATATCTTGTAGAAAATCTCCAACTTAGTTGTTTGCCAATTAGTAAAGAGCTATAACCAACATTTATAATTTAGCTCCAGAACAATGCATGTTCTGCAAGACCCAGGCCTCCTCTCCTTCCTGGTCATCAGGTTCCCATAGCTGGCATGAGATCTCTTAGTACATCAATAATCCTTTCCAAGGCCACCTTCCTGACTGCACCAGCATCTCTTGACATGGGCTCAAACTGCCCAGGCATGTTGCACTCACTAAACCACACTGTTGATTCGACAGTCACATAATGAAGGAAGTGATGGCAGGACACTTCTGAAATTAAAAGGGATTTTTATTAATAACAGTAAGAACAGTGGCATGGAAATCTATTAAGTTTTTCATGTTTAAAAAAGCTTGCTTACTCAACATCAGGAAAAGAAAGAGACCTACATTGCCACATCAATCAGAAAACATAATTTATTACATGCCTGTTTGGTTTTCCAAGTTAGTACAATTACATGTTGTTGCTTCTAAATACAATTTAAGCAAAGGCAGGTATCAAAAATACCCACACATTCTGATTCATTGGTATGCCAAGCAGTCAAAGACTTGTAGAAGCTGTTAATGATACATGAATTATGTATGCTACAGCTCAATATAACATTTGGTGTGATTTAAACAGCATGAACTTTTAGTGAAAGTCATTTTGATTCTGTGATGTATTACACTTCGAAAACCCTTAGCAGGAGGTGGGAATTGAATGATGTTCTCTGAAAGCTTTTATTTGTTAAGCATACACAATACAGCTGCAACTAGATCCTAAATAATGGCAAGGAGTGAAACGGAAGATCCGAAACAAAATTAGATTGCTGCACAACTCGATTGTGAGTGTCAGTGAGGGAAATGGAAGCAGCAGAGGGGAAGAAAACAGACAGGAACCAGCCATCCCCCTTTTCCTCTCTGAACGTCAAGCTAGCTTAGTAATATTTCTTATTTTAAACATTACTGTTCAACCTTTGCCTCTACAACACCCAACAGCTGGCTCTCAGCCCTGTAATTAGGCTGCTATTTCACTAACGAAGCTCTGAATCACTAGAAGGAAGAGCCATCCAGCTCTTACAAAGGGTGAATGAGGAAGCTGCCCATGAACATAACCTTCTTTAAGAACTTAAATGCAAGGAGAGGAAGAATTATTAAAACACGGGTGAATGTGATCTTCAGTTTTATTTTCTCTAAGACATCCAAACAGTTCAGAAGGAATTTTAATATAGATGAATGTGATAGCAGTAATTTTTGTTGCCCAAGGAGAGCTTTAAGCAATGACCCATTTCCTACTTCATAAATATTTACAGGAATCCTTTGGAGGAAAGTATTATGAAAACTTAGAAAAAATTTGTCTGAGGACAAAGATGCTTCTTTGCTAGCTCTGCTACTGCCAAATGAGGGGGTTTATCACTGTGGTATTATACAGAAGCCTTTTCAATGCACAGCCAAAATCAGGGACTGGAATCACACCTTAATGAAATACAACCTGTTTGTAAGGACAGGAATCTCTCCTCTTCACTGTAATCTTGTTTATTTCAGGAACATTCAGCACTGAACTATCTCCTCTGTATCATTAAAGAGAAAGCTGCAATTGACATGGTAATAGGAAGAGGAACGTGCTTCTGGAAACCTCATCTTGGAAACAGCAGGCAGTGATGGGCAGCAGGAATTGTCCATTTCAGGGTGGAAATGGAGGCGGACTCCTTCAACATCATCTAAAACACTTACAGTCTAGAAGACGAAATTACCGAAATCTCTGAGATTCCAATCCAGTGACTTCCTCTGCACAAAATCTTAAATTTACTCATAAAAGAGGACTGTGCTTTTAGGGTTGACTTTGGATATACAGAAGAGTTTATTTTGTTTTGACTTAGTCCGTTATGGTAAGCAGACATCCATCCTTTCTGGAGTTTAGGACAGACGCACACATGCTGTCACATTCTTTACACATAAAGTGCTGCAAAACATCGCAGTCCTAAGCCACAGCAGTCTCTTTCAGTCCTAAAGATAAGCTAGCCAGGGAATAATGGACATTTTTGTGCTTCAGTATGTCCTACTGAGACTTGGCTGAAGACAATGTGACGTAAGTAACAAGAACTGACATAACTAAATACAGTTATCTAATAGAAATACAGTTATACTCCCAAAAGAAGGAGGGGCGCAGCCCATTTGCTCAATAAAATGAAACGGATGTTTCTCTATTACTTTACATACATTTACAATTCAGGAAATTTTCAGGATTTCTGCCAGACACGATGTCCAGTGAAGAATTAAGAAGTGCATAATATAACTGATATGTACAAGAAGAATGGCTAATTCTAAGGAAGGCTTATAAAATCCCATCAATACGAGTGCAAGTAGATGTCAAAAAGAATCACAGTAGCAGCATGCACTGTTCAGTAGAAAACAGAAATTCACCAAAGTGTGCTTCTTATTACAGCACTCAGTAAGGCTTGGGGGGGTTGGTACAAATGCTTGGGGAATATTTTCAGAAAGCGGTGTTTCTAGCAGAAGCATGATGATATTGGCTCTAAAGGAAGATCATCAACAGAATTATTTCCTATAGCAGAGATTCTGCTTTGCCTCCTCATTGTCATCATCATCACAAACCATGCTGCATCAGATACAAAGCTCATACCTCTCTCGTGTGCTTACAGAAATAAAAGCAACTCCTTTCAGAGGAATTTGGTATCCTGGGCTCCATCAAAAGAGGGGTGGCCAGCAGGGAAAGGGAGGTGATTGTTCCCCTCTACTCTGCTCTTGTGAGGCCCCATCTGCAGTACTGTGTCCAGGTCTGGAGCCCCCAGTACAAGAAAGACAGGGAGCTGTTGGAGAGGGTCCAGAGGAGGGCCACAAAGATGATCAGGGGACTGGAGCACCTCCCCTATGAGGACAGGCTGAGGGAGCTGGGCTTGTTCAACCTGGAGAAAAGAAGGCTGCAGGGTGACCTCATTGCAGCATTTCAGTACCTAAAGGGAGCCTACAGAGGGGAGGGGAATCAACTCTTTGAAAGGGTAGATAACTGCAGGATGAGGGGAAATGGTTTGAAGTTGAAGGAAGGGAGATTTAGGTTGGATGTCAGGGGGAAATTCTTTACAGAGAGAGCGGTGAGGTGCTGGAACAGCTGCCCAGAGAGGCTGTGGATGCCCCATCCCTGGAGGTGTTCAAGGCCAGGTTGGATGGGGCCCTGGGCAGCCTGGTCTAGCATTAGGTGGGAAGGTTGGTGGCCCTGCATGTGGCAGGGGGTTGGAAATTCATGATCCTTGAGGTCCCTTCCAACACTGGCGGTTCTGTAATTCTGTGATTCTGTAATTTTCACAGTTTCAAAAAAAAAAAAAAAATCTTGTTCTGTATTAGGATGATTAGGATGAAATGAAAATGTTATATTTTGTGAACATTCACATCTCCTAAAAGCCAACCAACCAAAAAAACAAATCCCCAGACACCGGTATTCTCAGCATTATCCAAAATGGTTCGGCAGCAATTACAGCATTCACTTGGAATTTAGGGGACAGCACTTTCAGGTCCCCGATCTGCCCTGATCTCCTGCCTCACTTCTGACACTGCTTCAGGACTCTGAAGTGAGGAAGCTCCTTCTGATTAAATGACAGCAATTTAAACAGAATATATACAGAGAAAATCAAAATTGACACTGTATATTTTTCTGCCCTCTGTAGAAGAAAAACAATGAAATAGCAATCCTCAATCACAGGAGGTGATTATAGCCTTGCACAGTCTACACGCTATCACAAAAGAACACGATGTTTAGGCTCTTGGCTTGTTAAATTAATACATTTTTATCCTCATCACAGAGAAACAGAAAGTAATAAAAAAACTCAGAGAACACAAAGACAATAGTAATACAACTGATTACCAATTGGATTACACTGTTTTCCAGAGTGATTCACACAGCAGATGCAATGTATACACTCATAACTTGGAGTCTTCTTGTATTACAACTCACCTTGTAAACACTAAAATTTCTCAAAAATATACACTAGATTGAAAAACCTGAACTTAAGACAGTTATATATCGAGTTAGGCTCTCATTACCTGAAAGCCATTGGCCCTATATTAAATTCTAAAAATCCTGTTGCTTACCATTGTCCTTTTCTATTAAAACTTAAGCAAAACAGTAAGCACAACTGTTTCTATCTTTCAGCTACTGAATTACTGCAATTTCTGAACACGTCTTTGATTTTAAAAATGCAAAATTCAGTGTCTGGGAACTCAAAGGAAAAAAAGAAAACTGAATACAAATCAGCCTGGGATCTAAAAAAAGAAGATATAAAAATACACACACAGAGGCTGAGATTTGACTGTAAGAGGGGAAAATGTTGTGGGAATATAGTATGTCTTGTAGACAAGATGCTAGACAGTACCTGGGCCAAGCAGACCCACCAACTGACAGAGAAAAGCTGTAACTGATCCTCCCCATCTCCATGAGATGCAAATATCAAACCCGTGCTTGGGAAAGCTCAGCCAACCTATAAGCAAAACCAAAATGCTACTTCAGCCTTGAATTGCAATGCTTGCCCATATACAGCCCTGTGAATACAGTTCCCAATGACAGGGGCATGCTCCAAACTAGTTGGTTGTTGTTCCATTACAGAACTCATACCACTGCAGTGCCAGCATTATGATGCACTCTGCTATTCTAGTTATTTCTACACAATACACCAGCTAGACTGAATCAGAAGCTGTTTTAAGTGTTGATGCTGTCAGTTTCTGTCAGACTGGGATGGTGTTTGTCAAGGTACCCAACATGCAGAAAAGCACAAGCAGGAGATGAATAATACTGAGCACGGCAGTATTCCCCTCTGGGCTGCATATAAGAATGGATTTCTTCTTTGTTTTGCTAAGTCATTGTGTTCTGAAGCAAACATGCACACTAACAGGACTTAAGATGCAATAGAGGAATGTGGAAGTTATCCAAAAATTCTGCTAAAATCATTAAAAATGCATACATCTTATCTGCAGCAGCATGCAAACACATTCCCTGCCGTGTTTTGTTGTTAACATAACACAGTCACAACTGGGTTAAAAAAATTCTCACAGTTTTCTCCTAATAAGAACTCTTATGAAAAAACACTTCAGGGAGAAGAGGGGGAAAACAGTAAAAGAAAAAAAAAAAAAGGAATGACATTTCCATTTGTTTTTGAGAACTGAGATTTGGAGTTTTGACATGTTCCCTCCTGCATTCCCCCCCCCCTTTTTTTTTCAAATCAGTGCGATAAAAAAATCTTCAGAAACTGTTTCTTTCACATCCTCCTTCCAAATCCCCTTCTATTGCCTCACCATTTTCACAACTTTACCAGCTTCAGTACATTAATGGCAGAAGGTGGTGTTTCGTTTTCCTTTCGTTCCAAACTTTTCCAAAGCTTGAGAACTTTTGCAAAGTTTGTGAGAGAACAGGAATAAAAGTTTACCTTTTTCCTTTTTCTTTGAGATTCTCCATTTTTTAGTTAGCTAAAAGTGCAGTTGAGAAAAGAATGTCGAATGAGAAGCGTACATGTCAAGCATTGGGTGGAAGAGAAACAAGATGAAACCAACAGCAGTATCTTTGCTGGAGTACAAAACAAGGAGGAAGAATCCTCATCCAGAGAAAACCATGAAAATACATTTTGTATTCCGACTTTCTGTGGCCTGAAGTGCTAATGAACATCACCAGGGCTGTTTCAGAGGGAGCCTTGATGCAATGAGAACAACCAGTAAATCACTGAATGTGAAAAAAGTCTCTAAAATCGGGCAAATTATAAGTTTTTGTAAGAAAGCCAATGCTATTCCTTCAGCTTCCTCTGCAGTTAGTGGGGAAAGACGAGTCTTTGCCAAGGGTGATTTCAACTCAGAGAACCAGAGACTATCCCAACTTGGAAGGAACCCATAAGAATCATCAAGTCCAACTCCTAGTTCCACACAGGACCACCCAGAAATGAGACCACATGTCTGAGAGCTTTGTCCAGACTCTTCTTGAACTCTGGCAAGCTCAGTGCCATGAGTTAGGCATGCCCCAGTTAGGCTGTTGCAGTGCCTGATCACTCTCTCGGTGAAGAACCTTTTCCTGATATCCAACTTGAACCTTCCCCGTAACTGGTTTTCATCTAAACATCTGCTCTAGCAAAGGACAAATCTTTTTTCATCAAATCAAAGCTCTTAAACATGTGTCTCTGCTTGTTGGGAACCATACAGGGAGCATTAGTGACAACTGTGGCTGGAAACCCAAGTTCAGATTGCTAAAGCTACAGGATAAATCTTACCCTGAGTGACAAAATGAAGAGAACATAATATGGCAGCTTCCTTCCTGCTACTGACAGCATCAGTATTGCCTGTGGAAAAAAAGAGCAAAGTGAATTGAGTTTGCCTACAGCTCTGTTTTGCATTTCACTACCAGCTGGTAATGGAAGGACAATGCTTTCAAATCCTAGTGCCACACAGGGAGATCATCTCAACTGAAAAACCATAGGGCTTCTCCTCCTGGGCTTCAGGAAAACAAAACAAAATGGCACAAAACACTACAAAAAAAAAAAAAAAAAAAAAACAACACAGTATTTACAGCAAATATACTGGAAATAGAAAGAAAAGCTGAAAAAGACCACAAGAAGAGGTTTCTTCTTCCTTTTCCTTCTTGACTCTCTATGTTCATCCTTCTTCCCTACTGTGCCCTTATAACAGGATGGACAATGAAACGAACCTTGTAAATCTTAAAAGGTACTGGACACAGTAGTGCAGGTGGGGCCTCACAAAGGCAGAGCAGAGGGACAGTCACCTCCCTGTCCCTGCTGGCCATCTCTCTTCTGATGGAGCCCAGGATACCACTGACCTTCCAGGCTGCAAGGCACACACTGCTGGTGCCTGTTCAGTTTTTCATCAGCCAGGATGTCAAGTCCTTCTCAGCATGGCCACTCTCAGGAGTTCTTCTCCTAGTCTGTATACCTATCTGGGATTACTTTGATCCATGGAAAAACTTGCATAATGATAATCATCATAGCAAGAAAAAGGCTATGCAAATCCAGTTCACCAGAAGAATAAAAAAAGGCATATCAAGAATATCCACATTGCTCCTAAAATTGGGTATTCTGCTTGGATGTGCAGCATGTTTCAGCAGAAAGTTGATGTTGGATTAGTTTGCAATTCAGCAAGCCACAGTGAAAGTGAGGACACACAGCATTGCATGGTAACATTCAACTTGGATTCAGGAAATTAGACTTGTACTCCTGTCCCTTCCGTGGCACAACATGTGGCTTCACTTTGCAGGCTTTAACACCCTTACCTCTATAGGTGGAGATACAATGCATAGTTCTGTGGAAACCTAGAAACAGCTTCCAATGATGAGGACAATTGCTCTGAGCTCGAGCTAATGATGTTAATCGGGACCTTTGAGAAAAAATGTGAATGAAGGTTTTTAGGACCTAAGGAACAGCTAAAGAAGGAGATTTGTCCTTGGGATACGAGGGGTCAACCAAAGCTGCAAAGAGTGGGGAGCAATGAGGACTTCCCTGTGGCTGAGGCAGAGAGCATTGCTGTCACCACTGGATGAGCTGCTACAGACCAAAAGCACAGCTTTAATCAATCCACAGGGACACTGATCTTCTTGCTTGTTTTTGGGATTCCAGGACCTTGGAGTCCCAAAGACACAACCCAAGTGCTCACAGCTGCAGTCAGGCTCAAGGGACTGCAGGCAGTAAGCATCAGAGCTGTGGGAGCCAGAGCACTGCCACATCAAATTAGTGAAACAGATGTGAGCTTTCTAGGGCTTGGCTTAATCTGACTTCCAGCTCTTCATCTGGAGAATGGGAACACCCACCATCCTGTCACCTAACAGACGAACTGAGGATCAATTAGCACTGTGAAACTCTCCTCTCCAAATAAGCACCACAGAATGGCCATAAGGAAATCAATAGTTCTCTATTCAGATCAAGATGTGAACAGCATGCAATAAATACAGCACAGAGGAACAAGGCTGGAAGGAAGCGAAACCAGCAGTCCTCTGCAGAGGAGCAGCATTCACAGACACAGGGGCAACCAAATTATGGTAGCAGGCAGGCTTCAAATCTTGCAAGCGTTGCTCTTGCAATGGTAATGTTCACACGTGCATACGATTATTTCCGACAGACCTTGAGAAGCAAGGGGCTGGTCAGGAACACTTTCTCTGTGGCTAGAAGTCAATCCAGCCAGAGGAAGCTGAGGCATAGCTTCCCAGGAGCAATGATGGCCCAAAGGCTCCAGGAAAAAACAGCCCAGGCTCATAGCACCCACTGGTTTGACGGGGTCAAAAAATAACACCATGTCCACAACTACGAAGGGACATGATTCTGCCAGAGTACAGTGACAATAGTAACTTCATTTTGCAGATGTGTGCACCTCCCTGACTGGGTGCTTAGAGTCTCCTGAGCCTTTTTATTTTATTTTTATTTTTTTTTAATATGATAATCTTAGGAGACATGCAGAACTGCGGGAATGGAGTGGTAGAAACTCCCAGTTAATTCACTGCATAAAAATTCTCATTACGATTGGTAGTTGCCATTCAAACTAGAAAGCTACTTTTCAGGATTGCTGCAAACTGAATTAGAAGCTAAAGCCCAGATGACATGATAATAACATTGAACAACTCTTGATCTGTCATATCTTTGGGCTTAGCCTTTCCTACAACCCAGGCCTCAATATTCACCCTCCTCAAGTCCATGTATCTTGTGTTTGCTGAGTGTATTTAAAGATCTATAGAGATTCCACTAGTTAAAGCCATGTGCTACATGGACACAAAACTAACTGCGATGTTGAGCACATTGCAAAGCTCAAAGCTCCAGAACAACCATCACAGAGTCTGCCTTAAGAACTTGTAACCATAAAATTACAATAGACTTTTAATATTTCTGGTGGGGAACACGATTACTGTGCATGCATTCTAGACAAAATCTTTCAGAATCAGTTGGTATAAATTTCAGAGGTCTGTCCAACTTTTGGAGTATGTAATCTCACTGCATTAAAGGTAGCATTGCCCTGCACAGAACTAGTAGCCTCCAAGTCCAAGGAGTCTCCATCTTCTCCTATGGCTGTTACAACCTTTCCGGCTCGTCACACAAATGGTTGCACAGCCATTGGGTTCTTAGACAAGCCAGCATTATCTTCAGGGATGCTGATTTATGAGGAACAAAATAATTACATTTTGATTTAAACCCCAGAGTATTTCAAGTATTGCAATTCAAGCAAAGTATTTTGGGATGTCACAGGCTTGTACCGTAGTATAGATTTGTGTGTGTTTCAGAATCAATTATCATTAATATAACAACAAGTGCCAAGTGCTGTTCAAGCATATTTAACTCTCAAGTTCTGTTGGGGTTGTTATAAAGTGACTCATGTTCAGAGAAACAAATCCTGTGACTCTTGCAATTACTTTCCAGTATTTTCCATTCAGCAGCTTTTTGTTGCTGCTGCTATTTTTGTTTATGTGAAAGAGGGAAAAAACAAACCAACAAAGGCTTGACCAAACAAAAAGAAAACAGTAATGAATGGATAACATAACATGTAAAGCTAAAAATCTATCAGTATATTCTTTTCAAAGGAACTTCAGCAAACAGGATGATGAATTTTTAGTGAAGTTCTATAAGCCCTATACCACTTATATCTCTTCCACATTTTTTAAATCTCTGACCTTTGGCTCTGTGCTGGTCCTGCAGATAGTCCAGCAAAAGGAAGCACCACTTACCTTCTTGGAAGTGCATATTCTGGGATATATATAGGGTGTGTTTTGGTTATGGCTCTGTACGAAGGCTTCCAGGAGTTGGATTCACTTATTTGCTTTGATGGAATTTCTGGATGATAGTTTTTTAAATTCCATTTCAGACAAGAGACCTAAAAGTATAAGGAAAGAAAGCAACATGCTTCCAGCTCATAAGATCTAATTGGAGCTGTAGGGACAGCAATAATGTACAAAGAGCTCTCATGGTTTCCTTATTCAGCCTGTCTCAATAGCTATTAATTGTTACCTCAGGAGTAATAATCTATATTTTCTAAAGGTAAACTCCTTTTAATATAAGAAAGTCAAGCCAGATTCATTCCAGTGCCTGAATAAAGGAAACTGTCACATAGTGATTGAAGCCAGATCAATTCCATGATGCTGAAATCTTATAGCATAAGACTAGTTTATACCAAAATCATAGCTTTTCTGGTAAAATTGATCTATGCTGCTTTGATTATTTTAATTAGTCCCAAATAAAGCAGATGTGACCAAAATTCAAAGGAGCAGTGTGAAAACCCTAATCCCACTCTGACTCTGTTGGACATACACTCAGTGATTCACACCTTGTGTGCCGCAAGGTGAGAGCTCCACAGATTCAACCATGAGAATGTCTGTCCTTTCTTTACGCAGCTCTAGGGGCAGTGACACCACAATTCCCTGGGCAGCCTGCTGCAATGCCTGACCACTCTTCCTGAGGAGAAATTTTTCCTAATCTCCAGCCTGAACCTCCCCTTGAGGCCATTCCCTCTCGTCATTAGTTACGCAGGAGTAGAGGCTGACTCCCGCCTTGCCACAACCTCCTTTCGGAGTGTTGCAGAGAGCTGTGAGGTCTCCCCTGAGCCTCCTCCTCTACAAACTGAGCCATCCCAGCTCCCTCAGCTGCTCCCCATCAGACTTGTGCTCCAGACCCCTCACCAGCTCTGTTGCCCTTCTCTGGACACACTCCAGGGCCTTCATGTCCTTGTTGCAGTGAGAGCCCAAAACTGAACACAGCACTGAGGTGCGGCCTCACCACAGCAGAATACATGGGCTCTGCCCATCTGGCCCCATGGACTTGTGACAGACAGTCCAGGTGGAAACCTAGCAGTGCTGCTTCTGCAATTTGTGTCACATTGCTCAGTGAGGACGCTATACTATCAGGAATAATTTTATTCCCCGAATTTCTCATCTACAGCTAGCACATGTTCACACATCTTGAGAACTAGTGTCTGAGCAGAGGGATACAGCCTTTCCTACCAGCCACTTAATCCAATTTCATACTAGTTTTAGGATGTCATAGCAGCAATAAGAAGCCAGAGTTTAACAATTAACTTGATGCCCTCCCTCCCCACCACCTTTAATTTTAAATTAAACATACTTCCTGACACAGTCTAATTCCTCTGTTAGTCCTAACCTCTATTTCTTTTCTTGTTGGCACAGCAGGAGAGAGAAAGTGAATGAACATCTGTGAATGTGCCTCCTTGCTGTTGCTACAGTTGATGCCAATTCTTCCCTTCTTACCACTCAACTAAAAGGCCAGCTGGCTCTCCTTCTCGGAGAGCATCTCACAAGCTGTTTGACACGCAGGTTGTAATGCACGAGTCTGAATTTATGCAGTCTCTGTCCTGAAGGAAATTAAGGATTCTAAACTGAGAGAAGTCCTGCTTATCTCAAGGTGCTGTTCTGGCCGCACAAAAACATGCCCTAGGTGATACCTACTGCTTCAAATTGCCTCTAAAAGTTATAGGCATCTAAAAATAGCCAGTTACCTCATCCCTCTGATGTTAACAATCCCTGTCAGAAAGCAGCTTCTGAGCAGTGGCCATGTTCTTAATGTCTCTCTCCTTCCTCCCATCTCTAGTGTGCCTGATATATAAGCCAGAAAGCTCTCATCATCCATTTTACCATGAATACAAGTACTAAAATTAATGCTTGCCTGTGCTGAGCACTTATAAAAGGTAATACTAGGCTGCAAGCCAGGTTATCAGAGATAATTGTCATTGCTGTCAAATGAGCAGGCAGTCACAATCTCAAAGCTCCTTAAACGCTATTTGTCCTTCATGACCTCAGCCACTCCTCACACACCTTGCTCCTAGACTGCTCATCACCTCTGTTGCTCTCCCATAGCTTTATGTCCTTCCTATATTGTGACACCCAGACTGCACTCAGTGCTGGAGGTGAGGCCGTGCAGCACAGAGCAGAAGGGGCAACCCTTTCCCTGGCCCACTGGCAGTGCTGGGCCTGGTGCCCCCCCGGGTACAGTTGGTCCTTTTGGCTCCAGGACACACTGCTGGCTCTGATTCAACTTGCCATCAGGCAGAACTCCCAGACTCCTTTCCACGGGGATGCTCTCCAGCCTCTTGTCCCCCAGTTTCACACAGAGGCAGGGCTGCTCAATCTCAAGTTTGCTCAAGTAGAGCTTCTTGATATACAGCCATTACACAAACCACCATTCACAGCACAATCAGAGGGGAAGAAAGAACCTGCTGCATGAGATAGGGCTAGAGAACAGGGGAAAATAAGTTTGTGGCACCGTAACATAAACTATTCCATTCCACTCAACTAGTGGTTTGGTTGGAGCAAACTCCACATCTATTCTCTGCCTCAAATTACCTGCTATGGAGAAAGCATCCATTAAAGTGCTGTGAAAATCATCTCTTGGGTCACACCTGAAGCCATAAGATGGAGTACTCTATTGTGCTTCTATTGCAGTTTCTTTTTGCTGAACTATACCTCATTGCAAATTCCTTGAAAATCTATTCCGGTGTGATATACTTCAGGTCTGTTACTGCACTATGCTAGCTGCAAATAAAAGCCATTCTTTTCTTCTCCTCCCTATCCCCAGCCACAGTAATCCCAAGAGAGCTAGTCTTCATGCAGCTTGTCTGCAACTTTCAAGAAAAAAATAATTTACTGTACAACCTATAATTCTTTGAAGGCTGAAGTTAATCCTAAGGGCATAGTCTTCCACCAATAAATGACACATCAGGCTTCCTGTCCCAAAAGAATTAAAAGATACCCACACTTACAACCACACCTATGTATAAAAGTTACTTTTTAATTTCCTTTTTCTGCATAGCCATTCTTCATGTTTTTATATTCATCGCTAAGGAAGCTTCCAGTGTTTCATTTGCAAAGATGACATCCACTGCATATGAAATTGAGTGCTGACTGCTTTTCAGAATACACATGATTATACTTCCAGGACGTTCCTGCTCTTTTATTGGCCCCTCTAGTAATATTCTTTCCGTAGCTATCCTTGCACTTTCCATACCAACTGGATGGTTCCTGAATTATTGATGAATCCCTTTCCGCCATGAACTGCATATGAAATAGAGGTCTACAAATGATCAGAACACTGCAAATAAGCATTTTATTTTTAGAGTCAATAGCCAAGATACCTTGAAAGTGAGTAATGCTGTTAGTCAACTAACACTCACACAACAGATTAACAAAACCAAAAGACCTATGTTAAACCTACTACAATATAATGCAACGCTTTTATAACATAAATTTGAACTAAATGTTGTTAATATGATACTGATGCATTGGTAAGGAGCTTTCTACACCGTTCAGTTCGGTTCACACAACAACCGGAGCATTTCCCCCACTCCTGTTCCCAGAAAAATACATTCAAAAAGAAGAGATAAGTTTAATATTTCTAGCAAAATATGGATTGTATTCAGTTTCTGCAAAATCTGCACTCAGATGGCAAGAATAAGTTGCCACAACAAGCAACACTGTTCATCATCAATGCAGATTAATGCTTTATATTATGCTTCCTTTGCTGTTCTGGGCATTGAGAAAAATGTGCTTATTTCTCTGCCCTATAAAATCTCTGATAGACTAATTGAGCATGTTTAATCTAAAAACAAAAGGCTACTTATGATAAATTTGAAAGCAGCAGTCCACTCATACAGTAGCTACTTTTATTTACCAGTAGAACTGCACAAGTATAACTGATCACTAAAATCTGGACAATTAAGAAAGATATCTAGTCAAAATTGCCCTATATGCAAATACCTTATTTGCAGATTTCTTTTCACACCTGAAATTCCATTAATTCTATTAGTATATACCTGTAATTGGAAGGTAAATTAAAAAAAGAAAAGGGAAAGGGAAAGGGAAGGAAGGGAAAAGGGGAAGGGAAAAGGGGAAGGGAGGGGAGGGGAGAGGAGGGCTGGGGAAGGGAGGGGAGGGGAGGGCTGGGGAGGGAAGGGGAGGGAAAGGGAAGAAACCCTCAAAACACCCACAATTAAAATAGATAACTGCTGAAGACATATATGAAGGAGATCAACTGAGTAATAAGGTAAAATATGACAGAACCTGATTGTTTGCCCCTTCCCTGGGAGCACTCCAGGCCAGGCTGGATGGGGCTGTGAGCAGCCTGGGCTATGGGAGGTGTCCCTGCCTATAGCAGGGCGTTGGAGCCAGGTGGTCTGAAGGGTCCCTTCTACCCAAACCATTCTATAATTCTGTGATTCTATGATTCGTGCCATTATCTGAAGGACAGTAATGCCTCTCAAGATAGAATCTTTGCACAAATCAACCTCATCTTTGCATTTGCAGAAATCAGAGGCAAGCAGGAGCTAAGTACAAGTTGTTAATAGACTTATTTTGTTTGCAAGAGCTTGCTTAAAAATCTCTAATTTAAATAAAACAAACAAAAAGTAACAACATCAGAATTACATGCTTCTCACAAATGAATAAATCAGTATTATCCCATCACAATGAAAAGCAGTTAAAGCTGAGATACTCCTTAGCAGCATATAGAGAGCAAACCAGCTGTGAGAAGAGACTTACTGAAAAATGATTCTACCTAATGAACAAACCTAGTTTATCCATTCGTTGGTGATCTAGTGAAGTCAGGATATCTTGATCTTAACTCCTGACTAGAGTGAAAATATGAGCTTAGACAGGTCACTAATCAAACCCATTACAGTAATCTGATTATTTCCCACAGAGCATCTACATGTCTACCATCTGCAAGAGCAACAAAGCATTGATTGGATACGTAAGTGGATTTCCTTTGATTTTAAGAGAGGTTTTGTAAAATCATCAGCATATTGAAGAATTAAATGTGTGTAACCTCAAACTGTAGACAGACAAAGCGGTGTCTTAGAATATGTTGTGTCTCCAGAAACTTTTTAGGAGTTTGTTTTCAATCTTTGTATTACTTCAGTAGTCATTTACATTTCAAAACTTTCTGTTTTGAGAATAATAACCGTTCTGTTTTGCTACTGTTGGCCTCAAATAGACATTTAGTCCTTTGTCTCATAAATCCCGTATTACTGTTCTGTAAACTTAGCCTTATCACAGGCTTCCACTGGTGGATGAACAAACAAAAGCAGCGACTCCCAGAAAGCTGTTTTACAATCAGGTGTGCCTCTCTGAAAGAACTGAAGAATAGAAAAAGCAGTGCCTTTGAAACCTTTACTACACTAGGTAACCAGGTACGACTAACCAAAGCACTGACACTATCACACTGCACGGAGAGACATGCCTCAAAATTAAGTGTGCAAACTTCATTTAAAAACAAACGAGCCACCAGTGAAGCATGGGAATGCAGGCTGCATCCCCTACATACACTTACTTTCATGGTTCCTTACTCCTTCATGGTATTTGAAGCTCCATGTTGGAAAAGCAAAGTGAAACAGAACTTTTTCTGCTTTATTTTGATTAATTTCCACAGCAATGAAGGCAATTTGAACCTAGCAGATGCAGCAGTACTGTTTATGCTTTATTATCTGAAGTGAATACTAACAGCTATTTCCCCTACATGGTTGCACACCTTTCTCTGTCTGTGGAGAATTAAAGATGAATGATAAGAGGAAAAAATTATCTTTAGATAAACTAGCATTAACCTGAAGATACACAACCTGGTCCTTATTCTAATAATACTGATTTTAGGATTTGGGGTTTCTATCTGCAAATTACTTCTTCACTGGTGCCGCAGTAAGGCTCACGTACACTTTTACTCTGCTGTACTTACTTAAAAATGAAAAGTTCCAGAAGGCAGCAAAAGGCTGTGAAACTACTGATACCCATGCAGCCCCAAGCCAAGGGAACTTCAGCATTGCACATCAATTAATCACAGCTGCTAATTACACAGGCTGCTCTGATTAATTTCCTAAGCAGACCGAGATGCAGACCTGACTGTGTACTGTGAATAGAGGAGATAGGTGAACCAATGCAGGGCGAAAAAGAAACAATTTTCAGTCTTTACCCCCTTGTTTGTGCAGATAAGATACAAGCCATGCCCCTTCAGAGTCCTCCTGCAACATCTGTTGTAGTTTCTTGTATCTCTATAAAACTTCTTTTTTAAAACGCCAAGAAGTTAGAGGAGATGGCCAGTAAATCTGCAGGGAAACATATGTGTTGGCACAACATCTACACCACCTCATGAGAGGTAAGTGGCACGTTAGTGGAAGTGGCTTCCCATATCCACGGAACCTTTAGTCTGATTCCAAACCTGAGCTGAGCCTCTGTTAGGTCACACTTCATCCAATAGCTGAAGTCACATTTTCCAGTAGTTGCTTCATTCCTCCTTTGACTTCACAGAAAATGGGACAGTGGGGGTAAATTTTCTTTTCAAGCACTCAAACTAAACTGACTTCATGATTCTGCCAATCGATACTTGCATCAATATTTATATCTGACACATTTTTAGAAGTGCAAAGAGAAAAACAGTAATTTCCTACTGAGTGTTTACAGCAGCTTTAAAATTAAAAAAAAAAAAAAGAAGTCACTGAATTATTTAGCAAAAGTCCCAGCAGCAATTCCACTATATCCCCCACAGCACTCAGGACAACTGCTCTGCATTCTGATATCGTGGTTGAGTGTAAGGGTAGGGAGCTACACAGATGCAAGTGTGCACTCCGTACAGTCAGCGTAACACTTGGATACACATGGTTTGTATATATAAGGGCAGGTTTGCCATACACAATCTAGTCTAAATATTTTGCTTTTAGTCTTACAATTTCCAGATATAAGGATGAGTAATGCTTAGGATGAGATAGATGCTGGTATTTCGACGAAATATTGATTACCTATCATAGTGTTATTTCCAACTAATGAGAAGGTCAATTCCCTTGCAGGAAAGAGGATTTGGAAGCCTGTTCTGTGTCCAAACGGTGCATGATGCATGATGGTAGAACAACACAGCTGTGGGATTAGTAATCACAGAAGGGCAAATGTCAAAGTTAAAAATGAGTATGTTTGGTCTGGATTTTAAATATAAGAATATTATCAAATCCAAAGTCTATCCTAGTGCCCTAAGGAAGGAGTACTGTCTCTAGTACTTGCCTTATGACATTCAAAATGAGTGTTTACTCCTCATCATCCTACTCACATTAACCTTTCCCGTTCTCATTTGCTTTGAGTATTATCAAGGATATTAATTTTTTACAAATGACTTAAGTTAGCAATGTTTACATTCTCTGAATAGATAATGCACCATCCGAGCAGCATTCAATCATGACAAATGCCCTGAAGGCATGCAGTTTGAAAAATCCAGTGAATCCAACCTTCTCAGTGCCTCCAGCAGCTGCACTTAACAGGTGAGATGCCTGCACTTACACACCACATTATGCTTGAACAGATTTTTGTGGGTAAATACGAACAAGGTCACTCAGGCTCTTGGCCAACTGCAAACCACCAGTATTGAAGCAAGGCTGCCAGCAAGTCATCAGCTAACTCAGATTCACCTTGTACCAGCCAGGACACTCAGATCCCAACTTGAGGTTCACTTCCCGATGGCTCAGAGCATGTGATAAGTTTCTCATTCAGCTGAAAGAAGAATACACAGCATTTGTACCTTCAGCAGTCTAATGAAAGCACTTCTGGTTCTTGGGGTGTAAAAAAGCTACAGAACCTGTGTGGTTGTACTGTGACAAAACTCAGCCTCTGAAAGGTCAAGTACTCAAGTACTCATCTATACAGCTTCCACTCTCAGTTCTCAGACATGGGAGCAGTTTTACCACAGGGTCTATCATTCACATTGAGGGCTTGCAGTAGTGGAGAGTGGGAAGAAAAGATGTGAACATCTCCCAGGCACGTGGTCAAATGGGTTAACTATCAGCCCAACAACGAAAGCCTTGTACTCAGCTTCATCTTCACGCCGGGATCTGCCTCTCTAACGTACTGTGGGAGGAAACAGCATCTGAACTCTCCCACCAGATGCGACTCATTTTTCTTTCAGGAAAAGAGGCTAAAACATCACCTTTCATCGGGCTAAAAGGACCACCAGACCCGAAGGAACATGAGATCATTCAGTGGCAGTGCGGTTCCTCCTAGTAGAGGAGCTGGAGAAGCTGGCAGACACATTTCTCTAGGAAGAAGGTGCAGGCCTTTTGTCCGTAACTCCCCTCCACAGTGTGCACTCCGTAACGCTCAAAACCAGACATGAAAACTGAAGATAAAATCTTCAAAGATTGGCAAAGAATATACTTATGATTAGTGTTTGCTTGTTGATGGGGCATTCACTAAAGTCACGATGCTGCTGGAAGCGTGGTCTTTACGAGGTAAATGAGCCCTCAGTTTTGGCTCGCTCCCTGGAAAACCCAAGGAGCACAGCTGACAACAGAAATGCTGAGCTAGGCCTTGCTAGAGCTGGAGCAGATCTCCAGAGCCCCCCGGTCTCCCTGCTCTCAGGAAGCATCTCAAACAATTCTTCAACTGCTTTTCAAGAAGGCGATGCATTTTACCTGTTTCAAAGTGGAACATCTGCAGCAGTCAATAAACAGCTCAATCACTGCAGGCAGTGCAAAATTATTTGAATGATGGGAACTAGAAACCTTACTGACTTCCCTTCTAACACCTGATCTGGTACAGTAACTGATAGCTGTTGATAATTACTGTGAGCAATAATGCCCACACAGCACCTGTGTTGCAGAGCAGCACTTCAGCACGGTGCGAAGGGGACAGAACAACAGACACAGATCTGTGGGCACCATTTTGTGTTCCTCCACCAACCTGGCAGTCAGTTTAACTTCTCACGCGGCCAAGCACGGGACCGTTCAAAGCAGAATTTCACATTCACTTCCTCACGTAAGACAGGATGATTGCGACAGCTACCATTGCTTTCTAGAGCTTTTGAAGAATGCAGTGATTTCTGTCCATCTCGTATTGTTTTGTGACGCTGTAATTTAGACAAATCACCAGGCTTGTATGTACTAATACAGGAAACAAATCAGTGGAAATATTTACTCTTGAAAGCATCAGCCTGTAATGGAAAAGCCTCACGTGCTGAGCCCAAAAGGAACACCACGCTTGGCTGTCACAGCTAAATTCCGGGATGACTTGCAACTTACTTTTATTCGAACAACCAAATGACATACATTTCTGAAGGGATATTGCAACTGTTGGCAGCTGAAGGCACTTAACCTGTGCTCCTCAAGAATGAGAACTGAGGTGGTCAGTGATGGGCTGGATCATTCTGTCTGCCACATTCTAGCATGTCAGTTCCACAGAGCAGTGCGGCAGCTTGCTAGGCACTCACACAGCGATTTGATTTAGCTACTCAAGCAGTGTTACTAGAAACTCTTCATAACTGTTCTGTAAGATAACTGCAGTCTGCATCTCAGGAAGTTGGGAGATATAATGCAAGTTCTCTGGCAAGGAGCTGAGTAGGAAAAAATTACATTGCATTAGTATGTGTCTAACCTAATGGTTTGCTGCCAACAATATACAGCCTTCCCATCTGCAGAAGCTACTGAATCTATAATGTCACCCACACAAGCACTTTGCATTTCTATCCATATAGTGTACATATATAGTTACATATCTCAGACTACACTATTTTTGACAGAGAACATGTTTGTGTACTTTGGACTATAGACCTGAAAATTATCTATTTTTGCTTTTAGTAATCTAGAAGGGAACTTTGTAGCTAGACATAAACTCTACAAGATGCTGCTTATCTCACTTGAATGACACTTTTCATCCCAGTTAGATAATCTTCTCAAAACAGAAACACTACTGTGCTTTGAGTCAAAACTTCAGAGCCAGAATTTTGAATGAAGCATGTGTATATACACACACACACGTCATTGATATATATATATATGTACATATACATATCAGTTTATTACACTTTTTTTTTTTCTTGTCACTGATTCATTCCTCCATCTTCACTGACATGAGACAGAAGTATTCTGATAGAGCAAACCAGAGATGGGACAGTCTTCTTTAATACACCTGTCCCAATTCAATCCTTCCCTCAGAAAGCCACTTACAATCATTTGTATGATGGCAAATGTTGTTCAGCAGATAATCAATTTAGATAGTTTAATCTAGATTGAATAATATCTTATTCTAACCAAAACTACTTTTTTTCCCAATGACTAACCAATGATGTTCTCCAAGAAAGATAGAAAACACTGAGTAATCTTACATTGTCGCTAAGTTTTACAAAAATACTTTAAATTAGTGGGGTACTTTTCCACTGATTTGGATGGAAAGACAGTGTCTCATTTGAAACTAGAATTTAAGAGCATGTGCTTTTGCTGAAATTCTTGTTTGGAAACGTAAAAAACTGATTACATAAAAGCTTAACATTGAGAAATAGAGTGAAGTTAGAAAAATAGCTGAGCTGAAAGTCGACTTTCTAGCTTTCATAGAATAAAATTCCAAAGAAAAAGATAAATATCTTATCTGAAAAGATGAAAACCAAAATAAAAATGTTTGCAAATATGCATTGCTCTGGCATTATTACTGGACATTAATATCAAGGAGACAGCAATATTCAGTGACTGCAGCACCACACTAATTCTCAGTTTTATTCCTCATTACTGGATGATCTTGAAAGATTTGCCTTATCTATCTCTGCCTTATGTATTCTGTTTGCAAAACGAGTGGTAATATTAACTTTTTTCATAAACCGCTTTGAGATGCTATCCACATATTTGATGGTGCTTTATGATTCTATATGAAGGGAAAGAATGGCAAAATATAAGGCATTTAAGTATAATTATACAAAGATGCAAGTAAAACAGAATTTAGAACAACACACGAGTATGAGAACTGGTAACTGGTGACTAAATCACCTACTACCACAGCCCCCCAAAATTATTAAAAAATAAGAATCACATAACATAGGCAGAAAAGCTGCTGGTAAGGACAACAACATGCTTCAGGTGGGGACTGATTTTCATATACTGAAACTAAGGAGATGGTCAGCAAACACATTAGAACTGAATGCTTCAAATAGAGAGGTAGGTAGGAGAGTAACACCTAAGTAGTGTCCCATGCAAAATATAGTTGACAATTTCCAAGTTGGGTGCAGCTTAAAAAGGAATCAGAGAGCAATACAAAAGCTGCAAGCAGACACGGATCTGAATCCTAAATAGCTCTCATCATTAAAGACTCAACTTCTGGCCACAGCATGTTACCTTGGCTGAGAACAGCTTATCCACTGTTGTGCCAAGGACAACTGGAGGAAACCAGTGGTGTAAGACATGTTCCTCTCTTTCATCACTACTTAGGAATAGAAACATGCAACACAAATTATTTTAATTTTAAAAATATTTGGTAGATTTTACTATTTGCTACTATCAAATAGCTAGAAATATATTTTCTTATATATATGGATACTCAGTTTTTGGATAATATTTATCCTGATAGTCTTATCTATCTGGATTATAGACAGCTTTCAGATACTAATCTTCCCCTTGATTTAGTTGAATTACAATAGAATCCAAAGGCCTTAGCTCAGAGTCCTGCTGAGTGCAGCATCTCCTCACATGCCCACCAGCAACACGCTCTGGGAACCCCAAACCCTGAGTGGAAGAGATGGAGTATGCAAATGGACATGATTTAGTTGGAAATATTGGCGGTAAGTGGATGGTTGGACTGGATGATCTTGAAGGTCTTTTCCAACCTTGGTGATTCTATGACTCTATGAATTGCCATCATTGAAGAATGAATTTAATTTCCATCACAAAGATGATCAGGGGACTGGAGGACCTCCCCTATGAGGACAGGCTGAGGGAGCTGGGCTTGTTCAGCATGGAGAAAAGAAGGCTGCGGGGTGACCTCATTGCAGCCTTCCAGTACCTAAAGGGAGCCTACAAACAGGAGGGGAATCAACTCTTTGGAAGGGTAGATAACTGCGGGACAAGGGGAAATGGTTTTAAGTTGAGGGAGGGGAGATTTAGGTTGGATGTCAGGGGGAAATTCTTTACAGAGAGAGTGGTGAGGTGCTGGAACAGCTGCCCAGAGAGGCTGTGGATGCCTCGTTCATGGAGGTGTTCAAGGCCAGGTTGGATGGGGCCCTGGGCAGCCTGGTCTAGTATTAAATGTGGAGGTTGGTGGCCTTGCATGTGGCGGAGGGGTTGGAGATTCATGATCCTTGAGGTCCCTTCCAATCCAGGCCATCCTAAGATTCTATGATTCATTTCTGGCCTTTTTTTTTCTTATTTCAGTAATAGAACAGAAGAGCTGGAAAAGGTTTTGAAGCAAAAAATAATCAAAAGTGTGGTACAGGCACCCCATAAGAAATGGCACCCAAGCTATCAGTCTTCAATCTGGCACCCAGCAGTGGATAAAAGAGTAGTTTATTCCATCCTAGCATGGAAAAGCAAGAGGAAATATTCATTCATTTCTGTCTGTTCCAAGACAGTGCATCACAACAGCAGGCAACAAATTCAGAAAAAGCAAGAGGAAGCAAATCATCACACAGAGTTATAGTGGAACTTCTGTTTGCAAAATGTGGATACTAAAACTCTTTAAGTTCAAAAGCCATTAGTATAAAGTACAGTGATGAGGGGAAAGCAAAGAAAGGAAAAAGAAAAAAAAAAAAAAAAAGAAGAGGTTAAGGAAAGATTTCTAGACCAGCAAGTTTGAAAACGTTAATAGTACAGGAGAATACATTCACATGTAAAATCTACCTTACAAGAAGACTCAGTTAGGAGTGAACAGGCAACCAGACCAATTCACCTACTTCCTAACTTCCAAACATACAACCATACTGCTGCAATACATGTTTATACACATTGCTGCTTCTAATTCCAACATGGTGACTGCCGAGCTGCTCTGCTCTCTCCCTGTCCCGAAGCAGGGATCTGTGGGGTCAGCCCTGACATCAGCAGGCAACGACCAGCTGCTGAGAACTTCTCTGATCGGTTCTCCATTGAAAAACAAAGGCAGAAGAGCTGTGTATTCATTGATCAACCTCCCTAAATCGTAATTTTCCACTAAATTTGAACTACCTCACCTGGGAGATGAAAAGCCTGATTGTCATCTGAAAGGCTTTTAACACAAAAAGTCTCTTGCCCTAACCTCACACATCTGTAGGGATGCTATCCAACTGCTTGCCTCTCATCACAGCCCCCTCCAGTTTAATGCCACTGCAAAACAATTCTGTGCCCACTGATTCAATTCGATGGCCATCTTTTTCACATTGTGCTTCCTCTGCATATTTTTATGCTAAAGTAGCTTTTTCTTTGTATTCTGCATTACTGTTTAATGGATTTAATTTCCTGTCCTGTTAGTCTAATAGGCAACATCCTGATAAAAATTTTTATCTCTCGACCACTGAAGCATCCTCTAGACACCGAGCAAATTTATTCTGCTCACGAGGCGGAGGTTAAGAGACTTGCCATTGATCAGAGAGCTCTTTATATTAACCACTAAAGAATCATCTGTTTCAGCACAGCCTGGTTAGTGGTAATATTCTGAAAAAAATAATTTAAAAAGCCCCAACACATTCCAACTACCAGGAAGGCAGACAGGCTTGGAAAATTGGCCAAAGCTGATAAGCAGAGCTCTCAAAGAAAACAAACCTTACTAATAGCCGGGATACAACTGGCACTTCCACTTCAGAGTAATTATGTGGGAAACGTTGTCTTTATGCACCCTCCTCGTGATGATCCAAAGTACTGAATGATCTTGAGTCCACCTGAAAATGCCTTACAAGTTCTGAAGAGGGTAAATAGCTCAACACAGAACATAATTTTGAAGTTTCCCTCCTCCTTGACAACCTGAAATAAATCCTTGGGCAATTTTTAAAAGAATGCCAATAAGATTTCGTTTTGAATAGGTTGCTTAAAAACAAATAAATAAATTACCACACATCTTGGTAAATGATAAATGAAAAGGCTGACAGCTGAAATAAGCTGCTCTTCAGGGAAATGACTTCACTGGGTAATTTGTTTTGATTAGCCCATCAAATAGGTTCCTCTGAATGCTGGACGTACTTAAAATCACCCATGGAAATGAATCTAAACTTTGTGTTTCTTATAAAAGAAAGAATTGGGTCAGCACCACACCTGTGTGTGTTCTCCATCTGGGACTCCAGGGTACAGCGCTTTGGGCATGAGAGCACAAGATGTGTGAAATTAGAATGGAGTAACTTCTTACTTTCAGATACAAAATCCTCCACCTCTGAAGGCATTTTGGGGATTGCCATCACTATGGCTTGATATTAGAGAGCTTCCTAGGGCATACAAATGAACAAACTGTACTGCTCTTCATGCAGCTTTGCCCAGGAAAAAAATGGTGTGCTTCCACAATATTGAATATTTCAAGTTACTTCACCCAAGCCTTTCTAAAGGTATATACAAATTGCATCTGCTTAATTCTGTACCAACAAAATGTCTGGCACTTGGTAAGAGCCAAAATTAGGCCCAAATGACTTCAAAAGTTAAGTTATTGGCTCACTTTGTCAAACCACCAACATTACCTGTACAAAGCACATCCAAAGCAGTGCTGCCCAGGCTCTGCAGCCCCAACACACTCTGTATTGCTGCCACTCCAGCCACAGTGTTGTGACCATGGAAGACCAGACTCTGCATTCCTGCCAGTCTTACATCAACATATAAGGCACCAGAACACCTTCCCAGACCAATTTAATCATCTTAAATCTTTTATTCTTCGGCACGCTACTTGTCATTTCAATAATTATTCGGCTAACACACAGTGAAGTCATTGCTGTTGTTTTTGTTACTTAATAAATGTGAGCACGTTTTAGTTGTCGTTTCCATAAATTCGCCAATTTAATTTTATTGCCTTACAGAATACAAACCCATGTACACTCAGCAAAGCAATCCTAACACTAGCAGAGGCCTGTATCAATTCCACTGGCCCATAATCAATTTCATTACAAAATCAATTTCATTATAAAATCAATTTCATGACATTCAGTGTTACGTCACGTCACATGCTCTGGCGTATGGTATGTAGAAAACGATTTTCTCTGTCTTTTCTGGCCTTTGTCTTCCATACACACCAAACCCAGGGCAGACAGTGCTGCAGCAGTTTGGGGTGTTAGGGACTGGTGAGTTCCCCACCTCTGCACCCACTCCCCCTCACATTTTGAGCAGTATTGCAGTTTTGCCATCAATGCCATGGAGACACAATCCCATTTATACAAAGCACTCTCATCAGATGAGCTTGTATTAGCGAAGCATCTCTCATAGATTTGCACTAAGTCAGCATTACTGTAACTAGTCTAGACATAGGGGAGGCCTAAATCATGAAAATAATGCTGATCTCCACAGGCATCCATTGGGATTTAGGCATCCATCAAGCTGCTCTATATTACAAACACAAACACAGCCACAAATACCAGTTCAGAAGGAGACTACTGAGCAGCAACAAGCACTTGGCTCCCCCTCCTCAGAATATTCTGAGTCGTCGTTTGGAATGCAGCAGCAAATATTAAATTGTAACCATCAATATATTGAACTGACAAACTATACAGGGGGCTCATATTTTCAAAGCACCCAGTACTCACTGAACTATGTTTCCCATAAAAACATCCTCTTATTAGCACCACCTCAATAGAGAGCTTCCTCTATGTCAAAATGAATCCTTTCCAAATCCCTCAGAGGGCAGGCAGAGCAGCCATGAGGTTCAGTATATTAATTGTGAGATCCTGGAACTAAAAAACACAGAGCAAGTTTACTGGAAATGACCTGTTATCTGGGGGAAGTGAAAGCAGATCGCTCCTTTCACTTCCAAAAAACAACCAGCCAGCCAACAAGCATATCAAACAAGCAAAGAAAAAAACACCCTAACAGGCAACACACAAGGCGATGCAATTTTAATAGATCTTAGTGCACTTACAGCACCAACTGCTTTTCCAAATCAGTTAATTATTCATGCCAATTAAATATTTTATTAAATCATTATCATTAAGCAAAGAAAATGGAGAAACTGTGACAAATGGTGTTTACAAAAATTACATCATTTGTGTTGACAGTGAAGAAAAACCATTCATTTGTCCCTGTCAACAGTTCCTGAACATTTGCAGGCTGAAAAGTTTTGTCTTGATCTTTTAACTCCGGATCAGAGAATTTCATGGTCATTTTAAAGGGTGTATTTTGACTCATCTTACATTTGACATTAAAAATATAGATACATAGAGGATTCCTGAGTCTTTACTCAGGGCCCAATTTCCTCTACTTGCGATGGACAAAAGTGATCCACAGTAAGAAAGAGCATTCAGAACCAGCTGGTGCCAGCATGAAAGCCTGAAAGCAATGGACACAACTGATCTCAGAGGTTAATTTAGAACAAAATTGCTATTCTCTGTTTCTAACAGTAACATTCCTGGTGTAGGGAGCCTGCTTTGGCAGGGGGGTTGGACTCGATGATCTCTGGAAGTCCCTTCCAACCCCTACAATTCTGTGATTCTGTGATTCTGTGATTATTCAGACAGCAACATGAATGCGGACAGTGATTTTAGAAGCTGCCATTCCCCATTACTTGACAAAAATGCAAACAACTGCTACAACGAGAGGTTTATTGATTTACCTAAGACAAAAACGCATCTTTCTCTAACCTGCTTTGGCGGGGGGGTTGGACTCCATGATCTCTGGAGGTCCCTTCCAACCCCTACAATTCTGTGATTCTGTGAATCCGTGAAAGTGTAGCTTCAACCTTTCCAATCAAGAGAATAAACTCCTTGAGACTCACCATTAATGGCTGCTTTTAATTCATAACTAACAACTTTCATTCGTTCCAACCCAACCTTGTCTAAGGTGACACCCCAGAGAGTGGCACTCATCCATAGGCCTGAGAACAGCTGTCTGGGCTGCTGGGGCTGGAGAATGAACCTACCAGGTCACAGGGGCACAGACAGATGGACAAGGAACTCAAAGCTCTACCAGCTTGAGGACCCTACCAGTCCTTTGTAAGCTTCCCACTTATTCTTCTTAAATCATTCCCCTCACGCTTATTTAATCAGTTTTCTGTACAGGAGGAACACATTCGTTCCACACCATTCCTTACAAATGAAGAATACACACTAGCGTATAATTAAGATCTAATCGCTTAAAGACATAAAGCAGGAATTAATTTCATTGGCACGTGCATTTTAACAGCAGCAAGAGGCTCTGATTAACACCTGGGATTCCCTGTACTCAAAAAGGGCCACAAAAGCTTATACCACCCAGAAAAGCAGAACCAGATGGGAAGCGCATCCAGATTAAGTGATTTCAAGGAATGCTGGCGCTGAGCTAAGAGCTGAGGGTAGATCTTTGAAATCCCAAATGCATGTCTTTTCCACAATACCATTTATTGCCTATCAACAGAAACCTTTTTGTGAGCCAGAACAATGACAAAAAAGAAACTAAACCAGAAAAACCAACCTCCAAAAGACAAACTATGTATCAGCCTATAGCTGAGGTCCTGGAGGACAAACATAAGCTGCGATGTTGGTTCTTAAAATAAAATATTGATTATTCTTAAGGATTAACATCCTTCCTCTTTTCAGTTTACTTAACGCGAGGCCAAACTATTAAAATGATTATGAAAACAATTACGTGGTTATAGAAATGGCTAATTAAATAAACATTAAAGCAATAACCGGTGTTTCATTACACTCATACAATTTCTCTCTGGAGACTTTTCCAACCCAAGCTGCTGTTTTACCAGAAGTTCCTCAAGTTTTGGAAAGCGTAATACATGCTTCTGCAATATCCTCTTTACAAATCTCCATCTCTTCTGAGTTTGGATTCAGCCAAACTTTACAGGTCACCAGAAGGCTCAGGCTACCTAAGCACGTCATCTGCTTTTGTGACAGAAGACTGCAGGTCAAGCCATGGACGTTGTTCTCCCTGAGCCCTCTCCTAATAAGGTGGGCTGAGCAGACAGCTGATGGATGTGCATGCCTGAGGGGTTCCCAGAGGCCGTATCACACAGAAAACCTCAGCACTGGATAGGCCCTTGGCTGCTTCATCTGCTAAACAATGTGCTTGATTAGCAAATTTGGTCTTGCGACCACTTAATCGGTACTTTTCATTTTTAGTATCTTGTTCATCTACTCCGGAGCACTCTCAATCTGGTTCTGCCACGCTCATTCCCATTTATTTTCCTCCTTATAACAGTTCCACTGATTTCAACGAGGCTGTTTGCAGAATAAAATTTTATTCAGCGAAAAGGTGGTCAAAATATATCCAAACAGTTACAGAATATTCTGTATGCCAGTACATTTTCAAACAATTTCTTCATAGGGAACACAAGCTTTGGGAGTTATGCTCACTGTAGGCACACTGGCTACCATTTGTTATCACTTCCTGCTGTTTGTTACTGGACACATCTACTCCCAGCTACACAAATAGAATGCTGTATTATACTAGGCTATTAGAGAATAGGACTAGATTTTTAAAACATTTCAAATTCAACTAAAGCTTCCACTGGAGTCTTTCCTAAAAGCCTCTTTTCCATTAAACACATTTCAACCATAGAAGCAAGGGGAGGCCACTCGCAACAACAGCAAAAATACATTAATTTAAGGAAAATCTCTAGATTAATGTTCAGCTCTATTTTCTACTATTTTTCTTTTTTTCTTCCTTTCTTTTTCTTTTTTTTTTTTTTCCCCACACAGACTTGCTGCAGAGCCCTTAGCTCTCCTTATGGCACTCCCCAGTGCGCACATCATGTGCAGAGCACCCTTAGGTGAAATAAAAGGCTCTTCCTTTCTTCAGATCCCGATCCACGCCTGAGCACAATTTGCTTATTTCATCAACGTTCTGTGCACTGCATCACTTTCTTGATTCTATATGCAAAGGTACAAAGGGGAAAGAAGCAGGATACATCCAGTTTGAGATGAATTACACCTATGCACTACTTTACCTACTCCCCTCTCTTATGATACTCATTTTCAACCCTGACTGATAAGACTATGTTGAACTATTGGTGTGGTTTGGTAGAAGAACTTGAATGATTTTCACACTGCGAGTCTATGGCCCTATAAAGTCTTCCTGAAGTTTTTACAGTGTTTATTTGAATATTTAAAATGCAGCAATGGAGCGCTGTTTTGGAACTTTCCTACTTGACTTAGTGCTTGCTGTTTTATTTTGGGTACTATATTGCTGGTAGTTTTAATTTGCATAAATTTGCTTCACTAAAGAAATAAAGATGTATTTCAGCTGCAACAACCCGGAGTAAGAACCATTTTTCTCTTCCTTTTACCTTGTTCCCACTTAAAAATAAATAAATCTTGAGTTACGTGAAAACACAAGCAAGTAAAAAGACAACTTGCTGGTAAGAAACAAGCCCCAGAAGATGCTCTTCAGTTAAAGACAGCGCTTCCCTTTTGTATGGAAGGTTAACCTGATTATCATTTCTACATCTACTGTAATCAGTGATTAGATATTCTCAGTGTTTCTTAGACTACAATCATCTATAACTAAGAAGCTAATAATCATCTATGCCACATAGGTCTCATCCTTTTCATCTTCCTATCTCTTTATTAGCCTCGAGAATAAGGCACATACCAAGCTTGTATCTTCCTGAAGCAGCAGGACATGTACAGAACAGATTTACTGAGTTTAGTGTTTATGGCCTGGAGTGAAATGAGCCCTCCATTAATAACACAAATTAAATCCTTCATAAGTTTAAGCATTATGGGTTTTACACATTTTTTAAATGCGTCTACACACTTAGCTCTTTTACTGCATACATCTTAACCTATTATTTCTCATACCAGGGAAAACCACCTCACAGTGGCACTTACTCTGCAGTCCCAACACTGTAGATTCTAAACCTCTAGACAAAAAGAACCCCCCAAGTCCACAGGCAGCCACCCACAAGCAGTTCTGATACCAACTGCATGCAATGGCAAATGGGCAAGAGGGGGCTGAAGCGCTGTCCTTCTAGGATTGTTGTAAGCAAGAATAACACTGCATCATCCTAAATAATCACCAAATTGCACCCTTGGCTTGGTCACATGAACAGGTTTGAGCTAAAGGAATCCACATCCATCTTCCTGAACTCCTCCCATGCTCCCAGCACAACAAAAAAACAGTTAGCTCTAAGAAATTATACTATCCCTATATTCAGGTAAATAGCTTAAAGACATAAATAATTTACCCTAATACTTTTATTGTAGAGATTTTTTTTCGGGTCTGAGAACATTGTTTCAAACAAAGGCTGGAAAGATCCATCCACCTGGATTAATTTGATCCGTAACCAAAATGCATACTTAAATACAAACAGTGCAAACTCTGGGCTTGAACTCTGGCCCTGTGGCTGGACAAGCTTATCCATACTTCACGTGTCCTGTCTCCCTTTCAAAGGCTGGTCTCATCATTTGAGAGAGTTTATTTTCCCAAATCAGAGCTCCATAGGGAGGACAGCAGAGGAGAAATATCGTCTTTGCTGTAACAGTTTGCTACGGTTGGTTCTTCCCAACACTAAATGTGCACCTCAGAGGGAAGCAGGAGGTAAAACTGTGGCAAACCTAAACCCACAGTGCAGTAATACTATCAATTGTGTGTTTAAAAATGCAAGCAGTTAACACTTCTTGCTTTAAGACAAACCCACTTTTTCCTCTTTTTACATCACCCATCTCAGACAAAGCAGGAGAAGCAAGGAGCTCCCATATTGCACATCTCCAGCCATCTTTACCTTCTGTCAATGGCAACAGTCACAAAAACCCTGAGGAGGTTGGATCTGTAGAGAAGATAGAGCAATGCAGCAGAGCTGAGCTCTTTTGTACTTTGCAAACGATTAATGCATTTTGCAAGATGTGTTTACAGAAATGCTTAACTGTAAGCAAGTATTAAAGTATTGTAAAAAAGAAAATGGTAAATTCAAACCGAAGCAGCAATCCGAGGATTAATCCTGTGGCTTGGATAGAAACCCTGCTATGAAATTCAGCAGCTTTAATTTTAACCCAATGCTTTCTAAAGCATGAGAAACATCACCAGAGGATACCAACAGTACCGTCCTAACAGGGCAGTATTATTTAATGAGCCATGGATGGGGTGAACAAAGAACGAGGCGATAGAAAAGCCACCCCTCCAAGTGAAGCCACAAATAGAAGCTGAAGGTAGTCCAGAATTTCTTGGCGACAAACCATAACCAAAAGGTGTTGTTCAAATATAGTGACTACTTCACAGGTTTAGTCACTGCTCCATGCATTAGGCCATTGGGTACATTAACACCTCCCTCCCTCCTTTTTCTCACAATCAGCAACACTACTCTAAACAACACAAAAAAATAAGCTGACAGTTCTATAAATATATTAATTGCAACAGCTCCTCCTTATGTAATTCTTTGCCGACGTTATTGACACTGCTCATTGTCTTCTCCATCTGGTGACGCTATCAAAAATGTTGTTTAATTAAACTGATTGCAGCATAAAAATGAATCTGAAGAGCAGAAGCTAAAAGACAGCAGCTTTGCTGCTGTAGGTATTTGAGATGCCGTGCGATTCCCTGATTTTGGGCATAGGTGTTACTGCTCTGCAGAATCCACTGAGTAATTTATTATTTAGTATGAAGTTAGCTTAGGGCATATATGTAAGGATATAATATTTGAGATTGTGATCTCCTTCATTTAATGCAAATTAATATTAAATAAAAAGGTGGCTCAGTGCATTCTTAACGCTTACATGTAATGATAAAGCACCCACAGAATTAAGCAAAGAGCTCTATAGGGAAAAGTCTGGACAAAAAAAAAAATAAATAACCAGAGTTCTTATAAGCTAAGTCATTCAACAGCTAATTATCATTAATGATTACTACAGAAGTACCTAAAGGCAAAGGGAACCCATTGCCATCCTACAGCACTACAAGAAGGCATTCATACTTCAGAACTCACCTGAAGGCCATGCAGCAGAGGAGCACACTGGCAATTCACAAGGCTGGCAGGCAGCCCCAGGACAACCCAGAGCTACGTGGGGTGACACAGCAAGCAGGATACAGCACTTGCACAGTGGAGTCCTCCTCTTACCATCTTTCAGCACCTGGCAGGCTGAACATGAGTGGGAACTCCTTGTTCTGACACAGTATTAATGCCATTATTCATTTTCTCTCCATTGCTCCAAATTCTGCATCTGTCACACCCTCCTCATTTGTACTTCTCATGAAGCAAAAAGGCCTTGGTGCTTCCCTCCTACTGTACGTAACCTGTTTCTCACTTGCTAGTGCCTTCTCCAGCCCTAATATATCCTTGAGATTAATTGTGAGCTCTTCCACTCTCTTCACATAATACTCTCAAGGACAGGCACACTGGTTTCTCAGTAGTTCCTAACATTTTATTATTCTTTTGCATGCTGTATAACCATTCCGTTTTTATTTTCATAACTACCCAAAATGACTTCAAAATCTCTTTCCTATGCGAAGTTAGCTGATTTCAGGTTGGACGTTCTTCTCTGAGAGAGTGGTCAGGAGCTGGAATGGGCTGCGCTGCCCCAGGAGGTGGTAGAATCACCATCCCTGGAGATGTTCAAGAATGTTTAAGGTATTTAGACGTTCTGCTGAGGGGCATGGTTTAGTGGGAAATATTGCTGATAGGGAAATATTCCTGATATTAACTGCAGGATGAGGGGAAACGGTTTTAAGTTGAGGGAGGGGAGATTTAGGTTGGAAATCAGGGGGAAATTCTTTACAGAGAGAGTGGTGAGGTGCTGGAACAGCTGCCCAGAGAGGCTGTGGATGCCCCGTCCCTGGAGGTGTTCAAGGCCAGGTTGGATGGGGCCCTAGGCAGCCTGGTCTAGCATTAAATGTGGAGGTTGGTGGCCCTGCATGTGGCAGGGGGTTGGAGATTCATGATCCTTGAGGTCCCTTCCAACCCTGGCCATTCTGTGATAGGTGAATGGTTAGAATGGAGGTCTTTTCCAACCCTGGTGATTCTATGATTCTAAGCCTGCTTTTCCCTTTGATATGCATTTATTTGTGTATATCAACACCAAGTTTCATCTGACATCACGCTGTTCATTCATAGCGTTTTCTGCAACTCTTTACGGAGCATCAGTGTCTGGAAAAACTCAAACTGTCTCCCACAGAACTCAGCACTTTTTCCATGCCATTTATGAGTGCTGCAAGTCCGAGTTACACTACCAGTAGGGAAATCAAGTCACTGATGCCTAGAACTGTCCAGTTTTTAACCCATTTATTTACAGTGGATATCTTGATGACATTCACCTTTACTAGACTTTCATATGGCCTGCCTTAATTGAAAAAATAGCCCTTGCTTCACAAGCACACTTTATTCATGTCGCCACTTTTTGGCAGTACGTACACTTGTGAACAATTGTTGTCATGGGTGAAGCACAGGAAGAGCATGATTTCATCAAAAATCTCAAACAAGCACCTTGAGAACTCACTAAGAATTGCAACCTTCTTTGTTGAACCAGACTAGTTTCACAAAAACAGGGTCAAATATCCCACTAGTTTTATGTTTTTGTTGCTCCTTGTTTTTCATATTCTAATAAAAGATACATTAAAAAAATAAGTTTTGTTATGTCCATACATTAACTACATTACACATTTTATATGTCCATTCAATGTGTCCCGGACAAGACCAAAGGTTGGACACCCATAGAACAGAGCTTCAAACTTCCCTGAAATAAGGTTAAACTTAGAAAACGGAGCATGTAATGAAGGCTCTTTATGCAATATTAGCTGGATTTTGTGATGCTCTTGGAGCCTGTCTGTGAGATGTTAAATTGGTGTTGAATTGACTGAGGTGTGTGTCACAGCCCCAGCTTTTACACTACCATGCTTAGATTGCTTTGCATACCAGCACTGCATCTGCTGTGATTTACATAGCTCCAGCCCTGTCAGAACAAATGCACCCAAATCACATCCTCATTGCAAAAGAACATTTTCCTCAATTCTCAGTCTCTCATCATAATAAGATACAGCCTGGATTAAGTTGCCAGACAGACTGGGCAACAAATGGCACAAGTCTTCCCTCATTAGTTATCAATTGCCCTAACGTTTCACAAGGAAAATTTGTCACTGCCAGTGTCAGCATTTGTCACAGACACAATTCAGCCTTCCCTTCTAAAAAAGCCAGTGTGCAGCTTGTCTGGTTATCATTTACCTATAGTGTTACTGTGTACTGTGCCATAACCTTCAGGAACATATAGGTTAATACCTGGCACTAGAGAGCCAGCAGTGTACTTCAATCAGTTCTTACTGCCTAAAGAAACAGATGTATACTTTCTTAATTAAGACAGGCATGGTTTAAATGGCCTGCAGAACTCTATTTTAAGCAAGCATGTAAACAAACAAAAAACCCCACGATCACAAAGCAAGGAAAACAAGAACCCAGAAGGCTCCAGCCATTCACTGAGTAACCGCCCAACAGCAAGCCCTAAAAATAGGATCTGAGCACAATTAATTGTGTTCAGGGTACAAGTAGGAGGAACGACAATAGTATGAAGAAATCAGCACACAGCTCAGATCAATCATTACTTCATTTACAGAGCTTGCTGCTCTCTGCATACCATGTGCCCAGTAGCAAGCGACTTCATTAAGCTGAAATGGATCTTTAGTAAAGCCACCATCTACAGAGCAGCTGCAGCCTGGTGGTCCTGGCACGTGTGTTGATTTTCAGATAAACCTCTTCAACTTCTGTTTGTCCTCAAGCTTATTACATCCAGAAAGGAGAAAGTGCTGGATTCTGCAGGACATCTATTCCAATTTCTGTTGTGAACATCACAACGGACACCTTTTATTTTCCCCATCAACTCTTCACATTGTTCTGTCCTTGTGGAAAGCATATTCAATACCCCCATGCCTTCAGTAATTAAAAGACCCTATCTGAGCTTTAATGTATTTCTTATTCTATTCGTAGCCAATTGTTCTTAATCAACATATGCCATTCAGAACAAGGGTGATCTGTAAATCATATTTTTCTTCCTGTTGAATCAAAGTTCAATTTGGCGATTCTTGTGAAGCCTTTAAACCACAACAGCCCTTAGCTTCTGCTTTTCACTCCCTGCATAAGGCTGGATGTACCAGATTCATTAAAAACAAGCTGATGATTGCCCCCTGCTCCTGGTTCTTTGACACGCTGTACACACAGTAAGTTAACTTTAAGGTGACATTCCTCCTATTGTTCAAACAGCTCTATCTGCTGGGAATGTGCTAATTAGGCTCTGCAGGTCCAATTCACACCATAAACAGATGTCACAACAGCAAAATGAATTTACCAATTTGTTTTCAGTTCCTATTGTTCTCATCCTTCATCAACTTCCAACTTTCATTTTCATTTCAAACAAAACTAAACAGGTTTTCCAGCAGGAACAGCTATGCCTTACAGGGAGGAAAAACAGAAGACCACCAAAAACTAACACAACCTACCCAAATCCAGGATCTCCAAAAAGTGGAGTTGCTCCTGCACTGAGCGTTCACTTTTATGTCATTTCAAACCCTGCCTGAAACATTCCCATCTCCACTTCATCCATAATTACCAGTGTTTCAGCAGCTCAAAAGCACGAAGGTCACCTTCCTCCCATCTCCCAGTGGGAAAAACATCACTAAGGTTTACTGAAACACTCCAACTTCTGCAATACAGGAAGCACAGATTCCAGCTTTGAATTCACTGCCACATTCTCTGCCATCACTCCATCGATAACAAATGTTCGGGAAATACAGATGTGATGGCATTCAGTCAGGCATCCCCAAGGCTAACCACCACAAATAATACTCTTTTAAACATCAACTGCATTAAATGGCTGCATGGTAATTTGATGAACTACCAAAAATAACTTCACTATCACTTCTGCAGTGCTCCAGAGATATAAACATTAAGTGCCCGAGCAAACTTAGCTACAAGATGAGCCAGCTGAGGCAGGTGGGATGTCCAGACAGCAGGAAGGGCCTGCGGAGGACATGGTTTTGGGGCAGGCCATGGGTGGTGTTTGTGCCATGTTCCTCCTCCAGCTGCATCCCAGAACCATGAAGGAAGTGCCCACCTTGCAGAGGTGACATCCTGAGGTTAGCCCAGGCTTTCCCACCACATCACCGGTTGAGGAGGCACCCACTCAATCTCTGACATTCATGATGGTCAAACACAGTAAGTTTCAGCCCAAGGAGGCTGCCCAGCCCCTTACAGAGGGAAAAGGGAGGTGCTCCCAACCTGAGAAGCCCATCTTGCGCACACCTCACCCTAAAAGCACCTCCGTCCTTCCTAAACCCACACCTGTTTAACAAGGAGCAGCAGCAATGCTGCTCTTTGGTGAAGGCAGCCAGAAGTGGGCAGCGGGAGCAGCTCCTGTAAGCACCTGAGGAAGATGAGCACCTCAGACTGCCACTGCAGCACCAAGGCTCATAGAAGTCCATGTGAAAAGGGCTTATGTTTGCACACACTGCAGAGAGCAGAGCTGGAGCGCAAAGGCTGAAAGGCAGCACCACAGGTCGTGACTGTGGGCGGCTACTGTAGTTCTCCTACAAATTCAGTAATGAATTCTGCTGGGGACCTAAGCTAAAACCTCAGAAAATGAGTTTTTGCAGTATCCTGCAAAAGCAATAAAAAGACAACTAGCATAATTCAGAAAAATATCTTGCAAGCAAATTAAGCACTCTAGCCTTCCTCCACTGTGCCTTTTATTGCTGTCTTAAATTAAAGAAATGGTGTCATACTTCAGAGTAGCACCTTTTCTGGTACTGCTTATCATTAACAAGCATATGCACAGCTTACTAAGGATTCCTCTGTTCTAGCCCACAGATCAAAATATTCCCTGAAAAACAAAACGCGTTGATGTGTTTTCCATCTTTATAATGTCAGAAAGAGTTTGTGTATTTCCCGCTTTCTATATTGCAGGCTCATCTCAGCTGTTTCCTCAGGGACAAAAGTGAGAGGAAACAAAACACCCCTATTTCCTTAAAGCAATATATGGGTTTGTACACGGATTAAAAGTATTCCACACTCCTACTTGGGAACATGAAAAAAATATCGCCACCCATCTTTATAAAGGAATTCACATCAGCATGACGAATAATTGAATTTATACAGTTTACAAGCACCATCTTATTTCTGCATTTGCAGCTCTAGTTTTCCAAAGAAGTGTTGAGACAGAGGGGAAGCCTGGCAGATACAAACAACAGCAGTGTTCGCTTCCAGCACTTCAAATTTAACTGCAGTTCTGTAAGCACTTCAATCGACACTACTTTGTTGCACATGCAAGTGGGTGAGGAAAGTAATGTCAAGACAGAACCATGAATATCTGACTTTCTGAAGCCCGTGTATATTTGTTAACAAAGCTGATTCCCAGCACCGTGGATAAATACGCTGACGGGGGAGCAAGATGTGAGCAACACGTTTGAACTGGTAGAGAAAATAGGTGAGTCTGTTTAAGATCCTTCTGTCTGGAAAACTGAGACCTCCGTGAGCGTTCTGCTGAGCGCACTGTAGATTTGTCTGCCGCTAAACAAAAAGCAAATAAATCCAGGCCTTTCTCACAACCATGCTCGTAATTGTCTGCATTTAAAACTTCCTCCTCTATCGACTTCAAGCGTATACAAGTGTAATATATATAAAATGTAATAGATGCAAGTTTGTTGCCATAAACAGAAGTGGCTTATGGGATTTAAGGTGAAATTTTAGAGTTCTTCGTAAGCACCAAGTTTAAAACTTCACCCCGTGGGAAAAAAAAATCCATACCTTTATCACTGGCAGTGCCTTGTAGCCTTGCTGATCTCCATCTCCTCCAGCTGAGACCTGATGCTTCCATGCCTTTCTTGTTTCTCGCTGAATTTGACCGGAAGAAATTGAAATACAGTCCTCTGCTAGAAAATCTAACTGGACTGCCAGCTCACTTCACAGACTAGAAATGCCTGCTAATAGGGCTGTTTGTTCATTTGTTTTTGTGTTGGTTGTTGGTTTTGTTTTGTTTTGTTTTGTTTTCAGGTCATTCTATCCCTGAAGAATTTGCCCTATTTAGGCAGAAAAAATAATGTATTAAGAATCAGTACTGAACTGTGATATGACAGCATTTACTTTCCATATTACAAATCTATGAGCGTTAAAAGCACAGCCATTAAATAATGATGGGATGGCAAAGAGAGGCCCCAGGACTGGCAATTGCTACCACTGCTACCTGCCTGTAGGACAGCTGCTTAACCTTTTGGCTTTTTGTTCTCAAAATTCCTAGCATTAAACAGCTCACTCTATCCTTCGTGAGTGTACAGAGGCTTGAGAGGAAGGCAATGGAACCTTTGCTGTACCCAAGTACTGGTAGAACAGTGCTACTGAGAACAGAACTTGTCTGGAGCCATTGGAGTATTTAGTACTGTAAAATTAATGCTTTAATACAATGCAAGTAATCCAATCAAGAAGTAAACCAAATTGCAGAAGTTACATAATCAAACAACAGTCAGTGAAATGTGACTGGTTGAAATCCAATTTTATTTACTAAACATTGAGGATTTTAACATGAATAAGCTTCAATTACAATGAATTCGTATATTCAAGCTAAATTTGGAAAGACTCATAATGCATTTAATTGTCTAGCTGTCAGCTCATGGAAACTGAAGACAGTAATGTATGCCAATCATTCCTTTTAAATGAAGATCTAGTCAAGTGAGACAAAGCCCACTGATATGACAAGCAAGCCATCTTCTCTCTTGGCTGATCCAAAACACTTGAGTTTACAATTGCTGTCTAACTTTAGGCTTAACTGCTTTGGTTGTCTCTCCTTTCCGGACACTTCAGAATAATAAGTTCAAATGAGTTATCAACAACTTGCACTGCAAAAATTATCCTCACTTAAAAAAAAACAACAAATATTGGAAAGGTGAACAATGGCTTTCTGATCGGTGTCAGTCTATTTCAAGGGCCATCAGACTCTGGTCTCTCAGGCACAGCCTTGATCCAACAGCAGAACCATCATTCAGTTTGCTTAAATTGAGAAATGTGAACGGGTATCACAGAGCAGCGTATTGCCAGCAAGTCAACAACTCTGGTAGCACAGCTGTACCACAGGTAACAAACTTTAACTCCCTTAAATAAATGGTCTACCATATGCCACTCTGTGATTAATTGTCTCACATGCTTACAAATGTCACAACTGAACAGCTTGATGAGTACAGCCATTTTTGCAACTAATCTCTCCAATGCAAAGAAAAAGTCGTGTAGCGTATATACATGGATGGACATGCCAAACATATCAGTAAAGCTTCAAGTACTACATCTGCACATTCAGCTGAACACATTTCTAAGGGCTCTTACCATTTGCTGCACATGTATTTTCAAGTAGATAAGCCCAGACTGACAATGATGGTCCTCAGAAAAATCACCAGCTAAATATTTCCCACCAAGGATTCAGTTCTAGAGCACAGATCTGCCTTGCCTGCTGCAGGGAACTCAGAACCAGCAGAATCATAGAATCATTGAATGGCCTGGGTTGAAAAGGACCGCAATGATCATCTAGTTTCTGCAATCTTCAGGGTTGCCAACTACCAGACCAGGCTGCCCAGAGCCACATCCAGCCTGGGATCCCCCACAAGACCTCAGGAGGGCAGACCCCAGTGACTGATGAGCCCATAATATCACAAGCAGCCTACACAGTGACAAATCAGGTTTGACCAAGAGCTGGTTTCATGTCACTTCATTCTGATTCCCAAAGAAGGCACATTATCCTGTAATCATGTTGCATTTCTACTTTGTATAAGTTTTCATTTGAGGAGATGTTAGGAACATAAATGTACATTATCAAGGCAACTCTGTGAAACACATACCTTAAGAGAGCATCACAGCAACACTGAACAAACTACAGCAGAAGTCTTGCTCAGAATCCTGCTCATGAACCTACTGCAAGCTGAGAAGCCTCAAATCCATCATTTACTGGATGTTCAATCAAGCAAGAGATATAGGAAATGAACAGAAATCTTCCACTGGTAATACCATGCATTTCTTGCGAAGGATTAAATTCATCCCAGTAGCTCCCTAGTTCAACTGCTGAAGGGAAGACTTATTGCATTTTGAATCAGAGCCATTTATCTAGTATTCTATATCACTGAGAAAAGACAAGTTGAAAAAAGCAGTGAATATATCACAAAAATTTTGCTCATCTGAATTGTGGTTTTAGAAAAGGAAACAGGGCAGCATACCTTCTACAAAAGTAAAATTTGAATTGCTGGCCATGCTGAGCTATAATGTACTACAGGTACGGAGCTGTATAAAGACAAAGAAGTTGTGCATCTGTCACAAACAAGCATCTTACCATCTACTTCAGCTCCTTGTTACCACTGGGATAATGCAGTACTTTCTCCTATGAGTCTGTGTATGCATACGATACACTCATATTCATAACAATAAATTGGAAGAGAAAATTCTTCCCGCGTTTAAATAGCTTTGAACAGAAAATACACTGTCTGGTATGGGTCATGCCTGTGTACACACTCAGGCCTGAGCATCTACACTCATGGATAAGCATCCCGGAGAAACTAGATGATCAGTGCAAGGGAGTGAAATAACACTTTATGAATGAAAAAACAATCTGCAAAAAACATGTCTTCATGCTCTTAGCACCGTGATGGTTCCTTGGAGAGAACAAGTCAGGAGTTAAAATTTTATGCACTGCTTGCACTAAATGCACAGCTAAAACAACGGTTGCTTTGGTTCTGTATCCCATCTGTGTGTGTTACCAGGTCTCTGTAGAGCCTTTCAGAAATTAAGAATCACCTTTTACACTGATCTTAAGGCTAGGCTTTCAAGCATAGGAAGTAGAGTTCAAGTTAAACCTGATGAAATTTCCTTGTCAAATGTGAGTCACTGAAAGGGAATGTGAGATCCCTCAACCTTTCTCTCATCTTCCAATCACGCCTAAACAAATGTTGACAAAAGCTTGTCTCAATTTCTTTCAGTTTGCAAGGAGATTGGAGAAATTCCTTTAGAAAGGAAGATGAACATGTACAACTTTGACTACAGGCACGGTGGGAAAACATTGATGAAGCCTATAAACAACAATAAAAAAATTAGGCTGGCCCAAAGATATAACTGGAAGGGAGAAATGAAGATGGATAGCAAGCAAAGATTCTTGACGCATCTGCTGTGTTCTTAGGGAAAGTACCATGACCTCTGTGCCTCACAACAGAATCCAGAATCAATAAAATGTGAGAGAACCATCTTATGTTGGCAAGGAAACAAAGTATGTGGTTTATCCCCTCAACTCCCAATGTCTATTTTTCTGAAGCACTGCACCAATACATGGAACTGATATTGTGCATGCATTCACTTGAGGCTGCTGATGCACTACTCACTGCCTTCAGCACAAATTCTAACTTCACTCGTGAGCCAGCCAGAGAACTGTGACTGCTCCATCCATGTCAAAACTGGGAAACACAGAAACGGTCTGCTGCATAAAGGAGAGCATTGCACCATCGCCTCTTGGTCACAGCTCAGTTCACGACTGTAAGCTCACAACTTGAGAGAACGTTTTGCTAGAGATGACATGAAACAATATCTTGTTTTAAAGTGCAAGCTTCCCTTCCACCCACCCAACAGAACACAGTAATGGGCACTGTGCAGTAGGCATGCCAACGCTGGTACCAACGTAGGTAAAAGTTACCTAACAGCAGTACACACTCCACAGCTAGCAGTGTGGGCCCTGTATACATCAAGTACAAACCTATACTAAGCCTTCAGAGTCAACAGGCCCATTGTCACTGTTAATTGTGCTAATAGATTTAATATACTGCTAGCAAATCTAATTAATATAGAACTGGCCTCATGTTGATGCACTGACATATTTTAGCAGCTTTTCTTGTGTTTCTCAGTCTTATTGCCTGAGTCTGCATGATAACAATATTTCAGTAAAATATAGTAGTTAATACGAGGTGAAATTAACCCTGCTTTTTAATCAGAAGTATTATAGCAGCTCCTTGGACGAGAAACTGTAAGTTAAGTTTTCTCCATCAAAGTCTTATCTAAGGAACCATACATTGGCATGGAAGGTATGTCATTAAAGTAACCAAAAAAAAGAAGGCCCAGGCTGAAATTCAATCTTCAGCTAAATTCTTTGCTTACATGATCATTAGCTAAGTTTTTAATCTGTTGGTTCACACAGCTAATTCTGAACTTGCTGCCAAACATATCCTCTTTGTTGGCTCAGGATGAAGCAATAGCAACATTGGAAAGAATTTTATTTTAATATCTTGACAGAAAACTTAGAAACAATTCAATGCTGCCAGAGCGTCTCAACTCTGATTCTCCTTTAATAGTTAAAGGAACAGATTTGGTTTGAGAACTGAACTGAGCTGCATTAAGGCACCAAATTTAATAACTCAGAGCAATTAAATAATTTTCCTAATTTGTGTTTAATAAAATCTCAATTCTTTCTGATGAGCCTAATTTAAATGCTAACATTTGATTTACTGAAAAAATATATAAATCTAGAAATATTGTAAAAAGTGAAACAGATATGTCAACCCAAAGGTCACCACTAATTAGTCTATTGAAAAAGCAATTTAACACCATTTACTGCCACCATGGCAAATATGACAGGTTTACAAATTAACACATTGAATGTTTAATATTAACATCCATGTTCTGTCAAGTCCTCCTGTGACTAATCGAAACGTAGCTGTGATTGCTGTAGTTAATAAATAATCTTGGTTAATAAAAATGCTTTCTCCTGAAATTATGGCAGTGTGAACAGTATCTTAATTATAGCTGTTTCAGAGCCTCATCTATCAATCAGTGATGGTCAGCACTTCCACAGGCTCACGAACAGAAGAGCAGGGATCCAGCAGTCATCCAATGGGCCAGCGGTTGCCTTTATCTGACAGAAAGACGTGTTGAGCTGTTGAGCCTAGACCCAATCTCAGACCTGGAAGGACAGTCAGCAAAGCTCAGGAATGCTCAGTTCACTTCACAAAATGTATAATGACCGCAGCAATAAAGCAGTATCAAATTTTGAAGTGTGACTTGTGAACTCAGGTGGGGGAGATACCATACTGCAAATGTTGGGAGGAGCACAGCAGTCTTCCAAAATCACAGAATCACAGAATCACAGAATTGCCAGGGTTGGAAGGGACCTCAAGGATCATGAATCTCCAACCCCCCTGCCACATGCAGGGCCACCAATCATCCCACCTAATGCTAGACCAGGCTGCCCAGGGCCCCATCCAATCTGGCCTTGAACACCTCCAGGGATGGGGCATCCACAACCTCTCTGGGCAGTCTGTTCCAGTGCCTCACCACTCTCTCTGTAAAGAATTTCCCCCTGACGTTCAACCTAAATCTCCCTTCCCTCAACTTCAAACCATTTCCCCTTGTCCTGCTGTCACTCACCCTTTCAAAGAGTTGATTCCCCTCCTGTTTGTAGGCTCCCTTTAGGTACTGAAGGCTGCAATGAGGTCACCCCGCAGCCTTCTTTTCTGCAGGCTGAACAAGCCCAGCTCCTTCAGCCTGTCCTCATAGGGGAGGTGCTCCAGTCCCCTGATCATCTTTGTGGCCCCAAAATATTAAGGAGCTGAAAGAAACCGGTTACTGGAAGGCATAACTGTAATGTGAAGCTTTTGAACACTTACCTGTACACAGGATAAATGGTACCAACAATCACTTCCTCCAATCACCATCAAACCCAAGTATATCAGTGGTGGTGTGCAATAATTTCTCAGTTTGAACTACTACTAGGAACACTTCACAACATATGAAGGAGTTGAGGGGTAGAAGGAGGCATCTGTGCAATTATTCTGAAAATCCAAATTTATTCACGTTGTTTTCTGCTCATACAAATTCTCTTGGAATCCACTGAAACTTTAAGGTTCACAGTGCATAGCACTGCAGTTACATGCAAATAAAGTGGTCTTTTTCAGTGTGGGATATAATAATTAATCAATGCCCTTTCTCTTGTTTTGCTGTGGCAAGCAATGTCTTAAGTCACATTTCCCAGTATTATGATGCAATAGTCAGCAGAGACTTCAGGTACCATGCCCTAAAAGATGGAAAATAGGAAGTAAGATCCCTCTGCCCCATTTCCCAGCTCTAATATAGGTTACTGGGTGTTGATCAGTGCCAGCAACTGTAGTCTACTGGTAGTTCAAAAACCGCTGCTTTTCCAGTGCTAATCTGAAGAACTCCTCCATGGGATCAAGTGCAGTTTCTAATAATAAAGATGATTAAAAGGGAGTCTTCTGCAGAAGCACAGAATGCAGTGACTGTCAACCTTGTAAGTTCTGAAAATCAGAATAGAATTGCCATGCAAACCAATACACAGCAAAAGCTCCTAAGCGTGAGGGCAATGCAGAAGGCAAAAACACTTCATTATCTGCTTGTCAAAACCAGGAACCAAGACAAAGAGACTGAAGATTTGAAGACAGAGTCACAGGGACACCGACCTCAGCAGGAGCCTGAATAGCAGGGAAGCATCAAGACTGCAGAGGACTAAGGATGGACATGCAAACTGCTTTACTTTTATTATCACCCAAGGAGGAAAAGTAAAATGAAGGCAGCTGAAAAATTGCAGTGTGCTCCAGCAGGGTAGTGAAGGTCAAACTCAGCAGGAGACAATGCATTCTAATGAATACTTCCTCGACTCCTGGAAGATTACATTCAGCACATCTTTAAATCCCACCAATATATTCCACTGATCCTAAAAAGAATCCATTACACATGCAAACTGTAGAAATATATTATTTTGTTCTGGCAGAGCTTGTCAAGTACAAGTTTCTAAAGTAAGTCTTGTGACAGGTATCTATAGGTATCTATAATCATAAAAAAAACCCATACATAACAGGAACCACCAATGCAAAGAAGCAGAACTAGCAGTATTTCCGATGAGAATTTTTTTTAAATCTTCAAATTTATGTCCACAGGCTGAAAACCTTCAGCTAATTATCAGATTTTCGCATTAAAAAGCTAACAAAGCTAGTAGAATGGAATGGATCCCTATGCTAGTAGAATAGAAAGCTCAGTGAACCTAAAATGGATGAAGGTTTGCACGCTTTCTTTCCATACACAGGTGTAGACCAGTGCAACATTCCCAGTGCATATCAAAGGACAAAACAAGGAATCTCAAGCTCAACTGCAATCATATCTACATTATATCTACTTCCCAGACACACTTTTAGTACCCACACACTGCACACCAGTAACACAATATCAACAACAGCCAGCTATCTGAAATGGCTCTGAAGATGGGCAGGCTGAAGGAAGATGTGGCAAATAGGATGAAACTTAAAGGCACACCTTTAAGTGACAAATTGCTTCAAAGCCACTCACACTTCAGTACCTGAGTCATGTCTGCGGTCACAGTTGGCCAACTGCTTACATTACTTGCCTAACATCAGCTCTCAGTATCCTGCACTGCCTGACCCTGAGCAGCACCAGAGTTGCATGTACATAGAATGAACAGTTAAGAGCTTAAAATAGTGCCATGGAACAAACATGGAATAAATCACGGGGGGCAGACACAAACAAACACACCAATAACATAGAGATGTGAAAAAAAAAACCCCAATACACTATCAATATTTATATTGCTATTGGCTTCTGCCCCATTTCACGTGTCGTAGAATGATATGGTGGAGAGAGGGGTAGAGGGAGCAAGGAATGGGATAGGTAAGGTTAAACCAGTAGCAGCCAAGCTTAGTTTTCAACAAGACAGAACATCCTGTAAAGTTCCTTGGAGCTCCAGATATGGTTCCTGCAATGTAAACCTTAATGTAATTGGACTTGTATCTACGCCATTTTGCCTACTACCTCATACTGCAAACTTAGTGGCCCTGGAACCAACACATTTCTGAAGGACAGCATACACAAGTGACACTCACTACACAGCCGTGTTGTCCAATTTTGAAGAGTTTCCAAGTAATACATTAAGACTAAACCTTTTTCAGGATTTCCACTGTACAGACTTAGAATTCTACCATTGGGTCACGGTTTGTGAAGTTAAACTGCTATGCCTATTAACATTCCAGGAGTTCCTTTTTCATTATTCTAGAACAGAGAGTGTGATCTTGTGCAGGCAAAGCCTCTTGTTATTTCAGCTGCTAGCTTTCCCCCATTTGAAATGCTGAGACATATTTTACCGTAGATATCACAGTTACAATATAGTGTTACAGCAGAGAATTTAAAGAACTTGTGAAACAAACATTTCTACTTCTTCAATGAAAGAGCAATAATTTCTGTGTTATGCGTCTGCCAATAAAATTGATGCCTTCCAAGGATATGTCTGCAGAAGAGAAGACAGGAAAAATTAATGGAAGAGAACACACTGCAGGCACGGCAGCTGATAACTTCCTTTCACTAGAGAGAAAACAAACAAAAACAAATGCAAGTTCTATGCACAGCGTTCCTAGATGTTAATCTAGCTATAAGATTTGCCTTAGGTTCCCAAGTAACAGATAGACAGACAGAAGGAAAATGAGAGATAACAGTTGGAGACATTCTCTTGTTTTTCCTTCTCTTTGCCCTGAATCTAGAGTGACTTACATGGAGGATAACTCACTTCAATTCTCACTGGCAGACACCCGTATGCAAAGCATGATCTGCCATTTCAGCAAACTTTCGGCTATTTTAACATTTTCTTAAGCTAACATTTTCAACATCCGGAGTTAAAATTTTCATCATTCACTACAGTCTGCCTTGAGGGTGGGACTACACTCAGAAGTGCTAAGAAACGAACCATTCTTCTCATATTAAATTGTTTTAATCTTCTATTTTGTTTTTTTTTTTTTCTTAGTTTTTCTTCTTCAACACAGCACAGGTCTTCAGCTGATAGTTCTTGGTTTAAAAGCAGGCAGCCATGTCAGGTAATTAGCAGAAGGTCTACCTGAGGGGTTTCCTGGGTAATTTGCAGCTTGACTGACCTATAAAAAAATTATTGGGTTATAATTCTGTGGCACCTAAAAGTAATGGGTGTTTGCTCAGTTCAGCACTATTTAATTACTTTTCCTTCAGTTCAAAGTAAAAAGGAAATCATTTATTCTTCAAAACATTTCAGGAGCTAATTTAAAATAATTGACTTCAAAAGAAAATATGAAGAAGAAAAATGTGAAATTTCCTGACATGTTAAAATGCAATAGCAGCAAAACAAAACAAAACAAAACAAAAAAAACCACCACAACCCTTTTGTTTTATAGAAATAGAAATTTTCACCCTTAGGTAGAGCACAAGCCCAGCCCTGTAGCAGCACTCACCATGGTTCAGGAAGCATCCAATAATGGCATCAAATCTTTAAGGATTGGCAACCTGGTACCTAACACGGTTATTTGGGACCAAGTCATTCTCATTGGATTCTATTCTACAATTGTTAATGATCATAAAGGCAGATTCAAACTGGATTCTGATTCTGGAATTCAGAATCTTCTTCTGATCACATCTTCTACTATTGTGAGTTTACAGAAGAGTTTCTTAGTGGACAAGAAGCATAACTACAAATCCAGTGATACCAGGACTCCTGTGTATCCACACAAAGCTGTCTGTGCTCCCATCTTATTCTCCATGGTTCTGAAATGATAGAATGATCAAAATGTATTGTCCACATGTGATCTCTTTTAAAAGCTGAAAGTGTTTGATTTTGAAGAAAGGTGCAACAGAACAAGAAAGAAGTCAAGATGCTTAAGCAGACTAATGTCTGTAAATGAGTAAATTGGCACAACATAAAATTAGAAAACAGAGTTCTTAAGCTATGTAGTAATAACTTAAGCTATGTAGTAATAGCAAACAAGTATTTTAGATGAAGTGCTTTAAGCCAATGTAAGGAGGTAAAGTAAAGGCAACCAATAGCCGAAATTCAGTAAATTCAGAATAAATAGATGCCTACCAGCGATCAGATCCGGCCTTTGCCAGCTATATTAAATTTGCAAATCTAACTCTAATTTGAAATAGCTTACATACCCCAAGTTAACATCTTTGTGGTACGCGCTAGAGAAACATGAGCACTTTGTTATTCCACTGAATGACTGGGCTGAGACACACACCTCTGTCCACACTCAATCTCCTAACACATTTGCTTTGCCCATGTGGTCAACAGACTTCTCATGTTCTGCAATTGAATGACACAGTTTACCCCAAAAATATTTTCTCGAAGCGAATCTGTGAGTGAAACCAATCTGTGCAGAGATAATTTGCGTGTTCCTTCACTGGAGGAGAAAAGACATCGCATCGCAACTTCTGGATTTCCCACTGCAGCACTGAAGTCAGTTTGTCAACAGGGTATAGAAAGATGCTTACTGAATACATTCAAAGAGAAAAGGAAGGGAAATGAATAGCTCACAGACACTCCTCAGGCAGAAAGAAGATTAATTTGCAGACTGAAGGTATTCCTCAGCCTTGTGATCCAGTGTACTTAAATTAGCACAGATTTGTGAAAACAGGAATGCAAAACTTGAGAAGGCTGCAGCCAGCAGCCCCGTCTGTTCTGGTAGAGGCTGAAGCCACCAGCGTACGTGGGAAACAAAACTGTACAAACACCAGATAGATTCCAGTGTTGAAAAGCATACCGGATCTAATCTATATGGTTATTTCTGGATTCATCTCAAGACAAGCCGGAGGAACGTCTGCAGCCTTTGTGATGGCAGATCGTTCCTATTTTGGAACACCTTCAGCAAGCTTCTTCCTTCTGACTCTTGCACCAAAGAAAAAGGGACTGTCAGTGAAGTGGTTAATAAAAGGAACCCAGCCAGACCGCAGCCCTGACCTCCTAGTGCTCTTTAAGCCATCAAGGCAGTCACAAGTGGGAAGTTCAGCTGGGACAGGTTGGAAACCTGTCAAGGAAAAAGCTCAGAGGCTAATTGATCTTCTTTTCTTCAGCAAACATTGCTGGTGATCAGAAGGGCAGTATGTAAATGGTTGCAGACAGCATTAGTTCCTTAAATGCTCTAGTGCATTCTGTAGTACTGTCAAGTTTCTGGGTGTAGAACTACGGGTACATTTAGCCCGCTATCTGAAAAACCAAGAATTTCATTCATTGCCACTGATTCAATGACCCTACACACGTAATCAATGGCTAAACTGATAAATGAGAAGACTTCTTAAAAATCTATTTCTTGAGTGCTGGAACTAAATGTTTTATTCTTGACAGCTGTAATTTATAATTTAGTGACAAGAACATTTGTTCCAACTGTTCAGGCCTATTTTACAGAGCAGAGAGGGAGCCCACAGCACTTCTTAGAAGCAGCCACCTCGTTTGGACTGGGAACTGTTTGATTTATTTAGCATATTGGGTTATTAGCTAACTCAAAACAATCAGAAGACACTGTTATTGTTCATAATTACAGCACTCATTGTGGGAGCGAGAAGGCTGCTTTCTTTAAAGCTTCTGGAACCGTAAAATGCCAGAAAAAATAAAACAAACCAGTAGCTTTTAATACAAGGGCGTAATTTTTTTCATGTGGTTAAGAGATTCCCTCCAGTTCACTGGGATGACTCTTGCCATTTGTGCTCCATGCCCGTGTTTTATCATTCAGTTCACACGTTATTAGATCTGAATCTGATCCTTCTAGGTGTAATAATCAACATTTCTACGGTCTCTTGTTTTCATCCCTAAGTACAACTAGCAAAAACGGAGCAAATTTTTCCTTGGAAAGCTTTGCCCAAAAGCTGGATGGAGAAGGGTAATTTCTTATTTCCACTGAATGCTGTTTCTGAACACTCAAGAAATATTGTTTAGGATTATTTTATCCAGAATTTCCTACAATTCTTTTAGTTTTCCCAGCAGAAAAGAGTCATTTGGACACGGTGCCAAAAATTTACTTTATAATATCAACTACCTGATCTATTAAATCTCATACATAATAACTATAAATTTACATTTCCACTAAAATAATCTAGTTTATGACCAACTAAAATGTTCTTTCAAACGTTTGAAGGTATACGAACACCGTCCTTCTCACCCTTGCTCCTTCTCCATCATCTTGGAAAACTAACGTTGAACTTCTCCAGAATAAAAATGACTGGAAAAGAATAATTAGCACTGATCTGTCTCTTAACGCCTGCATTTTTAAATCTGTTTCCTGCTAGCAAATTCAGTTACCCAACAGAATTGGCACATACCAAAATGGAACACACCTTCCTCCTTTACCTTCGGAAATTGCTGTTAAGAAATTATTTTGCTTATGTAAGAAATATAACGTGCAGAGACACAAATAAGCATTTTCAAGGCTACTAAAGATTTCTTTCTTCATTTTAAAGATCTATGTGGCACAAATTGGTTTTAAAAAAATATTCACACCGCATTGAAAAGAAGCCCATTTTTAATCATCATGAGCTCAGAAAAAGCATGCAATTATTCCCAGTAGACCATTTATTATATTTTTAACATTCCTTGCAGCTTCATCTGAAATAGATGGCATAGTAACAGGAGAATTGGAATAAATAGACCTAAGCTTGGATCTCATCTCCAGTGAAACAAGAGGAGGAACAACTTCTCTTGGTAGGGGTCTGGACTCTTCATCTACGCTTTAAGGTTCATAGCAGAAAAGGGCACCAAAACCAGCATTCTGATAAAATACCAATTTTCTTTTTACCTGAGGAATTCTTGAGTGTTTAGTATTAGTAGCAGTAATATTAACCTTAAAGCACAAAGTTTAACATTTCTCAGTTTCTCTTCCTGAGTGTTAGCCAGTACTTATTACCTCTATGTATGTTAACGACATCTTGAGCTTAAGCAACTGATACGGGTCCAATGGGTTTCTGCAGCATTGGCAGCACACACAGCTGGTTGCTGTTACACACAACTGTACTGTATGAGTACATTTCTTAGGTGTAACTGTGTAAGGTGCGTTAAGACCTGACTTGTCAACTAATCAAAGGCATTTTTCAGCAAAGGGAACACCAGCAAGCTACTGAAGGATATGAGGATGAAAGTCCAGTTGCACACATCTGTATCCTCAAAGCCAACCTACCTATATACCTGTACCTGCATATGTAAACTGTGACACCAGGTACTCAGAAATGCAAAACCTTACAAGTTCTTTTTGAGATAAATACAACTCAGCAATTCCTCAAATCATTTTCCATTGAATCATTCTTTATGAGGAACACCATTCCCTTCAGATAAATACCATTTTCTGCACCATTTTCATGCTCTCACTACTCACTTAACCCATTTGGTCTGTACCTGCACCAGGCTCTCAGCTTTCATGTTTGGAAGTAACATGAAAAGACTCTTCAAGGAAAAATTTCAAGACTTTTGGAGATGCTTCCTCTCCTCTATAATCCTACACAAAGGGCCAGTATGTTCTTTGTCATTTCATCCTTTGTTGCTTGGAATGCAAAAAAACAGCTTTTTGATAAAGGCTGGCAGTGACCCAGCTGTAGCTGTAGTTGTTTTAATGTTGTAAAAACATATGGGACTCTCATGCTTTTATCTTCTGGCTTCTGTAGTCTTTTCAAATTGCACACAACTTTCCGATTTCCAAAATCCTGCTGAAACCAAAACACAGCTCGCTGCAAACCCAAACCCAACACTCCCGTCTCATAGCTCAGGGCTACAATTTCCTGCTCCTGTATCGCTCCCCAGCAGGATTGCACCCATTGGGTGCAGCTGCTCCATGCACTCAGACCTTTCCCCTCCTCTGTGTGCATGGAGTGGCTCCAAAGGAACAACAGCAAAGATTTACCGTGAGGATCTCAACAGAAGCAGCTCGGGCAGGATAAGCAGCCGTTAATTCTCTTCTGCTTGGTTTCTGACCCCAAAATAGCAGCACAGACACATTGATTGCTAAAAGCTGCAGCAGTCGTGCAGGGGATGCAAAGACCCACACAGGCTGGCACACTGCCTCCAACAGCAGCCAGACCCAGCAAGATGGGGACAAATGTGAGACTGGGGCACACGAACAGCCATGCTTACTCTGCCCAGCCTCCTCCCAGCTAAATTCAACGGCCCTAGCTCTTGCTCTGAACTATAGATCCATTTTCACCTGCTCTCTCCACAGCGCAAAGCTTTATAGCCCTCTGTCACCAATTACCTCAGTGCCCACCCCCCTCCTGCTGAAAAGCCATAGCCTTATTATCCCTGTATTTTATGGCACTGATTTCAAGCTTTTAATCAGCCTTGCTGTCTCCTATGCACTTCATTTAGTCTTAGTATGAGTGGTGCGGGTGGGGAATGGAGGAGCTGCAAGTTCAAGAGTATCCAGGAGGCAGGAATTGTACCTTAAAATTAGTGTCTAGAGAATGCAACTCCACTACAGATTCGCTCCCCACATTTACCCTAATAATTCTAATGTCTGACATAGCAGTCGGACCCTTCCTGAACACTCAGATGGCATTTCTATCGTTCATCCAAGATCTCACCCGAGGACCAGCTCATTAGCCCACCCATCATGATTCACTCTTCACCCAATTCATCTACACCGCATTTCGTTTGTATTTTACTGCCCACTCGCTCGGTTTCATTATGTTCTTATAAAATTCTTCAGTCATCATTAATAATTCAAAGTTATTCAGTACAGTAATGAATGACATCAAGAATTCAGTCTCTTAACACATCATTTATGCATGTGCTGACCTCCGGAGGCCTCACAGCAGATACATTTGATAACTCATCAGTAACGCTCCAACATTTTGGGGGCCTGACGTTTCCTTCCACAAGCCAGGCTAAGTCCTGCTTCTGCAACAAGTTCATCCCTGTATCCACCAATTTTGGTTTCAATTGGTTGACTACCAATTTTTCCGACAAATTCTTTTTCAAGAAGGGTCTGAGTGCGTCAGCTACCAAGTAGCAGCAGATGCAAATAACTCATTTGTAATTTCTGACCATCTACTAGCTCTAGAGATTTTTCTGGCAGGCTCCCCGACGCTGATGTTTTTTAATAGGTATCTTTTACTAGTTTTCATGCCTTCTTACCTCTGTTTTTTCAGTCCCTCTTGTTATATTTGTACATTTAACCTGCCAGATTCTATAATCCCTTTATATTTTCCTCATTTGTATAAAGCTTGAGGCTCTTAGAGGACTCTTTTTTGCTTTCAGCTGCAATCATCACACTGCTATTAAGCGATGATGCTTTTCTGCCCTTTCTGAAGTGCTTCGCAGCAAGTGGGAAACATTTATTCTCTGCCTCCAGTACAGGAACCATGCCATCTGTAACTTCCAGCTTCCTTTTAACAAGCTGGCATGAGCTACTTCTCTATTTCCGCATACCTCTTGAAGCTAAGCATGGCTGTGGTAGATTTATTTGGCCTCCTACAAGGATTCTGGAACCACTTACATTATTTCTGCTGCCCCAGAGTACTGCTTGGACTAACAGAGTGAACCAGGTTTGTACGCTGTTCAGCACTAAGTCAGAGGAAGGCTTCTTGCTCTGAGAAATCCTACACGTGTCACTGTGACAGGGCTAAAGTGAGGAAAGTTTTCACACAGCAACAGAGCAGCTCCAAATGCTGACATCACAGGCAGCAGCTCCCTTAATGCACACAGCACAAACATCACTTCCCAACTCCTACAATCCAAGCAGCCTCAGCTCTGCACACGTGTCCCACCCATCACCAACCAGCAAGAATGATTATATCGAGGTTGGAAAGTGCGTGCCAGGTTCTTCATCAAGACATGAAGAATCACATAAAACAGTTTAACGTGGCTTCTGTATGACCTTAGTTTTACTGAAGTTAACGAATTCATGCCACGCTGAGATAGAAGTTAAGTGCAAAAGTAGATCTGTTGAACTCTCCAGGCGTTGCTACCTTATTTCTGGGTGTGCCTCCATCTTCCTTCACAGCCTGCAGCCTTGCTGCATCACACAGCACAAGTGTCTGCAAGTCCATACAAATAAAAGCCTGATTCTGTACTGACTTTCAAATGCCATTTCTATTTCTGTCTCTGCTATGTGACCTTGCGCAAGTCATCAGATCTCAGTGATTCATATGAACATCTCTGAAAAAGGGTATTGCAAAACTTTAATAACTGCAGATGATTATTATACACATAAATCCTCATCATCATTTTCATCTCTATTTTCATCACTTGCTATTTCACTTTCATTCCAGATATGAAACGGAAAGCTCAGTGGAAATATACAAAATAGACACAATTTCTATGGAAAAATACACTGACCACAGTTGCTGTGCCTCCAAGTTCTCCTGCACAAGGATGCCTTCCATGCTGCTGCAAATAGACCACATCCACTACAGTGGTGAGAGTGACGTGCATCTGTTGAGGCTGCAGATCATTATGCTCAGTGCAACATTAGGTCATGCAAAATAAGGAAGACTGAAAAAATCTCTCTGTTACGAGCTCAAAACTCAATAGGCAATAATGGGAAGGGCAAGAACAGGCATGGAGGAAATAACAGTGATCTGGCCAATTCTGCTTCCTAGCTCCAGTAAGCTTCAGAGCACACAGCTTGTGAGACAGGCTGGCACCTTACCTTCTACTAAATTAATCTGCACCTTACAGTCTCTTAATTTGAGCCATAATAGCCTACATTCCTTAGAAATAATAACCTGCAGTACAATCACTTCAGCTTCTTACTTTCCAGGTGACCATGGGAAGCACTGAAGCTCTTCTCCAGAGAGGTTTCTGTCTTCCAGGCAGTCAAGAAAATATTATGCTTCTAATTAGTGAAGCCGGTGCTAAGCTGTCAACACCCGGGTTTGCTGTAAACAAATGTAAATTCTGACATGTTTAGCCAAAGGGATTGCCTAGCACTGAGGGAATTGGATTTTCTAGATAGCTCAGAGGCCACCACATTGTAAGGAAGAGCTGATGCTGAACCATCAGCTGCTGTTACAATGAGAACAGATCTCTTTGTAGCCTTACACTTAACGCCTTTCACATATCAGTAACGAAAAGCAGCACACTGTGAAATCTGGTATGTTCCTGCTGAGCACCAGTGGCAGAGGGAGGGAAGGACAAGCAGGATGCTTTCCCAACCAAACTCCTGTGCAGGAATCCTTGTGGTAACGTCCCATGTCCAACACACACTGCTCCAAAAACTGTCTGTTAGTACTGTGCACTAGCTCTAAACAGACAGACTGACTCAGGTTCTGTTTTGAAGCTTCCCTGGCTGAACATGAAGGAGTTTTGGCCAACCCATTCACATATGCAATATTGCCCTTCCCCATTTGCTGGGAATGAGCAAGTCCAAACCAAAGTTTGCACTCCTGAGCCCTCGTGCTGTTTGGAAGACAGTTCTCCCAGCACTCACTTCAATGATCTGTCCTGACTCTACATCCATGGCAGGAGATTAGAAGCAAGCATAAAATAACCTTTGGCAGAATATTTTGTATGGTCACTAGGATTCTTTAAACACATTACAGGAATGAGGAAAACGTACCTCTTCTAGCATACTCAAACATTTATGGAGATTAAATATTTATGCACATACAGCCCCGGATTCTGCACTGTTTCCCAGACATACTCAGAACGTGTGCGAGTTCAGCAACATGTTTTTGTCAAGGTCCATGGTTTTATTCTGAATTTAGCCATTCAGAATCAAGACGCCTTCTCCAGTATTTGTAATAAAGCCGACCAAATGCTTCGTACCCTGAAATATTGTAAGAAGCAGTTTCTAGCTGAGATTAACGTCAGCATCACCCGAGGGCCACCAGATGGTGCTGTTAATAGTATGTAACATCATTCTGAACTGATCACAGAACGAAGTGAGATAAAACTACAGTTCTTACAACGCCATTCCATTAACTCTGCGTTTATTAAAAACACCCAAAGCGCTTCTTTTCACGGTGTGCTGTGCCTCTCTTGCCGTAAAGGAGAAAAAAAGTTGGTGCAGAGAGTAACACAGTCTATGAAAGCAGAAACCTTTTCAGTTGAAGTTTCCAGGAGTTAGATCCTGTATCAGCGAGCTTTTAGGCATCTAGCCAGGGAAATGAAAGCACGATCTTGAGAGATGTTCCTATGCTCCTGGTACACGATCTGAGTGTAGCAGAGGAGCTCCAGCCCAGCCCATGAGACCGCAGAGCAGCGCTGCCAGGCCAGGCGTACGGCTGCCCCATGTGTGCAGCCAGCTGCACAGCAACAAACATGCTTCCAACTAATGGACTCCTTCAGGACAGCAGTCCCAGACACCTACATTCCAGCCAAACCCTAACGTTTATTTCGGGTTGTGTTTTTGTCATTTCAGAAAAGAAAGTTGTGTGTTAACATACAGCAGGTCCCAAAGCCTGGAATTCACTGGGCTGTCACCTGGCTATCGCAGTCTGACTTCATTTCTACCTTTTTGCCCCTTGACTAACGAAATAACAGCTGTGAGTATTTCACAAAAAGCAACTGGGTCACCCCCTTGCTTTATCAGATGACCACAAGCTGTGTGTGTAGACAGAAACAGCCCAGTGTTAGCAGCCCCTATGCCAAGGAAACCTGAAGTGCATGAATACAACATAAACACAGGGCTGGGAAAGTGCCTTTGTTAGCATGCTAAGTTTGAAACTATGGAGGAGATGTGATTACCTCAACTTTCAAACAGATTACATGAGATACAGAGCTATGCAGTAGTTTAGCCACAGAGCTATGCATTTCTTGTGGTTATGAGAACCAGAGAGGCCAAGTTGGCTATTACCCCACGAATCTTTGACAGTTTACTCTACACCCTCTCTAACTGTGACAGTAAGCCTGAAAAAAGCTCACGAGTGTATGTTCCAAAGCATGTATTTGGACTAAAATGTATGTTGCTCACCAACTGCAATGTGTTAGTGATTGCATGAGATGTTACGTGCTTCAATGAATCGCAGCCCTGGCTATTAACAGTTTAATAATGGTTCTGTGAATTAGCATTAAATTACAGTGAATGTTACAGAAGAGGTTCTAATATTTACATTGGTGCCTAATGAGTTCCCCATAATTAATGTAATTACACCGAACCACAGAAATTAATATTCAACCAATTATTTTAAAGAGCTATCCAGTCTACACTGAGACTGTTGGGAAGACGCCTTCCCAACAACAACACAGAGGATTCCACACAAGCACAGGTCCCAGCTGTGCCATCAGTTATGCAGGGACGAATTTCACTGCAGGATTGAGGTCTGGATCCCCACCGAAGTTTCAGAGTAAATTAATTTACCGGTTCCTAAGCCTTCACACCACCATCCCTTTATGTTTCCTCTAGAAATACTCCAACACAAAGCAGAAAAGAAATTCCAAGCTCTACCTCAGGCACAACTTCCAACATTCAAGAAACACAGCTGAGATAAAACAGTAAGGCTGACCCAGCACAGGTACTTAACGTGCTCTCAGTGATACCCAAGGATCCCATCAGTGGTGCAATACTCTAATTATAGTTCCAGACAGTTTGCTACGTAAGGCAGAAGGATTAATAGAACACTTCTTGCCTGCGGGAATCTGCAACACCTCGATGTTCTCATTCCTGAAAGGCAGAGCTTAGGCAGAGTTTACAGAGATGTGCAAACCCTTAGAAAGTCAGCTGTCTTTAAAATACCCTGGTGGCCCTTCAGCTATCGTTACTTTGAGTAGCCACAATCAAATATGAGCCCAAAGCCCTTTTCTCACAATATTTTGTATTTGGAGATGCCTGACCTCATTTTTTATTTGTTTGTTTAGAAGCTGTTTCATCTTCAATCAGAAGACAGACCACTTTCAGTTCTTTCCTGCTATGTCCCATTTAAATAGATAAGCATTACATTGCTGTTTCATTTCGCTATAGCAAAGCGCAGACGAGGAATTCAGAGATACTGTTCTTCAGGGTAACTGATAGCTCTGGGGGCAAAAGGTTAGGTATGCAACTCTTACATATTAAAGGATAATTAATCTTGCGTCCTCTGGAATGGCACTGTAAGAACTCTAGCTTTTTCTCATTTCATTCTGTGATCTGTGTCTTCAGCCATTAGATCCAGTCCTGCTCCCACCAGAGAGCGACTTCACGTTTCAGTAACACTGGAGGCTACCAGCAGGAAGCATCTGTCTTCCTCCACATCCACGTTCCCCTCCCCAAATCGACTGTGAATTCCAGAGTAAACAACAAGCAAACAAACACTTGCCAGCCAGCTCACCCAGTATCACATTATGCTTTCAGCCTGCCTGACAGTGAAAGAGGTAGACGTGAAGGCTTCAAGCTAACATTCAAGGAGAAGGTCATAGATGGAAAGGTATTCATTTGTACTTCTAATGAAGCACTTCTCCTGTTGTGCCAAAGCTAACTGCTACCTTTCTGAAAGGCACCTGCCTACTAAAACGTGGCTACAGTTGACTGTTCCTCCCTTTTCACATGGCTCCAGCACAGCTCTGCAGCACTGCTCAAAAGCACAAACACAAAAACCCAGAGAAAGGAACACAGCAATTAATGATTTTCATCAAAGGAAAAGGGCCCTTTGCTACCCACCTCCTTTATAACTGCTATCAAGGATTCCCTGCTTGTGGCAGAGAGCCCATCAGGAGCTGGGCAAGTCCGAGAAAGAAGTGGCAAAAATCCCAATAGGTAGCTGTCTCTTTCCACTACCACTTCCCCTCTCAACTCCCCCCAAGAGCATCCTCAGAGCATCCAATCTCTCCTGGTTCTGACTCCTCTTACTCCTGGGATGGCTGAGAATAGCACAGCAAGTACCCAGGGCTGGAAGCAATTGGGAAAAGAAGGGAAAAAGCTGCTAGAACAAGCAGGGAGCATGGCTATTTTCAGCTCCCCGTAGCAAACAAATAATTTGCACCTTTCATTTCCTGTCAATTATCAAAACTTAAATTAACCACGCTAAGCTGCTCAAGGATGTCTTTCAAAAACATTTCTGCCAGTTTTACCATTGATATTCTTTCTGAAGCAACTTTTTTAGTTGCTTGCTGCAGCTACGAACGTTACATTATTCAGCTGCTATTGGTATCCAAGACACTGAGTCCTGCTGCACTGTTTGCCCTAATGATTTCCCATGACAGCAAATGCTCCACACTGTTTATCTGTCACCTGAATGCTTTTCAAGCTTGTTTCTTTTCTTCAGCATGAGCAAGTATTCTCTTCCTCTTATGCTGTAAGACAAGGTGAATGGGCACACTGCACTCTGTTATGTGCCCACTGATACGGGTTCTTACTCAGGTTGTACTGAAGTAAGCCAGTAAGGTGAAATGTGAATCAGGAGATACTTGTAAAAACAGCCAATTTAAGGGCCATCATTGCTGCAATCCTGGGCCTTCTATATAACAAATATGGAATTGCCAGCATTACAAACAGTAGTTAGGCTAATAAAGAGACAATAGTTTCTCCCAAAGGTTAAGATTTACCATTCTTAAAGTCATCCCACAGTTTAATTTGGACATAGGCACAGCCTGGAGGTGAGACTGGGCAGAAAACCCATTCTCTTGGGCCACTGATTAAAGTCAGGAGTGGGGGAAAATTAAAACCAGTGATCTCAGTTGTAAAACCCACAGATTTAGCAGTTTTAGCAAGAAACACTGTAGTAGATATGAGATGCAGTAGGGAATACGGATGGACATGAGCACAGGTATACATCACACAGTCTGACATCACAGAAGTACACAACCTCACACCCCAAAGCACTGCAACAAAAGAAAGAAAATTATCCCAACTGCCCTGCACCACTCCTCACGAGCTGCCCTCACCTGCCTGGCTGGGTTGTCATTCTAACATCACATTCTACAGAGCACGGGTAGCTCAGGAACAACAGCCTTGGTCACAAATGACCAGTGAGACACAAAACTCACTCTGCACTTATTACCATTGTCAGAGAGCAAAGTCACTGTGCTCATCCTACCCAGGATCCATGTTCCTTCAGCATAAACATACAGTCCTGCAGCTGCTGGAGATGATGGGAACAGATTCAATGTCTTCCAGTTGCCATCTTACCCACCATCGGAAAACAAAAGACAAATTCCCCCATTGTAAATTCTTGCTGTGTAAGCAAGGTTAAATGCATGCTGCAGATTGAGTTCCTAAAGGCGTAAGTAGGATCTCCTCTTTCTATCCAGACAGTAACTTCCAGAGAAACTTGCAGGGAGCTAATTAGCTCTAAGACCTTTGCCACTCTGCCACGTTTGATTGATATCATCCAACAGTTCAAAATTACTAGGGAGATGGACAGACACACACAGCAGAGAAACATACATCTGTTTCCATAGCAAAGAGCTTTAAAAATAGAAAGAACATGACACTGATGTTTCTTTTCAGATATTGCCACAGGGACTCTTCAAGGCACTGTATCCTGAAGCTCTAATCTCTAGTGAAATCTGTCTATTTAAAAAGCTGTAGTAGGAGCCTTCATAATTCCTATGCTGCAGAAATTAATTGGACCAGACTCCTCTGCATATTCAGGACAGTTGAGATGGGAGAAATCTCCCATTGGATGCTCAAAGATTTAACATAGCTTAATTTCCAGCCACAATACCATATATGAATGGTCCACACGTGTATTGTTACAGTATAGCTTATCTGTCAAACTGATGTATGAGACTAGCTGTAATTTGCTTCTTACTTACTTGATATCCTGTTGTAAAGTAATGCCTTCCTATTCAGCTTTACCTCTGATTTGCAATACTTTATTAAAAATTGGACAATAAAATACTGCTTAGAGAAACTCTGTTCATGAGGAGAAGCATTAATGTTGGGTTGCCAAGAGACTTCTGTACAGGTATGTGCTAATTTAATACATCAATATATGTATGAGAACAGCAGGCTGAACTGGCAGCTGTTCCTTTGGCAAATATGCAGCAGCCACTCCAAGGCACCACACAAAACACTGCATCAGTTATCTGCCCTCAGGGGTGACACTAACAGCTTCATGAGTCTGGAACCCTCTGCATATTCAGAACAAGCACTGACACTCCAATCATAGTATCAAATAGACGGCCAAACTCTGCACAGGAGCTGCTGTGTGTCCATAAAGTGATTCTGTCCGATGGTAAGCAGCAGTAAGGCGTACCCCAAAATGTGCAAACAACTAATTTCTGCCCAGCCTTGAAAGCCTGCACAACTTGGACTTGATGATCCTCGTGGGTTGCTTCCAACTCGGCGTATTTTTTCATTCTATGAAACAATTGGTCCAAACACACAGCAGTGAAGACCAGCTTGCCCTTTGTCACACACCTCCCAGAAGTAAAAGTGATGGCTGTGCTGCAGTCTGTGGAATGATCTGGAAAAGCCTGAAAAATTGGCTCTTTTTTTAACTTCCTCTGATAAAGGCAGTCATTTTTATTTGTAAATACAAGCCTGTGTTTTTGGCTCGTGTCTGTTATATAAAGGTATGAATTCTAGTGCTCCTTTATTTGGATGTAGGAGTTCAGAAAAAAAAAAAAAGATGGAACACTTCAGTTGAAGGTCCAAGCAGAAGAGCCAAGCAGCAGTACTTCAGAAGACCCATTTCAGAGCAACAAACTGCCATGTTACAGGACCGACAAGCTTAGGGTGAGCAATAAGTAGAAATATTTCTAGAAAAGGTCAACCTCTGTTTAAGTTTTAATCTTCTAACTTGAGGCATTTTGATAATGGGAGGAAGACAAGCTGGCTAATGCTATGGCAGAAGCAATGTAAAGTTTCACTGAAGTAAGCTTTGGTCTGCTTTAAATAAAACAGCAATTCGGCTGGCTGCCAGATGATGAAACCAAACATATTGAGTACCAAAACAGAAAGCAATAATAAATCATTTTAGTTTAATCAGCATAGATGGTAGGAGATAAGTGGCGGTCAATATAGGGTAGATGCTAGCAGCAGCCCAGTAGAAGCCTCCTAATTGTGCTAGATGGATGCTGTTCTATAGACAAGGATGAGAAGAAGGCCAAGAAGGCCTAAGTTATCAGCATCTTTCACATAGGGCAGTGCTTGTTGATAGAACCCAACAGGACGGTCTCCACAAGCTGTCCTACTATTGATAGGAACAAGTCTCTCCTGCAGGTGTCTTTGCAAAGGTGCCTTCAGCTGGATCAAATAAGGTTTCTCAAAGAATTCTGGAGAATTTTGGTACACCTTTGTGACCATGGCCTGTTTCTACTGATTACCTTAAATTACGTACAAAACATGTCTCAAATATCTTAACCAACTGCTCTACGTGACCACTCCTACTAACCAGTTTTGCATGAATATTTAAGGTTGCCTGCATAGAGTTTGGTGAGCAACTTTGTCTACAGCAGATGCCATCAGGACCCCCCAGAAGCTCCTGGATTCCCTGCCCAGGGAGTTCACCAGCATATCCAGCATACAAGGTATGCACAGCACAAGCCAGCCAGGAGTTTCTGGAATTCTCCCAAAGCCCTGCCAGCAAAGCTCCTGTTCACTGCCTTGGATCAGAGGATCACTGAGGATGGAAAAGACCTGTAGGATCATCAGGTCCAACTGTCAACCCACCACCACCATGCCCACTAAATGACATTCCTCAGTGCCCCGTTCATGTGTTTCTTAGCATCCCAGGGCAGCAACTTTGTCACTTCCCTGGGCAGCCTGCTGCCATGTGTCTGGCTGAAGCTCCACCACCCACCTCGTCTGCAGGCAGACATCCTCTGTGCAGGGATCAGCTTCAGAGTTCCTTGACCAACACAGAATGGCTCAGTAAGTGTGCTGTCTGTCCACGTGGTCACCATTCTGTTAATCAGTTACATCACAACTGCAACTATAGGGTAAATTTGAGTTTTATCTGGATACAACAATCATAGTCTACATACAATACTCCACATGTTTTCACCACAGATTCCACTACATTTTTTGTAACAGTCACTTGGCAATCGTTCTGACACAAGTCACATATCATTCCTGAGGCACTCATGCTGACCTTGCAAGCCATCCTCCTGATCCTACTGTATGTGAGTCTGGAAATGGGAGCACAAGGGAGAAAGCAAGTAAGAGGTTTTGATTTCTGCAGCCGTTAGGCTTAGCAGCTGGAGCACTGTTAGGCATCCAACTCCCTCTCCTCATCCTGACTTGAGCTGCCCAAACACCTTTGCAAATCCCTTTCTCACTGCCGAAACCATGTAAGAACCAGAAAGCTAAACTTTTCTGACAAAGATGGTTGTTCTGAATCTCCTAAGGGAGTAATTGAGCCTCTCCTTTTATGAAGAGAGAAGTCAGCTGAAAGAAACAATAGAAGAACTAATGCCATTTGCTAAGATGGATTGCTATTATTTGAGCTGTCCATCCACACATATTTGTCCGGAGCATATTTTTAGTACTAGGAGCAATGTAGTTACAGATCACAGAACAGTCAAACTGCCAGAAAACATGGACTGACTTACCTTCATCAAAATAAATCACAGCAGGTTTTGGTACTCCCATAACTCAGAAGCCAAGGGTGACCTTGAGGCAGAAGTTGATTAAAGCTGTCACACAAAGCCCAGTGTTATACTTTATAGCCAGTGATGCCAAGCTACCAATTGAACCATGCCTGCCTGCATGGTAGCACAGAGCTGAGATGCTGCTCCTAACTAACAAATGATACAGGTAAGTTCAGCAGCAGCCTGATCTGTTCCCTAAATGACAACCTCTTCATGTTAGGCTGTTAAGCAAATACTGCTTCAAGTGCCTCAAAAAAAAATAGAAATGAATACAAAACAATGGACGAGGTAAAAAAAAAAAAAAAAGAAAAAAGAAAAATAAGTCAAACAGCAAAACCACACTTGAGTCCAATTTGCTTTCCCCTCCCACTGATTTACATGACTACGTACGCCCAAGCTGTTAGGTACAAAAGACTATCAAAAACCAGATCCTCATCTGGGGCAGACATCAGCATAAGAACTCAGCCTCCAGCAGATCACTTCTGCATGCATCAGCCAAGCACCTGCACCTTGCAGGGTCCAAAGCAAAGAGTTTCACTGCCCTTGGGAGCCCCTGCCCACTCACCTGGAACACTGCTGCTGAGAGGGACAGCAGCAACCCTGGCTTCACCATGGGAAATGCTGATAAATCATTCATATAAAAGAAAAAAATAGCATCACAGAATGGCTTGGGTTGGAAGGGACTTTAAAGATCACCTCTCCTCTCAAACTTCTTCCCAAGGGCAGGGACACCCCCACCAGCTCAGGGCCCCATCCAGCCTGGTCTGAGCACCTCCAGGGATGGGGCACCCACACTTCTCTGGGCAGCAGAGCCAGAGCCTCACTGCCATCTGAGTGAAGAATTTCTTCCTAACATCTAATCTAAATCTCTCCTTTTTTAGTTTAAAGCCATTCTCCCTCGTCATATCACAACCCAACAGTGTAAAAAGTTGGAAGAATCTCTATAGCGTGTTGTGACAGTACTACAGTTAACAGGGGTACATCAGCTCTGGGGACCCCGTTCAGCTACTGAAAACTCACAAGATGGAAAAGCATGAGAAAACCCTGTGTTTCGGTGCCATCAGCACAACAGAGCTTAAGAGCCCCAGAGCTCCAATCCAGACTGGAGCCATGGCAACAGGAACGGGAGCAGCGTGCCATGCAGCCAGGCTGTGCCAATCTGCCCACTGCCCAGCCACTGCCACAGGGTCCATCCCCTCAAGGCCATCCACGCAGCAGGGCTCAGGAGCTGGAAGCCCAGGTCTTTGTTACCTAGGAGGATGCAGAGATTTTCAGGCGAAACACGCCTGTGTTTTTCCAGAAGTAAGATATATTTATGTAGAGGACTTGGATAATTTTTATCTTTCAAAGCATCATATCTTTATTTAAGCCTGCTTACTCCTTCATCAGAGTTTTCCCTGTGAACACCAAGTTCCACTAATGCTGATTCCTGGACTTTATACCATACAGAAAGTTTGTGAGGTTGGCCTTCCCAAAGGCAAGTACTTTTGCTGAAGTTTTGATCTAAAATAACTCAGTCACTTTTATGAAAGCTGAGGTTTGACAGAAGAAGGAACTTTATCTTCATCACAGAGAAAGCACTTTTTTGAACAATCCGGGACAAGAATTTAAAAAATATATCAGAAGATCCTCACTGTATCAGGATATCCTCAGTGAAGGGACATCCTGAAAAAAGAACAAGAACTCAGTGATAGACAGAAATAGGACTTAAAAATGATATTCAACTTTCTGTACAGTTTTGTTCCTAGTGGTTAAGTGTCTATGAGAGCATCTTCTTTCTCATTTCAGTGAGATCTCCTATGCCAAATGAGGAAGACTCAAAGAGACAAAGATATCAGATTCATCCCACCCAACTAAGACACTCAGTTCCAACCATAATAGGCTGAGAAGGAAGATGGCAAGTGGCCATCCAAATTTTCAGTGATCGTTCTCTTCCTCACCACAAAGGCAAGCCTGATTTTTATGCTCTTTGCCTTGTAATGGGAGAGACCAAATTCAGAGCTCAGGCGTTCTGCAGTCTGCTTAGTAAATTTCTCAAAACTCATAGTGGGGAGGGGGGTGGAGACAGAAAAAAGCCGTATGAAAAGAAATGCCGAATAGAGGCAAGAGTATATGCAGAGTCTGATGATCAGAGATTACCTACAGAAAATACAGCTGCTGCAGCCAATTCTGACTTTCCACCGTGATAAAACCTGACATTTGCAGTGTTTGAGTAGGATGCCAGCGACTGCCACCAACAAACAGCTTTCTCTCACTTTATCGGTCACAGTAATTTTCCTGAGTTTGGCTCAGTAGAATTGAAGAAAGAAGATAAGGGCTTCTTTACCTTCCCACTTGCTCACAGACAACTACCTGAACTGCTAGAAGAGAAACTGCAGGAGGTATAGGATGTGTATTTAACTCCAGGGATATTTTCTAAATTGCTCACAGCAAACAGCTCAGCTGGCTCTGCTCGTAAACTCTGACATGCAGTCAGCACAGCACCACTGCAGATACGTGAAAGGTATTCAGAACGACCTTGCTGCTGTTTCTGGAGTCAAACAAGGACTAAGTATGAACTTACTCCAGTACATACTCATCAATTTACCTATATTATGACTAGTGAAAACGGTCGTATCTTCCTCCTATTACTGTCCCTGCTTAACATCCATAGCGCTAATGATGTCAGTTGGCTACTCCCCTATGCTGTGCAGAGTTCATTATTGCAGTGTGCAGGCTGTTTATACATTAAAACACTACAAAGCACTAAGATAAGAGCATCAGCAACTGCCTCCTAATTGGAGAAAAGTCCTTTCCTTAACGAGCTTTTCTCTGCTGTCAGCAAGCTTCTCCTCGGGAAATGATGTTGTAGTATTGTAGCAAAACTCAACACATGAGCTTATTCAGTAGTTGACTCATAATTATAATTGATTTTAAAACATATCTTAGTCCATCCACCTTCTCTCAAGCAACCAGATTCACATGTGCAAGTGGGGCAGCCAGCATACAGACATGAGGTCTCAAGACAACACAGGGGGACCAGATACACCAGTCTTTGCTGTGCCTCCTGCACCCTTCAAAGCCTGCTGGGGATATGTAGGCTTGGGATGTGCCTTTCACTCCCTTAAAAGCTCAGAGCAATTGGGATCTTTTCTTCTCTCGCACCCATCTCCTCACCTTTACACATCTGTAGGACTTATACAATGTCCTTTATCTCCTTATTTGGGTATCAAGGAGCCTGTCTTCTGTTTTCACCCCTGTGTGGACTGCTACTTGTGTAGGCTGCCCCTCTGTATGTGTACCCATATAGATAGATATTTCTCCAGGTACATACACACAAAAAAAATGACCTATTGGATTTTCTGTCTTTCCACCACTAAGAAAGTTTTCATTCAGCACTGTACTCCTGTGCAAATATTTTCCAAGTTTGACTGATGGCAAAGTGTAAATACTTGAAGTGCTCTGTAGCACAGCAGAATGGAGGCAGTCACCTTTTAGATGCATAGTGCAGTGCGTTACAGCCTTGCTGCTGAAACAGCCTGACAAAATGCATTCAAAATAAAGTTTGATGTGAAGACTCAACCTACTTTTCCTTGACTAAAGCCATCAGTTCTCATTCTGCTCTTCCTTCTTCAGAGCATCCCTACCCATACTTGATCTTCCGTGAATACAAGTCATTTTATTTTCCTTCATTGATTGAAAACAATGCATTGTTTCCTCTCATATTTTGCAGACCTATTCAGATTTTGGAAAGCAAACTCAAATACACTGTATTTTAAATGCTACTAAAGAAGAAGGGACCAGTACCTGCATTCCTGGAGAAAAGGCATGTGGATTTGCCAGCTGCAGGATGAGACTGCCAAGATAATTTTCCTTTCAGTAAGCACCTACAGAAATTGCCATATATCCTCTCCTTCTCCCTACCCTTATGGGAGCACAGTCGCATCCAACACAAATTTTTAAAAGATCATTCTTTCAGGAAATGCCACAGAACCCAAAAGATGAATCTGCCAGCTTATTTCTCTGTCACTCAGACATATTGCCAAGAGCTATCTTTGACTTCCTCTGACTCAACCGCTAGCCCAAGACAAGGAGACCATATCCATATCCTAACAAGCTCTCAGTCCCTACAACCCACACTATCTTATGATGTCATTGCTCTGAATCAGCTGTCATCAGCTACAAAAATCCATCTCCCCTTCTTTCCAATATGTTCAAAAGAGAAAATGATCTCAAACATTTTGGAAAAGATCAAATCCAGATTCTTGGGGCTGATTTACCCAGCTGCCAAATACTCAGTCCTGGAATGTGAACATGGGACAGAGTAACTCAATAACGTCAAGGGTTATGAAAAAAATCAAACTGGAAGTCTAAAATTGAACTTTTTTTTTGCTCTAACTCAGCATTCATTGTAAAAATAATGAAACTTCCATCCAAGGGGTATTAGAAAAAAGTTTGTCGTTACAAAGCAGTCACATGTTAAAGCTTCGAGTATTACAGAGCCCATAGGAAACCAACAGTCTTACCTTCAAAGCAGCAGCCCAAGGTGGGTTTGGGAAAGAGAAGATTGGAAAAAGAGTAAGAAAGTTGTGAATAGTTGCCTCTCAATTATTAATTGTGCACACACCTGACATAGTATTAGATTACAGAAGCTTCTGTTATCGCATTTCCTTCCAAATCTCAATCTCTGCTTCATTTGCCTTTCTGTTTCATTTCATTCAAACTAGGGCAATATCTCTGGGAAAATGTGTTGGTATTCTGTGATACATAACTACTGTCCCAGGACAGCTCCCCCCATTTTCTGCAGGCAGGGGGACATGCATAAGATATCACAAGGCAAGGTATCACAAGGCAAGTGAAAGAGTTGCAGTGCACAAACTAGCATATAATACCTGTGGCTACGTTCTAACCTGCTTTTATGGTGAGCTAAGCCTACCCAATAAAAAATTAACCCAATGAGAAAGTGAACTGCAGTCAAAAATATCTGCATTCAGCGCTGGATTATAGAAATCACTTAGAGCGTTTTGTATATTAATACTCTGTCCCAGGCACAAGGATGTACAATACGTGACAATTAGCCTACAGACATGCTTTGTTAACGTCAAGAAGCAGTTGGAAAACACAAGGATCTCAGCATAAGAGAAAGGTACTGACATAGGCTGCATTCTTTTCATCTACGTGTGTCCAATATCTTATTTGCACATGAAAGGACCTTATTTTATTCTTGAATCCTTGGTTTCCTTATTACTTTGGTAATTTCAGCAGCTAAATGTCTGCCTTTTTCACCCAGTCCCGTGCACTACTGATCAAAAACTGAAACACACACATTTGGAGGTGTTTCATTGTGACCCAAAGCAAACACTACAGAGACTTCAGCCCTCAGTCCTCCATCCCAGCAGTGGCAACCAAGGCTCACTTACACTGCTGTTTATGTCTCCAACATACACCAGCCTCAGGTGCTTGGTGAGGAAATAGTCCTTTAACAGACAGCTACATCAGGGTTTGCACTTCATAATAAAGTTCATCCTATGCTTTGGAAATACAAAGATTTTAGCCTCCTCAAATACTTTTTAATGTTAAGATGATGAATCAACCTCTTCTTCTCATCAGCATTTAAAAGATGTTGTGAATCAGCAAAATACCTCAAGGGAAAACCAACCATGGTAACAAAGGCTTCTAATCCATTAAATTAATATTTGAGCCACTTCACCCAACTCTTTGCATCAGGCTGACCGCACTGATGGCTTCTTCAAATAGTCACTGCTGTATTTCAGATTAATTTAACTCCCTGCTGGGGTTTGTCCTTGTGTCCTTGATTTCCCCAGCAGAGTTAGGCTCAAGATCCTGAGTAGCTGGAAGGAATGCTAGCCAGAATTACCATTGCCAAGGAGCAGATGGCTTGGAGCATGTTGAACTGACACTGTTTGTCAAGGCCATTGGATGCCAGCGGTCTCCAGCCTCATTGTTCTAAGAGCTGGCAAAAAAACAAAAAAAAAAAATTGTAAAAATAACAGAATTGCAAAGGATGACAATTAAAAGTAAATTATTTCCTGTACAGGGTAATTTACATACACAAGAAGTTCCAAAAAAAGGGACATTAAGCAAAGAACGCAGCTACGTCTGGGAGGTAAGTAGGCTGTTTTCTACTGATGAAAATGGTGGCTGCATGGAGAAAGGAGAGGAGAGGAGAGGAGAGGAGAGGAGAGGAGAGGAGAGGAGAGGAGAGGAGAGGAGAGGAGAGGAGAGGAGAGGAGAGGAGAGGAGAGGAGAGGAGAGGAGAGGAGAGGAGAGGAGAGGAGAGGAGAGGAGAGGAGAGGAGAGGAGAGGAGAGGAGAGGAGAGGAGAGGAGAGGAGAGGAGAGGAGAGGACACATTCAGAACTCAACAGTTTCTTTTCTTTTCTTGGGTGCTTTATGCTTCTGTGAGCCACAGATAGTAACGTGACAATAAACGCAACAGGGTTTTACCAAGAAGAAACAGCTCCTCCTAAAGAATAAGGACAAACCTGCAGAAGGTGAGCATCAAAGGAGCTTCTGAAGAAAGCTGTTTGGGATGTGGTGAAAAAGGGAGACAGCATGAGCCAGAAAGATGCAGAGGCTCAGCAGGACCCTGGCAGTGCCACAGCAGTTGTGCTGGCCCTGACACTGGTGGGTGCTGAGGAGCAAAACCAGGGCAGGCCCTTCACTGAAACCACAGCACCGCCTGGCCCTGCTGCTTTCAGACAGCTTGGTCTTGGGGCAGAGCAGCTGCACAGACGGCATCAGAAGCACAGTGCACTTTCCAGCCCCCCAGATCCTGCTGCCAGTCAAGAAGAAACAGGCCACCTGCTCTCCTCGTGCAGCAAGCCACACAGGCAGTGCTTGGAAGCAATGCACTGATTGCTTGTTCCTGAGGAGACCGGAGCTTAGGATGGCCCCAACAGCAAAGCCACAACTGTTGGGGTTTAAACTTGGCCTCCAGCACCAGAGGCTGGTGACAGTGTCCATTAGCAGCCCTGGGCAAACCACGAAGCAGGAACCCAGTCTGAGAGCCCAGCCAGGAGCAGAAGGAACCAAAGCCAGCTCCAGCATAGGTCAGCACCCACCCAGAAACAAGGCAGAAAGACAGGGCTGCAAAGCAGCTCACCTCCACCACAGCTGGGCAGGGGTGAGGCCTCAGGGCAGCCAGGACCTGTTAGTGGCACCAGGCTATGATACAGGCTGGTTTGTTTACCAATAGGGATGCACCCAAGCACTGATACTTGTGAGATCCAGACTCAATAATATTCACTTATGGAGAAAACTCCAGCAAAATGTGTAACACGGATTATACAAGTCAGTATTTCTTCAATAATGAGATCTCTGCTTTAACAAGCTTAGGCATTTTTCCCACCCCTCTTTTTAAGGAAACAAAGATTTGTCTAAAGCAGGACTATCCTCCACCACAGCACAGTGGTGGGGAAGCATGGATATAAATGACAGCTGGGTCAGGCACAAACCCTGCCTCCCTGATGGTGCTCTTGAGAAGTCACTGCATCCTCTCACTCTGTAAAGGCAAAAGGTACCTTATGCTTTTTCACAGTCTGGAAGTCCTTTGCTTTTGTCTATCTAAGAGATTTCCTCCAACTCAGCCTGTTGGCTGGCCATTATTCCAGCACAGGGTTCCTTGCTGTGACTGAAAAACAAAATCTGGATTGCAGACTGCTCTGCTAAATTCATGAGAATCATCTGTCACAAATCAGCTAGAGCTAATCTAACAGAGACACTTCAGCAGCTCTATGCCAAAGGAACACCAACAGTTAACACAAGTTGTCACCTTCACTATGTGAACAACCTTCAGGATCTGTCAGCCCTCAAGAGAAAGCTTCCCTCTTTCCTTAAGGTGGAAAAAGTGTGCAGCTGGCGTGCATCTCTAAGAGGGAGAACATACTTGTGCACAGCATACTTGTACTCAGTCTAACACAATGGATTTCAGTAGGATTGCTACCTGGGCAAAAAATACACTTGTTTGTAGGCTAACTGCTCTTCCTAAAGTTACCCAGTTCATATAAAAGGCTTGTTAATGTATTAAGCAGAGACAAAGCAGAGTCAGAGGTATTTGGTACAGAGGAATTTAAGTTTTCACTAGTTAAGTACGCAATCAGTCTCATCTTACAGACTGTTATTAGCTGGCATTATCAATAAATCTCATTCAGTTTCTCCCCCTTAATTGCACCACATTAACAAAATTCTAACAGATTCTAACAGAACAAAAATAGCAGATTATTTTGAAAACAAAATTAGCAGCTTGAGGCACCATGGCACATTGCTGAGAGAAAGCAGGTGGTCACAGGTAGCAGTGAGCCTCAGTAGGGAATGACTATCTGTACACTCTGCTATAGGGCTCGGTTGCACTTTGATGTAATACTGTGTCTAAAAACTGGCACGACTCATTTGTTTTCAGAGCAATTAAAAATCAACAGTAGATCGGAAAACACCTTCCTCACGAAAAACCACAGCAAGACAATAATTTACAGACCTACAGTATGAACAGAAGGATTTCGTCCTTTGTCTGAAACCTCATCACTTTTTATCTCATTCCATTTAGATCTGGTTTTTTTTCCTTAACAAATAGAGGTGTAAGACCTGAAGTATCACTACTCAGTTACAGCTAACAAACTGCGTATTTCATAGACAAGTGCTGCAAAGGTGTTATCATCTATTATCAAAGGTGTTATTATCTGACTTTCAAGGTAACAGATTGTCCTGTGAGCCATGCTTGCGCAGTTGCCAATTTTTCCCAAGCCACAAGAGTACAGGGAGTGATTCATTAATTGGTATCATGGATAAGATGAAGTTAAGCCTCATCTGAAGGCACAAAGAGATAACCACGTTCCACAGAGAGAATTTCCAAAAATTAAAACATCATGTCTGTAAAGCTTCCTGATCACCAGTGAAGTTCTTCACCTACAAAATAATTACACTTTAAAAATTATCCGCGTGATTTGTCAAATACCCTGTGAAACATTTTCTGTGCTTCTTAAACATTTTCCTAGAATCCAGGAAAACAAGAGCTTCTGTCTCCCACAGATCTTACCAGCTTTGTGCAGCAGAACAATTTTTTGTAGCGTACCACATCCATAGTTCCTAGCATTAAAAGCAACCTCAATCCTAGCAGGTTTGTGGTTTACCTGCTCTCAGCAGACTGTTCCTTCTAGGCTGCCCTTGTGCAACACAAGGGAAAGGCCCTTCTTGTGCTCTTGGAAAGCTTCAGTCGTAACATCCCAAAAATGAACCCAGCATTCAGCTCCCACAAGCCTGGCAGCTCCAGGGCATGTTTGACCAGACTCCCCCATAGATCTTTCCTTACGTGTGCTACATACTGGCCTTAAACAACTCATTCGTTCTTTTAGGGAACACAGGGCATGTTCAACGTCGGGCCATTGCTCTCAAGAGCAATTGTGACTTCTTGCCTTCCTCCCAATGTGGCTGCCTCTCTTCTCACACTTCTACTCTGCATTTTTGTCTTTCTCTCTAATAGGAAAAATAAGGAGAAGCTGCCATTTTACCTTGCTGTTCTGTATTACTGCTGAGCAGAGGTGTAGGTGTAAATAGAAGTGTGCTCTCCAGAAAAAAATTGCCAAGCTCTTCCTAGGCCAATAGAAATAGTTATGGCAAAAACGCAATGAATTCCTTTCAGAGATATTTGAACAAAGGCACAACTATTACTCTAAAGGCAACTCTAAGCCTAAATTGGCAGTAAAATCTCTCTAGAGATTAGACTAGTCTTCAGTATGAGTGGTAAGCATCTTCATCTTGTGCATCTCTGCCTCTCTACACAAGCACTCTGCTCCCCTCTCCACTTCCTTGCTGAGAATTCAATCACCTTACAGGTCAGGTAGGCCTCACCTCTCCCGAGCATCCTCCCATCCTGTTCACTTCACTGCACATCCCCCTCCTGGTGCCCTGGAGGCAGGCTGAGCTGTGGCAGAAAACCTCTTGGAGTAAGAGGGAGGAAATCCCTATCTCTGAAAAGCATATCCAGTGCTCACTGCATAGCTGGCACAGTCCAGGCTCAGCAATATCTGCGCATTCGTTTCCTCTGCATCTATTCCAATTCTATGGCTATAGATCAAATAGGTGCTTACTACTGTTTTGCCATCTCAGAAACTGGAGATCCCCATAGAAACAACTTGAAAAGCTATCTAATTCTGCTAAAAACACCATTAATGCTTATATTTAATCTAAATTTTATCTGTTCCCAGAGAATTTTCTTCCAGCCAGCTTCAAAGCGCTAACACTGTACCCTGACTGTACCCTAAGTTCTTAAACACTGCCAACTGAAACTGCTTCTTCCCTCAGCGCTGACAAAGGCACCCAAACAGTTGGATTTCAACAAGCACTGGAAACTTCAGGTCCTCAAAGGTACTCAGACTTCAGGTCCTCAAAGATTCATAGCTTCTCCAGTGCATGGTGTTCAAAGCCACCAGCCTCCATCAAGAACTTTGCAGAACTGCCAAAAATACACTCATTTCAGTGAGGAAAATTCTGTAGGGCAGATTTCATTTCCTCCATTGTTCCGATGTCTTTAGCACTGTATCTTTCGTAAAACCGAGTTTGGAGACCCTAATTCAGCAGAATGTTTCATCATTCATTTAAAATCTACTTACGCTTCACTAAATTAGAGCTTCTGGGGTTAGTGATTTCTGCACCACTGAGGGGAAAGGTGCACAAAACTGTTATTTTTCGGACTTAGGCAAGTATTTGAACATATTTAAATGAGAATCCAGCCTTGCAGAGAAAGATATCTATTAAAAGCATTATTACTAGCCTGAAAAAAAATGGACAACCATTACAACAGTCCTTTTCTGGTATTTGTGCCATAAAGAAGTACCTCTCCCTTCATCCAGTTCATGCACATCAGTAAGAGATGGGAATCCAGATATTCCAGGAAAAGCCTGGTGGACAAGGCAGCCCAGGCTGGGCAGCGACACAGTGCCTGCACTGCATTTGCCTGAATTGTGATAAGCTTGTGTCAGTGCATCTGCCAAAGCCAGGATGCTGCTAACAGCTTCATGGGGATGAGAGGCAGCTGTCAGCCCACAGCCACAGGGCTGCAACACTGCAAATGGCGAATGAAGACAATTTATTGATTAATCCTTGTCATCCCAGAGCTTTGTCCAAACCTGGTACCTCATAAGAATTACACTAACAGAAAGAGGTAACCTCCTCTTCCCCCCTGCTCTGATCTGGGTCATTATAAATGAAATGAAATGAATACCCCGAGGAAGCCTGTGAATTATTATTATTTTTTTTTTTTTCCCACTCGGAAGCAATTTTCAATTTCACCATTCAAAATGTGCACGAATCAATCCAACACATTTAAATGAGCCCAACAGGAGAGTCAGTTGCAATAAGATAATTTTCTCAGGAATGAAATCTGCCTCCATCCCTTCGATAGCCCTGTCCCTCTCCTCACCCATGTACACTTACTTATCCATGTATGAGGTTGCTATAAATAAGAGAATATCATCTATCAGAAAACCTATAATACATTAAAATAGCTTGTATATCTCTGACCTACAATTGTATCTCATTTCCAGAGAGTCATTATTTTCCCTTCCAAAGCAGGTAATACTGAAAAATCAACAAATTCTTGGTGTTTTGAAAATCTACAGTTGGCATTGAGCACTTGTGAAGATGCTTTAGATTAGAAGTGACTTTGATTTGCTTTAAGATGAGGACACTCCCAGTATGATTCCAAGACAGGGGGGGAGAATTGAAATCTCTGGAAATAAGTCTCCTATTTGGGCTACTGGTATTTACTCCATCTGTTAACCAAGTGCTACAGAGTATTTGTTACACAAATTCAAGATTACCTGTAACAGAACCAAATGCATCTCAGAACAGATTCATTCCCATTATCCCTCAAAGCCTCACGTTGCTCCCAGAGCATACAGCATCAAGCTGCAAGGAGTGAAGCACCCCTTCCCTTGGCAGCAAGGCCAACCACCTGCAATTTCAGCATCAGCCAGCTCCACATCCCCTGTGTAAAGACATGGAGCTGTGAGCAAAGACTAGTGTGAGTAGATTTATCTCAGAAGACAAGGGAGAACCACAATTCAATGGAAGAATGTTCAAGCATTCACTGAAAAAAAATCAACGAGTGGGGCAAAAATAATTGTAAACTATGGAGAATGATGCACCTGCAATTAATTTTTAGTCTGCTAAAAATAAGGCTAAGGCAGTACATTTCATTTTATATCCTGCAGTAAATGCTGCTATGATTTACTGTAATTTCCAACAAAAGTAAGCTGTCACACATCTTAAAGACATGTGCAAGCATCTGAGCATGAGCTGATATTAAGATTTAATCATCCACTAGCTATGGAAGGGTATTAGTTACCTGCTGGATTGCCTTTAATCAGTCCCAACAAAATTAAAAGGAAACATTTTTTTAATTTCAAGAGAATTTAGATGTGCCATTAAACCGATTCCCTCATGCCTCAGATTTTGTGACCACTGTTGCATTTGATGTGCCATAAGTCCACCCCAATTTTCATTCCTGCCAGTAGGAGACTTTGCTTCAAGGATCCCGGATCAAACTGGAACAGAAATAGGCTTAGATTTTGTTTTCTTGTGAAAGCTCAGCACAGGGTCACCCCATTCTGCATGATGCTGTGCACTTTTCCATCACTAACTGCATGCATTCCTTTTATCCTTTGCTCAATTCAAGAGCAGTGCTGAAGAAGTTGGATGCTTTTCAAAAGGAATGTTTTCTTTTGTCAACTTAAGACTTACTGATCTTTAATAAAAGAAAAAAAATGAAATGAGGTAAAAGGAAAAACAGCTTTAAACGTTTTCAAGTAGTGTCTTCAAAGTTTGTTTGTTAAAAACATTGTGAAAAAAAGAGATTTCTCTATGTCCAATATAGCTTACAAGAAGACATGAAAGAACACTATTCCTCAGCCCCCGAGAGAGGATTTGAACAAAAACTGTTCAGACATCGGTAGATCATCCCCCTTTATTTGTTCTGATGGTTCACGTTCTGAACTACAGACAGAAAAACAACTTAATGTCCCCCAAAAAGCAGAAATCTGACATTCTTTTGTGCTCCACAAACAAACCTCAGCAATCAGAACTAAATAAAACAGTGAGTGAGGGGTCACACCACTATGGGTTTTGGGGGGGTGGTTTCCTTTTTTAATCATGAAACTGTATGCTATATAATCATTCCCAAAATCTTTGTCACCACCCAGCAGATCGCATGCGAACCAGGCAGCAGAAGAGCTCTGGAGATGCTGGCTGTGATCCTGCTTTGCAGCTGGCCACACACTGACCTGGGCAAGCTCCTTTGTCCCCTCCCTCTGCATATCTCCCCCAGCAGAAAGGAGCACTCATTTCCTTTGGAAAGTACTAATTGCAGGTGTGTATATTAGAAAAAAATGTGTCACTCATTATTGCTTTGCATGACAAATGACGTTTGTCCCCAAAACTCTATGAAAACCAAACCTACTTGCACACATGATACATTCCATTGAAGTCACGCTCACAAAATCACATGTTTTACCCATAAAAATCAATCACATCAATCACATCACATTGCATGGAATTCTAGCAAAAGGAATTTGTAAAGATAGAGCATTACATGGACAGGTCCTTCATGCAAAACCCCTGCATATGCCTATAAATATTTAATCCAAATGAAAACCTTTCAGACATTACCCATCCTTGTCATATTACGTGCATTGTATTTTTGTTACACAAGCCACACTTTGCTAATTTCCTTTCTTTTCTATCCAGAGAGGTGATGGGTGCCCCATCTCCGGAGACTCCCAAGGTCAGGCAGGATGGGGCTCTGAGCTGATGGAGCTGTAGGTGTTCCTGTGCACTGCAGGGAAATTGGATTAGATGGCCTTTAAGGGTCCCTTCCAACTCAAACAATTCTATGACTCTATGATTCTTAAAACCAAGAATTATTGATAAACGTTCACCTGGGTTACTACCCATGTATAGCAACCTCAAGGATAGGAAATGGTGTTTCTTCCACTTAATGCCAAGAGAAACATCCTATACTGCTGATATTTTATATATTGTGTGTATGCACACTTGGATTATTACAAAAGTGTATGACATATGTAAAACTCCATCTCCATTACTCTTATCCTTATGTTACTCCAACCTGTATATAAGGAAGGATCACAGTAATACCAGAGTCTGAACTATAAAATCACTTCTTAATCTGCAGTAACATATAGCTTAACTGATACGTCTTTATATAGCCTTTAGGCAGCAGTACATCTACTGTATTTGTATTTTAGTTCATATGCCACTTTCAAGGCTTCAATATTTCAGCGAAATTACAAATTAATGAGATAGGTCGTCTCCGTTACACAGATAGCAGCAATCTGTAAAAGGGTATTAGGAAAAGAAGTAATTTATTGGCTCAGGAAGGTTCCAAGTGAGCAGTCGCATTAGCATGACAGCAGGAGGTCAAGAGGCTCGTTAGCAAGCAGTTACAAGATAGGCAACTCAGTATTTTATGGTAGCAGGATGTAGGTGCAGTGTACACCTCAGGAAACGCCACTGCCAGGGTCTTCACTTGTACTAACTTCGACTGCCTTCGTGCCCATTCAAACCCACCAGGTACCAACAGCTGGGGGCTCATCGCTGTGTGCTGCTGCGATAGGAAATGGCTTATATCCTCACCACAAACAAGCTGGTGCATCTCGCTAATGCCTGAGTTCATGTTTTCAGTTTGGAAAACAAAAGCAGAGTAGACTAGGTTTGAAATCTGGGGTTGGGATAAGGGGAGAATGGAAAGGGGAAAAAGGTTTGGGAGACACGCTGGAGGAAAGACAGCAGCAAGGCATGGCTCTACTGATTCCAGTGCTTCTTGGCCAATTTACACCCACTGAGGATGGCTCTAGGTCATTTTAAAAGATCTCAGGCTCAATCTTCTTCATGCCATTCATTCACACAGGGGCAAAATGACTCCAATGCCCTTGCAGAAGCACCCAGCCATGCCAGCAGGCTGGCATGCATTGCTACCACTGCCTTCGGGCTTGGCTGGCATCCCTCTCCTCTCCTACCCTCTCTTTCTGGTCAGACACACCACAGCCTTTAAGCAAGCCTTAAACAGGAGATTAAAGCAGAGACATACAAGTGTTTTTGTCTAAATCAAATATGTAGAATGCAGTAATTGCCTCTGAATGTGCCTCATGACTGATATCGGCAAACTCTTTAATTATTAATTGAATTTCTTCAAACTAACTGTATCAAAGACTAACACATCAACTCTTATCAAAACCGTAGCACTCCAAGATGTCAATATTATTTCTAATTAAACACATGGGTACCTATATGAAAGGGAAACAACACGATCTCAGTTATTTTCATAGATCTCAGATGTTGCTTAAATTTTGCAAGAAGCCGTTCCTCTTAAGCACTGAGTTATTTCTCATTAAGAGCTGATTTGTTTATTTTAACAGAAACATCAGATGTTGCTTTCTGTTAGAAGTGTTCCGGCCTAATTTTGATCTCACCTAAAAATGGCAACACCAACCTAGCATAAATATCAAAGCAAGAGCAGAATCACGATCAGACCTGGTACAAAACCAAACAGATATGCAAAGGCTTTGCTCAGATGATTCTCATATTATTCAGACTTTTTATCACTCTAAACTTTTGACTTGAATTTCCCTTCCCCCCAGTCTCGTTTTTTTCACATAACACATTACATTGTGGAGCTAATTGCCACTGGATGTTTGGAGGCCAAGCGCACATATGGGTCAACAATGAGATTAGCAAACAGATTAACAGAAAGCAGACTCATCAGAGAATACTGACACTGAGACTTGAATGCCATCTCTAAGTCAAGGTCCTTAAAGTGAAGGTCTTTAAGAAGGTCTGCAATTCCTGGTAGCCCAGCTCCTTATGCAGACAAGCTCCGACTGCTTCCTCCTGCAGAAAGCCAGCACTAGACTAAATACTGCTGCCCATACAGCTGTCCCACTCTCTCCATCTCTATGAAGACTCATACTGCTGCTTCCTTTCATAGATGTGCAGGGAAGCAGACTCAGAAAACCAAAGGGACAGATGTTCAGCAACTGCAATTTAAAGATGCTGTGTAAACTACCCGGTTGGAAAACATTAACTAGAGGGAACTACGCTAAAAGGGAGCTGCAAGTTCAGCTTTTTATTGAAATCCCTGCAGAAAACAATTAAATCAACCTAAAGGAGGCATTCACACCTTGGTGGAACACAGCATCCACATCCAGGGCTGCTACCTAATCTGAGCAAAACCTTCGAGCACTCACACCATTGGCAATTTGCATGCAGACCTTCTATAACCAGAGGTTCCTCACCACACTGAGAATCTCTTTAAAATCTTACTCTACTGCTTCCAAAATCCTTGATGTTTTGGGAAGAGGAGTCAGTTGTTGTCCATTTGTCTGATGGGCAGAGGCAGCTGACAGTGGCAGCAGCGGGGTCTGCTCCAAACCCCACGGCAGCCAACGCTCTGGTCCTGGGAATAAAAAGTTCCTGGACAACACATAGCAAATTCTAAAATCCTGACTTATCCATAGTGATGGTGCGAGTCTAAAATAACTGCTTCATCTGCTTCTGAAAATCTCTCATTAGCAGCACTGCAGGACCAAAGGTGTTCGGTAAAAGCATAGAGCTCTCTCTTTTACCAGGACAGACGCTGACCAAAAGCTTCAGTTCATCAACCAGAACAACAGCTGCCTTAAAATCCGAGTCAGAAACCAGCCTCTGACCGAAGACTGTTCACTGCACTGGTTAAGCTTTAAGCATACTTGACAAATTCCTCTTTTTTCTAATTAGATTTTAAAAGAGAAACATTAATTCAAATTTATAAAAATAACCTATAAAAGTATAATGTTAATTAACCAAACCAATGAGGGTAAGGGCAACATACTCTCACTTTGCAGTCTGACCCATTACATTTGCCCTCTACCCTCACCCCAACCACATCTCTTCTAGGCCCACTCATGGACTTAAGAGTTTGAAGAGCCATTTTACTGGTGGTTTTTAGAGTTATTCCAGCAAATCCACAAATCAGTAATTACTCTCAAAGCCGATGGAACTCTGCCTAATTATTCTGATGTTTTTCTATGTATTATCCTACATGTTAGGATGAATTATTTTAATATTAATAAAAAGGAAATAGGTACACTCCATTTGCCATTGTTTTATAAACATGTGACCACCTGTGAACTTCAAAAGAAAACAATTATGATATTTGGTGTTATATATTTCCTTATCTTGACTCTTAATTAACAAAGCACATTAAGTTTTTAAGCACATTAATGTAACACTAGCAAGTAATACATTCTTCTTCTTAAAAAACAGTCTGGGTGACCTTCCTATGCCCACAGCTTTGAATCTGGCCAGCTGGACAATTGTGTCAACCTGAGTCACTGCCCCCAGAGTGATGTCAGCAAGCATTACAAAGGAACTTCCCACAGCCTTTGAACTACAGTCACCATGCAAACCTGGAAAATACCATCCCAGAGATGTAAGGAGGTGGGCACTACCATGTGATGGACCCTTCATTTTTGTTTTTGAGCATTGCATCACAAAAAGTAAGTTCCTACATTCAGCTTTCCCATGCAATTAAACCATGAAGAGCTTCTTGCTGTCATCTCTACAGGTACAGAGCTCAATCAAGCTAGAATTTACTGCAGCATCAAGAGTGAATGACAGTAAATTTGCTTCTTAGCCTCATTTAAAAGAATATGTTGCAAAATAGCCCAACCAGAATACTTGTAATATGCATGTACACTGACTATATACGTGCATACACAGTCACACAACACACCAACACATGCACAGCACCAGGTAAGCTGACTGACAAAGAATCACTGACTTCTAAGCCTAGATTTTAACATTTAGCCAAAAGTAAGACAGAGATAAAGCACTCGGTTCAAGTTTAACTACAATCCCTTTAGTTATAAGCTAGCGAGGGGAGGGCTCCAAATGCTCAGACACTTAATAACAATTTCTGGCCATAGATGACATTGTCAGGAACCTGTTCCCTACCTCCAGCCCTCACATCACTTCTCTCATCCTCTCATACAAGGTAGTTAAACCACCACCTCTCCCTTATTTTTGCCATGAGGTTACCTGACTTTCATTCACCTTCCTTTGCACAGTCTTCTGCTTCCTCCACATCTTAATGTGATGAAGATCTTCCCAGGACAGAGATGAAGAGCCCTTTCCTAAGGGGCTGTGCCTTTTGACTGTCCTGAGTTACACTGCAAGGCTGAAAATACTTGACCTCTTGCAAAGTTCAGAGTGTCTTGGCTTCAGCTGGGACAGAATTGATTTTCTTCACGGTGTCTGGTATGAGGCTGTTTCAACTACAGGAAAAAAACCAATCTTGATAACATTCATATTTCTCTCTTCCTTTTCCACGCTATTAAATAGGTTTTGTCCTAACCTACAGGTTCTACTTTTCTGATTCTTTCCCCCATCCAACTGGGAGGGATCAGAGAGAAAAGAGCTGTGTAGTGTTCAACTGCTGCTGGGTTAGACCACACCAAAGAGGCAAACTCACACTCCAGAATGGGATCTGAATACCCCCTTCCTGCACACTCAGTCCATCTGGAAGACCCCCAAGTTGGGCCCTCTACCCTCACCCCCAAATCAAGGCAGACCCAGCAGCACTGGCCAGGGCTTCCCACCAAAACAAAACTGAAGGTGAGCTGCAGGAGAGTTTAGGTTTGCATCCACAAAGCTGGCTCACACATTTCTTTTAAAAGCCAGTGGAGTGTGCATGTGAAACCTGAGCGGCCCTCTGGCAGCCTGCATTGCACTGTGCCTTAAACGCTCGTCCTCCCTTAGAGGCTGCCCAAATGACTCCAGTGCACAAATCACTTTCTCACTCAACTGCTGTCATCTGGAAGGATAATAAAAGGCAGCACACGGGAGGAATGCCACATGGCTAAGCTTCCTTTCTCCCTCCTTTTTGATTCACCATTGCATCTGAAAGGAGTTAAGTTGAATCCCAAACTGAAGCTGCACATAGCAAAATGTTTTAGCAGACCAAGAAGAGCCCCCGACACGCATTAATATTTTGTACCGGTAGTTGTTCTTAGAGATGCCAGCAAGATCAGAATTTACCGTCCTGAAAGACAATCACGTGTGTGCTGCCCCTGCCCTGGATGCCAAGCAGACCTTGGCTGCTTTCACACTCAACTCACTGGTAAGCAGAGCTGCAGCTATCTCTGCTTATGTTCGTTGTATAGGATTGGGGGTTATCACATTTTCATGGAAATTCAGCTCAGTGCTCAATTTGCCCTTATTTAAATGCTAATTTCAGAGAAGTGGTTTAACAAAGCAATTACGGTTAAAAAAAAAAAAAAAAAAAAGGCTCTAATCTTCCACCGACTGAGCTGGGAAAAACTCAGGATGTGGTAGAATGGTTAACCACGTAAATGCAGTAAAAGTGATCTATTTCATACTTACTGCATTCTGTTGATAAAGGATTCAGTTGCAAAGGTGACGGTTCAGCCTCTTTTTCTAAAGATACCAAAGAAACAATAATAAAAAAAAAAACCAAGAAACAAAACCTCCTGCAAGCTCTAATAATTATACTCAGCACCCTCTTGGTTTCCGCACTTGACACTTGCATTTGTTTTCTTTCTTAATGTATGTTTATCCGTTTTATTTAGAAATTCTGACTGTTATGTATAATCAGATACTTCAGAAAACATTTTGCTGTAATTGTAGTTAGTGAAGAGTCACAATTGAAAATATTTTAATGGTAATTCCACCTTCACCAGAGCTTCACCCGAAGTCAGCAGTGCCAAGTTTAAGATGCCTGTTTGAATCAAAGCTTTCTAAGGCTTCAGAGAGTAAAAACAGAACATGAATATCCAACCTTCAGCAATACATTTCTCAGAGCAATGGTAGTCAGAAAAGCTAGGTGATACCAGGGAGTCTTATGATGATGCTCATTTCTTGGGCAAGCTGCAGTGCTGTTACTACTGGCAACATCTTCCCATTCTTGAGAATTGGCAATGTGACCAACAGTCTGAGAGACATTGCTCAATGCTCAATCTGCTGATCTGTGGAATTTCATTGAATACACAAAGGACTGAACGTCACTGTTGATTTATGACTTTTGAATACCAACTTTTTATTTCCTACAGCTAAATGTAAACTTCTCTTCTTCCATCTCTGTTACCTCTGTCAACTGCAGACAATGCAGGGGAAGCACCCATAGCAAGGTCATGAAAGACTTCTAGTCTCAGATTTAAGTTGCTCACCTTTTTGATTAACTCTTCATCCAGTAGGCGTCCACTAATAATAACAACAACAGGATAAATTATAATGCCTAACTTTCATGAAATAATTATTGCAGGAGCAAATTAACTGATGGTAGTTTCCAAATCTCAGCTTAACCTTTCTTCTGTTTGCCACTCCTCAGTGCATCACTGGACATCTGCACTATGTGATGTTCACAAAGTTTGGTGTTACACAATTAAGAATTGCTGCAGCTTAAAGAAATGTAATTCTTGCAAAGCCAGAGGAACAACTCCTGTTTAAGTTAAAGCAGCTGTGTTTAACAGTGGGATGTGAGGGCACCCATCCCTTTTTTCATAAGCCATCAAAAGAAAACAATCTCCACTGGAAATTCTGAGCCATATAACTAGGCATTGATGCATTCTGCATGGATTCCCTAACTTCTGTGCTTATTCTCAATAGAGCAATTGCTCAAGTAGCACAGTCTAGGGTGAATGAGTTAGATCTCCATCATCCAGCCAATGCAAATAGCACAGCACTCAGCTATGCTGAGTATTTCTACTTGTTTGAATGGGTGGGAAGTGATGCTGGGCCTCCCTCTTGTTAAAATACATAAGCTGCTAGGAGGGCAGTGTACACGTAGGATAGCAATCCACTGGCATTCCTAGAATATAGGGGGGGAAATGCAGCTCCAAGATCTTTAACAGCTTCTGTATGGCTCAGGGTTGTAGAAAACAGATCAGATTAACTGAGTCTATGAAATGCACTTGGTAGCTCTGATTACTGGACACCTCTGAAAAAGATTTGTCCCAACTCCAGCTGAGTTTCTACAAAAGAAAAGGCTTTTCTTCCTGTAACAGCATAATGACATAACACAATGATACAGCGTGGGAAAGGAAGAGCATTTGAGAGAGATGACAGCAATTGAACGTGAACACAGTAACACACCCTCCTCCACCACTTTGACCTATATCATCTCAATTTATTTTGTATCTGTCAGCTGTATTTTCATCTGTCTGGATGAGTTTCCCAAGCAAAATGGAGTAAAAAGGACATAGCATGTCTGCAAATTAGCAAGAGGTTCTATCTGTGAAGCTATGAAAGAATTTCCTTTGGTGCAAGATAAACATTAATTGCTTCCATTCTCCTTGCAACCTTCTCTTGCAGTCTCCCAGACAGTACTGCCTATTTGTTTGCAAACGTGTAAAGAATGAACAGGAAAGACTACAGGAAGAGAGAATGGGGATTGAGGATGAGTTATGGTCAAAATACAGTTTTTATAAACTAAACATTTTACTTTTGAGAAAAGGGTCAGGGAGTTTGCTCACTTTCATTATCCAGAAGATGAAAAGCTTAGCTCTGCTTCACAAGCAAAATAGCCTCTTGCTCAGTGCTCAGCACAGTATGGGGTGAAAGTACAAGTATTCCCAAAACCAGCACTAGGAAGATGGCTCATCAACATTTACTCACATGGAAACATTCATTTTGACAATCATCAGTGTTCTTTAGAGAGTTCCACGAATTCTTCCTTCTGCGCAAAGTTTCCCCAGCAATGAACCACACCAAACAAATCCACACTGACCAGAGATGGACCAAAATCTTCGTTCTCTCAAGTCTAGCACAATCACCATTCTACCACAGAAAGCACCCGATGTTCCCACAAATGCAATTGAGATTTGTTGCTTTGTTAAGCTGATTATCCACAGGTGTGTCTACAGTGTCACCTGCTTTCTGTAGAAACAATCAGCTGGAGGAGAGGTTTTGCCTAAACGCACTGGTAGAGATGGTGTGGAGTGTTGAAGGTGTAGGGGATTCCACAGGTGCAAAGGGAGATGCTGAACAGGCATTACAGCATCCCACAGGGATGAGTGACCGAAGTAATTGGTAAAGAGAAGGTTCTAAGGATCAGAATATAGTATCATGCCAGTCAGGTGTCTGGTCAACTTGCCTAGTCCCCATATTTGGAGCACTGCTCAGAGGCCTAATACATCACTCCTGCACATTGGGTGAGAGAATGTCTTGAAGTGACCGTGCTGGGTTCAGGGTTGTTCAGAACTGAACTTTTGTCTCCATGCCATGAATTATATAGTCAATAGGAAAGGCCAAGAGTATCCTGGGCTGCATCAAAAGAGAGGTGGCCAGCAGGGTAGGGCAGATTGTCCCCATTGCTCTGCCTTTGTGGGGCTTCATCTAGAGTACCATGTCCGGGCCTGGGACCTCCAGCACAAGAAGGATGTGGAGCTGTTGGAGTGGGCCCAAAGGAAGCCATGAAGATGCTCAGAGGGATGGAGCACCCCTCTGTGGAAACAGACTGTGGGAGATGGGCTTGTTCAGCCTGGAGAAGAGATGGATCCAGGGAGACCTCACTGTGGCCTTCTGGACCTAAAGAGAAGAATCAACTTTTTACACGGTTGTAGTTGTAGGACAGGGGGGAATGATTTTAAACTTAAAGAAAGGAAATTAAGGTTATACGTTAGATAGAAATTCTTTACTCAGAGGGTGGTGAGGCACTAGGCTCAGAGAAGCTGCAGATGCCCCATTCCTGAAGGCATTCAAGGCTGGGTGGGATGGGGCCCTTGGCAGCCTGATCTAGTGGTTGGGAACCCTGCCTGTGGCAGACGGGAAGGAATCAGATGATCTTTAGAGTCCCTTCTAATCAAAGCCATTCTATGATTATATGATTCTATGGTTTCAAGAGTAATGTCTGAACAAAAATAGTAGGGAGAGGAAAGCTGAGTTAATACATAAGCCTACCAAATCCTATAAAACAAGTCTGACTGAAATCCACATGGCTTTCAATGAATCGGAACATTCAAGTGAGCTTGGTCTGAAATATAAGAAACGCATATGCCTCTTTCTAAATTTTGCACAAGGGAAATAATATCTAATTTTTGATTTCACAGAATTTTATATCTAATATGAAAAATTTAATTGGTTTTAACTTTTCAATACAGTCAGTTTGAATTTGGGTTCTCATTTACTACCATTCAGAGTCCAAAAATAATTGTTTACATGAATGAGATATAGGAAGTTTTGTGAAGAACTAAAGCTTGTGAGCAGCTTTGTAGATGCACAGTGTGTCACTGCAATTGTTTCTGTATTCTGCTGTCACAAGCCCTGCTGGACAAAGGTGGGCATGAAGTGCACAATTCTGTCAGATATACAGCCCAAGTTCTACAGTTCCAGAAATACACTGACAAATCCAGAATGAGCAGGCACACTCAAATTAAACAGGCTTCAATGCTTTAGAATTTAAATAAGAATAAATTATTTCTGGGGTGAGTCCTGCTGGCAGGGATCTGGGTAGGGAGAGAGGTAGTAGATTAGAAAACTGAAATTCCCATTGCTTCAATATTCAGTGCTATTGAAATCAATGATCTCCCACAAAAAGATTCCACACAACACATGCAACAAATTTAAACTACAAATCCGTACTGGTTTCATTTAAAATAAATATCTTGGGGTAGTAAAGCACTTGACAGAATTTGTTTCATTAAGGTTTCCCTAAACTTTACAGAGGAGGCACAGTAATTTTATTTCCAAATGAGTTGAAAGAGCTTTTGATCTGGTAGAGGCACTTAATTACAATCAGAAAGGCAAGAAACTAAAATATATGTAAGTGTACCTGGCAATTCATATCGTTTCTGGGCAACTACCCTACTTCAGGGTCAGCTCGAGTTGCACTCACAAAAGCTAACTTCCTCCGAAGGGCTATTTGTCATGGGCACTTGATTTTTAATCACCTCCTCAGGTCCAGGGCTGCTCTGCTCCTGTGATGGCTGGGAAGATTTGCAGCCCTCCTGCTGAAGTCCCTTCCTAGCTTGCTCCGTTCCACTTGGTGCACTGAACATTTCCTGAAAAGCAAAGATATTTAACAGCGATTCAGGTGGTGGTGGAGAGTTCTGTTAAGCGTAAATCAAACAAATGAACAACTCTTGCTCTCTTGTTTGATGTGACGTTACTGAACCCTGGGACATCTCACACAAACGCTCAGGGTTGTCCTCTGCAGATGCGAACTAGAGGCACCAGAACTGCTGTACTGCACACTGCATATCATACAGACACAATTCTGCTCCCCTCCCACATGTGGTCAAGGCAATTACCCCCTCCCTATTCCAGTCAGATTAATTCCCCATCCCACCACACCTCCATAGAGACCTCAGCAACTGCACACTTGAAGAGTAACTGAGCAGCCGTTGGACAGGGATTGTGAACATGATTTAGGACATAGCAGAGAAGAAATTCACAGCAGGGATTGGGTTGCTGGAAGCTGAACACTTAACACTGCAACAAGTACCTGTATGGAGTCCCTAAAAGCACACTCATAATTCGACAGAGCCAAAGCGATCGTATGCCACAAATAAGAGTGCATTTTTAGGGCAAAAGGAACCAGACTTTTTGTTAACACCTCCATACTTTTAAAAGTTCGTATTTTGACATGTTTTGTAACAGCTAGAGAGCAATCTGAGCCACACGGTCCCTTGCACCTGGTCCAACAGTGCAGCAAGGGCCAGTCTGCTCACGAGGAGCAGAAAGCTTGGGAAGGGAGCAGCAGCACTTATGAGAGCATTCAGGACAGCCTGGGCCTCGCTGCACAAACACAGCACAGGGCTAAACCTGCATCACCTCAGTGTAACACTGTTCTGCTTCCCTTTTCCAGCTTTAGCAACGTGCTGTATGTTTTAATTGCAGTATTTGTGCTTCAAGCCCACACACAGCACCTAAATCTCAGTTCTACAGTATTTGCCTGACTGCCTCTCAGCAGAGTTCAGGGAAAAAAAAAGAAGAAAAAAAAAAAAAAGGAAAGGAAAAAAAAAAATGGAACTATCAACCAGCTGGCTGCTTGTTCCAGAAACGAGAAAACATCTATCAAGTCTTGGCACAAACAGTTCTTATTTCTGTTTTATCTATTTATTCTCCTAAAAGCATCGCTGAAACAATTCACAAGACTCGTAATCCACAAGAAAAACAATCTAAACCCACATCTGCAGGAAAGTACTAATTTATAGAAAACAGTAATTTACCTGAAACACAGTTAGGAAAACACTTCTGCAAATTAATGTCATAAAACTGTGCCCCAAAAGAACTGACGAACACATTATTCAGTTGTCTGTGCTTTCCAGGCACAGGAGCACAGGTACTGAAGGAGAACACAGGCACAAGGCAGCAGGAGGCCTTCCCAGAGAGCTATTCCTCAGCAGCAAACCCCAAATCCGTGAGCAGATGTGCTTCCTAAGTGCCCCATCACCAAAAACTTCCATCCTAAGAGCGAGCAGAAACGGACCTCCAGCTCAAGCCTGCAGGAACTCTGAAAACCCAGTGCCCCACCTGGATGCCTGCTTCCCTTTTTCCATTATTCAGACACTGCACTTCTGGTACATCCCACTATGTACTTGCCTTAAGCTGGCTTGCCTGTGCCAGCTCAGCACCACTTGGTGCCCTGTGCAGCACACAGACACATCTCCCCTGGACACTGGCTTGTTTCTTCATTTGTCTCCATTCAGATCTCTTTTAACCAAGTACTCCACTTTCCTCCCATGCACATGCAGAACTTTTGCATTTTATGCTTCCTATGAGAACTTCCTTTGTACTCATAGGGCCCCATCTGGAGTACTGCTCCAGGCCTGGACCCGCAGCACAAGGATGCAAAGCTATTGGAGCAGGTCCAGAGGAGGCAAAGAGGGTGCTGGAGTCAGCCTGCAGAAGAGCTGGATCCAAGGAGACTGCATTGCAGCCTAATGAGAGACTACGAACAGAAGGGAAATTGACTTTTTACATGGGCTGATAGTGATAGGAAAAGGGGGAATGGTTTTAAACTAAAAGAGGGGAGATTTAGGTTAGATGTTAGATGGAAATTCTTTACTTAGAGAGCACTGAGGCCTTGGCACTGCTGCCCAGAGCAGTGTGGGTGCCCCATCCCTGGAGGTGCCCAAGGCCAGGCTGGATGGAACCCTTGGCAACCTGAGCCAGTGTGTGATTTAGCATGTGGCAACTCCACCTGTGGCAGCAGGTAGGAACTAGATGATCTCTGAGATCCTTTCCAACCCAAGCCATTCTGTGATTCTATGATTCTTCCCTTCCATTTTGCAAAAATATATTGGAGATGAGACGCTTGAGCCCCTCAGCCTCTCACTCAAAGCCTGGAGAGCCCAGTGCCAGTAAGAACAGGAAACAGAAGACCTCACAGATGGTCAGAGGCATCATAATGTGCTCTCTCTCTCTGCACCGTACTCATGGGCTGCTACAAACACCCACATCTTCAACAGAACACAAGTGAATATGCCACTGGAGGAGCCAGCCTGAGATGGAGCCCCACAACAAGTGAATCATAGAATCATACAATGGCCTGAGTTGAAAAGGACCACAATGATCATTTAGTTTCAAACCCCCTGCTATGTGCAGGGTCACCAACCACCAGACCAGGCTGCCCAGAGCCACATCCAGCCTGGCCCTGAAGTGGTCAGCTCAGCTGCTCTACAGATTACCCTGTTGTTCCAGGCCTTTGGCAACAAATGCCAGATGTGCTGAGGGCACAGGGCAGGCATGTGCTTCAACATCACCCCCTCGTTCCAGCCTCACAGCTGTTGATAGCCCACAGGTCTTACCCCCTTTGCCAGCCTGACATTGCCCAGAGGACAAGCAGTCATGGTGTGATGTTTTAGTGGAACAGCTTTTGCAGATACATGTGGTCTGGAATGACGAGCAAAATGTGTGGAACAAAAAAGGAATCAGGTTTGACAAAACTCAGGTACACCATCACGTGCACAGGCAACAGATCTAAAATTTCATGTTCTCTTCAGCTTATTCATGAAATACTACACTGCATGCCTGCCTTCTTTTGCTCATTGCTTTTCACCCTGTATCCGTCTTGGTGTAGCATTAGCAAGGATGTCAGCTAAGTATTGTTTCAATAGAGCAAACAGTTCATAGAAGCATTCATGGTCAACAGAACTTATTACCATTTGATAGCCTCACACAGCAAACAGCCAATGTAGATCCAAAGTTATTTTGGGTCAAAGACTCCATGTAACATATTGGTACTGGGGCACTGCAGAGCATCCCTTCAGCCTGATATTGCAAACAGGGCTGCAAGAAGGCACAGAGTGCAGAGGTCCTGCAAAGAGCACACACAACAGTAAGCACAGCAAGTGCTAACTAGCTTAACGATTTCTTCCTCTTTTCTAATTAACAGATCGTAACTTGCTTTACGCGCTTCAGCTGGAAGCTGCAGATAGCTTTAAGGTTTTGGCTGTGAAATACTTTTTAAAGCACCAAAATAATACAAACATAAAAACAATCTTTAAATAATCTTCTAATGCTGAATTAAAATCTCTGTATAGTAACAGGAAGTTAGATTACATAAACAAAAACAGAGCAATTAGGCGTTTAAACAATGAGTGGATAAAGACAGAAGCAGACAGGATACCGAGTAGCATCCAGGCTTAAGTATGAGAACTCTTTCCCCCATCTCTTTATAAAGACCACTCAGGCTGTTTCACACGTCAATTTCCATCTATTCATACACAAAATAATGCACACACAGAAGAAACAGTTGTGGATATGAAACCTGAGGTGGACTTTTCCCTTGCAGGCTGCCACCTATATTTTTCTTACCAATAGATGCCAGCATCAATTTCAGACCTTTGTCTCTAGAAATCCCTCTACCTACCAATGCTTTGCTTCACTACATTTCCATTCTTCAAGAATTCAAATTTCTTCTTAAAACATTCCTGGACATCATGTTCTTTCCTAGTATCCAGACCAGCATGGCAGATACTCTTTCATCACTCTAAGGGAGGCAGTTCTTGGTTCCTTCTCTATTCTTCTGATTGCTGCCATTACCCATTCACTGTGCAGCAGTAATGCTTCCAATATTTCCCTGTCCTAAATGTACACTGCTGCCACCTTTGCTCATTAGGTGCAACACGCATTCACTGAGCCATACACCATCATTATGAACTTAGCTTTCCCCCTCGTGGGCAGCAGGACTTTGCTCACCTCTGTCATTCATTAAGCAGAAGCACATTAAAAATGACAATAAGAATAAGCAGTAGGACATGCCCTATTGTTTTCAGCCATCTCTCATAATGCTCTCCTCTTCATTTTTTTGTGCTCATCTCTTCCTCAATTATATTCAATATAATTATAGTCACCCTCCTATTGTCAAACCCTTAAGCCAACAATTTCTATGGAGAAAATGACAACTCCTATAGGAAAAGGAAGACATCTGGCTTCCTAAGCTGCAGGCAGGCATTGTTTGGAAGTCTGGTATAGTGCACAATGTGCAACCAGAACCAATGGACTGAGGTCACTGTTTGTGTCAGCGAGCCCCTCTGAAGACAGGATTCGTTTTTACTCAGCACTCTATTTCTCCTAAAAGCTTCTTTTCACACCTTTGATCCCAGGGGGCTCGTGTTTCCTCCTGCCCCTTCCCTCTTTCTGGCACATTCAATCTCTGCTGTTGTCCATCACTAGCAATCCTTTTGGGAAAGAGTTCCTACACCCAAAATCTCAAATTAATCTCAAGAGGCTGTAACTCAGCAAATGAATTGGAGCAGTCAGGCTCCTTGCTCCAGCCCCGCTCAGACCTGCATTGGTGCTCAGTGACATTGCACTCAAAGCAGGCTTCATCAGGATTTGGCTGCAGGACCCTACATACCCTCTTCAGTGTTCCAGTCCCAGATAAAACCTCAATGCAGTCACTCCAACTGCTTCCACCAGGGAAGAAATCCACACCACAGGCACAGCAGAGGTCACTGAATTCCCATCTCCTTCTGCTCTCCTCTGAGGGGTCCTTCCTAGCAAGCAACTTCTGCACCCCTCCCCAGTGACCCTCAGTCCCCACAAAAACGACACCCAGAAATATCTAATGCAGCCATCCCCATTTGGAAAGTTGACCGTTGTAGACAAGTTTCCAGCAAGACATTTCTCTACAAAACTGCAGCCCATGTCTTTGCTTGCTCTGCTCACGCAAGTGCCATAAGATAATCATCACCCACCACAAACTGCTCAAATTAGTCATAAGGCAGCTACATTATAATGGCTAATTGGCCTGATAAGCTATTCTCAGTTGAGACCATTATCTGAATAATCTTTGCTTGTTCTTGGCTGTTTGTGATTTTGCACTGCACCAGCACATCAATTCCCCAAAATACTTTTTTGTTCTTGCTGATTTTGTATTCCAAAAGCATCCAGAGCAGTTCACATTAATAGAATCTGCAGATTTTCTGATTTCCTCAACTTTTCAGGAGCTGGCTCACGTTCAGTATAGTTTAGCTGCACTGACCTTGTTTAGCTCAAAACAGGCCCCAGCTCCTAGCTTGTACTTCACACTGAAATAACTGAATTCTGCTAGCAAAGGAAAATTCTTCTTTTTTATCTCAGATCTGAGATGTATCCTGTGCTCAGCAACATGCCTGAAAATAAATAGCAATGGAAGGAATATAAGGCTTTAGTGCAACATCCACTTTTTTATCTCCAGTCGCTATTTCAGGCACGTCGATCTATGGAAACATCAGGGTGTGTCCAGAGCCATCACTCAGGCTTAGAACTGTGAATGTTGAGAATAAGAAGCTCAAACACCTGACTGCAGAGACTGAGTGAGATATCCTTGCATCAGATGGGGACTGTAGCCAGCAGTGACACGGTGCCCTGTTGCTGCCCTGCTGTGAATGACGCCAAGCACTGTTGTGTGGCCACAGGAGATGGCAGCCAGTTTCTTCCTCCCACCACTAAATTCATCCCTGCTCCAGCACACAAATGCTTCTCTCGAGCAAAGCAACAGGATATGGCATCACTGTCTGTGGCACAGTTGAGTGCAATACAGATTTTCTTTCATTGCTGCACGTACTTATGAGAAGCTTCAAGGGATGCTCTTGATTTCTCACACAGCTTTTGTGAAAGAGTGTCAGGTGAGGTTTCCTGAAGAATTAATGGCACTTCACAGCTTGCAGGAGTGCATTTCTGCACTGAAGTGACAATGGAGAAGTTCTTCACGCAGCACAAGGATAGAGAGCTACAGTGAGCTCTGAGCCCAGCTCTGCTGTAAGCAGCATGACCACAGCACTGCTTGTAGCTACTGCTGCTGCGACTCATGAACTGAGTGCCTGCTAGGAGCACGGATCCACCTGAGCACACAAACACAGACACCTGGGGCTTGATCTTACAAAACGTTCTGTAGCCAGAACTTCTCTTGAAGCCAAGTAAAGGAGCTCAGTGCTTCAGAAGGAAAGCTGGATGGCTCAGCCTGACACGTAAATGAGCAAGCATTCACAACGAGGTCACTCATCCCTCAGCGCCTACCAGTCTCCTTCCAAAGCCACACAACCAGAAGCCCTTTTCCTCATCCAGCTCAGGGTCTGGACACTGCAATTCCTTGATCTGCAGGGGAAATGCCTGACCACCTGGGAGGACCAGCCACAACTATCACAGTTTTGCATCTCTCCCGTTTTCAGGTAGAATAAATTCTGTCTTGCTGCCACTTACACAGGCAATCTCCTTTATAACCTCCATCACCTCCTTTTCCTTAATGCCTACATAAGATTTCAGGGTGAGGCCCTCACTGCTGTGTGTATTAAATTCCTAACGGCAAAGTCCTGGCACTTGTGGGGTTCTGACTCTAATGCAGGGCAAACAAACACTTCTCTTTTGGGCTGATACAGACCAATGCATTCAATAGCCTAGAAAAAAGAGCAGTATAAAGCCAGGAGACTGTTATTCCTAACAAAAAGAACTAACTTTTCTATGGAGATATTTCCAAAGATGTCAGGCAGCGCTTCCAGGGGAAAAGGCACTGATCAGTGGAAATGACCAAAAAATAGGAAAAGAAAAGATATGCACTGAAAAGACAGAAAAGGAAAAGGCATACACACAGAGCATGGATCAGCAACATGGCCACAGGAAAAGCCAAAGATGACAGCTTTTAAGTGAGCTTTCTTGTGTCCTGCAGCCTTCAGGGACGCGGGTCTTTGTAAATTCCGTATAAACACATAGGACTGCATCAAAGTCACCCTTAACTTACCAATTTCTCATTTTAAGTGGAACAAATGACAGAAGACATCCCTCCCCAGACCTTTTTATTAGCTTCTGGGGTCAAGGAGGCCATAAGAATGATTACAGCCTCTGCAAGGAGATGATACCTTGAGCTAAAAACATCATTTGAATAAGATTGAAGTGGCAATGCTATTCTGGTAGCAGCTAGATGTATAACAGGACCTGATTTCCCCCCCCTCCTATTAGACATAGGGGGTTTCCTCCTCTTTCACTGTTAGCAGATTGATGTGTGTGTTCTGGCCCAGCATTTATAATGCAGATATTCCTCATTGATTTGTTCAGGATTTAAATTGTAAAGGACAGCCACTTTCTTTAATCTCATTTATAATACCTAACAGAGCGAGTACCATGATACTAACAGCAGGATGATTGCAAGATTTTGTTACAATAACGTTTGCCTTTTATCACCAAGCATTGCCTGGAGGCACACTGCTCCAGTTTTTCTGGGGAGAGGATAAAAAGGCACAAAGGGAAACGGGGGTCAGAGAGAAGTGATCTGCACTACACTGCTGAGTAGATCGGTGGCAAGCCTAGGATGGAGCGGGCTGAATGAAGGGATGGATACAAATAACAACCAATTACCAAATAACTCTCAAATCTCCACTATTTAGCCCTGTTCATTGCCTGTGGGCACAGGATCAGGGCAGCTCACTGTCCGTGGCCCCTGTATGGTGAGAAGATCCCCTACCTGCTCCAGAGGTTCACCACAGACCACAGGGACAACACCTTTGTCCCCAGCCCTGCCCTATTTCTGTTGCCTCCATCACTGTCCAACTCTGTGGGAAGCACCTGAAATAACAAGACCTCAGCTTCAGTTAAGTGAGTAACACAACCGATACGCTTCATTAGAAACATTAAGTCCCACTGAGCCGGGAGTCATCATATTCTGAAGTAGCACATCAATGCTGAAGATAACTTCAGTTAAAAAAGAGCCATATAAGAGAAATGCTCATCGTGGGCTGAGCTATACTCTTTCATTCACGCTGCCTTCAGGTGGAGAATCAATCCTGCTTGCAACAAAATCCTCTGCACTTAATTCGGTTGGCATGTCTGCAGAAGAGGACGCAAAACTGGGATCAGAACCTGTCTCCTACTTTTTCTTAAAAGAAAAAATACTTAAAAATTGAGAGCCAAAAACCATTCTTGAGAATTTATACCGCTCAGATACTTATGAAATCAAGAGAATGTGAGTAGAACTGCAGGAAGTTTTCCTTTTACCAAAACCTTCCTCACTCACACAAACCTCTGTCCCCAGAAAGTACTCTTTTTTCCCAAACTGAAGGGAGAAGCTGCGCTGTGCTCAGCTGATGCCAAGCACTTCTGAAGGGTGGGGAGGGCAGTGAGAGAGCAGGGACAGCTCGTTTCACAGAACCAGGACGCGAATGAATATTGCTGCATAAAAGACAGAATGGTGTGCATGTACCTGAGAATCAAAAAAAAAAAAAACAAACCCAACACAGAGAACTGCAGACATGGGATTAAATGAAAGCAGTCCTAGGGAAAACCATACCTTATTAACACCGGTTTGACACAAAGCTTACCAACTGTGCCAGTAAAATCAAATTTCTGGCTGTGTTCTCTGCTCGGAGTGAGACTGCAGGTACTCCTGGTGCTTTCGGACTTCCCTCACCTTGTTGCCCAAGGTAATGAATTCCTCAGTGATAAAAGTATTAAGGCCCTTCACTCACTCTCACCGAGGGAAGCATTTCGTTCCCTAAAAACCATGCACAGTGAAAAAAGAAAAGGCTGATTCATCTGCAATGCAGCTAACCCTTAATTGCTTACTTGCACTGTCGAGCACTTTGTGCTTACAGTGCCAACTTGCCGTTTGCTATTTTGGCTAATTGCACCACTTTCAAAGACAAAACTGCTCTTACAAAGCACTGAATGATGGGTAGGAGGCATTGTATCAGACTCCCACATACTTTGTATTACACATCATTAGCCTCCACATTCAGAGATGCCTAAGGAAATTATATCTGCCCAAGGCAAGGCTGGGTCTGGCCCCAGACCACAACCAGCTTTCAGTGGAGACGAATCTTGCCATCTTTGCTTTCTACCTGATGTTGTACACGTCCAAGTGAAAATTAGCCAGGAACAAGATCAACTGGCAGGACTGAAAAGTGCATGTATTCAAATCGTCCAACGTTATTAACCATATGGATAAAGCCATTCAAAGTCAGGATCAAATGCCCCACTAGCAGAAAGCATTCACAGATGACCAGGGAGAATCTCCCTCGTGACTCAAGAGTTGTATGGCTTCAAAGTGTCTTGCTGGAGATATTTAAATAATGGAGTCCCCTGAGATTTTCTGTTCTGCTCAATCAGTGTGTGTCAGCATGGTAGCCAAAGAAAAACTCAACGCACGAAGGATTTAGATACAATTTTCCTTGAATCTACAAGAGAAAAGGGAAAATGCATGAAGGTGAGAATGGCTTGCCCTTGGTTTTACAGCTTATGAGCAGTCAGCATAGGTGTTGATACTCAAAACTGGGCTTCATATAAAGCAAGGGTATAATTAAACCACCAAAAAGCTGAAGAGCACCCAGGGTTTAATTACCACCATATCAGATTTTTAAATGCTGATGAGAGCAAGTGTCAAACAAAGCACTGCATGCAGTAACAGCACACTTTGGGGACTGTCTGTTGATGAGGTTGATGAGCTCCCAGCAAACTGGATACAACAGAATATATTAAAAACAAACAGAAAAACATAGCACACTAACATACATGGATCCCAAACAACTTAATACAAAGAATAAAGTCCGTGGAGTTCTGTGAAAATGCAATACAAGAGCACACAGTGTAAGAATCTGAGAACAAGTATCACTTGGACTAAGCATAACCCAAATCCTTTCATTTCAAGGACAAGATCAGCCAGACAGCTTTTAACAAACACTCCCCCAGTCTCATTAGCAGTTGCATTCAGCTACACTTAGATCATCTAACCGGATTCCATCCAGCCCAGCTTGTTCTGGACAACTCAGGAACTGTTTTTGCTTGTAATGGGTCAGCAAAGCCAACAAAGCTCACAGCTGCTCCCAAGACAGGGTGTTTAGTGCTTGAAGCCTTTTCCCCTCCTGTGAAGATGATTTAGTTTTGCCCTGAGAAGTGCTGATATAAGTACTTGTGGATGAAATGCTCTTCCTTAGCACCTGTGTACAGTTTTCTGTCAGAATGTACTGTTCCCTCACAGAGCAGGGTAAGAATTATTTCGTTGCTAGAGCTGTACTCCTTACCTCTTGGGATACAAGCATTCCAACAAAGTTGTCTTCGGTAGCCACAACAGCAAATTCAATTCCTAACAGGGCAATGCTCTCCTTCCTCATAAGACCAAGGTCCAGCAATTGGTTCTGTCACAGTGTTCAGGGAATCCTTTCTCTCCTGCTAGGAAACTACCTGTTTGTTTTCATTTCCCCTGAGCCTTGGGAAGAGACGACGACTTAAACTTCAAACTTCTGATTAATGTTATTTTCTTCAATGGGAGAAAAAAAAATAGGAAAAAAACAACAAATCAACAATAAAGGATAGGCTTTATCAATTATTTACAAACTATTCACACATTAAAAATTCAAGGAGATGCAATACATTTCTTGCCCCCATGGAATAACCCATTATGAAAGCAGCAGAGCTGTAAATCAAATCTCTACCTGCTCCACAAAGTGATTTAATTGGGGGGTATTTTTTTGGGTCACTTAAAATTATGGCCAAGTTTTACTAATATCTGATCCCAGCTGCCATAGGTTAATAGTAACAGGAGGTTATCAAAGGCTGAATTGTATATTCTCAGCATCTGTTCACACGAGGTTTTATGCTTGCATCTCTTATACCCAGAGAGAGATGTGTGCGTGCTCCGTTTACATAATGCAGCATCTGTATAGGACTGGGACCAAATCTAGGTCAGAGAGGAGCAGCTCACTCAAATGACTGTCAGTTCCATTACATCACTTACCTCTCCCCAGGGAACGGCAGAAGCATCCAATATTAAACCTGCAAGTATTGACCAAGGCCGTGATTGCTTACCTGTCAATGGCAGACATATGATGGAACAGCTGCGAGCACCAGAAGTTCCCAGACCAGAACCTTGTTTAGGGGGGCTCAGGATCTTTCTGAGATTGAATTGTGAGTAAGAGAGGTCGTAAGGCAGACAGAGAAAGGAACACCAACAAATCATCAGACAAGAGGATATTAGTGCAGGAGTTCTGGAAGAACCGAAGGATGAAATGGCTCAGCCCCAGCTGTGATATTCTGCCTCCTGAATCACCCTGGTGCTGGAAGCAGTGATGTGATATCCAGAGAACCCAGGGAACTGTAGACCAATAAGCCCAACGACTCCCCAAGGCAAATAAATAGAAACTACAGTAAAGAAATCGACTTGTGATAAATGAACAAATGGAACATTTGGGGAAAAAAAATAAAGATAGCTTCATAAAAAGCAATCAAGCTCCAAATGTACTGAAATTCCCTGAATGAGTCTGTAAGACAGGGGGAATCGGGTTCCCCCAGGATGCTGTTAAGGAAACTAAGAAGTCATCACAGAGTGCACAGAAGTAAATACTGATCAAAATACAGAAAGAAAAAAAAAAGTACAGTAGGAAATGGTCTTTTGTTGTTGTTATTGTTTTAGGATGGAGATCGCTTAAAAATGCAAAGGATTCATGCTGATAGCCAGGTCCTTCAGAGTTTTCATAGATGTTCTGGATGTTAACTGTTCTAGCTCATAGGGCTTGCTGTGAACAACTGCAGACAGAGATTGAGAAGCAGACTGATTGGCTACAAAATTCAGTGCAATGCATGCAAAACTGACTGCATGCAGGTTGCAGCCTCCGTGCTGGTTGGAATCCGTAGAAGATTACTTCAGCCCTGGTATAAGCTGCCAGTGAGAAGTCAGGCTTGTAGAAAAACCCGGAGCTAGAGCTACCACCTTCCCCTGAATGCCATCTTTCACAAGGAAGTGTTCTGCTCAAAAAGCTCCTCGGATTCCCAGTTGCTGCTGGATCCACAGACTGGACAACAGCAGCCTTCAGCACAGTTTATGGTTCCTTCCTGCCCCTTAATTAGCTCAGGAAACTAAGAACTGAATCAGAGAACTGAGCTGGCTAGCTCAAGGCCATGCTCATGCGAGTCATGGTGGACCTAAAGAAATCCATTTTCACAGCATATATTCTTCTTCTACCACCCCCATGAGCAAAGAGTTGCATTGTTAGAGTTAGGGTAGTATGGTTAGGTTGTGGTGGGGCTTGATGATCTTTAAAGTCTTTTCCAACCTGAGCAATTCTATGATTCTATCGAGGATCGTCTGATTCTAACTCATCTCTCCAGAAGAGAGCCAACTAGTGTCCATGCTACTTCTCCAGGCCACCAAGGGGCAATTCTCTGCTCTGCTCCACAGCTGCCGCTCTCACAGTCACATTCTGCATCCCTGACCAGAATGTGAGCTTGAAATATTCCCCCCCACTTGTCTCAATTGCAAACACGTGGTGAGCGCCTACTTCTGTTTTTAATTAGTTTCTCTCACTTTTTGGAGGTCGTCTGTGTGTTCTCAACTTGAAATGCTCTGCATCTCATTACCTCTGAGGGTGGTCTGCATGAAGTTCTGTGCTACATGAGATCTAAGTCCTGCAAAGGACTGGGACAGATCACTCAGGAACGTTCTCAGAAGCAGAAATTTGCTGAGCAGAGCGTACCAGATATATGTTTGATGTTGCCTTCTCCTGGAAAGCTGATGTTTTTTCCCTAACAGCTCTGTAATGGTTGTAATTAAAGCAACAGAAGTGCAAGATTTTGGGAATGAAGCTATGTTTAAGTGCTTACATTAAATTGTATCAGCTTTACCACACTAGGGATTGACCGTGCGCTCATGCAATTACAGGCTCCATTGCAAGGCTCACATAATGAGGCACAGCAGAGAATATCTTTAACCTTGTCCTTTCCCAGTTTCTGTTCCTTCTGCTTTGCTGGGTCAGATTCCTATCACACCTTTAAAAAGAAAAAGCTCAAGAGCAGCTTTTTGTTGTTGTTTATTTGGATGCAAGATAGGTGTAAGAGGGAGGCCCTACCTCTGGAACGTGGTATGAACTGACTGAGCATTAGTTTCTACACGTTGAGTTCTAACACCACTAGACTTCTGAAAGGGAAACCTGTGCATCAGTGCTGTGACGTGATTTAGGAGGAGCAGTTTGCTAAGGTAAATTATCCCAAATGGACTGCTTTGGGATGTCAGGCACCAGCATTTGTGCTGGCTATCTAGATGGGGTATTAAGGCACCCCTCAAGTCTTCTTCCTCCCCCTGCATGGAGCACAAGCCCTTTCAACATTGAGACTGAACTGCCTACAAGGCTTGCTACAAGCACATGATATTGCCCAGAATGCTCTCTGCACATCCAGCCCATCTGCAGTGCAGTTTGCTGCTGAGAGAGGGACAGAACATATGGCACTGACCTCACATGTGGACTCCAATATAGTAAGGTCATTTCTTATCAGTTTTTTGTTTTTCTCTACTTTTGCCCTTTTCATTCTTGGAACACCACCATTTCTGCTCAGTTCTCCTTACATTACTTTTAAATCTTTGTTACGGGGCCACAGCAGATCAAACAAGCTTTCTGTGCCTCTGAGCTGCCAGATCTCTGTCTCCCTGTTTGCTGCCATATGAGAACACTTGAGGATCATGCCAGAGAGAAATAAACCTTTGGGACATTTCAACATAAATATATTTTGGCAATCCTTACAGAAGACAAAGAGGTACTAAAAAAGCTTATATTACCCTGATGGGCAAAGTACGGATGCTGGGCACTTGGGTAGAGCCATTGAGTTATCAGCTGAGCTGATAGTTTCAAAATAAGTGTATGCTACATTAAAAATAAATAAAAAATTAACTAAATAAATAACAAGGAAAAAAAAGCTACAAACTGCTATAGCTCATGTAAGTGCATAATAGGTCTGGGGAGGCTGGGAAAAAGGAAAACCTAAAAGAGTATTTGGAAATAGCACCCCGGACTTAAGTGAAATATTTACCTTGGATTTTGAAGCCTTGTTTGTTTTTTTTTTTTTACTCCTTCCTGTGGAAAATTACTTAGAGTTAATATATCAGATAAAATAAATACTTAACTGAGTTCAGCTCCCAGCTCAGCTCACTCCTTTTAGAATCCACAGTCCCTGTGGTAAATTAGAGGCAATGGAACAGGGTAGAGAAGGAAACGGACCTTCTATACCCAGAGAGCATATTCAAGCTAATTATATTTAAACCACAGTGGCAACCAGGGCTGCTGTAATTAAAATAAGGTTGATTTTGCAAATTAAAAAACCTGCTCTTTATTTTCATTGCAGGAAGCCATCTACTCTGAACATTAATAACAACTTTCAGTGACCAGCCTGGCTGAGAACCAGTGCACACCCAACCTCTGCATGCACAGAGCTCTTGGCACACAGTGAGACAGAAGAAAGACGGGACGTAACATAAGGTTCAGGGTCTCTAAACCAAGTATGTATCAGATTCCAGGAGTTTATTAGATGTTGCAGCATCAGATAGTTCATTACCTTCCAGAATGCATTGCCTGGACAGTGCTGTTGTGTTCAGAAAATGCCTAAGAAAAGATGAAAGTCTGTTAAAAGTGAGAGTAATCAGAGAAGACAACAACTTCTCATTTTAAATACAGGTGAGGCATCCAGATCCGGTGTTGCTCAAACACATGCATCCACCTACGCTGAGAACAAAAAGGTCTGACTGCATCACTTCAGCTGTCCAGCTACCCAGGACAAATGTCAACTGCAAAATGAGTAATAATAATAAACAGTTTGCAAAGTTAAGTTCAGGCTGATTTTGAAGCATTAAAAATGAGCACGCTATAAGATGTTATGGCCTCATTTAAGACCAAGTTGGGGATATTTTACAGCATCACTAAACAGCTACATCTCAGTTTGAAGGAGCGAGAGGTACTCTCCCAAGAGGTACAACACTTCAGCTGCCGAGCTGCTCTTCTGCCTTCTTTCAGCTTTCAATACGAGGTCCAACAGCCCTACTCACTGTGTCAACTTTACAAACATGTCACAGAATCAACTGTGAGTGCCGGAGAGGACTTTCAAGGACGACTTCATGCACAGATTCCCTAGGAAACACCAGCTCCAAAGTCCCTCTCGCTTGCATTCCAGCCAGCAACCAGGCTGGAGCTGGGCACTCTGCATGGGATCAGGGTGCCTCTGTGTACCTGCCCCAGCCTGATGAATGCCACTGCTCCTCATTTCCATACGATCAGTATCTTGCTCTATAAACGACTTTTCAACACAGGAAAAATAGCTTCTCCCGACAGCGTGCAGCGCTGCAGATAACCAACATGAAAAATGTCAAGCAATGCAGGCGCTGAATAACAAAATAATCAGTTTTTCCACTCAGATGCTTTCTAATATTGCTAACGCTTCTTTTTTTTTTTTTCTTTTTTTGTGAGATGTGGTGTTCATGATAAATAAAGACTTAATGTTCGCTGGGTCCTTTGTCACTGGCAGCTGTTGAATTGCCAAATGAAAATATTTGGGGTTTTGGTGCTCTGTATAAAGACTGTATATTTGTCAACAATTTTATGGCTCGGAGCGGTGCTCCATGAATATCGTCAGCAATGGCTCCTCTCTCAAAGGCCTACTATATAAAAATAAAATAAAATAAAAAAGCAAGCCTGATGATTCCCTTTTTCTCTTTATTACAGCTGCACTACTGGTGCCGCTGCCATTAAGGGCCTGTCAGCATTTTTATTAGAAACCGCTACTCCAGGGGTTTATAACTCAGTAGTAAAAATTCACTCCAGAATGAACCTTGTCATGCAAGGGAGCACTTATTTAAGTCCAAATGTCAGAAAATTGTATTTATGCATTTTCAAAGTTATTTTACAGCACTTTTGACTGCTCAGGTAAATACAACTACATTGCTGTCTGATACCTTGAGTTCCAGCACTGCAAAAGGAATTTGGTGAATCATGGTGGTGTTCAGACATCGTTTCCTAAAGCTTGTGACCACCATCCATGTGAGACTACAAGCCCAGGATTTGCATTATGCCCATTCTAAAGGCATGCCTTAAGACTGACAGCATATTATCAGCAGCGCTTAAACCCTTTCCCACCTCCAGTTTCTTCTCAATGTTAGAACAAATCCTTCCTATGTTTCAGGTTATACTGAAGATGACCATTCAACACAGCTTCGCATTGCTGGGGGTTTCATAGGGAATTAAGCATTGAAGTCTATTTCAGTGTATGTCTCAGTAGATGCCAAACTTTTTAGCTCCTCCATAATCGCTAGCCTAAGCTACTCAAATAAGTATCATCATTGTGAAAGAAACCAGGAGTCGATCTTCCACGACCTTAAATAACTGTGTTTTCTTAACCTTAACAAACTGCAACAAATAAACAGCTATAATTATATGAGTACTGAGTCAAAATGAACGAAATGTGCAAATTTTGACAGCAATAAAATCCCACTTTCAGAAACAGGTTGTATGTGTCCAGCTTCACCACGCCTGGGGCACAGATGGAGAGGAGTTTGAGGGACATGGTTTAAGTGGGTATGGTGGGGATGGGTTGATGGTTGGACTTGATGACTTTGGAGATCTTTTCCAACCTCAATGATGCTATGATCTTATAATTCAAGTGAGCATGGTGAAGACAGTTTGGTGGTTGGACTTGATGACCTTGAAGGACTTTTCCAATTCTAATGATGCTATGATCCTATGATCCTAAGTGACTGTGTCACCTAGGGACCCCCATGGAATGAAAATGTCTATAGCTGGGTGACCAGCCTCTGATCAATCACAGACATGCATCTACCAGGCTGAGTACATACCATTCTGTCAGTGACACATCCCACAGCTCTGTCCTCCTCCATGTGTACTCAGAGCTGAATGAGCTCAGGGTAACAGTGAATGGGGGTAAGAGAGCAGGAAATACAGCCAGAAAAAAAAATACAAAGCCAGGGATTTGTGAGCATGGAGATACAGGAGCAAAGGAGATTAAGGATGGATGGGGAGACTCTTACTGTACTCTTACTTTTGACGCGTGGCTCAATTACAAAGTGCTGGTCACTCTGTGTTGCATAGGATAAGCTGTGGGCAGAAAGCTGAAACATTATCACTGAGCAGAATGGTCAAATGAGAAAGAGAATGACAGGGCAACACTGAAATATTCACACACAAGTCCTGAACAAGAATGAAGACAGAGAGGCACGTAACAGTCTTAACAAAAAGATTGAAAGTTCCATAGCTCTACTGAGAAATGTCAGTGTTCAAACTGCAAGCTACATCACCCAACTTTCATTCTGAAGACAGCAGGCTGCAGTTGAAAAAGTTTTCAGATAGTTCTCATTTTGTATAATAACATCCACTGGTTGAGCTTACATCACACGCTGAGCTCTATATTATCCCCATCATGCAAGTGAATCATTCCAGCTGGACCCCTGAACGACTGGCAACCACAGAACAACTACTTTTAATACAAAATGCAATGGTCATTTTTTGGTGAGAATGAAGGGAGGCAGGGGAATATCTTTTCCTTAAAGGATGCATGATGTCAAAATGTGGCTGATGAAATTCACTTGTACGAATCTTGTAGAAAAGCTTTTCCCTTTTTTCAAGAGTGTCACCCAGTACACTTATGCCACCTGTTACAATTAATTCTCTGTATTGCTCACTGGACTAAAATCTGATCATTTTCAGTGGAAGGGAACTTGCAAATGATCATCTTTTTAGAGCAATTCCTGATTTGTGTTTGACCAAGACTACTTCTTATGCGGCTGTAATCTACAGTAACTGTTGTCTGACAAGAGCCTTTTAACTGAAATTGCTCCTATTACAGCTGTAATAAAATCAGCGTAGAAGATGAAGAGGCTAGCTTTATGGGTTCATCCTTCAACTGCTCCTTTAGGTGAGATTTCTATCATTTATCGTACTTTGTAATACATTAATATATTCAAAAGGATCAGAGGTTTTCACGCCAGCTACTACAGAATCAGGCACAACTCTCTGAATTCAGAAAAGGAGGCTGAAGAAGCAGCTTTGAACAAAAAGGTTCGGGAACATAACACCCAAAACATACGAGATGGGCAGGCAGGAAGCAGTATTTACAGGAGGGAACATTGCTAAAGGAAACATTCATTTTTAAAATCAGATCCAGCAAATAATTCAGGATAAGCAAGTATTTCAGCCACTTTCAGTTACGTTCTTAGTTCCTTAGCACAGGCTAAAACATGAGCTCGATGGCTGATACCATGGAGCACTGCCATCTGAGAACAGAGAGGGATCCTGTCATCCAAACTGGTGACATACGGGAGAAGACTCCAGACCACCACCAAGATGTCAGGAGTTGCATTTCTGGATGAATTGTGCATTTGTACTTTACTAAATATCATTTAAATTATTGACATTTACTTTGCTGGTAAATTGATTAAGTCTCAAAGCATTGATTATAATTACTATGATACCTGCATTATTGCCTACCAAACCTTTAAAACATTTGAATTTTTTTTATCACAGAGATCCTAAGCATATGCTTACAGCATAGCTTTAAGTGTATGCCCAGAACTCACTGGCACTGCTTTAGTTGCTGGGTTTGACATGACTGACTTGAGCACATATTTAAATACACTACTGAACAGAGAATTTTACACATCTTATTTATATTGAAAAGATTTTGGAAACGAGCCTGGTGGACAATAGTTACGAGATTTTGAAACTTTTCCATACTGATGTGGCATTTACAGAAATAGGATTCAGATTGCTACAACCCTAAATCCCTTCTGACTTCCACTGAAAATTTGGTTTGTACTGAGCACACTTGGCCAAACTCACCCTTTTTACCAGGACATCCATAATGAACAGCATGGCAAATGAAAACATTCTAGAGATCTTCCATCTTCCTACAGTTCTCCAGAGCTGTCTGTGGGTGATATACTAACAAATCCTATAAAGAAGCTCATTCCTGTAATGTCTTTGAAACAACTGATTTGCAGCAAGTGCTACAGGTTAAGAACAAGACTCAGAATCATTGAAACCCAGTGTTCTTACAGAAACAACTACGTTTTCTGAAAATTATCCATACTAAGTTATTTAAACCTTTTTAATAGCTAAACCATCTGATATCGATCTCCATAAATATTTGAGGATCTGCCTTTGGATCCATAAAGTAGCTCTGTGTCCATACAATATTGAGATGTAATAGCTGCCACTGTCCCATAAGTAGAACAAATGCTTCTCAGCCACCCACTGAACTAGAATCTTTCCCGCAGTGAATGTCCCCACCGTAAAAATTCAACTCCTCTTTGCAAACAGCAGCGCTGCTCATTTGCTGTTTTGGATTCCTTAAAGCATTGCAATGAAAAGGAGGAAAATTAAAACCCATTAAAGTTCTCATGGTCACGGATCTCACAGGGCACTGCTGTTTCTTGGTAACTCTTCCACAGAGACCTACCTGCCAGCAGCAACAGCTGCTGCAGCACACTGACCTGCTGACACTGTTACTGGCCGTACCTGACCAGGTCATTTCTCAGTCTGTGCTTTAGGCATTAATTCCTTGGAGTCTTGTGGCTCTGTCTCAACAAAGGAATGGTTATCTGCTTTTTTTGTTCTTGCATTAAGTCAGTGATAGGAAAAAATTAGCTAAGGAACTCCACAGGGTGAGTAGTTAAATGTCAGTGGCGTTGCCAGTGTTCTTCTGGATTTATATCCCTGCAGCCCTTCCCTGATCTGGATGAGTGTTTTGGAAGAATGCAGAGTATATGTTAGGCTGCCAACAGTGAGTGATTCCAACGGACCCACAAAACATTTTTGAGCTGGAGCAGAGAGAAATCCCCCGGCACTCACCAGTCCTAATGCAGACAAAGCTCCCTTTCACGTCACTGGGAAGACGGCCAGAGGAAAGGCTGAACACTGAAATCCACTCCTAGGGTGGTTAATGTCCCAGAGGAGCTTGTCTACCGCTGTTCATTATTTCCCTGGGCTCTGGATGAGATCCTGAATGCAGTGAAACTGCTGCAGTTCCGCTCATCGTGGAATAGCTCTTTTTTCAGCAAGCCAAAAAGGAAAAGCAAGAACAGGCAATGAGCCTAAAAGTGCCCCGCCAACGTTCACTTGGCTACAACAGCCCAAGCTCCTTCCACAGTCCCAAGTGTGATGAAACAAGCCTGTGTGTGTGCTCACCTTTAGCAACTGGAAAGCTCCACTGTCTGCTCTGATTACCTATTGTTCACTTTTAAGAAAACTTAATTCATAGCTTCCTAAAATAATTTTTTTTTAATTAATATTAGCAAGTAGGTCATTAAAGAGTTTTATTTTTCGATACGTTTGATACACTGAAGGGGCTTAGAAGATTCTCACCTATAAAAATTTCTGATGCTTCCACTACTGTATCTGTCGAAAATGTTTTCCAAGTAGAGAAAATAATTATAATTGTTACCATTTATACTAAAATGGCTAAGTTGGTGATATTTTTGGAAGGTTATCACTGATCTATCTCTGATCACTCAAAATATGTGAAAAGTGGGAACAACCAGAATGGTTGATAACTCCATCTGTAAAGGACAGCCACAGAGTGCCTGTAGGTGCAGTGCTGCAGACAGTAGTAGCCCAAGGAGAAAAGTTCTTCAGTGAAATGGAAATTGTCAAGTCTGAAAAAGCCCACCTAAGCTGAAATGCTACCTTTTTTTTCCCCATGACTTCATAGTTTCCATTATTTGGTAAATCATTCACTAATTACCTACACTAAATCTACTTTGTCTGTACAGGGTTTGGCCCAAAGCGGATGAAGACAGTTCAGCGAAATTGGGATTACTTTCTCTGATCAGATTTTCTTTCAGGTCAGTGATTTATTCTGCACTGGTTGAATACCCTGTAAAACAAAAATTGTACCAAAAAGTAGTCCAGATATCTAAATGCCATCTTTTTGTATGAGAAGATCAGATAATGACACTCTTGCTGGTCTCTTTCACTTCAATCCTTCCTCCTCCACCAGATATGTTACCAGATAAAGATAAGAGAGCAAGCAATATCCTGTAGAAAGCTGCATGCAGGAAGCCCATCATTCTCATATAAAGTTAGTTTTCATACTTAATAATTGCTTGCTTTTACCTCTCTTCCCCCAGAGATCGGAACTTCCACACTTACAGCACCATACGAACTCCTTCCTACAGAACAACAGATTTTTAAAAACGAGCACCAATATATAGGATGCTTATTCAGAATATATGCCATAAACAGTTTGATCAAGCCCTACATTCAGCAGCAGTAGGCTCATCTTCCTGAGGTTAGGTCAACAGACATTTGGTTTATTTTCCTTCATATACACCTACCTGACAGTGGTGTCATTTACTAACAGCGTGCATACCAGTCAAGCCCTCCCCTGCTTGGATGCAGGCGAATCCAAAGACTTCAGCTTGGGATTTGGAGGGGAGGTGCACTCTCTTTGCAGTATACATTTCTCAACTATTTTTTCCTAACTGTTCCCTCTTTTTAGAATATGCTAGACAGCTTCATGAAATTGCATTGCTCCCATAGTTTGTGGTAAGAAGCAGATGGAACATTAGCGGACTAAAAGCTCAAAATTTAAAACTATGAAAAAGAGAGACATCTGTTCTTATTTTTTGCTCTTACAAACCATGAGGAGAATGGGAGGAATTCAGAGGATGTGAACCAGAATCATATGGTATCCATCAAAATACGTATGGTTTCTCTCTTATCTTTTTCTCTACAGTACATAAATAAATTAAATTGATCCCAGTATAGCTGCATATAAATAACTTTTGGACGACATTATTAGGTCAGTTACTCTGACCTGTCATAGACTAAAAGAAAAATGCATTTTTCTTATGTCTCTTGGCTCTCCAGTAATAATACTGGCTTGTATCCAGTCTTTTTCAGCTACAATTCTATCAGTAGGAGAGATGTTGAGTGATATGTACAACATGCATCACTCCTCTCACAATAGGATCTTACCTTGCTATTTCAACACTATTTGGTCATGGACAAGTATCCCATTTTTTCCCCCCTTTACAAGTATTACTGTGCCTGTCTAATCTCAAACTAAAGGAAGGGCTGACTATAAGGCAAGTTTAAAGAAATCTAGCAGTCACTCCTATCCAACCGAACTACTATTATCATTCTTAATGACCACTACAGTAAGACACAGTGAGCAAGCTGCCATTATAGTCACTGTCCCTCACAGGGAGGTGGCCTGAGCTCTGCTATAGAGCTACTCTGCATTGAATTTCATTTGCAAATTTGATTGGACTCATTTTCCTCTCCCATCCTTTAGCTCACTCCATTCTGTGAAAAGCTAAAATCCAAGGAATAACAAAACATTATATAATATTGACACTTCCTTTCCCTTCCCACCTACGACAAAATTTGCAACGAGTTGAATATAAACTCAAATCCTTTCTTCAAATGTAACTCAATGTAATAAGTTTTGTGAGACCAGGATACAAAGGTACAAAGGATTTCCATACATTGCTGAGACATCCTGTAAAGGTTGGTAACAACCTGAAATTCACTGCTTGGTTTGCTCTGTGATCCCTGTCTTTGTCCACCCACTACAACTGTTTCCTTTACCAACAGAAATATGAATTATTTTTGAGTTACCTACTGAGAAAAATCAAATTACTCCATTTACGACATTGCAGCCTGATTCGTGCTGAAAAGCCAACGACAGTAAACAAGTTTCTGACAATACTTCTATTAAATATTCTCAGTAAAACAAAAAATATCTGAGAAGGGGGTCCAAGAGTGTCAAGGAAGAAGTGCTAAGCTAAGTGAAACAGTATGTGCCTAGGAATGTCAGGAAAAATAGAGTCTATAACCTAACTTTGTTAAGCTACTAGGTTCTGCTCTTCCATGTCCAAGGCATCCCAAGGTGCTTTTGCAGTAACTGTGCTCATCATCACAATGGCACAAGTTAATCAAGACATTCCACTGTGAGGAAACCTTACAAGGTTTTTGAAAAGTCTATTCAGCTGTTTATCTTTCTTGTTTATGTTCCTCACAAACTCTATCACCACTTATCAGAGCATTTTTCTAGTACATATGACATTAATTTTCAGCATGGGCCTCCAAGGAATCTTTAACCGTGGATCAACCTGGAGGATTAAAGAGGGAAAAAAAAAAAAAAATAGTAATCTTTCAATTTTCTCCTCCCTCACCAAACTCCAAAAATGACTGATTATGAATAAAATTAATTTGCTTCAGAATATTCTTTTGGGAACACCAGTTGTAAACTGGCAGTTCCAGCGTGGATCAGAGTTGTGTTTTTGTTTCTCAGTCTGCTAAATCTTAAAGCAGAATCCAACAGATGAGTTGGTATAATCAATCTTCCCTGGAACTGCTGTGGGGACAAGGTTTACAGAGTTTTCTTTACAGAAACCTGCACTCCTGGCAGCGCAAGACCTTTGAAATTAAAACTACACCTGAGAGGCTTCGATAAATTCCTTTCCACTAAGCAGCTTAGAGACTGCTCTAAAATTCCCTAGACAAAAGAGGAGTCAATAGGCAAAATTTTTATTCATAGAATACCTCACTTGAACAAGCGGCCTCATCCTCTAACTAATAGTCTCATAGTCTTAGTTATCACTGAGGGAGCCTTTTAAACTTTAAGAGTTAGAATTCAAATAGTGAAGTTGCGTACCCTCTTATCCTTCAAATATTTAGCATTTCAAGACTCTAACACTCTTATAAATTAATTGCTTTAAATCTCTCATTAGCAGAAAAATATATACCTTTGAAATTTACACTCATTGCTAAAATTAAGTATAGGTTTCAGGGTGAGAGAAGGAGTTTGCAAGGGTTTTATGTTTTTAATTACCCCAAATGGAAAATCAGAAAACTCCAAGGGACAGCTTTTTTTGTAAGTGAACATTTTGATGCCCAAATATGAGACTTTTTTGGGCCTAAGGTCCAAAAAATGATGACAAAGGATGCTGTTGTCAGTACTCTGACAGTGTCTCCCTACAACACAACTACAGTAGAGAATCTAATACCTCATCCTTCAGAGCCCTCCATATAAATAAGAAGAAATTATCACATAAGACAGTGCAGAAATTGAAAAGACTTCAAGTATTGTGCATATTCATACCGAACCACATTTCCCTTTATCTCTGCTAATCATCAGTAAAAACAAAGGCCAGTACATCGTCCTGGGCAGGATTACACCAATTATTGTCTTATCAGCGTTTAGAAAGAAAGGATGAGGCCAAAATCAAAGAACGTAAGTAACAAAAGAGGAGCGTATCATAGAGACCAAGCAGGGCTGCAGTGCGAGGCCTGCTGGCCACTTGGTGCTGAGCTCCTTTTTGAGGCCCAGTCCCACCAACTTCACTGACTGAGGAAGTAGTTAATGGATCCCACTGAGCTATAATCAGCTCTGATGAACCCTATTAAATTGAATGAATTTCTCCTAGGAAGGACTGTGATAAACATATTTCGTAGAGCCATAGAATATCCCAAGTTGGAAGGAACTCAAGGACCAACCCCTGGCTCCACACAGCACCACTCAAAACCTATGTCAGAGTGCCTCCAGATTTTCTTACCTGCTCAAACTAAAAAGCTCCCAGATTGTTAGATAAGCGGTCTTTTGTTTTGCTTTCTGTAAAAAAGAGATTTAAAGTGGTACACGCAGAACTTGAGGTTCCATCAATACATCTCTGTATGTAAGGCAATAACAGACCCTGCTCCTTTTCGAATTTGTGTAATTTAATCTTAGGTCACTGCCACAAGGCAGACTACTTTCTGAAGAATCTCTTATATGAGTTCCTATATGAGTTATTGACACTCACTTTACGGGTTAAGAAAGTATAGGAGGTCCTTCAAGGATGCAGCATTAAAATCTCTCCTAATCTCCTCACAGCAAGTGTAGCCAGAATAGTGACTTCCCTAACCTCAACCCCCTCCTTAACAAAAAAGCCACAAGACAAAAATTCAAAACATGCTTAAGGACAGCTTCTAAAAAAACAACAACAACAACAACAACAAAAAGCTAACACATACTTCAGGGCAGCTTCTAAAAACATACAAGAAAGCTTTAGGCCCTCATAAGTGCATTTAACCACCCTCAGTACAAGACAGCAATCAAATCCTCTGTCATCATATAACATAATTAAAACACGACAGCCAATGTTTATTTTGTCAGCACAGAAGATGCAGACAATTCTCTGCAAACTGGCATGCAGAGACATAAATTAATGTCACAAATTAAAAGCAAAAATCAAAACAAGAATATTTTGAGAATTTGAGTAACTGCTCTGAAGAAAGTAACCCTCCCCCTCCAGCCTTGTTAAGTGCTCCCAAGAAAGAAATGCATTTGTTGTTTTTTCTTTAATTAAAAGAGAAAAACAAAGGCATCTAACAGCAGCCAGGAAGTCCTCTACTAGCAAAACCAATAGGAGAAATGAGCTACGCAGACCACTGATTTCCACTGAAGGTACAACAACCACAGAGGCGCCATTTTCTTTCTTGTACTCATGAACACAAGAAAGGGCTCACGTGAAAACTGGATATTAACCAGAAACTAGCTATTACCCAGCCAAATAGAAGTTACTATGAATTGATGCATGTAGCATATAACTGCACCTGCAGATGCTCATATTTGACATCAAGGGACCTTAAGTAGAAAGCTACAAAGAAGCTGGCTTTACAAAGCCACTCTAAGAGGTCTAGTAATGGATACCTTTGTTCAAACAAATCTTCCTGAGATCTTGGAAATATACTTACGTGAAATTAATTTGCAGGGTAAAAACAGAGACAGTCACAGAGATTCAATTAAACAGCTTCCAACCTCGTCTTAACAGTGAGATCATTCTAGGGTTCTCAAGAATGCCCCAGTGTTACTGAACCTCAGAGAGAAGAGATGCAGAATTTTCAGCTCTACAGTTGTGTGACTATCAATGTTCTGGAGAAAAACAAGAGAGCAGATTTTTGCTAGGCAAGTCACTGGTTTAAATCTTCTGATAAAAACCACATTTTGCTTGTACAATGTGTCTTAGTTCAGGTGTTTGTGTCAAGAAAAAATGTCTCATTTTCAGACAATACGTAAGCTTACCAAAGAGCTATTTGAAAAACAGATCTTAACTTGTAAAGTAGAATGGGGGAAAGAAATACATCTGTGAATGAAAGCAAGAAAAGTATGGAATTCCATTATGACACTTCCACAGTCATTCAAACTACAGCTGCACCAATTAATATTTATGATCCGGCTATCTTTCCCCTCTAAAACAGTATATTTCATAACTCCAGAAGACAATATGCAGATACCATATGTTCCTGTGAACATCTGCAGCCCATAGCCATCTATGTCAGAAGCACAGAATGTCAGTATGAGATTGCCCAGGAGTTCCCATCTGATCTGCTGCCTCGGGGACTGGAAGAGCAATAACAATAAAGGGAACCGTGAGCATTGTTTAATGTTTTCCAATGGATCGTGCACATTAGAAACAGTAATTAATGATTTGGTTTATAATGCTTTGGGGAATTACTGTCCAACAAAATAATGTAAGTAATTTAAATTTGCAATAAAGTTTAAGTGTGCAGGCATTTCATGGCAGTGTACAGCACTGATTTGCCAGAGGAAAGAAACACTGTTATTACAGCCACAGCCAGATAATCCACAGAAAAAGCCATATCAATCCCTTAAGTGATTTGATTATACTTTCTTACCAGGCAGCAGTCCTCAAAGGCATATTCAAAACCAAACTCACCTCACTAAAAGACCACAGGAGTAAAAACGCAGCATAGAATTACATAGAATTGGTTTTTTGCTCTTTTAAGATGTAACTGCAGTCCTCTCCTCCAAAATGTGTCTCTCAGTACTTACAATTATTTACCATCATCACTGTTCTATTTTAAAAGTGCCTATATTTAAAAGTGACTTAACCCACGGCACTATAAGACATTAAAAATCAAATCCATGAAATAACTTATATAAAAAATAGCTGTGTTTGCCCAAAATTCCCATGGCCGTTTCCTTTAAAGGCAAGAGTCTTTCAGAGCCTCAAGTACAAATTTAAAATTAATACCTCTCTGTCCGCAGCCCTAAAACTCTTAATCTTTCCCTCCTGGCAGTGCTCAGACAGATAATGTTGTATGGCATGCCCTGCAAGTCAATACATCCAGGCTTCCTCATAGCCACAGAATAAATGAATTCTAGGGGAACAGGCCTCAGACAGACTCTCTCTACCAAGTCAGAACTAATTCATGTTTCTTCAGGTCAATGCCAAATAATAAGCTGAAGAAAGGATATATGCAAGGGTATATATAAAGGGGGTAGCAGCCCTTACTCAGGCCTGCTCTTTGACTTAACAGGTCAAATACATCCTGCTGGATTGCACTGACACTGAGCAGAAACCCATGGAGACATCAGATCATGACAGAGTTTTGTTCTTTGGTAGTGGCTTCCCAAGCAGCAGCATCCTGAATGTTCAGGCTTTGGAGACACCGCTCCCAGGTACGGGTAACACCTGTGTTCAGAAGAAGAGATGCTGTTCTTTCAAAGCAGGAGAAAGACTCTGCTCTTTAAGACTCATTACCTTTATGGGGACTGCTCATCTATTTCACACAAAAAAAATTCATCTGTATGTAAGTCGAGCATAACTACTAGTATGTACAACAGGTATTTATGGACAGGAGATCAAGAATCATTAAACCTTTAATGGCACAACGACGTTTGCTCATTAAAGAAATGTCTTGAACTAGTGTGAGGCAGCACCAAGACAGGGGCACCCTTATCACAGCTGTGTGCCAAAGGGTCCTGGGTGGCCAAGTTCTTGTTTTAGTGTACACCGAGAGAGAGGGGGATATAATCCTCCTTGATTCTGGAGAAGGAATCACTCATTGCTCCACCAAACACTCCTTGGACATCCCCACTCTAGTGTAGAGTGTTTATTGGGTTATCCTGCACAATCAGCATCTTCTTCCTGAACCTGCATTAGCAAGGCAGAGTACAATCGCTCGCCATGAATGCAATGGATTGACAGTCTTAAGTTTTCTGCCTCACAGTGCTTCCCTCTGCTTAGAAAACTGATAGGAGAGGCATTCCTGGAGGCTTCTCACAAACCATCACAGAGGATCTTTTTCCTTTCTCGTGCTGATGAAGAATTATGAACATCCATCAAAAAATTAAATAGTATGGGAGCTAATCAGGCATTACGATCATTCAGGTAGTAGCAATTCTTGTTTGTTTCACAAAAACCTGTGCTTTATGAAGTACGTACGTTTTTGTGCTTTATGCCTGCCGCTCATATGCGCATGAATTATTGATGTGCTATAAAATGAGTATATTTTGGGGGACAGAAATGAACTACCTGAGGCATTTTCATATAAATGACTGCAATTTAACTTTCAAAAAACATTTCATTTTTCAACACGCTGCTCACTTCAAATTGAAGTCTACATCAGATTTGGCCAAGCATGTCACAAGAAACCTCACACTTACAAAAGATTAACCCTTGTTGACCCAGCATAGAATGAATATAAAAGAAGCAGTCATGCACACCAGGCAAATAACACTCACCCTCCTGAACTTTTAACAAGTTATTGCATGAATATTTTCAGAAAGGTGAAGTCGATTCCTGTAATGCTTGAACAGTCTGTTTAGCACATGTGTACATCACTGCTCTTTCTTAGCACTGCTTTGAACTCAGCACTAGCAAAACTCTCCACACAGTGTCCGTACACATTGCCCACATTGGCTACATGAAAGCAAGGATGGCTTAGCTGGACTGATGTGTGCAATTCTAATTGTTCTGCTGCAGCTTATCTTGAATTGGAGGAAAGCAGCAGAATATCCTTACACTTCTCAGAGACTGCCTTAAGTGATGCATTCTTCCACTCCTTGTTATCTCCATCCAGGTTTAGCAACACCCTGTTTCTTAGAGGAAAATGAAGATAATCTAATCTTTCCTCAAGATTTTTTTTTCCCAAAAAAGTCATCAACACTGTTAAACATAGTTCTATGTACTATGAAGCTGTTGGATACTAGGTAAATTAATTCCTTCAGCTGAAGGCTGGAGTGGGTATCTAGTGACAAAAATATCACAAACTGCTCTCAAGATAGAAAACACAGTAGAAAAGAAGCCTCTCTAAATACCTATGAATTTGTCTACCCAGAAGTACTGAAAATGGATGAAACAAACCAATTCCAAGTCTGGACCTTGCAAGTGAATGCTCTAATTCAGAACTGAGGGCAATAGAAACTAAAGTAGAATTTGGTCTACAACAGTAGAAACCAGACTATCCAATCTTGAAGATTCTTGCTTCTTATTCTAAATAAATCCAGACTGCTAAGTGTAAACCAGCATCTGTGGAAGAGGTCAATCCAATTCAACTAATTCACTTACAGTTGATTCTAACAAGAGGCTCCTCTCATCAACAGCAAGTTGTTAGGAGGAATCATCACAGAACGTGGAGCTGGACATATCTGTTGAGCATTTGGAATTGGGAGTCTCACTTTCTTACGCACCTATGACAAGTCACAGACTATTTATTTGGGACACAATTCACTTTAACATGGTTTGCACAGTGTGCACTATAAGATAAATTTGAAGCAACGGATTCAGTCATCTATCAAGCACATTTCTCCCTCTGTGAGTCAGACACTCCAATCCTCCCAATAAACCATTCAAATAATAGCTACTCCTTTGACAACCAGCTGATACTTTCCCATTTATCTACAGATGTAAGGAGCCCAAATTACCTGAACTTAAAACCAAGACAATAAAAGCACGGCTTCATTTCACTCTTAGCCCCTGTAGAACTTCTCTTATCTACACAAGGGTTACAGCCACACAAGCCAGTCAGCCCTTCAAAGCTGTCCTAAGATATGTAGGTGCCCAACTTAAGGGGGAATTCAGCATCTAAGACGCAGCTTAGAAATTATTCCATAGCCCAACAGTAAAAGAGGAGGGGCTATGCCTTCCAGGACATTTCATTCTCAGTTGGCACGCTGTCAGACTGGTATAAGCTCCATTTAGGATGTACCAGTGTTTTCTACTTAGAAGAGATAATAAATTTAAGGGCTTCGCTGAAAACTCCGTAAAATGCAGGAGAAAGTTCTACCACACTGAGAATCCCAAAGCTCTCTCCTCTTGCATGCGACACCTGACAGCAATTTGAGCTTTGCTTTTTACTTTGCACTCTTAATTCCGTCTAGAAGTTGCCAGCCCAGGGCAATGCCACCTGCTATAAATATGTACAAAAGTATGCATTAATTGACAAGCTAATGCATTAGCCCAAAATGAAAAAGATTCTCTGGACTCTCCTAAGTTGCTTTTGTTTATGAAGTTGCTTTAAGGTTTTAAAGAAAACAGCTTCTCAAACAATTTTAGATGGAGGTGCAGCAGTGTTGCAAACATCTTCACCATGTCCTACATGTTCCTCTGCTTGATTGCTTCCTCTCTTAGCACTCTGCTGTTCCTGGACCAGTGTCAGATGGAAGCATCCTTTCTATCCTTTCAAAGTTTTGATATACCCCTCTGACAGAGGAAGCAAGAAAAACTACAAAGTATTTTCTTCAGGTAAGTTCCTGCCATAGAATGAGTATTCAACAGTTTCCACAACTCATTCTGGTGGGAAAAAAAAGAAAACTTGCAAAGTCTGGTTGTCAGAAAATTCACTGAAAGTAATTTAGTGGTTAAAAAAAATAGTCATATATAATGTACACTTCAAAAAATGATTCAGTAATAATGATGACATAAAAATTTTACAGGCGGCTTTAGCTGTCAGAAGAGTTGCTACGTTATAAAATCAATGTTCAGTGGATTTTCAGCAGATAAATTAATACTGTTTCTATTTATGCAGGAAAAGCTTTGCTCAGTGTTTTTTTTTTTTTAAATAGTCCAGTTTATAGCTCTCACTGTATTTCTTTTCTGCCCTTTAGCCTCCAAGACAGAAGGCTTATGTACGTATAAATCAGATTTTCCACAACCAAAACCTAGTAATGTTTTAAAAAGGAAAGCATCCATGCCTATGTAACTTTCTAAAGCCTTAAAGCTTCTGTTTGCTAAGAATGTATACTTGTCAGGCTTTGAATTTAGAAGATTAAACAAAGTTAAAAAAAACACAAAACAACTGTGATTGTATTATTAGAAATAAGCAAAACTATCAGATCTTCACCCTACCGATTTTTACACATTAAATCAAAGGATCATAAAACATGATCTGCTTCTGACAGTGTTCGTACGAAAATACAGCACGTAGGTTGCTCCAAAAGTAATGCCTCCTATGCCTCGTATTGGTTTCCATGGAAACTACAACAGACACAAAGAGCACAATAGCACTGTTCATTAGAGTAAATTTTCAGCTACAAAATACTGTTTTTCCACATAGTCACCACCTTTAGCTATGCATTTTTGCCAGCAATGAACAAGAGCCATGCTTGTAAAAATCTACACCATCAGAGTTGACCCACTGCTTCATGGCTGCTATGATGGCATTGTTGCTAGGAAAATATTGCCCATGCACTCCGTCTTTCATTAGCCTGAATAGACGTAATTCAGAAGGCACCAAATCTGCACTGTACAGTGAGTGTGGTGGGACAGCCCAGCCAGGATTGGCAATGTGCTCTGCAATCTTCAAACTTCAAGTGATAACTGGCATCATCATGGTGCAATGAATTGTCTTCTTCCCCAGCCTGTAGGAAAGTCTGAGCCTTCAGCTTAGTCAGTGTAGCAGTCAGAGTTGATGGTTCCAGGATATCCAGGAGGATCACCCCTTTCTCATCCCCAAAAGACAATTCTGTCCCACCCCTTTTCTCCATCCGCACTTCCACCATCAGCAGCCATTTGTCAGACTGCCCCTCTGCTGCCATCTGTCACACGGCAACAACACGTAATGGGATACTGGTGGGAAGGCTCAACCTCTGCTGCCATCCCACCAGCATCCACATCTGACAGTGAGCCAACACCATAAATTGGAGGCATTAGTCTTGAAGTAGCCCTCGCACAATCAATTCCTTGTGAAAAAAAAATAAACCTCAGCAAATTAGTCAGGAATATGCCAGTAAGCATCCAATTCGTACGGAGGCTAAGTATTACTAGGGAAAATTCAGAGCTGAAGAAATACTTTGTTTGCACACTTTCTTTTCTGCACACATTGAAAGAACCTTTTTCTTACACTGTTTGACCTTCAGTCACAGCAGGGATCATTCCATGTGTGCGCAGTGGTCAGTACAATTACACTTGATTTAGTCAAGATCATGCCCACAAGTGCTGTGCACACTGTCATATATGGAATATGGAAAAACATTAAAGAGGACAATTCACCACTGAAATTTATCTGTTCAGGAAAAAGGAAAAGAGAATGAAGCTGCTTTCATGATTTCCCTATCCAGGGGCAGTTTGGGACACATCAGCAGCCCCCCCACCAAAGACAGTGGTCTTTTAATTTAATTCACTGCAGCTCAGTCCAGCAGAGCACAGAAGCCAAGGCTGTCTGTACTCCTGGCACGGGGCTGGTGATCACTCATGTAATCCTCAAAGGGGGGTGAACCTGCAGATTTCCATTTGACGAGGAAACAAACTGTTCTGAGGAGTAATTGTTCAGTGATAGGTGTGGGAATACTCAGATTTCTGCAGGTGAGAAAAGAGACATCAAGCATTGTTAAAGGGAAATAACCTTGTATCTCACCAGTAAGCCAAGAAGGTTGGCATATTTCTGAGGGAGGCTTGCCTAAGAAACATGGAACATCATTTGCTGAGGGGAGGCAAATTCAGCCAAAAGGGGTGTGCTGAAAGCAACCACAACTCCCAGGGCCACAGAGGGGCTGAAAGCCCATTTACTTTCTGCTTTGTGTGTTAAGCTGAATGGTCCTTTTTGAATGCTTCAATACTTTCAAAATCTGCTGTCTTATCAACAAAGCTTTCGCTTCTCATCTGTCAGATATTAACTCCTCAGGGGAATCTGCACTTTTGACTGCAAATCGGCTCTTCAATTCTGTTAAGGAGCCATGGGGATCCACACTGCTTTTCTACTTTTAGCAATGCCAAAAACAAGAGCTCTTGCTGCTCGCAGCGTGGATTTTGAGAGGGGTTCACAATGGGACAGCGATGCACTTTATTCAGTCAAAGCAGATAACGAGGCCTCCTTACTGTAGGAAAATACAAACCCCCACACAAAGACCACTCCTCTGAGCACACAGACCAGGCCAGGGATGAGCAATCTGTGCATCAGATAGCAGGGGGCACTCAGCCAGCTTCTGCTGCCAGATGGGGCATGAAGTACCAGGCTGGAGTTTTCCTTTGGGTGACATTAACAGTGTGCATGGTGTGCTTGATCATAGCCACTAAGCTGAGCTTGATTTCATGAAGCTAATTCTCAGTTTAATTGAATGCAGCAGTAATGATCAATAAGGGAAGTTTTTATCTTAACCACTGGATCATTAATTCATAAGGACTCCAGTCTTCTAGCAGAATAGGCTAATTAGCCTGCCTGTAGGTAATGTATGCTAGAAAAATGGATACTGAACAAAGCTCTTCCTCCATACCTTAAAATAAAAGGCTGGATGGCTTCATTCATACTGCTGCACCAACGCACTTCCAGAGCTTTTTGAAGTCTATGTGACTGCAGAAGTTCCTACACAAAACTTAATCCAGAAATCTCTAAGTTTGATTCAGAATGCAAAGTCTGATAGGGCTTAGAGACTGCAAGATCAGAGAGTCATTCTAGGAGAGGGTAAATGCAGTTAGAGATACTGCTACGAAATCAAAAAGCATAATGGTTGCAAAGGTCTCGGTTCAACTGATTCACCTTAAAAAATAAATTCTTCCAAGTGTAACTTTATGCCAACTTTAAATTCAGTCAAGCAGAACGTGGTTTAATGTAAACTTTGTCAGAAGAAGCAGTATTGTCTGCCATGAAAAATTCCACTGAAATACTACAGTATGTACATACCTACTCTAGAAAAAGTCAGTGCTATGGAGTGCAGTGGTATCACACAAGTATAGCAATAATAGCAGAATTATAATTTCAGTAAAGCAAAATAATAGTGCTGATTACTACCCTGCCTGCATGTGGATTACTAGGCAAAATGCATGGAGAAATCTAAGGACAGGATAAAACTAAAGCAACATCTAAACAAGCTTCCAACTGGATTTTCCAAGCTCCATCGGTGCAACACTGATGCAGCACAGAGCTCTGTGCAGCACACAGAGCCCAGACAAGAAGTAAATACCAGTGGGACCACCTGGCATCCACCATCCTGCACCAGTGGCAATTGGCCCTGAGGTGCACCACTCACTCGCATCTGTTAGGCATGTTTTTTCTCTCAAGGGCTCTTTACTTCCATTGTCCAAGTGTTGTTCAGACTAAGTTTTCCAAATGCATTTAAGAAATGCTGATTAGAAGAATATTCTAAACTGTAAGACTGAAGACAACTGGAAACAAAGTCACAAGCTTTCAGCAAGCACTGGATTTATCTCATCCTTGTCAACAATAACATTTCCTATCCCTTTTTTCTCATTTATCAATTTTCATTCATAGCTGCGTATTGTAAATGGAAAGATTTGCAATTGAGAAGATGAAATAAAATAACATCTTTTAAATATGCAATATCCCAGTTTATGGCTTCTTTTTCTTCTGGCATGTTGTCAACATAAAATAAAAAGACTCAGGAAATCTAAATGCAAAAAAAACTCACACCCACTTTATCAGTGAAGAATTTCCATGGCAATATTGCTTTGAAGCTAAATGATTTTATTTATAGAGGAAGCAGTTTTCATAGCTCATTTGCATTTTCTCCAGATTACCATAACCATACATGATCAGTTGTTAAGATCTACAGATATTATCTGTGCAGTACCAGCGATTCAGTAAAACATTTTAAATACGGAATGATAAATAAATCAAGTGCTTGTGCAACTTGCCATATTCCCAACGCACTGCAAGGGAATGAAGTCATCACCAAATAGAGTACAGCTCTGTAAAATAGCACAAAAAGAACTCATGTGGTCACTCCGTATAAAAACAGAAATGTTGAGGGTGGTACAAATAGTGAATACATGGGAAGATACGGGTGTGGAAGCACCAGAACTGCACAAGGAATGCAAGAGTGGCAGGTGTTGACAGAAGGTCATCCACCACATCTACAGTCAATTTCTCAGGAACTCCCATACAAAAAAAAATAAAAGACAGCGAAGTGCAGAATTAAGAGATGATGGTGGGAAGACACAGAACAAGGGAAGAGTCAAAAAGGCACTCAGATAACTAAATCCTAATGATAGAAAGAAATGAAATGATAGAAAAATAGACCACTATCATCCTGAAGTATGCAATGGGCACATTCAAAACTAGCATGTACACACTCAGTCAGGCTGGAAGCACACAGAATGTATCACCATGACCTTGCAGACAGCATACCTTGTTCGACCTTGTCTACAGGATCCATGCAGGCAAACAAGCTGTGGTGCCTGGATGCTGGACAGCCACCTCAGCCTTGTGCTACTTGGCACTTGTGGGAGTGCGACTAAACAAGCATATACTTTAAATTAAATTCACCTTCTTCCCGTGGAGGTTTGCCACTGTGCACTGTTTGCTACATATTCCACTGGCGTAGCAAGGGCAGTTTGTTCAAAGCCTTGCAATGATCACTCTCATCCACACACACAGAATGGCCAGGGTTGGAAGGGACCTCAAGGATCATGAATCTCTAACCCCTTGCTGCATGCATGGCCACCAACCTTCACATTTAATACCAGACCAGGCTGCCCAGGGCCCCATCCAACCTGGCCTTGAACACTTCCAGGGATGGACGGGGCATCCACAGCCTCTCTGGGCAGCTGTTCCAGCACCTCACCACTCTCTCTGTAAAGAATTTCCCCCTGACATCCAACCTTTATCTTCCCTCCCTCAACTTTAAACCATTTCCCCTTGTCCTGCTGTTATCTACCCTTTCAAAGAGTTGACTCCCCTCCTGTCTGTAGGCTCCCTTTAGGTACTGAAATGCTGCAATGAGGTCACCCCGCAGCCCTCTTTTCTCCAGGCTGAACAAGCCCAGCTCCCTCAGCCTGTCTTCACAGGGGAGGTGCTCCAGTCCCCTGATCATCTCTGTGGCCCTCCTCTGGACCCTCTCCAACAGCTCTCTCTCTTACCCCCTTCATGCAATGAAAGTGAGGAAAGAAGGAGGAACAGTCCAAAAGTTGCATCGATAACAAAAGCAATAAAGATGCAAAAACCTAAGAAGAAATATGTTTGCTGTGTGCATTTCTTGGCAGAACCACTGTCAGTGGTTCTAATAGAGGCTGAGAACACAGCATTTTATTTGCAGAAACCTGTAATTTAGCTCAGATATTTTAGAGCATTGCCTGCAGCTTTGAAGGGAAGTTTGTTGCTAGTAGTCTTAATAAATATTCAAGCACGGTTAATCTCTCATCAAGGCAGCACTATAACAAATAGGTTTGTTTTTTTTCAAAAATGCTACACCCAAATACTGGAGAATGCTCATGAGCAGAACACTGCTCAAATGGCTGAGTTCTCACTGCAGACTGGGCCACTCGAGACATGCTGCTAAGGACAGAGCAATCATGCTGTGATTCTGTACAACACTGCAGCTAGCTCCAAGCCAACCAGATGCCTCAGGAAGCAGCCTGGTCCCAGCCAGAGATGCTCCTGAAAGCAGAACAGCTGCTGGCTCAGCAAGCAGCACAGACCCCTTCTCTGAGCGATCAGACAAAGAAAAATATCATAAGATAGCTTTGTTTGGACCAATATATTTTTCCATGTTCTCTTAACAGTGGGATCCAAGGTGGAATATATATTTTATCTCTCAAAAGGAAATAGAAGCAACTGTTCTACCATCAGTTGCAGGATTGCCCACTGACAGTGACAAGATCCCCCCGTGCCTTATCCTTGGCAGGAGGAGAACTCCCAGCTCTCTTCTCATAGGAGAGATGCTCCAGCCCCCCCAGCAGTGTGGCTGCCATTCCTGCACTCTCTCAACTTGTCCAGGTCTCTCTTGGACTGGGGAACCCAACTTGGACACTCACCAGGGGTGAGCAGAGGGGAACAGAATGATGAACTCAAGCTGCTGGTGACGCTTCTCCTACTCCAGTCCAGGGAAGAGCCAGGGGGAACTGAGACAGAAAAGTTGCAGAGTGTCTCAGATTTTTCTGCCACCATTGCTTTCATTTTCCTTTGCTGTCAGGTGAGGATGGACTGCCTGCTCAGAAGCAGTGCCTGGTGTGGTGGTGTGCATAGTCTCAGAACCTGCCAGCTCCTATCTAGCCCAACTCAGCCACTCAGCATCCTCAGTGCCCTGCAGTGATTGGAACCAGCTGCACCAGTCATGCTCCCACTACATCAAGACAGGCTGAAGACTTGCTGCCAGGGGGGCCTGCACTTTGTACAGTGGGGAAAGATGCTCCAGGAGCATTGTGGAAGTGCTCTTTCCCAACACTGCCTGGAGACAGTGGGTCAAGGTGCCCCCTGGGATGCATGACACGAGGCTCAGGATGGCACCAATAGGCCAATGTGAGCAGACAGAGGGGGCCTGTCTCCTCCTTGGGGCCGCACCTGCACCTCCTGGCTCACGTCCATAGCTCCCCTGGCACAGAGGGGCTTGGATGGCTCACTGGAGGCTGCCTCTTGCAGAGCAACCAGCAGACCCCAGTCCTCAGCACTTCTTGTGTGATGTTGCCAGTGGGAAGCACCTCGAGTGCCACTGGCAAGACCTCTGACATTTGTAGGTCTACAAGCTAGATCGCTAATGCCTCCGAATCCACTCACAGCATCTTGGTGTCTTACATGCTGCTGGCCAATTCGTAGTGTCCTGTGATCCCAGAGGAGGGCTTTGAGAACTCAAGAGTCACCAGCAGGAATGGTGACACAGGCTGGAATCTGGTTGCGAGGCTATGGGGTGACAATGACTCTCTGGTGACATCAGAAAGCACACAAACCTCTGGCTGCGAGTATTCAACCAGCTCCCCATCCACTGAACAGATTCCCCTTCAATTCAGTATATTTCTAATTCAGAGGTAAGAATGTGATGTGGGACTTCAACAAAGGCCTTGCACAAGCTCAGGTATATGATCTATTGCCCTTGCTTTTGTCCACTGCCATCCTGCCATTGTAGAAGGCTGCCAGCCCCTGTTGAAGCTGTTCTGGCTGTTTCAGATCACCTCCTTGTCTCACACGTGCCTTAACGTAACTTCCAGAAGGACCTTAGTGAGATCTTCCAGGCACTGACATGAGGCTCACCAGCCTGCAATTTCCCAGATCTTCCTTTCTCCATTTCTTAAAAACAGGAGTGATATCTCCCTTTTTCCAGTCCCTGGGGGCTTCACCTGACAGTCTGCTCTGAGTGATCAGGCAGGCAAACTCCAATAACGTGGATTTCTTACCACTTGCTGCAATCACCCAGAGAGCACGCACTGGAGTCATCCATGTGCAAAGTTACCACTTTGCCCCAGTTAGTCAGTTGCCCAGATGGCTGATAACTCTTTAAACAAGGCTGAAAACCAAGAAGAACTCTTGGGCAACTTATGATTCAAATAGAAGATCAACCTCTTGCCTACCTCTGTGCAGAATACTACTTACAACAGCTCTCTGTGAAGTGCTTCCTCTTTTAGAAAGGCTCTAAGCCTCTTCAAGCTTTTGTTAATGCAGTTTAAAAGCACCATTGCCATTTATTTGCCACAAAGAACAGGCAAGAAGAGAGTGGTAATACTAACATTCCTGTGGCTAACACAGCAAAAGCAGCCCAATGATGGGCTGGTCACTTCTCAATTAATCCTCATCAAGTTAAAAGACACAAACTCCATTTCCTGTCCCCCCAGCACCTTTGCTTTCAGTCCGTGGCTGTTTCACCCTTAAATTGTTGATAGAGGAAAGGCTGCTGCCATTGACCCACTAAGATCAGTGGCTCTCTTGCTGATACTAGACACATCAAAAAATGAAACCTGGACAATGACTCTCGATGGGCACAATGGACACAACCTTTCTTCCAGCCAGCATAAGGGACTGCTCAGGGCATTGACAGCTACTCTGTTTATTGCATTTAAAGAAGTGCCCAAGAATCAAAGTGCCGTCCTCAGCCACTGGCTCCTTCATCTCCATAACGGTTAAATGAAAACCATCAACTGCAAAACACAATCTTAAAATAATTTAATACACACCACAGAGTCATCCAAAATCTCATGAAAACAACACGTACTCTTTAGCTCCAGTAACCATATTACTGGAAATAGATTTTGCACAATCCTCCTTCAAACAGCCGTTTAAACCCCAGGCTTAAAGAAGATTATGCTGTTTGCTGATTTAAGCTGAAAGGGAAGCTTGTTCCAGTCATCTGGGGGCTCCAGAGGCAAAAGCTCATCTGTCAAATTCCCTCTTTATCCTAGTACAATGTACAGCATCTAAATTGTGATGATAATCTTGAAGCAAAATGGCTTTCCTTTCAAAGATAATGTTTGAGGCAGTTTCCGAGGCTTTTCTGGCTTTTCTAAGGATTGTTTCAACTTTGGTCTAACGGTGATGTGATGTTGCCTGATCTGCTTGATCTATGAAAGGTGATTTACTGCAGTATCTGTAGAGATAATCCTTCTGGAGGCTGTTTTGTACCCAAAACACAGAGGCCAATCAGCTTTCTACAGGTGTAAGCTGCAAACAAGGCTAAATCTGGAGGCTGAGCTGATGCTGCGGACATAAATGTGGCACTGCCCTCCAGTTCTGCTGCCCACTCTCAGCACGTCCCTGGTCACACCTACAGCTCACCTGCATGGCAGAGTGAGGCCAAGGCCTGGCTGCACCCTGTGTCAGACCCTGGTACTTGCACAGCCACTGTGCTGCAGCAGAGCTGAGGAAATGGCCACGTCCCCACAGCTACCTGTGAGACCCAGGGCCAGCCCAGCTGCAGCCCATCTTGCTTGTTATACCTCTGCAGGTGCAGGCACAGGCCATAGAGTTGCTGGTTTTCTGCCTCACTGCCCACGTTCTGCCTCACACCCTACACAAATCTTCACAAACTCGTGCTAGAGATAGCTCTGCTCTGTGGAACTAAGGAGAGATCTCATGTAGGTTTTCATCCTGCTGCAATGTCATGGAAAGGAGATGTGGCACATCCCAACCAAATCTCCTAGGTTGAAGGAAACTGCAGACAGAGTGAAGCAGGATCTGCAGTGCTGATGTGCCTCGCTCTTTGCAGTTTCTGCTATGATACATTGTGAAAATGAAAATGCTGAGGAGTGGCTGTGTGGCACATCTAAGCAAGTCCTTTCTCCAAGCAGAGTTTGGCCCACAACAGCAGATGCAGACGTTGGTAGGATGGCAGCAGAGCTTGAACCTTCCCTCCAATATCCATCCCATCATGTGCTGTTGCTGTGTGACAGATGGCAGCAGAGGGGCAGTCTGTGCCTACGGAGCAAAGCTGCGTAACTGAATTCCCTACACTCAGAAAAAATGGCACCAAATGACATTCATCTACACTTGCTGAATGTTGATGGAGACCAAGCAGTGGATGTGGCAGTGAGGGGTGGAGGATGCGTTTCAGCAATGGTGACAGCAGTCACCTCTGCTGGTGCAGGTGTTTAAGGAACACAGCATGCAGACTCCTGTTCATCAGTTGCAAAAATACATAGCCAGTGGTGGTAACTGCATTGAAAAACAGGTTTTTTGTAGCTGAAAGTTTGCTTTGTCAAACAGTGTTACTGCACTCTTTGTATCTGTTGCAATTTCCGTGGAAATAAATAGGAAGTATTACTTTCAGAATGATTTATGCACTACGTACATCTCAGACCTGACCTAGCAATTGAGGTCTGCAGTGACGCACACCATTTTTCCTCCTGTTATTGCCGTTAGGATATTTCCAATTCCAGACTCTAATCTTTATTTTTTACAATTATTAACATTTGATAAAAAGGCAGCGAGAACATGTAATGCACCACATGAGAATTTAAAAGGCAGCACACTGGAAAAATGTTAATGGTTAAATGCATCATTATGCCCAGCAATATTACACAATTAACAAATCTAATCATTTAACACCAACACTTCAAACTTCTATTAAATGTGTAATTTCACATATGAAATAATTATTCATTTATCAATAGATGACTCTACTTCAGTACAGAAGGAAAAAAATACAATTAGATGCAGCAGGGCAGAACGAATTTCTGGGAGTAATATGGGATGTAGCAATGTGCACAACTCTTCCATAAGGCCTCACAGTCAAACTCATAATTCTCATAGGACATAACGCCTCTAAATATCCTGGATCATTAGCAAAATTACATAGCTAATGAAGGGCAAATTAATGGAGCTCTGGAACATTTTATAAGCCTGTAAGAACAGCTACTTGTTATACATCGCTAAGAAATAATTGCAACAGAGTCAATTGCATTAACTAATTAAGTTTTAACAATACAAACTGGGCAAACTACTCCCCATAGAGAATCTCCTCTTGCTGTGTTGATGAAATGTCCCCAGGCTCTGCGAGTGATTAGAAGAGGGCTTTAAGGAAGATGAGAGCTCTGGTTTGCAACCCAGGGCAACTCTAGGCAAACCGTTCCCAGTACACCAGGAGAGAAAGGGAGAAACCAAAGCTGTCTGCTTTAGGGCAAACTGTATCTGCAACCTGTCAAACAACTCCATCAATATTGAATCAGACCTAAAGAAATCAATAATTAACCTACAGAGAACTATCGGAAGAAATTTTGAGAGAATAACCCAGAGAGGCTGCGGGGTCTCCTCTGCTTTCTCCCAAAGCCAACTGCAGGAGGGCTGGGGCACCCTGCTCTGGGTGGCACTGCTGGGACAGGATGGGACCAGACTGACCCAGAGGTCACTTCTAACCTCAACCGTGATTCCATGAAATAACTGGAGATGCTAACAGTGGTCTGACAGATTCCACATCAAGTCCACAATGATGAGACTGCTCACCATGCAGGCCTGCAGTGCTGCAGCTGACTGGAACGCAGCCCACGCTTCATTGGAACACGTGTTCAATGCAAGGTAGTGCTTAACCATATTTAGAACAAATATGGCAAGAGTCAGCAAAAAGGTAGCTTGACAGAAAGATGATTTTTTTGAAACACTAAAGGGTCTGACAGTTCCTTGCTCCATAACTGGTCCCAAAATTAGTGATTTCAGTGCCACCTCAGAGCACAGCATACAAGTAGTTGTAAGGGAAAAGATAGAAAAGACAGAACTTCCATGCCGAAGATCTGAGCAAAGTCTTTCATGAAGTAGGTACCTGTGTTATTTGTGACCCAGACCTTGCACTTGATTTTGTTGAACATCATGAGCAAGTCTTTATCTGACATACTCCGCCGTGAGTACAGTTGCATTTGTAAAAGCATAGCAAGCTCCTCATAGCCCTCCTACATTCTTTTGAACCAGAAATGGAAACCAAGGTCTTGAAAGAAAGCCCACAAATCCTCACCACTAAGATCCATCCAACAGGTGCTTAAGTTAGAGCTGTATGGCGATAACACGTGTAGCTCCCAAACTCAAACACTTGGCAGTATTTAGCTTCTCATTATTCCATCACTCAAGCTCCCTACTAACCTAGAGACCCCACTAACACAAACAGAGCAAAGAATGACTTCTGGCCATTGTTTTTACGTAAGGCACCCACAACTTTGTTTTTCCAAGTATCCTGTATTAAACCTAGTGATTCTCAGAGATCTGCACCACCAAAAACTACAGATAAGTAGCAGGGAATTCATTGTTTCCACCTCCAGAAAAGCAAAACAAGAAAACACTAGCCAGTGTTACCAACAACACAACCTGGGAAACAAATATGACTCTTAGGGACACTTAGTGGTTTGCACCTGAAAGAAACACAGACTGCCAGCACAAACCAGCAAAGCTACCACTGAAGTCAATTCAAGTTTCTCCTAGCTTTGAGACGTAGAAAGTGAAGGAAAATAGGAAAAAATGTAGTAATTTATATCTCTTAACATAGTGAAAGGCTGGAACTAACTGCTGCTTTGCACGGTCTTCTCAGGTACCAGAACTGGTACTTAGGGACTCCGGGAAAACCATATTTCACTGTCAGCCTGGCTCCTGAGCCACAGCACTGGTGAAACTGCAGCAGGCTGGCACGCATTCAATGAAGCTGAAACTGCAGAAACTTTAAGATTTTCTATAAAATCAAGAGCTTTTCACAGGACAAATATGAAATGTGACATGTATGTCCAATATAGCACTGTCAAACTAGGCTGGATCTAAAGGCCTCTGAAGAAAACTTAAGGAATTTCAAACTGGAAGATGAGAGGTCTTTCTTTTTCTCCATAAATATCGACCGACTCACATGATAGCCATTAAAATCATAGGATGTGGTTTTATAGCCCTCTAAGAAAATTAACAGCACAACAGTGAATATATTTTGAAATACGTATCAACAGCTGATCTCCAGAGCTCCCAGCTTCAACAGCTCCCTGCGGCAATGAGTTCCACAGCCTGATTCAATACCGTGTTGTCTTTACTAATTTCATTAAAGCTCCTTACTGAGTTCATATCAAAACTGCCCCTTTTCTGCTCCCTCTGAACCCCGTGCAGGTTTTAAACGTTACAAATTGCCTAATTCCACCTTAACCACCTAATGAACTGTAAAGGACTCCTATATAAAACACTCCTTTGCAACTAAGGAAGGACTCTGTAGGACCATAAAATAGGAACCATGGAAAATGATTCATTTTTCAGCTTCCAGGAACGTTGCTGGTTTCACTGAAGCCCACAGAGGAGCCATACAAGCCGCTTTGCTAAATTCCTGACTAACTGCAGTGGAATATATCATGCTGAGCTCTCACATCACTGGGTGGCTTTGCCCAACACGCTGTTGCTTCCAATTGCAAACTTGATATAGTTTCTGCCAGTCCATTTTTTTTTCCCACACATTGCACTTTATCAGTACATCATAATTCAGTTTGGATTCATATCATTTCTAATAGAATTGAGCAGTGCAAGACCTGTCTCCCACGTAGCCATAAGGTCAAAGCCTGATGAATGTGTTTTATGCTCTCTCCATAGCACACTTTAGATCTGGAATTTCCTAATCCATTTCTCCTGTTCCCATTACCTGCTGGCTGCTTCTATTTTTGCACATGCATTATAAAAACCTAACAGATGTATATAAAACTTGTGAGCTATTCCCAAAGTTTGCAGTGCTACCCATGGATATATCATACATGGACAACTTAAAGGATGGCTTTGAGTGTGTAAGCACTGCACTGGGTTCAGGTAGGCTCAGTCCTCACACACTGTTCAGATCCTGGAGCAAGCAGATTTTAAGGGACCAATCTGATGCTGGTAAGTAATTGGAGTACCTCAAAAGGCTCTTTTTCAATTGTTGTTTACTCCCTTTGATGTTACATTACAATAACTTTCAATGCAAAGATTATCTCCTATCATGCATGCCACGGTAGATAGAGCTAACCCACCCAGCCTGGCTTGGGGTACTGGCCTTGAAGAACTGGGAGCTCAGCACCTGACCTCCCTGCATGAGCAATTGAAAGCAGCAGCTGCTCCAGAGAGCAATCAGATTTTGACCAGACAACGGTTGTTCCATCTCCACATGTCACATTTCTCCATACAAAGTCAGATTTTCAGCAAGGCTTGATTACAAATTGGAATTTGCTTTCTATTAAAACAGAGAATGCACAGCTCAGTTAGCTGAGCTGTTTTGTTGAACACACAAGATAGCATTTTTTTTTTCCTTTAAAATATATAAGGAAAAGATCACTATCAAAGCTGAAATCATTTCAAAGATGAATGCCACTTTTAATGCATCAAGCGTTATTCTATGAGCAGTTCCTGTGAAATCAATTGGGCTGCTAGTAAGATATGGTATTACTCCACATAGCAGGGAAAGTAAAATTGAATTCTTTTTAACTGGATATGTATTTTTGAAGCGTGTTTTATGGTGTTATACAGATGTATTGAACTATTTCCCCAATTAGTAAAGATTCAGTAGGAGATTTTCTTTTCCAGCCACAGGAGATTATAGAACCATGTCCAATACATCTGAGTGTAAATGTAAGTACTAATCCCATCGATAAAAAAAACCTCTAGTTATGATTGTGCAATATACACACTGATGTCTTAGCAGCATCCCCTTTTCCAGACTGCAGCAGTTACTGTAAAAGCAATTAGCAGACAACATCTCTGAACAAACACTGCAGTAAAAATCTAAGCAAGCATATGCTGGAGTGGCGTTGATAGAAGGAGCTCTGGATGCCACTGCAGCACCTGGGCTCCACGCACACTGAGCTCTCTGCTTTCAGAACAGCTTCTCTGCCCCCTGGGCTCCTCCACCCCTATGTGCCCTAAAAGGTTAATGGCTTTCGTGTTCTTCTCTGTTCTGTCCCCGAGGTATTGGTGGAGCAGGCTCCTGAGCCAATACAACATGACAGGATTGCCAGAAGAGGTGAGAATACAGCTGGCAAGTACAACCCTTCTTAGTGCAGGGTTGCATTCCCTTTGCAGAGGGAACCCCAGGAGCACAGGAGTGCCTAAGGCACATAAGAAACCACTACATTTCTAAATCTCTGCATCGCCCTCATAAAGCAGCTGCCCCCACAGAAGTAAAGCCCATGCGATCCTTATGAAAGTTTCAGTCCAACAAGATGAAAATTCTTCCATATGTTGTTTTTTAAGAGAGTTTTCAAGCCCTTAGCACTCATATAACCTGATCTCCACTTCACTCAGCCCTCACAGCAGCCTCCTCTAAGGAAGAGTTGGAAGAATCCTGATTTAAATAAAATGCCACAAATAGCCAAAAGAAAAAAAAAAATCCCTAAGGAGGTGAAGCGACTCAGATCACTGAGAGATTTACTGAAAGACTGAAAATAAAACTGGGACCTCCAGCTTATGTGTGGGGTTGAACAACCACCTGTCAGAAGCTATTCTGTCCTGAGCATGGTGGTCATGTGAAGGTGTATTTACACACCCAGGCTGGCCACTCTCCCAAACCATCCCTCCATGGGAAGTGTATCTTCTAGCCAGGAGAGCTAGAAGCTATCAGAGAAAACAAGCACAAATATACCTAGTTCTAGGGCCTGAAATCATACAACAAGCCTAAATCTACACCTGCAAGGCAAACTAGCTCCCGTTTCCCTGGTTCAGAAGCAAGGCGAGCTCAGCAGGACCTGTGCATGCACATCTGCACTGCATTCATCTCATGGTCCAAAACCTGCACGCTCAAAACCCAGCAAAGCAAATGAGCTTCTTGAAAAAAAAAGCATCCATTATGGAAATACAGAGAATCTGCTTGTGTCAGTAAGCTTTAAGAGAGAGTTCTTCCCAAATCTGCCACAGAACACAAATCTGACACTGGGTAGAGATCCTTGTTCTCTGTGACGCCTCCTGTTTTTAAAATCTTCAAAGTTTCAAGTCTGGGTGTTATGTAAAGTAGGTCTGCATGGTTCATTCTGTCTTCTGTCCCCAGTGAACCAAGTAACCCTGAGCTCAGCTCACTTGTTGCAGGAGCGTTATCCCTACTAGTAGTACTCTCACATGAGGTAAGTAGACATAATGTGAGCTTATGATGTGCATCATGTTCTGAATGGCCTGCAAAGTGCTCTGCTGATGTAAGATCTCTCCAGAATAGCACTAGGCGTTTTAATGCTGGTTCATGCAATCTGAGTAACAGCTTTAGAATAAACGCACGCAAGACGAAAGGAATCAAGTCTAAAAACCATCTCTGTAAAAAGCATGTCTGTCAAGGGTTCCAGCACATTCATTTTTTGACGTGAATAAACTGGAGAACCCATCTTTTGCTCCTGTCAAGACTGCACAAAGCTCTGGGAAAGAGACGGATGTCTCCTTCCGCCACATATTTCTGTCACACAGATATTGAAGGAATCACCCAGGGTACTGCAGCAGCTTAACAGCCCAGCTGAGAGAAAAAGTAACTGAGGGATGTGCAGCAGCATCTCTGGGCTGCCCTGGCACCATGACAAATGTGCGGTGTCTCTCTGTGCGACCTGCATGTAGGTGACCACAGTCACATACAGCTCACACAGCCCGCGTGAGGAGGATCTGACTCCTCTCTTTCAGCAGTGAACGAGACAGGAGTTTAGCAGGGCTGGACCGTGCCCCCAAGGTACCCAGACACTGACATAGAACGGGCTCTTAGAGAAATAAGATCCTCTATACAGGCTCTGCCTAATGGATTTGAGGGTCACTTCTGCACCACCCGAACCATCCAGTCACCAGGTGGGGACAAAGACTCATATTCAGCAAAATGGCTGGCTTCAGGCTCTCCTGATGAGAAGCACACTGAGCAACCAAATGCCCCAAATCACAACCAGCAGCAGACCTGTCACCCAGTGCTGAGAAGGGAGCCCAGGGGAGATGGAAAATGCTTGCTTGCACAGCTCAGTCATGTCCTTATCACACCATACCAGTTTCTGTCCTCGATTTACAAACAGGAAAAACTCCTTCAAAGCACGCAGGCCTGCGCTGCCCTGTCAGGGACAAGCAGTGTGCCCAGCATTTGCTGCTCTGCAGGTAACTCACACCCTGTCACCCACGCTCCTGAGTCTTTTGTAACCCTCAGCTCTGGCTGAAGCAGCACTGTTGGATGCATTTCTGAATGCAGGAACACCACGGAGAAGAGGAATTATACAGCAAACATGGTAGCAGGATGCAAATGTGTAGTTATTCTGATGAATGGCAGATGGATTTCCAAGGTAGTTAGACACAGCTGTCCTGTCATCTAGAAAATCAGCATCCAACAGTAAAGCAGATCTCAGCATCTTCAGGCAGGCTTTGTCACTGCTTCAGGTGAGCTGGTTCTGACACAGGTCCAAATAAGCTCCATACACACAGATACCCAGTGCAGAGCCGTGGCCAGGCAGCATTAGATATATTATCATGGCCTGCACTCCCAAGCTGCAGGTAAAGCAAACCCAGCTCCCTGCAGCCTGTGCCTGTGCTCCTGCAGTGCTGAGATCAAGCTGTCACCTGCTGCTGTGCACCAAGTCACTGAGATACGGTTCATTCTCTCCCAGAGTGAAGTTACTCAAGATCCTCCAGTTCTTGCAAATGACTACAACATCGGTATTTTAAAAGATTTTCCTGTAAAACCATGCTGTGCTCCCAGAACCAAAACAAAGATGGGAGACCTCAGCCAGCTCTCAGTTTTGCTGATGACCCATCGTCATCACTTCTTAGTGATCAGGCCTCTTAAGAGGGTCAAGTTAATCATTAGAGCATCCTGACACACTTCTGAAGGATGTGTCGATAACTATTACGTTCACATCACTAGCATGAAAGTATGTGCCTACTTAACATCTATGTAGTGCATGATTTGCACCCCATGATCCTTGTGGGTCCCTTCCAGCTCACGATATTCTATGAGTCCATCTGTATTACCATGCTTTTAGTTTACTGATGGCCAGTTTGTAGCAATTGTCATGACAAAGGAAAAAAAAGGAAAAGGAAAAATACAGAGAAGAATTAAAAGCTACAAGAACTTGGGAAAGGGAATCCCATTTGACATTATGGTTAGCTGAAACCATTTCAATTTGAAAGGTTTCAAGTCTGCTTCTTATCCTTTTAACTTCCTACATTTTCTAAATCCTATTGTTAAATCAGTAACACACACTGTGAGGCTGCTGTTTACAATTGCATACAATTTATTTTGCTAACACATTAAATGAAGTATCTGAAATAAGCTACTAAATTAGTTTCAATAGAATAGTTGTTATATTTTCATTAAATTTCAGCATATTCCATAGCAGAAAATCTGCTTGGCACATTGACTATTATCTCTAATATAATTTGCAAAAGAAATGGAGGTGTGACTTGATTAAGCACATTCAAATAGCTAAGATGTTTCTGCACTTAAATTCATTAAAGAAAATAGCTCTTAGATATTAATTAGCATATCTACTAAATACCATTTTTTCTCGGCAAGCATCCTTTATCTTAATGCATTTGCTTTTGGCAATGAAACACGAACTCAGTAGAATGGTATAAACCATAACCAGAGCTTAGAAGAGCCACATTGTTGTTCCTGCAGCTGTAAGCTTGCAATGTCCAGCATGAACAGAAATCTGACAAAGAAAACAACCATGTGCTGCTCCTAACAGAACGAGGAGTGCAAAAGGGGTGTTGGATGAGAGCAAGTGGAACCACCATGACAGAGCTGAGCCAAATGGCTTGTTGAAGGCTGCCCCTACAGGACACTTCAGGGGCATCTCTGGGATCAGGTTTTCTAGAGGCCAGTTGCCATTCAGGCATCAAATCAGTCATTTTTGAAAGCATCACAGCAGCAGTCTGAAAGGAGAAACTATTCATATGAAGTTACGAGAGACCCTTGGGAAAACACAGGATGTCAGGTCAGAAACAGTTCTCAGGTAGAAAGTCAACCCCATCCCCACGCAGTAGGGTTGCTACTCCCACACCTTTCTCTCTTCGGTTCTGTTGTCCTCATCTCCCACACCCGGGTCACTATTTGGCAGCTCTCATGGAAGGAGCTGGAGGTGCTTCAGGCTCCACCACTAACTAGATAAATAGTTTGATCTGCATTGATCACTGAACAAAGAACTGATAAAGCTGACAGCCGTATCACATACAGCATTGTAAGCAAAATCCATACATCAAAACTCTCAGGCTGAGAAAATGTCTATTAAGAGCATGACACACAGATCTCCCGTGGTTGTAGAAGACCATTCACTGAATGAAGTTAAACCAGGGTTTGACCAGGCCAGGAGGCATGGCTGTAACACGGAACTCAGTGATGTGGCAGCAATTTGAAGCTCACTGTATTGCATCAGCTGCTGAACAGCTGATGTGTTAGAATAACAACGTGCAACTGGCAGGCACAGTACCTGCTACACCGAGTGCTGAACTGGGAGATGAGCTAGGTACTCACCCCGGCTTTTCCAAAGGACTGATGCTTTTGATACATCTTTTCCTCAGGGCTACAGGCCAATAGTTTCCAATCTAATTTATGTGTTTCACAAGCACTGTCTTCTATCTGCAATCTTCCTTCTCCACCTCACCCATGTCCCCTCATTACTTCTAAACTACCACCTCTTCTTCTCCTGCTGGGAGAAACAGGGCAAAACCAGCCTGGCCATAACACACTTATGTCTGCCTTCTGCTCATCCAGAACTACAGCCAAATCTCCTTGTGCTGCACTGATCCTCTGTATGGCTTGTCTGCAATGAGAAAAGAGAACAGTCCACAGAAGAGGGGAATGAAGGAATGTAGGGCAAAAACCTCCAGTGTCTTTCCCAACGTACAACAGTTTGCAATAGGGATCCAAAATTTAGAGTACAAAATTCCCAACAATATCAGCACGTGAAGGAACCCAGTCCAGGACCAACTCCCTTCTTGGCAACACTGCAATAGCACAACCATATCAAACCTGACACCTAGTGACCCACGTGAATAATAAAAGCAAGTTCCCACTTCCAAGTCAAATCTAATCCAAAGTGTGGTTATAAAACTATCACCTTCATAGTAATTAATATGGAAAGACAACTAGTAAGGGATGGAACAAACACCTTTGACATCAGGGGGAAAGTAAGTCCTTTGACTGGAATTAACCATCCAGGGGGATAACGTGCACGATTTGCCAAAGCATCAGGTCAAGCTGCCGTTTTCACAGATAATTTCACAGCAAGAAAGTCACACTGATTAAACACCCCCACCGTTTTCTGGATGAAAATATTCACATGTGCTCAATACCAACTGTGCTGCTTAATTGTCAGGGAGCATCACTTTCTACAGCTAAACGGTAACCACTACCAGGCATCTACAGCAGCCAACAACCTGGCACCATTGTAAGCTGCTCACTGATGGTGGAAATGGGGCCAGGTTGCCCACACCATCTGCTGCAGAGAGGAGGAAGGCACACAGGACCATTGGAAGGAGGGAATCAATCAAGCAATCCATTCAGACTGGGAAATAAGAGGCAAGAAAAGTCTTCACTCCAAATTCAAGATATTTCAGTTCCACAGAACAAACCCTGATTTTCCTTAACAAAATATTACTTTAGAGTACTTGTGTTTTGTTTTCTTGCGCTAGTGATTGCCAAACTAAGAAGACAATTTTAACTAGAGCCAATTGAAAAAATCAGAAGTATTTTTGTTTTCATATTAGATTAAAACCAAGTTCTTTCAACAGTTAGCAAGAAGCCCAAAAAACCAAATAGTCTGCAGTCCTTGACTCAGAGCCAGACTCAAGCCTAGATTTTCACTATCGTGGAGAAGGCCTTGCAGGTCAGCAGCCATCATCCCACCCACCTTGTTATCCTCTGCTCTTGCCCTGAGAAACATTCCTATGGAGGTCAGTCCAGTGCTAACACTGCTTCCACTAATGCCAGAGGCAAAGGTGTCTTCCATGGCAACAGTGGAGAAGTCAAACAGCAGCCATCAAACGCTCTTCTCTGTTTCCTAATGTGGCTTTAACACCTACATTCTTCTACCTCTAAAAGCAAAACCTGTCAGAGGCCTGTTTGAGCACAGCTGGTGGATTAGTCATGAGCATCTTCCATAGATCCATCCTGGGAAGATGCTGACGTGCTGGAGCTGTGCTTAGCTGAAGAGGACCATTTCCAAAAGCAGCATCTGGTCATGGCCATGCAGTCTCTCCCAAGACCTTCCAGATAAGACAGAAGAGCAGGAATTTTCATTTGGAACTGAAGAATCTTGGCTAGTGGCTTCTTTCAAGTCCATCTCCATTAAATATATACATAGTGCATATAATGCAACTTACTCGCCTGTCTTCCACACCAGCTCTCAGCATAGAATTAATGCTTTGATAGAATAATAAACCTCTCAAAATATGAGCTGATAATGGACAGTCACGTTAGATGTTAAAATTACAGCAGCAAGAGCATCCTTGCAATATCAACCCTGAAACTGCCAAAATGTTTTCACTGTTCATTAACTGGAACCTTTTTTGCATTGCTAATCCTAATGAACTGCCGTTCTAATTACCATTCCAAGCACTGTCTATAGCACATCTCTGGATTTCTTTTCCACCCAAACATACAACCTCATTCAACTGGCAGCCTGTTAATGTATCAAAAGCACCAAACTGGCTGCTTCTAACACAACTGTAATAAATCCACAGCACAGGCACCTTTAGGGAGAAGTTCAGTTCAGTCTTCAAGGACTCTCATTTAAGTGGAAAAACAGAAGGTCTTTTATTGAAGAGACTGTATAGCAGGAGTTTAAGTTCCAAATTCAAAATCCATTGAAGTTAATGGAAGTCTTTCTATTGATTTCTGTATACATTGAACTGCTTTAACTCCCTCCCTTCCTCCTCTGCTCCTCCCAGGGCATGAATAAGTGAATCCACTGACAGTGCAGAGATACTGAAATCTCTCACAGGGAGCAGGAACAATGTCTGCGTAGGAAAGGCAATGCACTTTCATCTCCTGAATTACCAATGCCATTTCCACCGCTCTAACTCCACCATGCTGGAGTTCAAAGAGTTCAAAGCATCCAGTAATCTTTCTCGGTCTACAAGCCAGGTTCTTCCTTTGCTAAATGTACCATCAAATTTTGCACAGAATATACCACAGGCTCTGAAAAGACAATTTATTCCTCCACCTGTATTCTGTTTGCAAGCAAGGAGACCAGAGCCTCTTCTTCACTCTGCACTCATTTTGTATGGGGAAAAAGCATTCAGAAAGCGTATTCTATAACATCAGGTGTCAGTTAGGGATGGAAATAGCTTATTCCTAAGAGGAGAAAGAAAACGGAGACTTTTGCTTCACGTTCTATTGAGTAAATCAAAATGATTTGGCAATAGCTTAAAGGTAGGCAGCTCACTCGCATAACTTGTGACAGAAGTCTAATGAAGGAAGAGCCTGCTGTGGAACCTGGTTTATTTTCAACAACTCTTTCATTTTCAAATACGACAGCCCTAGAACAGAAGACAGTAACAAAGGCTTCTTCAAGGAATTTCAACCTCGAACTGATGTTTTGCTCTATAACTGCTGTTCCCTTCGACCTCAAGGCAGGGAATATATTTTACTTTCCTTCCCATGAGAGGCTGCAGCTCCAGAGACCACCCTATGTGAAGCAGCTGTATGCATTGCTCAGAGGCTATTTTACCAATTGTTCTACGGCAGAAACACTCTACAATAAAACTGCTCCAAAGAGATGCGTGAGATCTGAGTTCTCATATTAAGGGAAAGTAAATACAGAGCTGTAACATTGCAGCTTCTCCTCTTTCATGAGCGTTTCTACAAAGACAAAGGCTCTGAACTCCTTTGAGAGCAGTGTTCTGTTTCGAGATAGTTTGGATTCCCTTTCCCCCACACTGTTTGCTAATTCACCAAAGCTGTATTTCAGTAGTACTGCAACATGTAATTTACTCTGACAAATGACTCTGAAAGTTGCACACTCCGTGCAGGCACAGAGAATCACCATGCATTCCTGTGAGATGCTGGTTCTGGAATCCAAGAGCAGCAGGCTCCAGGATAACAGGGGTGAAGGTCAAGAATATGCTTTTCTTGAAGAATAAACAAGCTCCAAAAGAAGATATTTTTAGGTAAAGAAGGAAACGGCTAGCCTGCAAAATAGTTACCATCAATAAATTGGTGAGAAGATGGACTCACAGACCAACAATTCCAATTCCAAGAACTGTTGCAGAAAAGCAGCTCATGTCAGCAGGAGCAGCACTAAGTACTTCCTCCACAATGATCACCTCCAGCTCTTAGAAATCTCATTAGTGCCAAGCTTTAATAATGATCTCTTGCAAAAAGACGATTGCACTTTTGAGTCAGAGAAAGAATTCTCCTCTGTAAGTCAGTATGACAACCACAGAAGACACATAGGATCATAAAACCACACCTAAATTCTCATGCACTCCAATAATTTTGGATTAGATAATTTAGTAGCTTATCATTCAGAAATTTCCTAACTCAGTCCATCTATTACTGTGCTCCTCCAGTGGCGTGGTATGAAGAAACAGCAGAAGATTTGTTATCTGGAACGTCCTCTGTTACAGTCAAGATCTGAAAGACTAGAGATGACCCAGTTGCTTATCCTATTGAAGCATCTGGTCCTCTGGAATTAAGTCTTAAGTCCTTTGGCACAGTCTTCCTAACCTAAAATCTAGCAGATTTTCTACCATTTTCCCCAAGGAAACAGAAGAGGTGGTTCTGAACTACTCACAGAAGGCAGACACTTGAGAGCAGGCTGTCTAAAATTTGCATGAACTAATTTTCAGCCAGCCTCAAAACCACACGCAGAGAGATCTGTGTTCTCTTCCCCTGAGATCTTTCAGCTTAAACAGACAAGGAAGAGTGAAGTTTGAGTTTGACTTGGACAAGGCCAGACTGACAAAGAAAATAAAACTTGGAAAAATTTATGCTTGTGAAACTCTTCATTAGGATTCATTGAAACTTCCTGCCTCAAGAAGTAGATCAGTAGAATTCAGTCCTAAACCAGCTTCCACTCATTAGCAAGTCTAGAAGTTCATTACGTAAATCTCATCAGGTATCCATAAAGGCACTAACACAGAGTTGACAGAGTGGTGCTGCTATTACGTACACATCATATGCCTGCATAAAAGCATAAAACAGTGCCATCACTGCCTTCTGGAGTTAGACCATGGTGTAAATAAGGACAAAACAAGTTCCTTAGCAATGCTGTGCTCATTAATCGATATATATTCACAGATGCTGAAGAAACAGGCCGACATTGGCTGTAATTCATTATAAGACTTCAGAGACTTTAGTCGTCAGACAAAGGATTAGACCATATTCTCTACATACACCCAGTAGGAGCACTGGCTATTGAGACACAATTATCTCCAACTTTTTTTTCTTTTTTTTTTTTTTTTTACCAGTTTCTAAAATGAGATTTAGAACTAAAAACATGATGGCTCCCGAATACAAAGTCAGTGGATATTTCATCTGTACTGCCAAGGTGGACAAAGCCTGGCCGCGCTGCAGCAGAAAACACGTTCAATGAAGCAGAAGGTTTCATCTCAGCACAACTCAGCTGATCATAGGCTTGAATAGGGACTGTAATAATAGAGTTGTTTGACAAGCACAGGGTAGGCCAGACAGCAACCACCTTGACCTTCACTAACTAGTATTCAGTAGTCAATTATCTGTCCTTTTCTGCTCATCAGATGTAGTTATTTGGGGAGGAAGTAGGACAAGCACTCAGGAGATGTGTCTGGGAGAAGCTTGGCCATCAGACTCAGGGAAATCACTGACAGAAGGGGGAGAAAAAGGAGTTCAAACTGAAAACAGAGGCGACATGCTAAAAATACCAAAGCAAACCAAAATCATAGCTCTCAAACCATCCTCAGCTCCAAGGGAAGGGATACGCCTGAAGGACAGACGTGAGTAAGGAGATTGCCTGATATGCAGTGAAGTTCAGGAGGAAAAGAATTGAAACCAATATTTAACAAATGTCAGACTGATCCCTGGATACTGCTGTAAAAAAACATCAGACCATTCATCATGCTTTTTTCCTTTCTCTTCTACACATCAGCTACAAGTCATACTCTGAAGGAAGCCATTTTCTTCAGACTGTTTCAGGGTATAAATTGCATAGCTTAGAGTAGAAAGAACACTGAGATAACTAATTAACCTGTGCTTGGAAGGTGCCTGAACCTGGTGTTGACTTTGGTTCATTCTGACTACCAGTGTCCTCCACAGAGGATTCTCCTGAAATCCTTTGGGAGGATTCATAGATCAAAATCTTAGTAACTTATTTCAGGTTAACTGTGAGCACCTGAAGGCATTGCTGGCTCTGGCTGCTTCACAGGCACCTGCTGCTGGAGCCAGTTGTGCTCTGGGCTTCCCCAGGACCTATGTGCAGTGCATTGAAACAAGCATCGAAGGAGGCATGTGTCATTCCTTATGGCTGTTCTCTCACACCTTGCATTGTAAAGAACTGCTCAGAATACCCTGCTGCACCCACGAAGGAGATGGAGACATCGATTCTCATCTCTTGTCCCTATCTTAATACCTTGAAATACACAAGATACACAATCTGCATTATGCTTTTCTGTTAAAACCTCAACAATGCGTAAACTGCATTTCATACAAGCGCTACAAGGGATGCTGCTAACAGCACAGTGTGACGTTCAGGCACAAAGCCTGATGCTGCAGGAGCCACTCCAACCAGACCGAGGAACAACTCTGCTTTTTCCAATCGTTCAGTGCTTGCCTTAAGTTTACAATGGTGTTTTCTCCAAGTAATTTCCTGTCAATAAGCCTGACATAAAACACTGCCAAGTAATTAATACAGCATAGTTTAAGTGTGTAACCAGTACATATGGGACACGTATACCTTTTGTCCTTGGATCAGCTGCTCAGAAGTGGGGAGCAATCCAGTATGTGTAGCCCCTCACACTTCCAATATAAACATCGCTCTCACTGCTGCTAATCTTCTCTCTTTGGCTCTTATAACATAATCATGAAAAGGCTACGCTTGGCTTCCTCAGTTAAATATTTCAATTCCCAGTCATATTGAAAATACAGCCATTTTCCATGGCACTGCAGTGCGAGCAAAAATTGACAATTACAATAATGTTCTGTTTGTCATACAAACATAACCCCTAAGACGAGCAGTTGAGAAAGGAATACTTTGGCTTCTATGCAGAAATGGAAAGTATATCATTAGACAATTTCTGGCTATACAGAAACTATTTGTAATAATCTTGCTAAAAATACTGAAATGCACACTTCCAAAATAAAGGAGAAATCCCACCAGCTGTTGGCATAGGTGATTCATCCACATTGTTCAGACAATCAATAAGATCACAGTTGGAGATGAACTTAAATTTATGAATTTAAGAATGCTTTTCCCCTTATCATCTTATTTGGTTAAATGTTTTATGATTGAGCTATTTAACCAGGGAAAGAAATAAAAGTTGTTTAGATAAAATTAGGACAAGGTGCACAAAATGTGACTGGCTAAAAGCAAGATATATATGGATACCAGGGGATGTCTATCTGAAAACTCAGCATGAGATCACACAAATCTCTGTAGCAGAAGATATTTGCCTTCTACTGAACAGGGAGCAGAACTGTCTCAACTTCAGCCATAGGATGGGGCTTCTAAAGGTGTTGAAAATAAAAGGAGATAGATATAACAGATCAAGGCAGGTGTCACAGGCAGCCAACATACCAACAATTAACCAACAGTTAACACGTCTGTGTTTTTCACCTCTCTTTCAATGCTATAAATTACTGTGTATGACCTCTCACTGGAGGAGAAAGATAATTCATACCTTTACTTCAAATCCTCTAATTCCCTAATGAATAAGTTATTCTTTCTCATTCTCTCAGAACTCAGAGAGGCTTTTGTGGCTTCGGGATGGGAAACTTGAACTGTGACTTACGCTTCCCCTGGATCCTCATTCTTTCTGATTCAGAGTACTTTTCCCTCTTCTCTATCCACACCTATTTTTCAGTTTGGGCAGAAGTAAGCAGATTCATCTGTGCAACTAGCAGAGGACTAGGTTATAGGCATAGGACTGTGGTTATATGAAGAGTTCTTGGTCCTACATATCCATTCTCACTAGCTTTAATGGAATGGCAGTGCGAGCCTACAATCAGCACAGTGACACTGAAGCCTTTCCACCTTGTTCTGAATTTGATAAAAAAACACAAAACCTGCTGGAACTCAAATAAGAGCTGCAAAAGGTGGAGCCCTCTGCTTTCTTTCAATATTAAAGAGAATACAATATTTCACTGCGTCAGAAACTCTGCATGTGTCTGCTGCTTACTCCAGTACATAGGCAATGCAAGTAACTGCTCGTCAGCACTCAGACAACTCACTGAAAGCTTTATGCCTCTGAAGAATGAAGAATAGAAATATATATCTCAAGGCAATGCAGACAAGAGTAAGGGGAGTTGTCAGATTCCCATCACAGCCGCCGCGAGTGAATTTAATGATAGAGAACAGAAGAGAAATCACAAATCATATCGAGTTGCTCCTCATGTTTACAGCCCTGGGCATCAAGATACAACTTAAATCAATAGTGCTCCCATTAACAAGTTGTTTGACTTTGGAGGACTTCAGAAAACACCACATTCCAGTGTGCAAAGATAAAGAAGAAGCACTGGGTTTAGAAAGTCATGTTGCGTGCCAGAAGCAGCACACGCTGACCTAAACCTTTAAGACAGCAGCATACATCTGAAAACAAATTAGTGTCACTCCAATTTACAGTGAAGTTATGAAGACTCCTATCGGTACCTACCAGAGAAGCAAGAACCTTCTTCAGGGTCAAGGCAAACCACGTACCTGCTCGTGCACTATTTGCTCTCAAGCACTGCAAATGGAAAACACCAAAGGTGGACCAAGGAAAAAAGCTTAGAGGGAAAAAAAAAAACACACAATGCAAACAACTTCCATCTATAGGTCAGGTAAGAGCAGATTATCTGGAAGAGAACACAATTGCATCCTGCACAGGGACTCTTGAAAAAGAATGTGGAATGGACTCATATCTTGTCAGCGTTCCAAGTCACAGATTTTCACGGCCATGGCTAACTGTGATGGAGGAACGTGCTTGCAGGCATTGCAGTCATCTGTCACAATCACAGTAGAATCAGGGTCCTATATAAAGCTGCTAACTGACACAGCATATAGGTTTCAGTATAACTTCAAATACCGTTAAATAAAGCATACCCCACCATTCTGTTTTGCCTTCTTATCTGACTTCCAAATGCACCTCTCAAAAAGAAAGCTTTGGACACTACACTACACTGTAATATCCAGGGCAGGAGGTGGCAGAAACTCCCAAATGATGAAGAGGGAGCAACATGACCAAACAGGGTGTACATAGATCTCAGGATTTGATTTACTCCAAGTTGCACAAACAGGACACGTGTTTTCAAAGTATTAAAAATCTTCATCCCACCAGCTTAGACAAGACAAAATTATGTCTGTATGTCTTTAGGGCCTAGTCTCATGCTCTTCTGCCACAATTCTCAGTGGCAGTACACCTTCACTATTCAATACCAGTAGGGGAATCCCACCCAAGGATTACAATCAGATGGCATTAAGTGCAACGGTTTGATCTTGCTTGAGATTAAATAACCTTGGACACAGTTATAGAGATCTGACAAAGACAAAATAACTCCTAACCTAGCAGACGTATTTTTCAGTTACTGACAGGCTGCCCAAATCTCAATGAAACGACATACTGACAAAACAGCAAATTTCAACAGCTCTCATCGAGCTAAAATCATCCAGAAATCTCCTAAAGCATAACTTCTGAACTCAAGCCTTGTGCCCCATCAGACAGCCAGAATGAGCATACTGATAAGCACTTATTTGCCTTGCTTTCTGAGAAAGCAAGTCCAGCTGGAGGGAATAACATCAGAGCAGACTCCTCCAAAATACAAGGATCAACAAATTGCCAGCTGAGCACTGGTCTCAACTGCATGATGGTGCTCTGCAGTGAGCGCAGAGCCCTGGCTGTTGTCTGTAACCATGAACATCTCAATCTCTAGCAGCAGACACAGCCTCACACTCATAGCTCCTCACAGCTGAGATGAAAAGCTTTCATCCTTTGTTCCATCTTTCTTGCATTTCTGACCACAGATTCCACCATTCAATCATGATGCACAGTGATTTCTTTTGAAAAGTATTATGGAGAAAGGAATCTACTGATGCACATCTGAATCAAACATGGGGAAAGCAGAGCATTTCAAGCTTAATTTCCATTTCCAAACTGGTTACAAATCATACAACAGCCTCCTTTTCACAGCAGCTAAAAGTTGCCCTACATCAGCCTGAGCTTCACAAGGCTTTTACTAAAGTTATGGCAAAGAAGTTAATTTGGCAGCTATAGCAAGAACTTGCCAGAACTCTGACACTGTACAAGTCTTTGCCTCCTCTCCCAGCCAGGGTTCTGACTGTCTCTGTTCACAAGCTCAGATCTCCCCCTCTCTGCCTGCCCTGGGTGAAGGTCCCATTAAACACGCCTGGAGATCAAAACCCATTTTAGTTTAACAACTTGAAACCGGGGTTTAGATCTCAAGACCTGGCAAACTAACAGAGTGCTACTCAATAAGCAGGAAAGCACGACCTTAGAGCACAGCTATGTGTAGCCAGGGAACAGAAATCCTGAGATCCCGAGCGAAATTAGGGTCTATTTAATATTCCAAGAATGGACGAGACCAGGCACTTCACTAGATCCACTTTTAAAAATGCAAAACCCCAAAGTGGGTTGCATCTGTGAAGTAATGTGAAATCTTAGAAAATGATACCGGGAAGAAAAGTCTGTGCTTAATGAATTACTGATAATAAGTAGTTACCCAGAACAGAATTCTTGTCCCTTTGACATATGTCCCAAGATAAGAAAATTACCACTTTCATCATCATTGGAAGAACAGACTTCATTATGCAGCGTATAGAATGGGGCAGATTACTTTAATGGGAAACATATGCCTGGATGCAAAGTCATCATACAGATACTTTGTTTTGGAAACTCTTGTTATAGTTACCCTGAAAATTAGAATCAAGTCCCAGCCATGGCAAACTGTAACATTTCTCATTTATGCTAGCTTTTTTTTTCCCCGTTTTCTGAGCGTGTTTTCAAAATCTGACATTTAGGTACACATATGTCTTGCTTCGAGCAAACTCCAGATCCTTCCAAAGTCAAATTGTACTTAAAAATATATATAAAAAAATACTTCCATTTACCACAGAGCACTCATGCTCAAATGCAGCGTCTGTTTCTTCAGCAGAGGCCCAGCTCCGGAGCTGAGCTGGCCAGCTGGGTTAAATCAAGTCACAGGAGTCAGATTCCCCCTAGTTCTCAGAGTGCAAGTTAAATGACCCCGCACACACAACATTACGAGTGTGTGTAAATCAAAAGGACCAATTACTCATTGCAACTTGGGAATTTCAAATGCTGTAAGCATCTGATTCCCAGATTTGCCACGAGATAGCATCTTCAGACCACAGCAGGAAGGAAGCTACAAGGCACTGTATGTCCCAGAAGGAAGTTCAAATGGCCAGGGCTTGCCAGGACCCAAATGTTGAGTTGCAGCCTTGGAGATAAATTCGGATGTGCTCCACTACCCTGCGAGTTTCAATGTTGAAGTGCAACACAGTGCTGGCAGCCGAGAGTTTGGTGCTGTCTTCCCTGCTCCACGAGCATGGGCACTAATGGCTTCTTGTTTCAAAGAAGACAAAGTAGGGCCCTTCCACCCACTTCTCTTGTGCTCCCCAGGTGGAGCTGACAGCCTCACGCCTGGCACTTGCTTGTTTGGAACCAGTCATGGTTCTCAGAGCAGCACCGGGGCTGTGTCACCTCCACCAGCCTTCAGTGTGGTTGTACTCAGTTCTTGCAGGACCTCATTCACCTCCTCTGGGTGAGCTTTACAGCCATGGTCTGTACAGAAGACACAGTAAATCAGTTACAGTGGTACTTCTGACAAGAGAACGTTTGGTTTTCAGTCTCACTCAACAAAATAAACTGACCACTAAGTGAATTGGTGACTTTGTACAGGTCACTTCCTTTCAAACCCTCTGACAGTCATAAGCAGTAATTAGTTTGATCTGTGTAGTACCTGCTCTGCAGTAAATCCCAGGAGCTTCCCCAGCCTGCTGCCTTCCTCCTGCCCCACAACAGCCACTGCAGCTTTGTGGGACTGATTTCTTGCAACTCTTCCTTCAGAAAAAGGGAGAGAACAAAGGAGCTCACATCTGCTCAGCAGAGCTCCAAGTACCACGTTTGGTATTCTGGGATTTCCCACTCAAAAAACAAACTAGAAATCCCCCGAAAACAACACAGCACTGTTCTCATGGGCTGTTTCATCACATTATTTCACAGACACAATGTTTGAGTTATTTTGGAGGTTTTGTGCACCTGTGTAGGTGGCCAAAGGATTTATCCTAAAATCACACATGATGTCATACACAGATCCAATCAGCCTGCATCCTGCTTTCTGCTCTGGATGTGGTGCTGCTTTGTACTTACTGGATTCTTTGGCCTTGGACTTCTGGCAAACAAACCAAATCTTTTGCAATTAAGTCAAACATCCATAAAATATTTGTGTTGCTTTCTAAATGGTCAGCATTGTCTTAGCCTGCATAGTTGGCACAGATGCAGAAATTAGACTTTGTTGTGTACTGGTTTTCTAAAATACTGAATTCCAGAACTATTTTGATGGGGAGAGCACTCCCCCTGTTTCAGCAGGTAGGAAGCAATAGCATCAACTTTCTAAACAATGTTCAAAATGGAAATGCGACAGACAACACGTTTCTGCTTCCTATGGCTCTATCTCTAGACTTTGAAGTGGTGATTACTTTCACAAAATCTCATTTTGTAGGCTTGCCAGCAGATCTCCACATAGATTGCAAATTAACTAGCACAGAAAGCTGCTACTAGGCTCCTCATTAGCACACATTTATTTCTAGTACATCTCTCCAGCTTCCTACATTGTTACACGAGCTCCAAACTAAATTCAAGCATCACTATTAAGTTCCCACTTTTAACTTGAGACCGTATAAAATTTTAGTCTAGTTTATTCCAGCAATCTGTTTGTGCCTTCTGTTCCAACTCAAGGACACGTGTTGTGGTTTAACCCAGCAGGTGGCTCAGCACCACACAGTGGTTCACTCACACCCCCCTTCCCAGTGGGACTGGGGAGAAACTGGGGTAAAAAAAAGAAGTAGAACCTGTGGGTTGAGATAGAACTATTTCCTAAGATGGAGGAAAGGAAAAGGGTAATAGTTATGAATAGATAGATATATATAATGTATATAGCAAATGATGCACAAGTAATTGCTCACCACCCCCCAACTGATGGCTAGCTAGTCCCTGAGCCACGGAAAGAGAGCAAGATGAATTCCCATCCATGATGTCACATGCTATGGAACATCCCTTTGGCCAGGCTAAGTCAGCTGCCCTCACTCTGTTCCCTCCCAGCTCCTTGGGCCCTTTACTCAGAACAGCCTTGGCTCTGTACAACACTGCTTAGCAGCAGCTGTAACATTGGTGTGTTACCAAGGTTGTTTCTCTCCTAGAACCAAAACAGCATCATAACAGCACGCTGAGGAAAACAATTCCATCCCAGCTGAAACAAAGACAGTATGTTTGGTTTTTGTGTAGCGTTTGGGTTTCATTTTATCTGAGAGATGGAGAAACAGCTTTAGCTCTCCTCTGATTTTCAGCATCAAATACAGTAAAACCATTCTTCTTCAGGGTTAGCTGCCCCAAAACAACAGATATATATTAGAGGAAGAAGAGGGAAGATAAATAAAGGCAGTGCAAGCACCTTATTCTATGTAGGACAACATGAATCCGTCTCTCCTATGTTCTGAGAAAGGAGCACTCAAGATTTTGGCTCTCTTGCGAGTGTCTGGAAACAAAATCCAAACTGCTGTGTTTGGGTGAAGTGATGAAAACGCAGTTCCCAGTTTATGCAGAGGAATTTAAAGTTTAAAGCTTGAAGTTTAAATCACAGGGCAGGGCTTGGAGGCTGCTCCTGGGCTGAACAAAGGCTTTGCTTTGCAACATCTCCTTTTTGCTGCTTCCCACACTGGTGATAGCAGATGGAGAGCAAGGCAGGCATTAGAATGCTACCTAAGTCAGGACTTCATGCTTTGATGCAGTGTCTCAATTAATCAAAGTTTTGCCATAAAATGCAAGCAGCAATGCTCAAAGCCAAGTCAAGTCACCAAATACGAGCTGATTAATTTCCCTTCAATTTGTATGATAATTAAAATTCCAACTTTTAATTCTGTTAATTGTCTTCCCACAAGGAGGTTGATTGGGCTTTGCTAATACATGCTGTGAAAACGCACTTCCCACAGGTCTGTCTTTGTTTCCTTTAAAATGTAATACTTTTACATAATTATCTCTTAACTTCTATAGATAAATGTAAGCTTGTCTCTGGCCTATTCTGACACAGGTCCCTGTGTAACTTAAGCTGTGCCCATAAATCAAAAGCTGAAAGTCATTAGGTGTTTCATCAGAACATCATGCTGGTGAATGGCTCTCTGTGCCTTCTAATGAGCAATTAAGATGGCAAAAGGCAAAGGGGAAGAAACATCTAAGGTCACAGAAGTACACACACCCCCTCCCCCAAAAGCATAACCTCTCTGAAACGATCTGGAAAAAAGCAAAATGTACAATGCAGCCTGCGTGCCTCTCACCTCCTGCTTTCCACAGTCACCCCAAAAATGCATAAAATAGTAGAGGAGAGCTCAGCAAAGCTGGCACCTGCACACAATCTGCTCATTGGAAAAAAAGTTTAACTTCTAAAGCTGCCATCAGTCTGTACAGCTTATGCTTCTCTGGCTGGCTAGAAATTAAGCTTATGTTTTATTTAATTTATCTGAATGGAAAATTATCGATCACTTCCTTGGTGTACAATAGATGTCTGTAGGCAGGAAACACCTTCCCTGTTGACTACCATGAACATGACTCAATTTGGCCATTGCAGATAAGTAAAACAAATAAATTCATAGTCCATCTGTGATGAATGTTTTGCTTTGGACACATTCAAAAGACAAACCCACAGCAAACTGAAACATTCAAGCAATAAACCATCAACACACTCCAGAAATCTCAGCACGATGCCCTCAGTAACTGCTCTGAAGAAATACTCCTAAGTGGAAAAAAGCATTATTTCTGAATGTCGGAGTAACTTGATTCAAGACAGGCATTTGTACCCTTCCCTGACTATGACATTATAATCATTTTCGTTTTATTGAGCACTGACTCACAACCACATTGCCATTAGAGAAGTTGAATAATAGGAATAGCATTAGAGAAATACACACTGTCCAGCAGCACACTATTTGAGAACTGGGGCAGATGGGACACTGACTAACTGCAGAAAAGGGTTTGTCCAAGAGCACCCTTTTTTTCTCCAAGTATCTTAGAGAACTGAAAGATTTGAATCAATTCTTTATGGAAATCTTTTCTATAAATGAGAACATAGAGCTAGTAAATCTGCCGTCATTTGCAACCTACACTTTTGCCTCGTATCAACTCCCAAAATCTTCTGGCCTTTCTCGCACCCTGAATTTCTTTCCTTACAGCTTTTGCTGTACAAACAGACAGCACATCATACCATGCATACAGCACATACTGAAGGACCAAGCATGAGGACTGGAAAATCTCATGTCTTGAGGACATGAGATCTCATTCCTGAGGAATGACTTCAGTCTCAAAGAGGGGAGATCTAGATTGGGTACAAGGAAAAAGTCTTTCACATTGAGGGTGGTGAGGCACTGCACAGGTTGCCCAGAGATGTGGTGGATGCCCCATCCATGGAGACTTTCAAGGCCAGGCTGATCAGGCCCTGGGCAACCTGATCCAGCTGTGGTGTCCCTGTGCATTGCAGGGCAGTTGGGCCACCTGGCCATTAAAGGTCCTTTCCACCATTCACATCCCAGGGACCTGCACCAGGTCCACGTGGGCTGCCCCAGTAGTGGCCTCAGCACAACCTTATAAATGGCTGCACTCCCACAAGAGTCAGAAAGTATATGCAGTATCTTCTCAAACTGCTGAAAAACCTGAGAGCACACACAGGGAATCTGTATTGCAACCTCTTTAGAATGCAGCAGCTTATGAACAGCCATTAATATTCAGCACGTATCTTGTTTTGTTAAATTAGTATACATAATCTAAAGAATTATTAAAACCTATTTTAAAAGCATGCTTAAAAATAGTTTGAGAGAAACACTCAGGAACTTTTCGAACCCACGTGCCAGAAGGCTGGGCTGCTCCTTCCCCATGCCTGGTTATGGCTTAGCTTTACCTGTTGCTCCCAGCCTGCTGCTGGATCAGAATGAGAAGGGCTGAGTAGGTGCGTACAGAGCAGTCATCACGTCCTGGATGTGCTGTACTTTGGGTGCAGGTATCTCAGCCAAAGAGCCTCTACTAAAGCTGCTGGGTTCCCCGGTCACGGCTGGTGCTTGAACACTGAGGAACTCAAAAGGGAACGCTGCTGGCTCAGCACTGCCCACTTCCACCTGCCCAGTAAAGCCCACCAGTTGCAATTAAGGTTTTGAACAGACCCAGAAGTCAGTGCGGACCAGGGAATAGGCATGGAGCTGGAAAGACAGCAGCAAAGTCCTTCCATCCCCACCAGAGCAGGAGGTGGCACTCAGCCCCTCACACTACAATTCTGTACTGTGTAGGGAAACCAAACACCTTCCAGGCCTCATCTCCTTATCCAAGACTTCCCTCATCCAGAGACATTCCTTCAACAATGCAGAAGTTATTAAGTCCTGTTTTCTGTAGAAAATTGGAGTTTCTATACACTAATTTGTCCTTCATTTCACACACCATGTGGGTCAACAATACAAAGGCAATGCAGAAGCTCAATCGGGCAAGGAGGCTCCTGCATTTATTACCCTTTGACTCAACCCAATATAAGAATATGCTAAGTGTGTTGCACTAATCATATAGCCCAAACCTTAGCAGATAAGACAAGAAAATCAATTGTAATTTCTCCGGCTGTTTTCTCGTATATTCTCAACCTGTTAGCAGCCATCTCTTTTCAGAGAGCAGTCAATGAATATTTAATGTCGGAGTGCGCGGCCAATTTTATCTGCCAGCTAATAAAAAAGCTGCTTGGTCATGGGTGTAAGAGAATTTTAGCCCATGTGGCTGGCTGTAATAAGAAGGATGACAATTTTAAATTGGGAGATTAATGGATAATTTGGAATCACTGTCATTCTGACACAGGCAGTGACCTTTTCAAATTGACAGATAGCTCCATTTCACCCCAAGCAGCTACTACAAGAGATTGTTTCAAACGCTCACACCTAAATGCCAGGCAGAGGGATGTATGGGGCAGCCCGTAAGTAAGCCAGTGGATGAAGGCAGTAATTCAGTGGGCAGTCATGCAGTAGCTCTGCACTCAGCCTCTGGCTACTGCAGCATCGGTAAGGTAAAGGACTGGTGCCAGAAAGAACGTTCAGTGCTCTCTCCTCCAGCAAGGAAATGCTGCAACTGGAGCACAAACACCACGGGCACGTCCTAAACCATGTCATGAAACAGCTGTACCCATCCTGTGATATCAGGCAGCATTTCTCCTATAGTAACAATCAAAAGTATAAATCACTTCTGAGAAATAAAATAAAATCCCTAATTTTCTGCTAGAGACAAGACTTGCCTAAGACTCCCGAAATAACAGAGCTTAACAACAAGTTATTGCTAAACACAGAAAAAGTTCTTTATGCAAGGGTGCGAGAGGGAGCCTGTCGTATCCTCTTTCCGAGCCTCACACAGCTGCTTTTGTAGCGCTGAGGTCTGGTCCTGTGCCAGCACCCACACTGAGAGGTCTCACAACAGCCCCGAGGCAGCAGGGTGTCATCATCTTCTGCAGCTCATTTCAGCTTGTGCACTCGAATCAGGGCAGCAGTGCTACCCTGTGCAGTGCAGGATGAGTTGCAGCCCAACTCATATGCACAGACCATAATACTTAGTGCAGTAACAGGGCCAAATGCAGGGAGCAGCACAATGATTCCATGGGGAAGCCAAGTCGGGCAATTCTGAGGGAGTTCTGCTCACTGCTGCTAAGCACCAAAGTGATGCACCGTGCCCGAAAGTGGTGAATGAGCTTAGTGACCATCAGAAGGTAGGGCAGCCATAAAAGGCCCTGCTGGTCCAGAAATGGCCAAACACCAGCAAACTGCAATCAATCTGAGCAGCGTGCTTGAGAAACAAAACCACTCATTCACCAGCACAACTACGGAATGAAATGCCTGTGCACAAGCAGCATTTTCCCCAAAAATCTTCATATAAAACTAGATCATGCACTTGGAGTATGCACAGCAGCTTCCTATCTACCTATACCATTCCATCTGGCTGTTATCAAACAGGGATCAAGGTTAATATCTCCTAAATTTAGTCGAAGAATAAAAACTGCCTGTGCATTACTTGTCCAAGTGATGCACAGACAGCTCTGCAATTAAACATACCATGTCTACACTGCTGCATTTAACAAGGTCATAACTATCCATGATTTGCAAGCAGACTGGAAAACGTTGGTTGGTTACCAAATTCTAGAAGTCTTGCAGTTTTTCAGAATTATCTGAGCGTTTTCAAAATTTCAGTATGAAATTTTGGCAGGAAATTCTTCACAGACATAAAGGAGAGCATGGGGTAAATCCATTGCACCACGGTGATAAATGACTTACAAGTTCAGTACGCTCCAACTCCTGTAGAGAAGTGAGGGATGAGTTGGTGCACTAATTATTAATATAAGAAATGGGAATGCTGATTCTTTTGATACAGTGACAAACTGATGAGTTCAGCAGAGCACTGATGAATAGTAAGAATGTTGCCCTGGAACTGCACTGTCCCGAACCATAATGTAGAACAAATCACATAGAAGCACCATGGAAAACACTCAGAGCCAATGCAGTTGACGTTGCTATTGTCAAAATTAATCCAAAATCAGCATTCTTAGTTTTGTTGACACATCACCTCTGCACAAGTGAGGACACAAGGAACACAAGGCATCTCCATCAGGTGCAAAATGAGCCAGTGTTCGCCACTTAGATATCTGTAGCAACATGTTTTTGAGTTAATGTAACATAGGTGACTCTGAAATTTGAAATAGTTGAAAGGAATTGTTTTTTTAATTATTATTTTTACCACGCAACTAAAGAAGAGAATTATTTCAATGTTTATGCTGGAAAAAATAACAGATGTATTCAGGACACTGCAGTGTTGTACCAAGAGAGGCACTTATTCAAAGTCATGCAACCAGAAAATAGGCCAGCACAGCCAAGCAGCTAATTAGCAATAGGATAGCTTTAAGATAATTGGTTGTTAGTTGGTTAAAAATGAAAATTTTAATTTCATTTTATTGAGACTGGAAACTCTGTCTTGCTGTTTCTGCAGCTTAAGGCTTTCTGAAATCTGAACTGAACACCTGAAATAATCCAGAACAGCACACACACCAAAATCTTGCACAAGAGCTCTATGGAATGGGATAACTTATGGCTGTATGATGGTTTCATGCAGAAGTCACAAAACTAAATCCTACTCACAGTGTTTAATAAAGCCCCAAGTTTTCATATTTTTTAGCATTGCTATTAAATAGCGATTTGGTCTCGGGTGCTTGAAGATGATCATATAGCATACTGAACATCTGTTCCACACGATTTCTTCCCTCCTGTTTTGCTGGAAGCTCACAGATCACTTGAGTTTAGGGCTGGATAAACTCACTTCTTTTAAACTTAGATAATTTCTTCCACATTTTTTTCCATCATGCTTCACAATCAAGAGCAATTACACGGTTTGTACAACCACTGCCTAGAATTTTACACCGGGCCTCCAAAATTAAAGGAAGCTTGAGTGTTTTGGCTTTGGTCTGATCCTGTCTGTGAAATGGAGAAAATGGAGAAATAATCAAATCAGACGCTGCCAAGTTTAACAACACAAAATGAAGCATTCGTATGAAAACTGTTATGAAAACGCCGTTATTGAACTCATGTAGCAACTGGTGAATTCTATGTGATGTCTCCTCAGGTGAACACAAGTGAGGCAGTAGAAAAGTTGGAAGGCGAATGTCCATCACTTACTTTGACCCGCTCCTGCAGGTACAATGCATCTGTGTTGGCAACCTGAGAAGTGACATATTCAAACTTGACTGGCGTTGCAATTTTATTTTCGAGCCAACTTAGTGCTAACAACTCTTCTCCAGCAATCCAAAGCCCAAAGAAGTGTTCTTTTTCCTTCTGCTAACTGATGTAAAGAAAATGGTACGTAATGCATCTCACACTGCTGAGCAAACAGAAAGTTTCATACCCTGGGCACAACACTTTCGTAGGTCCATACAATTCCTCAGATAGGAGAAAGTGGTTTTAATGACAGATTATAACAATGGAGTCTGAAAATTAATTCCATTGAAAAAGCACCTAGGAGATTTTTTTTAATGTGTATTAAAGTGTGGAGGTTTTCTAAAAATATTGTAAGCAAAAGGAGAAATTCATTTTCAACTGTGTGGCAGTCTTTGAACGCCATAATATTTGTTACAGATCCAGCTTTCCATAGCACATTACTAACATCTCAGCCATGAATTTGGATCATTATCAGTTATTCCAAGGATGCCAACTCAGGATCTACTAATGTTAATTAAAGTTCAGTTGTAGCATAGCAAAACAATTTACTTTGAGGGTAATGGAGCAACTTTCTAAATCTAGGAGCACATTAAAAGGGTTTCTCCTAAGGGATTAAAATACTGATACTATTTCATTCACACGAAAGAATGAAAAGGAACACAAATATTAAAAATGGCTTAAAAGATTATTTTTTTTTTAATCCCTTGACATTTAATTGGTATTTTTATTACCACACAGAATTTAACTCACTGTCTGGACACTTTTGACAGCATATTCAATTACATGTTGATAAAGGACAACATTTCTAAATTAGAAATGGGAAATAAAGGAAGATTTTTCAGCATTTGTGCATGGTATCTACAGATAACACTCCCAAAGTAGCTCTTTTTTTTCTATGTGGCAAAATTACTATCTATTTAAGGATTAAATATAAAACTCAATTTAATGACACATCAGGAAAGCTTAACTGTTTAAGACGCTATAATATTTGGCCTGAACTTTAGCCCATTGGATGAAGCGAGCAAGGACAAACTTCTGGAAAGCAAATGAAAAATCACACTTGCATTCTAAAGGTGAATTAGGCAGTAATAAGCCTCTATAAAACCTTCACAAGGTTTCACTGGCCAATTTCCAGAGAAAAGCAATGGCAATATTCCAGGTAGAGTGGCATGGTAAAACAGAGGAGGGCAAGATTTTACCCTGCTTACCCTTCACCCTTAATGGTAAGTATCAGCAAGGATAAGGCATCTCTTTCCTGCTGCAAATCTTGCAGGATTCATGCCCATGAGTTGCTCCCTGACAGCATCTTCCTTCTCCTGAAGCAGCTTTCCAGCAGCTCCCAGACCAAGGCAGGCCCACAGCCATGCTCTGGGGCACCCTGTATTGGGGACAGCCCCATGCAGCCCCTCTGCAATCACTGCAGCCTCTCCTTCCCTCATCAGCACAGGCTTCGCTAACAACTGCTTGGTAATTAAAGCCATTCGTACGTAATAAGAAATGCAATAAGCAATTAACAGTCTTCCTATTATACTTATCATTTAATTAGCATTTTATGAGGACTGTTTGTAGAGAATAAGAAACATCTTTCCAGCCCTCTCAAAACAAACTATGGGAATTCAGAACCAGAAGTGAATTCCCAAGCATTTCCAATTGCAGTCCACGGCTGTAGTGCTCCTGCCCTGGCTGGGCAGCACTGTGATCTACTGGCTTGAGCAAGCAGAGCCAGACGCACGCTGGATCCTAATTTCAGATGGCACTGTGTAGGATTTGGCACATCACTTGACCTCTTCACAATTCAGCTTGAAAGATCCCTGAAAAGCCAACACCCCGGTGTAAAGCAGATGCTTCGTGACAACAGGTTCTCAGGCTCAGTTTGTAGGCTGTTGAAGCAATGATTGCACTGATAGGAAAACTGGCTCTTGAAGATATAGTGCCAAGGTACAAGACTTCATATCCCGCCACAGTAATTTTCAACAATCACCCTACACAGACAGATTTATTACTCTCAATTACATGAATGACTCCACCATTTTGGTACAGTACACATTACATGGATAAAATAATCTAATTCCAAAATTTGTGATCAAAACTATGTCCATGCCATCATACGATAGGATTTGTATTGAAGTCAGCAGGCCATACTCTCAAAAATCAGTTATTTTGGCCATACTGTATTTTTCTCATGACATACATTTCTGTAATCCCAGGAGAGTTCTCTCTATTTAAAATACTCATCCATAAAGATTCTCCTAAACCCATCCCAGAGGCACACATCTTCTCTACCGTTAGACAGGATAGGTCCAGCAAAGAGAAAAAAAAGCTGTTAAGTACTATAGTAAAGGAAATAAATTGGGAACACTGTAAGTCCCGAACATAAAAGCTTTTATGCTATACGGAAAACGAATTGACAGAGAAATAACAGCTTACTAGGAATCCAAGATAAAGTTAGTAAAGGTCAAACTAAATTGGGTCCAATTGCTGGCTAATGTTGTGCCTATGTGTGGGAATTCCTTCCTTAATGTTTCTTGCTAAAGGGCTTCCCAGTTCTCATACAGACAAAGATGCGCATTGGTGACCTGCACTGGAATAGAGATTGCAGCAATCCCTCTCCCTAAACAGACTGGAGAAGGGGTAGGTATATGTTCCATTTAGCTAGATTGTGCACCTATCTATTCCATAATAGTAACCAAGTACCAGAATCTTGGATATACAGATTTTAAAAAACAAATCTCATAAGACAAGACAAAGAGTCATCAAGTCAAAGATATCAAATTGAGCCCATAAGAGCTCAGCATAGCCTCATGGTTTGGCCTTCCCGTGGAAGCACAGGGGAAGAAACTTTCCAAACACGTTACAGAGCAGCAGAGCCACACCAAAAGCCTGGCCTCTCTCTCACCAGCCTGACACTGGACAAGAGATCTGCATTCAGAGCCCAGAGACTTTCAATGACCCATAGGGAGAAACCAGCAAGCCCTGCAGTTTGCAGGGAAACAGGCACCAAATTTATTAATCAGAGGTTATTTAGAACAAGAGGTAATGGCCTTAAGCTGTGCTAGAGGGGGTTCAAGCTGGACGTGAGGAAAACTTTCTTTCTCAGAAAGAGTGGTGATGCATTGGCACAGATAGCCCAGGGGTGGTGCGTCACTGTCCCTGGAGGTGTCCTGAACTGAGGAAATGTGGCACTGGGGGACGTGGGCAGCGGCATGGTGGGGATGGGTTGAGTTGGACTGGATGATCTTGGAGGTCTTTTCCAACCTTAGTGATTCAATGATACCATTACTCGGTGAACCAGGTAGCTTTTCACAGCACAGATTATTCAGCTTTAACACAGCCATTGCAATATTACCTGTAGAATTGAGATGGTCATGCTTAATCAAAAATATACATAAGCTTTAAGAATACACTCACCTTGTAATCTAATTCAAGTAGATTCAGGAATATCCAATACAATTTTAAAAAAAGATATTACATCAGATTCCAGATATTACAACCAGATTCCTCCTTAGCTCTAATTATCAGCTGAAGAGGAAGAAGAATTGAGGCAAGACTTTTTGTAAGTATATCGTCTAGAGAATTGTCCCCTCTGACTTATGAGATGTCTGCACTTATTCCACTCTTCATGTGACCAGAAGTCCAAAAATAGTCTCAAATATACCCCATGGATCTGAGACTTTTGCCCCAGGAGCCTCATGCCATGCTAACAAAATCACTGGGAAATTTGCTACTAACTTCAAACAAACATAAGATGAAGCCCCAGATTATCTCGTAAGATACTTACACTTTCATACTTATACAGTAACTTGCTGAAGATCTGAAATCGCTTTACAACCTTTAATAAATTAAGTCCTACATTACTCCAGTGAACTTGGACATTTCCCATCTGAGTAATAGGGAAGGAAAAAGATTTTAAAAATATATTTCAATATCAGTCTTCTGAATTCAGCACGTGACTGTGCATTGACTGAGCTTTGCAAGAACTTATGCTTCATTCTACAAGACCATTGGCACATGCAAAATGAATGCATCAGCGGAGGTTCAAGTTGAGCATCAGGAAACATTTCCTCTCAGAAGGAGTGGTGAGGCAATGGAACAGGCTGCCCTGGGAGGTGGTAGAGTCTCCATCCCTGAAGCTGTTCAAGAAATGTGTAGATGTTGAATTAAGGGACATGGTTTAGTGGGCAATATAGGTGGCAGTGGGACAGTCAGACTGGATGATCCTGGAGGTTTTTCTCAACCTTAAGGATTCTATGACTGCAAGCAAGTGGCTTCTAAAATGTCAGGCACAAAGTTTCCAGAACTGTGGTCACTAAAACCATGCATGCCAATGAACAAAATCGTTAGCCTCGTTTGGGAATTCAACTGCTTATGGCTTTACCAAAGCATACAAAAAGCAGTGGGGCAGATGTCAGACATGGCAGTTAATATGCACTCAGAGTATCTTTCTCCTACAATAGAATTTCTGTTACTTTACATTTGTATTGCAGATAGCAAACTCAGGATAGCCCATTTCACTTCTTTTCCTCTCCCCTAAGGCAGCCTCACCATCCTTTAACCAACATTTGTGGCGTTGCAATGTTTTAGGATCATTCTGCACATTTTTGTGCCAATAATATTCACAATTCTCATGAAATAACTTCTGACACACTCCTTTATAAACCCAAAATAAAACATGGTCTTAAATCCTAGTTACTACCCAACTGTACTGCCTTACATCATGCCTGTCATTAACTATTACCCCCAGTGATCTGATGGAGGATAGAGAGGACCCTGGAAAATTACAGACTGAAGATAAGGAGCAGGGTGAGTTATATGGTGATCAATTCCTTAGAGGAAGATAAAAGCTTTTCACCTAATCTCTGTAGGATTTGCTTCCTTAATCAGTCGGACTAGACTGTACAAGAAGGCAGAAATCACAGCTAAAACACAAGAAAGAGACCCACCACAAGACTAGGGAATTGTCAAGGAGAGATTTACGACCAAGGCTCCGAACTCTGAAGACAGATGTTAGAAACCACGACCAGTGCTACATCCCAAAATTAAAATGTGCAGGTATTTAGCCATGCACTGCTCATTTCTGATTTCCTGATTCATAGCTTAGCATACAGCTTGCTTCTTTTTAGAGGAAAAATAAGAGTTATGCCATGTTAGCAATGCCTAGAGTGCCAACATTCAATCTGGTATTTAAATTTTTGTCCAACACTTAGCTGTGTTTAGTAAGCATGGGTAAAATCCCTTTCAAACACCTTCAGGAGCACGGCTGTATCTGTTAGGTACAGACCGTGGGCTGGTGTAGATCTCCTGCTTCAATAAGATCAAACCTAAAATGCTGCCCTCAGGACACAGCCTTGTGGATTGCACCCAGCTGCTGCTGGTGTGGTGAGATAAGAGCGCTACAGAAAAGGAACTGGTGACCATCACCTGAGTTATCAACACTGAGTTTATACCCAAAATGCTGCCTCCATGGAACAGCAGATTCATTTGTTTTTTTCTAGTAAGCAGCATAAGGTTTAGCAGATGTTAAGTGGGTGGCCAGGTCACAGTGTGAAGCAAGGGTTTCAAGAAGCAAACAAGATGATGCTGCTGAAAAATAATTATCACCTGAAATCTGCAAAAGCTCATCAAAAATTTTGTTTCATGCAAGACTAACAGCAAGCCCTACCTTTTGCTTTACTTTTGGAATTTGCACCTAACAAGATAACAAACATCCTGCCTTGGAAATGTGACACAGACTTTCCTTTCACTCCTCTCTGTTGGCTTTGAAAACCCACCCACCCTGGCAGCCCTTCATTGCCATCTCTCAGCTAAAACAAGACCAGAACAGGAATTCTAACCTCAAATAACCAGAGATCTTTCACCATCCCAACATTCAGAAGGCACAGGCAACAACATGGGCACCAATAATCTGTTTGTAGGGTGAGCAACACAAGGCGCACGCTCCCAGACAAGGAACTGCTATTTACTGCAGCAGCAATCTGCAGCTTGTCCAAAAGAAACATTTAAGAAAATCTTAAAGCTGGGTTCTCAGGGGGAAATAAATTCTTCCACCTCAGGAAGAATTATGCTAATCATCACATGAATTATGATTTCAAATAACAAATGAAACATGAATGGCATTAGTAGGAAATGTAGATTGCACATATTTGAGGTCTTCCATTTGCTATATGTTGAAAACAACCAAAAAAAGAGCAGTATTTTAGGTTCTGTACAGAAGAGCACATACTCTAGCGGCCAGATTTTGAAAAACCATTGCCTAATCATCCAAAGGAAACACTACCAGATTTGGATAAATGGAAAAAGCTCCATGTTGCAACTGATCGTTAAATTAAGCCGTGGGAATCAAAATAACATCTGAATACATTTAAATATAGTTAAAGTGCAGAGAGTTGATTTATTTCAGCTCAAGAAATCAACAGGTCCACCGCAACTATGAGACACAACATTCTGCCAGAAATAAATGTGCATAATTGAGCAGCTCTGCGTACTGATGACGTGCCTTCCTGTGCCATCTTGTGTAACTTCAGGAACAAAGCTCTGAACACGTCCATTTCACTGGAAATACTGAACAAGAGAAGCCTGTTTCAAAAAAATGAGGAGTGAAACAGCTCAATATGCCCCAGCACAAGAAAAATAGGGGCAGTTACGACTCAGCAGAAATAGCAACCGACCATGCATTAACTCAAGAGATTCCAGTTGTTTTGCTGAAGGATGGAGGTGAGGAATGTTGCATTATGAGAAAATATGCCTTCCTTCTGCAGGCAGGAACACCACCACAGCTCAGAGAGGAAGCATTTGGTATCCTTGTGCTCACCAGTGCTTCTCGGACTGCTGTTTTTTGGAGGCAATATGTAGCAATAAGAAGCCTCAGTCTAACTAAAATTCATGTGAATGTGATTTAGTTGAACACAATTCTGCTGATGGTACTCGCAAGCAAAGGGAAGCTTCTATTCTTCGTAACAAGCATTTTGTTCAAAAGATCCCTATCAGGCTCTGCACTATTTCAGTTTATCTGTCAGGGAAAACTGAAGCCCTGTGTCTGGGGAGACATCTCCCTAGGTAAGCCCCTAGGAATGAATACTTACAGAAAGTCTTAGAGTACAGGGCTGCTCCTCAGCACTATAATTGATTTCCCGTACTTTTCTGCACCTATGAAAAGCTATAAAATGGCAGCAAATGTGGCAGTGCCGAGTGCACTCCCAGCACTCACAACAGATGATGCTCCCTGTGAGATTCAACACAGTAGGTTGGACACTGCCCCCAGTTCTCCCCCAGAGACTCATCAGCAAAGCTCACAGAGCATTGCCAGCTGCGTTCTTCAACCTCCGCACATCCAGCACTGCACAACCATACAGACACCGTCTATTCTGGATGTAAAATTACCTTCACATCATAACATTGTCTCTTACAGGTAGACAAAGGCAAACTATGACATGTTCCCATCACCTGCCTGTCAGTCAATAGCAAGCAGCCAATATACTGCACGTTCTCATTAGGCTGTAGAAATGTGTCAGTGGTAAATGGATCTTCAGTAGCAAATCTGGGTGTGAATTTCAAGCCTGCTAAATAACATGGATTTGTGGGATATATCCCTCCAATAGCTCTTGCACTGATTTTTTCCAGCATAGCAAATACACAGGCTGCTCCAAAAGTAATGCCTCCTACTTATGACAGTGGCCCACAACATTGGGATGGCAGCAGAAGTTGAGCCTTCCCACCAATATCCCATTACATTTTGGTGCCATGAGACAGATGGCAGCAGAGGGGCAATCTGACAGAATGGTGCCTGACATGGAAATGTGTACGGAGCAAAGGTGTATCGTTGAAATCCTCCATGAGGAAAAACTGCTCCCAGTGACATTCATCAACACCTGCTGAACATCGATGGAGACCAAACAGAGGATGGGAACACAGTGAGGGGTGGGTGGTGCATTTTCAGCAGTGGTGACAGCAGTCACCTCCACTCCTACAGATGTTTAGGAGCACGGCATGCATTATTTTCAGAGCAACCCATGTACTTTTAGTCTTGCTGTAGAGCTTTATTGGATTATTTTTTCCATTGTCTTGTCAATATCATCATAGGATTCAGCAGAAGAGTAAACATAGCCTATCAAACTTAGTTCCCAATTGGAGATTAGATGTCCTTAGAACCTTTTGTTTTCACAACGGGAAATACACCAACTTTCAGTTGTGCCCAATGAAATGCTGCATAAACACACAGAAGACTGATGGAGATCCAGTGCTAATAAAGTCCAAAAAAGCAAATAAATGATCTCTATCTTTGAATGGGAAAAAAAAAAATCAGTGGGACTGATCATCAGACTCGGTTGATCTCAGATATCCCATATTCCTGTTATTCTCTTACCAAGTAAATATACTTTAGCTAATTTAACTGCACATGAGAGTTATAAGTTCACATCCCTTTTTTTTGAACAAGACATAATTGAATATTAGACTCAGAAGAATGCTTTTGTCTCCTCTCACTTCCTATTTTGCAAGTATCATACCTGCCAAAACTAACTTTACTCTAATTTTTATTGCCTTGAGACATCTTAAGGTTTCTCATTACTTCAAATAAATGGTACAAGAATCAGCTGAACTTAAAACTCGTACAAAATATTAATACTGCAGAACTAACAAACGGTTGAACAGAGGAACTGACTCTGATTAAGAGCAATAAAAACTAATGTGATATAATTTAAGACTTTGCGCTGCTATTTGTACAATACAGTAACAAAGTTTTCACATCCTCCTGAGCTGAGTTACCTTCAGGGTATGTGATTTCACATTTTTCCACACCCAGCTGGCAAGAAGCTTTCCCTCATTTGCAAACTGAAAGCTGGGACCGATGCACGTCAGCTAGCTTTCTGCCATATGGTTGAGCTTCACGAGTCCTGTCTTCTGTTCACTGAGTCAGAGTGTGGAGTTTGCTATCTTTAGCACTTCTGCCTGATGAGAAGCTTGATTTCTGGTGAGTTGCAGCAGAAGGATCACCAAAGCTCCAGGTCTGTCAGACAGGAGCTCTGCAGCACGCGTATCTCTGATGGGTCTTAAATTTGTGCAGCTCAAACACAGCGCAGGCTGCAAGTGTGCATGCTGCTCTGACCCAGGGCTTCACACGTGCACTTGGAACGTGCTCTTGTCCTCTTCTTGGCAACAATAAATCAACTAATGAAAAAAGACAGTGCCTTATAAAGTTATCTGATACTTTTGCAGAACTACCCGAGAGCCAGCAAATTTTGACCCAGCAATCTGACTTTTCCAGGCATGTCACATTCTAAAATAAGATATCCAGCACCTCTATCAAAATATGTATCACTTGCTGGCAGTAGCACACAGCACCTCAGCCATCTCTGAGTACTCTGAAGAACCAAGGGCCATCCAAATGATAACACAAGCTCTCGGGTGGCCAGTGGCAGGGTGACAAGGAGCAGATTTAAATCAGGTTGCCAACAGGAAAGCAGATTGCTTTGTACATCTTAAAACAGAATCAAATGCTGCATTTGCTCCCTGTTTGCATAGGAACGCGTACAAATACAAAACAAATGAATTGCCAGGTAGAAAAGGAAATGGTTCAGAGAGCAGAGAGATCAATTGCTCACTCTCCCTCCCCATGCAGGAGATGAGGGCCGTCAAACAAAGCTTCGCAGTCCAAGAGCTGAGGAAACCAAGCGATGGAGATTCAGCTTAAAATACCAAAACAAGGTGAATATTCAAGCATGCAGTTGATCCGTGGAACTCCTTGCAAATAGACATTGTGGATGCAAAAATTTTGCATGGTTTCAACAGAGAAACAGAACTCTGGGTTGGATGGATCATTGGTCAGAACCAGTAGGGAAATCTAACAAAACCAGTCCAAATCACCTCAAACTGTGTTCACTTTCAGGCTTTCATCCAGTTGTTCCAGTGGAAAAGTTGCTTAGGCTCAGACCACCAGGACAAGGAATCTGAAAAAAACACTCCGTTCTACCAAAGATTCTTGTTTGTGGGGATGATTTTCTTTGAGCACTGCAGAATCTTTCCTCAAAGAGTTTATATTATCCTCTTATTTGATAGAACAAAATATTCACAACCTGAAATTGTCTACTGTAACTCATGATCCAGTGATGTTATGTGCTTTTACAACATCTGACAGTTCCCATAGCATTGAATTTCTCAGCTTCCCCATCACATTTCATTAGCTAGATCTGCAATACAGGAACATAGCCCAGAACATCGTCCTTTCCATGCCTCTAAGAGGTGTGGGTTTTTCCTATTTTGCAGCACTATTCTTTCAAACAAGTGAAAACCACAAAGAACTGCCAAGTTGCCCTCTCACATTAAAAATCCATTGCCAGTAGATCCAGCTCTTTTAACACTACTGGTTTCAGTTTCCCTCCTCCTTCCTGCTGTTGAAAATACATTTCGGATTATTTTTCCTGCAAAGATGTTAACTGTACAAGAACAGACTTAAGTACTGGACACGTTTCTAAATTCTTTGGTAGGAGAAAAGCCTGTTTGGAATGAGAACAAGAGATTGCTTGCACTTCTCTTCAGCTTACGATTTGCATCTTCAGGCTCATTTTACAGCTCACTTCACCACGATGTACTGCAATTGCAAAAAACATCCATGCAATTGTCACAGTCTGTAAGCTAAAATTCCAGCTGCATACTCTAAAACCTGGATGTCAGGACATATTTAGAAGAATAGCTACTATTGGGATTGATGGAGTTGCACACTTAAATACTGCAATGAAACTGGGGTCAAATTTTATACATGAATTAAGGCAATGCAAAAGCCAGAACCACTCAAGAGGAAAGTTTTCCACGGTCTTGGCTCCACTGCCACAGCTCTGTGACCCTTGGAAGCTGTCAATGCTTGAGAATGTCAGGATAAAACTCAGTACAAAGCAACGTGCACGAAATTCAGTGACCTGTGACACCAAGGGGACCAGACTAGACAATCTGATTATGTCTTCTGTGAACCTCCTAAGAGAGATGGATTAGATACTCTAATGAAAAAGATGTGGCAGGGCCCCCCACTGCTCCTTGAACACAGATCCTACCATTACTGCTTCCCAGCTGCAAACTAAAGCTAACCTCTCATTCAGTCGATACCAGAAGTCTCCAATATCATTCTACCTTGAATAGTAAGGGCCAGAAAGATGCTCAGAATTCTTGTTCTTTGCTGAAATAAAGAAGTAAAGCTGAGAAATTGCATTACTTGGAACTTAGGCACGCATCAGCAAAGGTGGAACACTGTGCTTGGCAGAGTGCCCCTGAATTAGAGGCAACCTGTAAAAGCAGCGTTTCACACAGTGCAGGCTATTCAGGTCTGTGCCCCAGTTCTGCACAGCCAGGAACAAATTATGTTTTGTTTCCTAGCTACCCTCAGCCTGCCCATCAGCAAGTCTTATCCACCAAAGGGAAGTTTCTATATGCAGCCCTACTTTTCACTGAAAATAATATAAAAGAGTCTCCAAGCAAAGTGAAATGGCAGAATGACATTTGCTAAATTTGGCAAATGCACAAAAACTTGATGGCACAGATAGGATTTAAAATACATCCAAAGCAGAGAGCGAGGCCAGTGCAGTAATGAGTTCAGAGGACAAAGTATGAAAGATGTGCCGAACAGAAGTTGCCAAATCTGACAACCATCTAGTTTTAAAACAGTCTGAAGAGTTGGCTATACTTTTTTTTTTTTAAGGATCCTTTAAAATCTAAAGCTCAATAAGACAAATAATCTGCATTTCCATGAGACAGAATAATTGCCTTGTTCCACTCATGAAATAACCCCCAAAGATTTAAGCCATGGAGTCAGACTACTTAACATCAGCTACAAATACACACCGACTACTGATGGAGGTCTTTCTCAGGGCCTCAGAATAGGCCAGCACAACCTCAGGCAGAGAAGAGAAAGTGTTGCAACAAAACAAAGCTTAGCATTCTTCACAAGGACAGTCATAATAAAAGGTGGCTACACAAGTGATTCTCGTACTCCAGCCTGCCTTCAGCAGGTTATTTTTAACTGTAAGCACCTGATGTGCATACAGTTAAGAACCATCCAGTAGGATGCTCCCATAAGCCACCTGCATTGATTTGGAGTGGAGCAGTTCAGAGCTCTGTTGCTCTCGTCAGGCAACATTCTGACTTAAGTCAGTCAAGAATAGCCTTACTGACAATATTTCTGATTACAAGGACAATCAGATATCATTTCTGCCTTCCTACAAAGATTATTATGCAACTGGCTTTTCTCATCTGGGCAATTCTATAGCTGGATATCAACAGAGCACAAAAGCATATACTCATATAATGTGGAAAGATACCATTGATCAGAGGAGTAACACTATGCTTTCCTCTTTGTGAGGAAAATGAAAATACATGAGCAATCTTTTGGTTTAGGCAGTAAAAGAGGAAAGCAAAGACTGTCCTGTGCAAGAAAACTGGCTGTACCCATGCTGATGCGCTTTGCCAAGTGTTGTCAGGCACCAGCCACATTTTACTGAGTTGTGGCTTCAAGCCAGCTGTTTTCATCACAAAGCCAGATAAGCAGCAGAATTTGAGTGCAGACATGCTCTGAAGTTCTTCCTTCAACAGCTGGCCCCCACTGCTATGCCTACCTCCCAGTCCCAGGGCGATGAGGAATCCAACCTGACCACCGAACACAGAAACTCACAAATCTGCTCTGACTTGCAGCTACTTGAAGTCTCCTCACCTTGAGACTGCTGTGCTGAAGGATGCTCCAACCCATTCTTAACAGCCACACAACCCACTGCTAAGAGCAGCTGGAGTTTGTTCTGGCTCATTCATGGCATAGGCCATGCAGACAAGAAGTTGGTGACCAGGCCCAATGGTCCACATCCAAGTTGGAGCCTTTAACCTTTCAGCTCTTCTCCTGTATTACTGCATAGAAAAAAAGAAAAAAAAAAAAAGCAAACGGAGAAAAGCAAACAGAGGAGGCACCAATTACAGAAGTCTATTTTTGATGTTCTAAATGTGTTTAGTGACATCATCCATCTCAGCCAGATGTTAAAGATTTAAATTGAACAAATTAGAATCCTGCTTTTTGCCCTAGGCATGTTTTGCTTTGTAGCACATCTCATTAGCGTGGTTTCCATTAATGGCTCATTTAATTTTTGGACTGAAAATTGGAAATGAAGCAAAAGCTAGATTAAGCAAACCTTTGCATATAGCCACTTGCTGGCACCTCAGAACATAGGGTACTTGAGAAGGAGAGGGAAATAGGGCTGTTTTATTGAACTCACCACAAGATTTTTTGATGCTAAAATGTTTAGGTTTTAAATACTGCAAAGGGGATATTTATTTTCTTAAGAAATACTTCCCTAAGAATTTAGAGGTCTGTTGATCTATCTACCCTTGGTAGCCAATTTTAATTGGCAATATCCCTTTAAAAACAGTGGGCCCCAGCCCCAAAGGGCTGCTTTGAATGAGAAAACAAATTTGTTTTTTAGAAGTTCTGGTGCCTGGAACTTGACATCCTCAAAGCAGAAGGAGCTCTCCCCAAGAGAATAAGCTTCCAAAGAATTGGAAAGAAAAACCAACAGGGTGTGGGGCAAGAAAGCATAAGAACCATACAGGAAGCTTTCAAGATCTGTCTATTTGAAAGAATCAATTCTCAGCGCTATAAAGCAAATGTTTCTTATATAAAATACACATTTTTCACAGTGAAGGTAATCAGCCTTAAATTGAAGATACAGAAAATAGTACTGGAGCTAAGCAATAAATCAGACAACTCTCCTACCCCCTGGCCTAATACACCAGACAGACACTATTAAATTCTTCACTGTTTTACATTAATGACACACGATCCTGTATCTCAAAGATGCTCCATGGGACTTAACTGGTCCAAATGCTTAATGCTGACAAATTTTTCTCCATATGGTGCCAGAAGTTTGAACTCTTCCCGATGGAAAGTCAGTGGTACAAAGTTCTGAGGTACCTCACTGGACAGAGGACAATGCTCTTTTGGATGTGCACTGAAACACTTCAAACCTGCGTTATGTTACCCAAATCATGAAGCTGCTTCTTGTCAGTGATCACAGTTATCACCTCCCTTTCCCTACCTCACATACGCCTCATCTCTCTTGTTGAAAAGCAATTACTCTCTTTTTGCTGAAGAGATATTCCTGCAATAGAAATCTCACTTGTACAATCATAGCACCGCCAAGTTTGGAAAAGACCTCTGAGATCATCCAGTCCAACCATCCATCCACCAGTAGTATTTCCCTATTAAACCATGCCCCTCAGTACCACATCCAATTGTTTCTTGAGCACCTCCAGGGACAGTCACTGCACCCCCTCCCCGGGCAGCCCATTCCAGAGCCTGATCACTGTTTTGGAAAAAAGAATTTTTTCCTAATATCCAAGCTGAATCTCCCACCACTAGTCACACTGAAGAAGAGGCTGAAACCCACCTTACTACAACCACCTTTTACACAGTTGTAGAGAGTGATAAGGTTCCCCTGAGCCTCCTCTTCCCCAGACTGAACAATCCCGTTTCTCTCAGGTGCTCCTCTATCAGACTTGTGCTCCAGACCCATCACAGCTTCATTGCCTCCCTCTGAACACACAACAGGGCCTCAAAGTCTTTCTCATAGCGAGGGGCCCAAAACTGAACATAGGGCTCAAGGTGCAGCCTCACTAGGGATGATCACTGACTTCCAAACAGGACTTGGACATGCCAGTTTTTAAGTCATGTAAGAAGAGCAGAAAAGATACAGTCAGAAGCATTTAACTGCTGACTGCCTTTAACACAGAGGTACTGCAGATACAAAAAGGGAATATTTATTTAGAAAGGCTTCTCCCACAGTGAAGTATTGAACAACCGTCCTCCCTTGTCGCATGCCTGGAGGCACCTTGGATTACTTTCTAGCAGCCTGAAAGGATGCTATCAAGTTTCACAGCTAGGAGTTATTTCAGAGTTGCCAAAGGATCCTCTCTCTGAGCAAATAAACCGTGCCTCAGCGCTGAGCTGCATGAGATGCTGAGCTTCACCACAGGGAGCAGAGGCCCGGGCCTGCTTCATTCTCATCCTCACATCCAGCACGCAGCAACCGAGCTGCCACAGAAATTCATTCCTGACATTTTTAAGGCATAACTCTTTCAAGCAAGATTTAGGTAGCAGGGGAAACCCTGCAAGATTATCACTGAGCTCCGCGTTAAGCTGCAGAGGGCATTTCTGTGTGCAGTCTGAGAGTGTCAAGAGGCAGGCTGTGCTGGAAGAACTAAAATAAATGCATCTCACTCTGTCCAGATTTTCTCTCCTATGCTCAAAGGAAAACAAGAGAAGCAGAGCTTGCAAAGATTTCTCCTTATTACTCCTTTTTTTTTTTCCCCTTTCTTTATAGAAATCCATAACTTGAGACATAAATTATTCATATGTTTGGACTGAACACAGACAGCTGGAGGAAAAATACAGTTCAGTAGTTTAAGATTTCTTTATTTTCCAAATAAAACACTTTGGACTTTTTCCCAAACTTTATACCTTAAGGAAAAAAGGAGGAAATGGTTTCATTAAAGCCAACTTCTTTAGTTCTTTAGAATCAGAACATTTTGAATTAACTAGAAATGACTACCACCAGTTTCAGTGCTACTTACAAGTCAAGTCATAAACAGAACTGGACCCTGTCCATCACGGCTCCTGGTGGGAGCCAAGGTAGGGGAGGGACCGGTCCAGTACTTTCACCGGTCTTTATGAGTAACACTAACATTCCAAGGAGGGTAAATTGCTGCACAGAAGCAATCTCACAGAAAGTTCTACTTCATACATATTTCATACAAGGGCTTTCTCATCACATAAGGTATTTTCTTGATGAGTCCATCAGAACTTTTTTGCCAACTTTCTAAAGGAAAGTTTGGAGCAATCCAAGGTCTGAAAGTAAATAAGTGAAACTGATTCAGAAATCTTGTGTTTGTGGTTTGGAATGGTGTTTTAAGAGTCTTGGACAGAGAGCCCATTGACAGAAACTTCCAACTCCGAATGCTCATCTTGCATTGAACACACAAAGCCTCCTTAAAACTTAGCTTTGTAACTGGAATAGTGTTAAAATAGAAGCAGTGTGTTCGCCAAAGACTGTTGTATTTATTTTTATTGCATAAAAAATGATTCTCTCATGAAAACTTATCACTTTCAACTTTGGGGAATGCCTCAAACTCAAGGTACATACCCAAGAGAAAATACTTTCAGGTCAAGTTTGTTCTCAAGATTGACGTAAATTCAGCATCGGTTTCCTACAGAGTTCAATTGTAAAGCTACTAGCTTCAAAAAAGGAACACCTGAAATTCAAAAAAATCAGGGACAGCACATCACCCTGAAAAATTACCCAAATAAGTAGAATCACAGAATGATTTGGTGGAAAGTATCCTTAAAACCCATCCAGTCCCAGCCCGTCACGAGCACGGACGTGTCCCACCAGATCAGGCTGCCCAGGGCCCCATCCAGGCTAGTCTAGAACATTGTTAGGGTTGGGATATCCACAGCTTCTCTGGGCAGCCAGGTAGATTATGCGAGTTGCTCTCATCTACCAGCACGGTAACCCCATCAGAGAAGGCCAACAAAGTTGTCAGGCATATTTGTCCTTAATGAAGCCATGCTGGTGGTCATTCCGTTTCTTATTTTCTACATGCCTTAGCAAAGTTTCCATGAGAATCTGCTCCATGATGTAGTCTAGCAACTAGTGAGACTGACGGGCTTACAGTTCGCTGGATATTCCTTATATCTTCTTTTAAGAAACTGGGGTTATATTTCCCCTTTCTCAGTTAACAGGAACTTTACCAGACTGCCATGATTTCTCAAATATGACAGATTGTAGCTTAGCAATTTCATCCATCCATTCCTTCATGTTCTACAGAGGCATCTCATCAGGTTCTATGGACATGCATGCCTTCAGGTTCCTTAGATGGTGTCGACCCTGATCCTCTCCCCCAGCAGGCAGCTCTTTATGCTCTTAGTCTCTGCCTTTGACTTCTGTGATGTGGGCACCATGAATGGAGCACTTGCTGGTGAAACCTGAGGCAAAAATGTTGCTGAATGCCTCAATCTTCTCCACATGCCAAGTAATGAAGTTTCTTGCTTCCTTCTAGAGAAGGCTCATATTTTCCCTCCATCTTCCTTGTAGCACCTTTGTAGCAATGAAGCTTTTCTTGTTGCTCCTCTGACATCCCTGGTCATATTTGATTCAATTAGGCCTTTAGCTTTCCTAACCTATTCTCTACCTGACTGAAAAACATCTCTATTTCTCCCAGGCTACCTCCTCCTTGCTTCCATCCTCTTCAGTATCAAAAGCACAAGAAAATTCTGGATGTGAATAGCATTTTGGGTAGATTCTGAACTGAAACCTAATACCTGCCAGTTGCAAATTAATTCCATGAATGACATCTCAAAAAGCAGCAGTAAATAGTATGGCCACACTAGTTACAGGGCCAGTCTCATGTGCAATGGTTCAAAACTAGTTCAGGACAGCCTCATAAACGCACAAGGAAGGACAGTAACATAAGCTCTTATGAATGCATTTTTTCCAATAATCCCATACAACACTAATTTTTATTCTGCAGTTTCTATCATGTTACACTGAACAGGAAACAGTAATGATAATATCAACAGCTGGTAATCTGAACTTTATTTATACTGGTAGACAAATAGAGGTAAAACTTAAAGAGGTATAACTAAGCTGAATTAAGTCCAGTCTCTCTAGTTCCCATTTCTTCTAGAGTTGTGTTACACGTGTTAAATTGTTTTGATATTTATTTTGATATAAATTTGATCATCACGTGAAATTAAGCTTATAAGGTGACAGTATTTTAAGTAGTATTTCTAATACCTAACATTTGATAAATGTATTTACGATGGAGTTTGATGCATACTTAATTAGAAGCGTGCATTTACTTATGGAACTGTCTAAAGAATTTGAACAAGTTTTTAATCTTAAACCCGTTCAACAAAATGGGGGCTACAACCAAGTCTTAGAACAAGGATAAGGATGCACTAAGCAGCTCAGTTTATTTCCCAGAAATATTTCTGTTGTCTGCTCATACATTGCTTCAGAGCATATCCTCAGTCAATTCCCAGCCTGCCTGATTTCTGAAGCCTGTTACATTGAAGGTTCAGACTGGTTTAATCCAATCTCACTATAGCTCTTCTAAATCATCATCAAAACCATTCCACGTTTCTTCATTTAGATACAGAACAGAAATATCAGATTTGTACAAAAGCACACAGGAGCACAAACAGCTGCAAGTTTCTAGATTAGTAAAATATAATTGGAAGGTAGGCGCTAACTCATTAGCAGAGCTTACAGAAATACCATAGATGACTGCCTCCTATGCTCCTCGCTGCAACTGCACTATTGAAAAAACACTTTCTGAAGACCAGAGATAACAGAAGGTCAGTGCACTATGATCAAGGTTCCAAATAATCCTCAAATTAAAGGCCTTCAGGTGCAATGAAATCCAGCTGGCACACATCTGAGTGATAATCTAAACACAGTCCACAAACTGGCAAGCTGAATACCAAATTAATTGTAACACAGAGGAGCTATGTAAAAGAACAGAGATTACTGAACTTCTAATTACTGACTTGATTGCCCTGGAAACAGGGTAGCTATTGACTTAATCTTATCACCTTCAATTCTGCTTTGGACAGACAGTTCTCCTGTACTAGTGCTGCATCTCAACCAAATCAAGCCTTTGTATGATTTGGCAGATGTGGTGGCAAGACTTTGCTTAAAAGCCTTGAAAACTGACAGCTAAAGTGATCTTTTGGTTCTTCAATATATCCATTTCTGAGAACAGGCTGCCTCAGAAATACATCGCCATGCTTATCTAAATGCTAAATAATGAAATGCAGTCACATCCTTGCAGTGCATCGGCTTTTTCATTACTAGCTCCATCTTAAACAGATGGTACTAAGAAAGAATAGCTTAAATAAAAATCTGGGAAGGCTCAGGTTTGATTAACATCAATTTTAGATCGATTACAGCTATCTTACTCAAGTTTAATACCACTAAGTTATTCTGCTCAGTTTGTTGGGTTTTCATTTTGTTGTGGGTTTTTTTTTTTTTTGCCAATGAAAGTCTTTGCATCTCTAAATAAAAAAATACATTGTTCTTCATACATTCCACAATTGTGAGAAGAATGCTGTTTAAAAAGAAGCACTCAAAAATGACAACAAAACAATGTACAGAGGCATAATTTTAATTATCAAGTTTCTTTCTAACACGTTAAAATAAGCCCAAATTTGATTTGTGTCATTTAATGTCTTGAAACAGAGAACGATGCAGATAATTGTTTATGAACATATCGGAGGGATGCTTTAATCCTCCCTCCTCCCAGTGAAATTGTAGTACATTTAAAATTTCTCATATCACTATATTAGGAAGTATTAATCTACTCATATCCTCCTCTTTCACTAGGGATTTGTTTTTCAGGGGAGCAATTCTCCTCACACAGTAACAGACCATTGTAAGCAACTCTAAGCCACCTGGGCACCAACACAGCAAACATGTCATCTCTGACCTTCAGGAATCTGATTACTTCCTTCCACGTTTGATGGGAGCATTGCACAAAGCCAAGGCAGAAGTCAGCCTCAATTTGCCACCCAAGCAATTTCTCTTCAAGAAATATTGATGATGAACACTCTATCAACAGTAAAACTTCATTTAAGCCACAAGATAAACAACATTAACGTACTATCTTACTACATCATTTCAACTGAACATCTTTCCCTCCTTGCAGCCTCAGCTCCCATTGATTCAAAATACTTTTCTCCTCGCTGACAATACAAACAGCAGCAAGAAATGCACTGGAAGAGCTGGGGGATGAAAGAAAGGCTTGACAGTTGGGTCCCTCCAACAACAATGATGGAAAAAATCCACCGTGGAAATGTTAATGATTAGGATGAAGATTTCAGTGGAGCTACACTTACACTTTCTTTTTTTCCCCTTGTAAAAAAAAAAAAAAAAAAACTTGTACATTTTCCTCTTTTCCACAGCACTGCTTTTCTGGAAATGAAAGTCTGGAAGCTTTTGCCTGCAGTCTGCAGTTGCAATTTTCAAAATTTAATTCAAGGCAGAATTCAGAGAGCGCACAGCAGTAAATGCCATACAAGTGTACAGTGAGAAATTCTGCCTCTCAGAAGTTTAGTACTTAAGGAGGGGGAAAAAAACAGTTTCTCAGAAATACGTAATTATTCTTTCCACAGGAAAGCAATGTGAATATGAAAAAACCAGGATCTGTCCAAGGCTGAGATAGGTTCTAGAACCGAGACAAGAAAGCAAGTCAAATCTCTTCAGAACTGATTCACTACTGAATTCTCAAGAGAGGTGTTGGCAATATACACAAACACAATTTTGAAAACTATTCAAATCCATTCAAATACTAAAGCACAGTTAAGAAGTTTACTACCATGTGCCCTCTTTTCTTTTTCTTCCTCATTCCCTATTAAATTTTGAAATTATCAAACTTGATGATTGCTCGTTATTTATAAACAAAGAAAACTTCAGCAGTGCTTAGTATTTTCAGGAGAAACTGAGTATACCTTCAGCCAGCTAGATCAGTTTGTGAAGTCCCTATGGCGTAAACATAAAATCACAATGCATTTCAAGCAAAAAAAAAATACAATATGCTGTAAAATAAGCACGGCCATTGCAGTGGGGGGCAGTCAGGAATTCACAGCCCCCACCTGAACCCCTCGCTGAGTCCCTTTGTGTCCACATAGCGAAGCCAGCACCCTGCAGGCACTTACAGGCCCAAGGCTCAGACTTCTGACCACCACTCTCAGTAAGTGAAAACCCACGTGGGCCTGCAGGGAAGGCTTTCACTCCAGCGTACCTCAGCTGCCAGCAGGACTGGTGAGGGGGATGTCCACACACGCATGGGACTTTCCTATTCTAAGAACATCATCAAGACTTTCCTATTCTAAGAACATCATATTCAAGTCATGGTGTCCTTGGGGTGAATCACCTGATAACAACAGCCCTACCAAGGTATGACCGATATCTAAACCCAAGAAAGAAGATGGCCAAGGTTCAACACAACAGATTGGTAAAGAACAAGCGTACCAAAAATATAAGACATTAACCACGAGTACTGCACATGAAGCCAGACACCAAACTTGGTGTAATGAGCCAGGAGGGACAGAACCAGAAAGGGAAGTCAGGAGAAAGGGGTTTTTTTTCCAGGTTTATCTGACCTACCTGGAAGAATTCACCTTTCTAATTCAAATAACTCCAGCGTACTTATACAAAATCATACATCACTTACATAGAGCAATGCTTTCTACCACAGAAATTTACAAATAAGGCATCAGCATTTAAAATGACATGTTTGTTAAACAGTTTAAGACACTACCACAATGTTCTTTCCTCTTACCTCTCCAGAAGCCACTTAAACCAGGCCAACCTATACTAACTACATATACAAATACATACACATGAAAATTGAATTCTCCAACAACTGTAAGGATTAGTAAAAATTTTAAAAATGAAATAGTTTGAAAAGTAGTTGTGGTTTTTTTTGGTTTTTTTTTTTTGGTTGGTTGGTTGGGTTTTTTTGCATCCAATGCTCATTTTGTCCCCTTTTGTTATATGAATGCTCTTGCAACCATATCAGAGTTTGCATTAAATAGGAGCAACTTCCTCTTCATCCCCGCATGGGAAGAAATGCCAGCAAGACAGAGAACAAAACAAAGGTTGCAAAAAAAGCACCCCGAATGCACGTGCATACACAGCCTTTACCCATTGGTTAAGAGAAGTTTTTCAAATGCAAATTGGATCTCTCAATAGTAACAAATCATTACAATGAGAAAACCTTCCAGACCAGTACTTTAATTTGAAGATGACATATAGTTTAATGCCAGCTCTATAAAATACCAGTTCTGTTTTTTCCATCCTGTGCTGCTCTCCCCTCAGATTTACAGCTACAGAATTGAACCAGGGTTATAAAGAGCATGAGTGGTTAAAGAAATTCTATTTGATCCTGGAAATACTTTCAGAATAGACAATTAAACCCATTTTTCCACCAACTTAGATAGCCTCAGCAGCCAGCGTTGTAATTTGTTGCAAAGGCTACCACACATGAAATATCACAGCTATCAGCCTCTACCTTTTTAATGGCGTGAGGCCAACCACAAGAGATCTTTAATAAAGCAAAAGTTTAAAGACAGACATTTCTCAAAACTGAAGAATGGTCATCATATTGAGAAAAAGGCATCACTAAGAGGACTTTTTTATTTATTGTCTAGTAGGTATAACTTTAACATTTCTACACAAAACTACTGATCTCAGAGTAACGTTAATATAGGCATGACTTACTGACATCAAGTAGGAGAGCAGCTGGATCAAACAGCACCTTTAAGAAGAAAGTGGTTTGGTCACAAGGATGGAACAGAAATAACTATCACTTTTTTTTTTTTTTTTTTTTTTAAATCCAGGAGCATCTTGTTTCTCCTCAGCATAACATCTGCTCTTCAAATAAGGGTTCATACTTTTCTTACTGCCTTTCTCGCACCAGGAACACAACAGGAACAGGGTGGGAATTCATGCACAGCATCCAGCACAGATAGCTCTGGATCTCTGTTGTCACGTGGACCTACTCTGACAATGCAAAATAGTAAGAAGTATTCCAAGAGAAAAAACAAAGTTTTTTGTATGGGATGCTCAAAAGCTCATTCTACCATGACTGTGTAATACACATGACTGTATAATACACATGACTGTATAATACACATGACTGTATAATACACATGACTGTATAATACACATGACTGTATAATACACATGACTGTATAATACACATGACTGTATAATACACAACAGAGGCAGAAAAATCCACGGTCTTCCTGCTTCTAAGCTTGAAATTCTTCGTAGTAACAACTGAAGTTCTTGAGGAGACAACAGAAGAGGGAATGGCAGACTGAATTAGTGCAGACAGCCACACCACGGTCTGAATGGTGGGTATCAACCTGGGGGGTCACACCGCAAGTCTGCAGACTGGAAAGGTGTTTGAAGTAGACTGGAAATGTTTAAATAATAATTGACAAGCTGCTGTGCCCACATGATTTAGCAAACACCGCTTTAGCAATACTTACTACATATACTCTAGAAGCAAAGTAGTCGACAGAACGTAGTCAGAGTTTTGCAGCAATCTAAGCTCAGAATAGTTGCACTAAGAAAAAAGGAATTAACAGGTCGATTTTGCCCCCTATAACTCACCCATTCAGCAGTTTGTTCAGCAACTTGGCTGAAATACAGTGCTCCTGACAGCACACCAGCTTTCATCTGCCACTGTGCTCTCCACTTGATAGAATGATCATCCAGAAATCCCTCAGCTAAACTTAACCTGGAGCTGGTCAGGTAGTCTACCAAGCCCTCTCTGTCTACTGATGGAGAATAAGATCAAACTCAAATATTTTTCGGGTGGGTTTGAAAGTCACCTATTGTCAAACACTTTAATCGGCAGGCATGATGCTAAAAACTAAAAAAGCTGTGACCTGCGGGTAAGAATACAAACAAAGTTGTCGTTTTCAGGGCATCAGCTCTCCCACAAGAGTTTTTTCCTTTAGTTCAAATGTTTAAGTTTCTTTAAGTGCTGTCCTTAGATTCTTCAAGCTACCTTTACATCTTGCTAATATTTGGCCACAGCTCACAATTCACTGCGCACGTTACCAATTTCTGACTTCCAGAAAGAGAACTGTGCCTAAGGAAGTTTCAGTTTCCATGTCAAAACTGAAAATCAAAAGTATCCTGACAGTAAAAGAGAAAAATCACAGAGCAGTCCCCATGTATACGTTGAAGGCTCTGACAACTTAGTTTCTATGTCTATGCATAACAGAATCCAAGTTCATCATTAAAAGCTATAACCTTTAGCTAAAGAAAACCTAAGGATCGAGAGAGCAAAGCAAAGCAGAAACCAATTTAATATAATCTGCATAACATAGGATATGCATAGAATGTGCATTTCCTGCAACTAATGGAGTGGCTGAAAATGAAGCTTCCAATGCAGAAGCTATAGCCACCAAGTAACTCTCAGAGAAACATTAGAAATCTGCTTGTCTACCTTCGGTATACAGCACAGGATTTTGTCACGTTAATAAAACACAGTACATCTCGAAGGCAGACAGAACATATACCTGTGCAACGTACACATAACACCAGTAATGCCTCTTAGAACAATACAGAAGCAGAAAGCAATGTGACAGTATTTGCCTGCATCTGCAGGCCATGAAAAGTTCCTTCTCATTCAGGGGAATATTAGAACAAATGACAGCTTCAGTTAATCCGAAGTAATACCTTCCTAAGCATTAGTGTCTAGCAATTATGCTTAAAACTCTCCTCCCCTTTATGACTTCTCCATCTTCTCAAGAGTCAAAGGGCTACAATTTAATCTAATTTAAAAGAAAAAAAACCACAACAGAATAAAAAGCTCCTAATATAGTCTGGAGAAAATATAATGATACAACTATTGCACGGGTTTAATTCAGAGTGCTGGTACACCTACTATTTTTATTTCTTTATTTAAGTCATTAACTGCATCATGCTCTCAGGGCCCAGCAGATGTTGGCCAGAGAGTATTACTACTACTGAATTTCCCTTCTTCTCACTTCACATTCATTGCTCATTTTGTACATGGATCGGGCTAATGATATTTCATCATATCACATTTTTCACCCTTGTCTGTTTGCATAGGTTTGAAGTTGTACAAAAAGTCTCATACCTCCTTTAATAACATTTTATTTCTCTTATCTCAGTAGCATACACGAGGAGTGTGATAAAGTAGTCTCTGCAACCAGCATTTTCCTTTAGATTTAGAGATCATTTTAACTGGCAAGGCAGGAGCAGAACTTCCCAATGAGATCATTAAAGGTGATGCTGTTGAAGGGCAAGAAAATCCATTCTAAACAAGTCTCATCATCATACAGGCCATGGACTAGCATTAACAAATCCAAACTATATGCCTTGCCAGACTTCCTTTTAATAACCTAGACACTCATTTGTCTCTTTGCTCATCATTTCCTACCAAAGCGCTCTATTTTTCCTATAAAATTCTACCTTATCCCAGAGTTCTGCCCATTTCTGACCTCAATCTGCTACTAGTTTTAATGAACTTAGCTCTCTGAAGTGTGCTAGAATGACAGTCCAGGGGAATCAGTCTAATACATCATCGTTCAGCTGCATGATAAATGAATCACCATTACTTTAGGAATTAACTTCAGCTGTACTCTGGCCTGTTATCTCCTGGGACAGGTTTCTCTACAGACCTGGTGCTTGATGTTTGTTTTTTGGTTTTTTTTCCCCCTCAAAAACATGGGAACAATGTAAGCAGAGGAAAAGCAAAGAGAAAAACAGGCAATGCCAAATCCATAGCACAGATCCAATTGTGGATGTGTTAACTACAAACTGAAATACGAAGCTCCACTAAGGCTAATGTTATAGATTAGGGCACTCACAAGACAAGAAACTAAAAGCTAATGTCAGAATTCAACTGAAGAGCTCAAACCAGAGCACTCATGGTTGGGCTTCTACATTTGCAGTGAGGTCCCAGGCCAGTACAGCATACTGAGCTGAGAGCAGGCTTCATTGAGGTGTCACACACTGTGTTCAGCTGTACTAAGTTCCATCTGAAGGCCACAAAATTCCTCCCTTCCCCCTCTTAAACCCAGTGCTGCTGAGTACCTGTCCTTCTCACCGGGCACGGCGTAGGGCTGCACCCAGCAGACATCAGCTTGGGTGACAGCATCGCACAGCTGTAGCTTATATTGGGCAATAAGGAAGACATCTAACGTGAAAAAATTTAATACTGTCAAGTACAGCAGGGGATGGGACAGCAATTACAAATTCAACCTTCACTTTGTCGCTTTCCCAGTGCTTTCCACAATCCTTAAAATGGCAGAGTCTTTGCTGAAAAGTGTAAGCCTTCACCTCCGCAGAAAGAAAAGCATTGGTATTTTATTATTGATGTGCTTTCCTACAAAAGGTGAAAGAATGTCACAGCACATCTCAAATACAACAGCTGTGCCATTGTACGCTTTAAAGCAAAAAAAAAAATCAGAAAAATATATCAACTACTCCAGCCCTTTTTTAATAAGGAAAGAGTTGCAAACCATGTGCTTGCCCACACAGAAATATAACAACATATAAAATACATTGAAAGTAACTTTAAAAACGCTTTGAAATACTAATTCCCTCACAGAACAACCCTTTGTTTTAACTGGTAGAGGCATGATTGTTTAACAGAAAGTGAATTCTTTCCCCATTTATTTACTTACTGGTACCTTAGGAGATTATAGTTTTGTTGACACCCAGCAGACCTGCACCTAAAAATGATAAAAGCACATCCTTCCTGCTTCTCTCACTAGCTTATTTCAATGCATATGAGGGCAATTACTTCCTGACAACTCTCTGATGAATGACTGTGCTCTTTGCTAAGCTTGTCACATTGATCACTGGCCAGCGATACAATTAATAAAGTATTGCTGTCCACATAGCACATTAATAACTAGCCTGAACTGGAGGTGGCAAGTCTGATAGATCCAGGGCATTTTAATCTTTCATACCCTGCCAACTCAGAAGATTAAAGGAAATCTCCAAAACAATCTCCACACGCCAACACTGGGTGCCGTGACATCCCAGCCAGGGTTACAAACTTAAGACCTAATATTTCATTAATGCATCTCGGTCAGATGTTTCAGGCTTCATCTCCAAACGCCGTGCTGCCTTGTAACCAAAGCATTATTTATTTATTTCTTCTTCCTATTTATACTTCTGAAAGGTAGAATTGATTAAAGTTGTCAGTTCTACCAGAATTCATTAGAAAATAATGGCCATAAATTCAGTGTACTGCGAAGTGTTGCTTAATAATTCCATAACATTTAGAATAGAAACATCAATCTAGGAAAGGTCCCACCTCTTAAATACAGAAAGATGAATTAAAGCTTTGTCATGAGCAGCAAGCCTAGAGCTTTTCCCCAACGTTTTACACTAATTTCAATCATTGATTTTAGAGTTCCCTCAACAAATGCGCTTTAAGTAGATTTTATATTTTAATTTCCAGGATATTTTATGGCCTATTCTTTTAGTCATAGCACCAAAATAGTGCAAGTACATCTGTGGGAAATTGTTTTAAAGAACCCCAAGTAGCTCCTCCGTAACCCTTGGAAAGATCTGTGCTTCTATGTACATAATAAGAAAATTCAGATTCCATTCTTGCATCAGCAACACCCAATGCAATCCCATCAGGATTCTCTCCTGCTGCCCTGAGCCTTGCCCAGTCCGCTCACCTGGGACTGATGGTTCCTGGCAGGCACAAGGCAATTTGGTATGCCAGAGATACTCTATTAGATCAAACACTTATTCTCCAATTACATTAACATCACTAAGCAGCAGCAGTATAAGGAAAAAAGAATGCAATTCCTCTCCTCTAGAGGTGTAAAAGGCAAGAAAGATGCTCGAAACAACTGAACTAGTTGTAATTACTTTGAAGTGCTGTAAGGATCCTTATCTCCAGCGGAGCCCAGCACAGTCACAAGCTTCCAGGTGGAGCAATGGGTTCTTCTACAACTCGAACTACTATTCTACAAAGGGTACTTCCAATCTTTTGCTTTACAATTTTTGGCACACAATCGTTCTGCTCCATACAGCTTTGCACAGAATAAGATCTTGATAAATTAAGAATTAACAAAGTCTTCAGAAAATGATACAAATGAGATTCGGTCCCCTGTGCTCAGCTCTGGTGAGGCCGCACCTCAGTGCTGTGTTCAGTTCTGGGCCCTTCACTACAAGAAAGACTTTGAGACCCTGGAGTGAGCCCAGAGAAGGTCAACAGAGCTGTGAGGGGTCTGGAGCACAAGTCTGATGGGGGGCAGCTGAGCATGGTTCAGTCTGGAGAAGAGGAGGCCTCATTGCTCTCTACAACTCTCTGAATGGTTGTGGCAAGGTGGAGGTCAGCCTCTGCTCCTAAGGAACAGCCATAGGACAAGAGGGAATAGCCTCACTTTGCACCAGAAGAGGTTCAGGTTGGATATTAGGAACAATTTCTTCTCAGAAATAGCACTGAGGTACTGGAAGAGGCTGCCCAGGGAGGTGGTTGAGATGCTGTCCCTGGTGGCATCTAAGGAAGTAGGAGATGTTGTACTAAAGAACATGGTTTAGTGGGCAATGTTGGTGGTAGGTGGGCAGTTGGACTAGATGATCTGAGGTCTTTTCCAACCGTAATGACTTTATGATTCTATTATCTAATCAGAACATTCACTTGAAATTCTGCAATTGTTTTATAATACGCAAAAATATAACTTGAGAACAACAATTCCAGAGAATAAAACACATCCATCTACGGATTTCAAAAATAAAAACCTCAGAGAACATTTATGTTTACAAAAGAGATTTGCCAAGTATTTGGAACCGCTTGATAAAAATGAGACAAACTAGTCATTGCCTGTGAAAAAATAATGATACATCATTCAACATAATCTGAGGATAAGTTTTGCCAGTATATCCGCTTAGTACTTCAAGGTTGCATTTCTCAAAATTGAAGAAAAAATGATGATAGAAAGGGTACAAGCACAATGCATATTCAGACCTCCAAGCGGTTATATATTATAATCTGCAGATTACAATCCCATGATCAAAGGACGAGTCCATCCAAAAGATAGAGAAATATCAAAATGGGACTAAAATTTAGAGGAGGGGAGAAAAAATGTATATATGAAGTGCTACATCAGGTTGATTATTATCTGCCAGAAATACCAAGAGGGACCTGAAAAAAGTATATCAACTCCAGGCTTCCAACACACCATGCAATAGGTTGTAAGTTGTCCAGTGGAGGAAATTTCAGTACCAAAGCAGAGGAAAGAAAGCTGAATCCAGAACAGGCTCTGCTTATTCCAACAGAATGAGTGGTAGGTTACTGACAGAAGTGCCTAGGGCCATTCTAGTGCTAACCCTATCTTATGTTTTCATCAGTGATCTAGGTGCAGCAGAGTGGAGTGCATTCCCAACACATTTGCCTAACATTAAACTGGGACATGCTGTTGGGTGTCTGGACGGATGGGAGGCTTGGCAGAGGGATCCACATCCATTGGAACACTACCCCATGCCTGACAGTGCTCACATGGCATTTGGCTAATACCTCCTAGTTAGCTCTGAAGGAGACAGGCAACTAGACTCAATCTTTGATGGTCTTTTTCAACTGAGCTATTACTTTCTATGCCACAATCAGAAGAAACTCTTGTTTATCTGCCTTCAGATTAAGACTGGTATCTGCACATACCATTTCAGATGTTGCAGCACAGACCCCACACGCTGCTGGCATGGCCCAAGTGTGACACCAAGGCAGCACCCCCACATGCAATGAGTCTTACAAGCAATGGTACTAGAAGTTTGACACTAAGTAAATTAGACATAGGAAGGATACCAAAGGAAGTCTTATTAAACCTGCTGTAGTGTTTCACTAATGCAACCATAATACTTCCAGGAACAGAGGTAGCCTCCCTGTCTGGCACTGTACTGTACGGTGCAGATCACGCATCGCCTGGGTCTCTGAATAACTCCCGTGTGAGTCAGTCTTGCATTGCAGATGTTCTTTCACTGCCTTGCCTGTAACTGATCTGTTCAGAGGCCCAGTGGAAGAAGGGTGGACGGGCTGCCTGATATGCTGCTGCACAAAATTATTCCATCTTCTGGTATTTCATAAGAACATCAGGACTGCTCAGCATATCGCCTCAAGCAGAGACCAGAGCATCAGCAAAGTCTCTGTTCCAGGTGATAAGCATGGTCCTACTGAAATACCTCTTCCTTCTCAGGATGCCAAGGAGTAGAAAGTCTTAGAATAAGCTTCCTAAGCAACCTAAAGCACTTCAGTCTTGTCTCAGGGTTATCACCAACAGCAAGCTGCTCAACTGCAGAGAGAGGTCTTCTATCTATTAAACCGTCTTACTGTGAGTTAAGCCCAACTCACAGCATGAGAATGTATTCTACCCCGTAGCAGTTTGCTAAAGGTATCCTCAATCTCCTAACAGCCCTTCAGCCCTGTATTCAGTACCATGCTACACACTGCTATGGAGGCTGTGCCATAGGGCTATCCTGCTATGAGATTTTTAATTATGCTTTGGTTTCAAGGACACGTTAAACACTCTTAGGCTAACACAATGGGATATCTTATTTGTCTATTTACATTACATTAGAATAAAAGTGACATTGCAGAAGTAATGTGGATTTTGGAAGCTTGTGCATGTTTTTTAATGGGAAGCTTTAATAAGGGAATCTTGACTTTCAATAATGAAATGAGAGTTTATCGAAGTAGCGTAATATCTTGGCAATGGACTGAATCAGAGTTTACACTTAATTACAAAGCCAGGTTTCATTAGATTACCCATGCAAATTCATTGTCTCTTTCTTATGTGTTTAAGGACTGCAGAATAAAATACATTTACATTGGAAATTATGAACAGAAAGGCAGCAGCACCTAGTCATAACATCAGTTAAAAATCATCTGTTAAGAGCGTGCTTAAAAGCATTTTCTTTATAACACACCACTTTCCCAGCTTAATGTACCACTTCAGCTACTGAGATTCATTCTACCATGAAATTTTGCATGCAGGAAACTCGTTTGGGGAAGATAGTATGCATGTAAAATGTCACTAGGAAGGATATCATGGGAAACAATCTTACAATGGCCCACTGCACATGCATAGATAAGAGCTGGAATAAGGTATAAACTGAGGCCTCAGGAAAAAGGCAGAGAAATACCTAGAATTTAATTCTTAAGGATTGTGCTACCAAGCATCCTCAGCATAAGCAAAATAAGGGCACCAAGAACTGGCAGTATAGCATAATGATAGATGCTGGAGTTAAGAAAGTAAAGGCTGCTGGTGGGATTCACTTATTGGAAAACCTGGGAGTTACATTATCGAATGAAAAATAGCAGAGACCTGTATCCAATGCCATATTGACTACTCTCTGTATTTGGGCTTTTCTTTTTCCTGGAAGGGATGAGGAGTGTGACCCGAGGGAGCTAAGCAGTAAAAACAACATTCAGAAATTTCTCAAAGGAAGCAGATAAAACAAACTATTTCCAAACATTTGTTCTTTCAGTTTCCTATGACTGTTGAAGATAGTGGTCACAGAACAGAAGTCTCAAAGCACTGCATAGCAGCCACCCCTTGAAAAGCCAAAGGAGCAGCTTTTTCAAGGCAGCCTTAACAGTGAGAAAAGATACTATGCAGGGATGATGACAGATGAGGCTGAACAAAACAGTGTCATTCTACCTCCTGTCACCACCTCTGCCCTCAGCAAGCCAATCGCAAGTAGGTCCCAACAGCATTTGTTGCTCGCAGGAGCTGAAACCCACTGTTACTGGGAAGTCAGGCTCTTGATGGAGTTTATAGATTTTCTGAGGTTTGGACCAGCTCTGGTTAAAGAGTAGGAATACATGAGTTGAACTAGATGTTCAGGTAAATCATTACTTGCCAAATGTGAATATTTAGGATAACTGAATAGCAGAACCCTTGTCAAACATCCCCTCTCACTAAGAAAGCAACAGATCACAGTAACAGCTATGGTACACAGTGAGCCACCTGTCCTGCTAGTTCTGTGGTTTGGAACTGATGCCTGAGGCACATCCAAGCTTGAGGTAGCTTAGACATTGCTGGGCATCCTAGTGCTGCTGCTACAGAAATGTGCACTTTCTGAAGCCTTTACCTCACTGTCATGGGAAGAGGCAGGCTATTAGAAGAAATACATAGAAGAGAAAGAAGAGAGGGCACTTCAAAGTGAAAGGAGATGAATAAACAAGGGCAAAAGCAGTGACATCAAGTAGGCATCCCATGCCTGAATAGTCTGTGTCCTATTCGCAGACTCTCTGTTCATGACCAAACCACTCTGGCACTTCTCTTGGAGAAAATTAAACTAAGATTCTACAAAAGCCAGTTTCCAAGTAAAATGGGCATGATGCTGCCAATACCTTAAAAAAGCACAGCACTCCCTTTACCAACTTGAAACATTTACTCTGTCTTCCAAATCCAGCTAAACACCAGCTTTTTGGCTGCTTGATTAAATAAAAACTAGAAATATGTACTGTATGTGTACTGTTTTGAACAGTTAGCAGCATCAGGTCAGCTGCAGGTGGACAGCCAGATGTACCTCTTCTTTGCAATGATTTCCAGGAAATCAGAAAAGAGCAAAAATAAGCACAGATGTTCTGATAACTTTAAAAAAAAGCTCCTCAGGTGGCCTGGGTGGACTTCCAGCACACTGCAAGTGTGACAGGTTATATAACTGCCCATGTAAGTGCACAGTTTGTCCAGTACATACAACTTAGAAGAAAACTAGAAGTATGTAAGACCAAACGTAGATCATGAATATGGATAATTGCATTAGTGAGGGTTATTAAAGCAGAAAAAACAATGCAAGAAAATATTGTGCATATCTAAGACTGCAGTGGGAAAGTATCAGCTCCACTTTCCTAAGATCCTTTAAATGGGTGGACAGAAAATGGGACATAAAGTCTGGGTCTAGTTCTCAGGAATGTACAACATCACTGCTGAAAGGCACTACAGCATCACTGGGTCATACCTTAAGCTAAAAATCTTGCTCTTAACAAGATATTTGCATTTTGGGAAAAAAAACATCTGTCAAGACAATGTAAGAGATTAAACATGAAGTTCCAGATTATCTCATCTGAGAAAAATCTTGTATAGGACATCAGTGAACACAAAACAAGGAGGGAGGCAAGTGAGTACTAACTACTACCAGCAGATAGACCACCAGCAGATAGTCAGCATTTCTTTCCACTTCGCTATTAATCATTTCATTAATGATAGTTTAAGCAGCCCCCAGTTACTGGTTTCCTGACCAGAGTCGCAGACTATTGCTGCTCAGCATCATGCAGAAATGGCAAGGAAAGCCTCTGGTGGAGCCTTTGTTCCTGTAGGAAACGCTGCAAGCCCAAAGGCCAGAAGCACTATCAGACAGAGGTTTTTCTATCACTTTTTTACACTTGTTTCTTACAATACAATCACAACCATTCTTTAAAAACCACTTCTTTGCTCAAAAAAAAAAAAAAAAAAAAAAAAAGAGAAAGGGAACATAACAGCAAGACAAAACCATGCAGTAATGCACTAGGGCAAACTACATGCAAAGTCAGTCTGCCAGAACTAGCTTTTTTCTCCTACTTTTCAGTAAGAGAGCAGATTTTCTTTTTTTTTTTTAAGCTGTCTCACTTAAGGGCTTCCATGAACATACAGTAAAGGGACAAAAATCTTCATTTTATTTTCCGCACTTTCAGGCTGTCATCATCTTCACTGCCGTGACACCAAATGTCCTTTTATGCTTGCTGTGAATACACCATTGTGTCATACACTTCAGGCGTGAGTGGTAAGGCACACATTTCCAGAATTATTTCCCCAGCTTTGTGCCCTGGTGCTTTTTGTGCAGTGCTGCTCCATTCTTCACAAGACATTCTCCCTCTTCTTTCCCAGGGCTGTAACCATCAGAATCCACATTTTAGCTTGTGTGCCTTCCATATGCAGCTTTCCTCTCCAATTTGTCATTCACAGAACAGAAGCCCCTGAACTAAATACCTCAAGTCAGGAAAAGCAACAGAACTACAGTGCAATTCAAATACAAGTTGTCTTTATCTTGCTAGGGCCATACAATGCACAAAGTGTTGTGCTTGCTTTTTTTTTATTATTATTATTTACAGCTCCAGATCTGTTAACTTAAAATAGAAGCAGTATTTCTAAATCCATTGGATAGCTGACTTAATGTGATGCATCTTCACAGGGAACACTTTTGTGTTTACTTCAGTCTTAAAAAAACACAAAACAAGGAAACCCACTCTGGCAGAAGTTAGAGGCCCTGTAACGTAGATTAACTTAGCAAGGAGGGCTTCCACTGTAATAACCTGACTTGTCAGTTCACATCATTGACTGACTTAAAGAATTCCTGGGACTTAACTGATCAGTGTTTTAAAATGCTTGGACAGCTCTGCAGGAATAGCCGAGTGTTAATTTGGGGTCAGTGTCCATTCCTTATAGGCCTCATTAGCAGCAGCCCACATAAGCCCAGAGATGGGAGGACAAAAGCAGGCAGCTTTGTATCAGCAGCAAGACTGGCACAACAGAAAGCAAATGATTCCTGTGTTCAACTGAACTGTGTGCATACGACTGGCATCTCCTTCAAGTCTTTGCAACAGAACAAAAGAGTACGGAATCACTGGCAATAAGGAGGAAGGGTCCTCGTTTCTGGGATCTGTATATTTAAACTAAGTATCTTCTCTAGTTTGAATTGTAGACAAAAAACAACCAAAAATAAAGCACAGCAGATTCCCACAGCTGGCACAAGAAGGCTCAATTCTCATTAACTCTACAGAGAAAGATAAATTCCATCAGCAAATGCTGCCCTTCACCTTTCATTGCTTCAAGTAGTTTCCCTGAATGCTGGTTTTTCTGTCCCATCTTCAGCTTCTTGCAACGTGCTGCAGAGATATGTGCCACTTCATCCTCACATGAAGGCCAAGGAGGAAAATCAACATCCTAATTAGTTGTGGATGCAGGCAAAACTGTGTGGCCAAATGAAGAAACTGTGCACCCAGGACTAAGTCCAGGCATGGTTACCAAGACTGCAGACAGACTCCTACGCAGCAGAGTGAAATGGAAGTAAGCATGCAAAGCATCCCTACCTGGAGGACAAGTCTCTAAGCTGAGCAGCTGTAAAAAAATAAACTTCAGAAACTCAAAGACTAAAAACATTGCTATCTCCAGAGAGGCACTGAAAAGCAGTATTACGTGATAGTGGAGAACATCATGTTAGAAAACTGAAAGTATTCAACGCAATCCTCCCATTTTTCCTCATTTCATTTTTACATCAATCTATGTGAGATCTGCCTCACAGCTGAGAATCTCAGCTCCTCAGAGATGTCCTGAGCCTGACAAAGAGACACTTGAACAGGATGGAAAAAAATGACTTCCAGGACATTCTATTCAGGCCCTAGGCAACATTAAGTCAAGGTTATAGAAGTGGCTGAGCTTCAAGGGAAAAGATTGCTTAAAAACATAGCAGAGCATCAGCTGCAGCTCTCAAGTCCAACAGAGTTTTGTGAGCATCAATGCATCAAAATACTTGATTCTGGTGGCCAAAATTGAGTTAACGTTTTAACAGGAAGGTCACAGAAGCATTCAAAACATCCTCTCACTTTTGTCATTCCATAGGCAACACAAGCATGCTCAAGATATGCTTCAAGTTGCCTGCTTCCAATTTCGACTACGATAGACTGTTTACTCCGTTTCATCTCTTGCAGATCAACCAGCAAGCTACAGGAAGATTGCTGAAGCCAGGCCTGAAATATCACTTCACCCAGCTAAATCAAACATCGTTTGTTTTCTGAAGTAAGGCTGATGAAATCATTCTGATGCTCAGAGCTGCTAGTGCTGCAAATGAGCACAGTTTCAGTCCCTGACATCATAGGTGTCTTCAACCTCTGAAAGTGTTTGCAGCTCATAGCATGTGCGATTTCTCAGCTACCCAAGGACAAAACCCACCGTGCACAGCTTACAGGCGGGACAGAAAGAACCATCTTAGAAATCCCAAAGACCTTCTCAATGTTCAGACTGCTAGTTTTCATTCACAAAAAAAAAAAATCAATTCTCTAATGATTAACCTCATACTGCTGAGAAAGGCCATCAGCAAGCAGCACTCAAAGCCAATTTTTAATACATTTTGCTCCCAAAAAAAGGCTTCTGTTGGTAAATGGTGCTTCCCTCTGAAATGTATTTCCCCTGAAATGAACACTGTGCTTCAGAAAGACATCAGAAGGAGAGTTGAGAAGTGAAAGCCCCTACATACACCATTTAAGACACAAAGCAGCTCAATTCCTAAAGCATAGACACCTTTGCAGAACTAAGAACACCATTCACAGGTAACGTTTTCACTGGTTGACTTGGTCCAGAGGAACATCATGAGACAGAGATGTCCTAAGCCCCTGTAGTGAAGCATTTTGTACTGCAAGGAGGGCAAGAAGGCTTTTTTATTAGAAATATCCCATAACCATAGCTTACAACCTGCTTTATTGCATCAGCACTGAAGAATGACTCAAAGGAGACATAAAGCAATGTGAAACAGCTGCAAAACCCCTGGCTACTACTCCTAAAACTGCAGGAGGACTTATATGTGCAGACGTGCAGCTTAAAAGCAGTGTAATTGTATGGATTACAAGTGTAACCAAACCCCTAGCAGTACAGTTTTCATTCCTCACCGCTTCAAATCCAAGCAGTGCTCATTTCCAAGATACCATATTATCTATCACAAACTGTGTTCTGCCCTTCTCCAATTTTAGGCCTCAATATAGCTAGCACTACTACAGTCCTAGATGACCACCAGCACATGGAGGAATTGTTCACACAGATGATAATATTTACCTCTATCAATTCCATATAATGATGTAGAATACAGTTTTGGCCGTAGCTTTAATTACTGCCAATACTTCAGCACATTGCCCTTAAACTCACAAAACAAAGTAATAAATCCATGGTATCGGGTGTTATGGTGTGAGCTTTTGGTTAAAAGAAAACAAACTAGTTAGCAGCCAGCTGGTTTCAGACAGGCTATCAAACACGGCTAAACTGACTTTATCTTTCAATACAGTAAACCAGCCTCAATAGAAACTTACCAAAAAATGGACAGTATGAAGAATACAAACTCCATTTTTTAAAGTTCTGAGGTACAATCTGAAAATAGAGTAGTTCTACAGATAATTACCAAATTTCCATATTTATAAGATGATGGCACATATGGGGATAATAGCACAAATGGAAGTACCACTTTCCTATTAATATGGAAATTCAGAAATTATTGGAGTTATCTGTTATAAATCAACCTCCTCAATTTTTGCTGATGGAAATGCCATTTATGCACTACATTAAATTCTAAAATTCATAACACAACTCCCCTTTACTTTGATAAATCAGCGTAATGGTTGTCATGCTTATCCTCAATTTTGGCAGGAGTTGTGCTCTTAGATTAAAATGGGCCAAATCAATACTCCATGTAATACCACTAAAGGTACTGGAATTAGAGCAAGGAAGGATTTGCTCTCACAACTTTGTTAAGTGCTCAGTTCAGCAGAGCTGTATAGATGTTGTGGGCTCACTAGATACTATGCTATTCATTTCAGCTGGCCAAAGCACACCATGGGATTCTGAGGCAAAGTTGTGTGCCTGTACATTAAGAACAACTCAGTGGAAACTGTCAAGAGATTTTTCAAAGAATTTTGTTTTGTTTTTAAGAAGTACCACGCGTCACAGATGCCTTCTTGTGGAGTAGAGGTGTCTGGCACACACCTAGCAACCACAACCACGTAGATGGTGAAGTCATAATGCAGTTTTCATATAATGGCACCCTAAAGACTTTCTTCCTCTCTCCAACACCCAGAGAAGAGACAACAAAAACAATCGCTTATGCCAGAACTTAGTACAATCCTCCCACTCCTCAGTGAACTTAATACAAGAAGTTTTCCTTAAACAGAAAGCATAGTTATTCTGACACTGTTGTTCCACCTGTCTCTCCACATAGAGAACTTCTGTACTCTCCAAATGGAGAATCAGATCCTGTCTAGCATAGTACTGTAAGCCACAAACAGATCAACAAAAACCTCAGAAGTTTTAGGCTTCCCAGTGATGTCTCTCATGTTCTTGAAATAACCTATCATAGAACTGCCAAGGTTGGAAAAGACCTCCAAGATAATCCATCCATTTACCACCAGTATTCCCCCACTAAACTGTGTCTCTCAGTACAGCATCTAAACGTTTCTTGGACCCCTCCAGGGACAGTGACTCAACCACCTCTCTGGGCAGCCCCTTCCAGTACCTGACACTCTTTTGGAGAATAAGTTTTTCTTAATATCTCACCTGAACATCCCCTAGTACAATTTGAAACCATTCCCTCTCATCCCATCACTAGTTACACTGAAGAAGAGGCTGAACCCACCTCACCCCAACTTTCTTCCACGCAGTTGTAGAGAGGCTCCCCTGAGGCTCCTCTTCTCCAGACTGATGCATTCCAGCTCCCTCTGCTGCTCCCCATAAGATTTGTGCTCCAGATCCCTCACCAGTTTCATTGCCTTTCTCTGGACACACTGCAGAGCCTCAATGTCTTTCTTGCATTGAGGGGCCCAAAACAACACAGTACTCAAGATGCGGCCTCACCAGAACTGAGTACGGGGGACAATCACCTCCTGTTTCACCTGCTCACTAGATGCAGGTGAAACCTCCTGTTTGCCTGCTACACTATTTCTGACACAATCCAGGATACCATTGGCTGTCTTGGCCACCTGGGCACACTGTTAGCTCATATTTAGCTGAATGTCAACCAACAGCTACATCCCAAAATGATGCTACTTCAACCCAATCTTGGAAGAGAACCCAAGAGCCAAGATGCCTGGGCTGGTATTACAAAAATGCTATACATTAAAAGCAGCAACACTAAAATGTGAATGATGAAGCTTTACCCCATTTTTCTTTAGCCCTACTTTAGGCATAAAAGGAGAAACACTAAAGCTGCATCTCTCAACACCAGCTCCACAAAACTCTTTTTTCAAGGTCTTTCTTAGCCCAAGAAAAAGGCTTGCTTGCCAAATGGCATGCTCCCTAATTGCTTAGCAGAGGTGCCTTGGTAAGCATGAATAACAAAAAGTGACTCTCACCTGCTGTGAGGATATTTCTTCCCAACAAAGCAACCAGAAGAAAATCTTGTGTTTTACCCTATGCATTATGAAGTCCCAGGCACACCTCAAGATTCTACACGGGATGGTGTCTTTCTGCTCAGAAGGAGATTTTTCCATCAACATTGGCATCTCATCCTCCCCTCCAGATCCACCTGCACAACCCACACAGCAGAGCCGGATAGAAAGTGCTTTATATCACTCATTAGAGATACATTCCTCCAGTTAGATCAGTTCCACAAGCAAGGCTGGAAGTAGTCCCACATCCCTACCTGCCACATGCCTGTAACCCATCCATACCTTAGGACAAACTTACAATCCCAAGAGAACCCCCTGTAGCATTCCTTGTCACGTTGGGTGTTTGGACCACATGATTTAGATCACTCCATCATTATCTTCTCCCAAAGTAACTTTAAATGCTTCTGAAGCCTTTGGAGAAGCAAAGATTCAGAGAAGTCCCCACGCACAGGTTAGCCATGCTGCAGCCCCCAAACCACACAGCTCGACAGCGCGTGCCAGGACTTAAAGGTCAAACTGAAAAACCCAAGGATGACAGCATGAATAATTTGTCTTGGCAATTTAGTAATGTTGGTTTGTTGTGATTATGGCTACAAACTCCTTTCAAATTTACAACTGTGATCTTTTAACTTCTGAATAATTTACACCCCATGATCAGCAATGCGTGTGTCAGAAATCAGGAAAATTAGCTCTCTAGTGTTCCTTGACTTGAAGTGAACATATTTTCCTCTCCAATTACATTGTTTCCCAGTAGTTTACATTTTGAACAAACAGAGTTACCATGCTGAGATTCTGAATACCCAATCCTGAGCATGGGGGGCATGAAGATCTGCACTTGAGGCCTAGATATGGGAGATCAGCAGTATTTACATAGTGGAAACAAGTAGAAAATTTGGAAAGGAAAATTAGTTTAAGAGAACATTAATGCCTGGGGCACTACCAAATGATCTTTTGCCAGCCATCTCATAGGCAGATGTTCTCCTACCTTCCTGAGCAGAGATGAGTCCATAGTAGAGATTGCAACGCTGTGCACAAGTCTTTAAGGGATGAACAAAAAAGACCAGTACTGTTTGGAGATGAGAAGAAAAAACTCCATTTTGCATGAGATATGTTTGATGCATTTTTTCCACCAAAGGAAAGAGCGACCTACCAAAACAGAGGCTGATTTAAATGAGTTACCACCATGGCGAGCAAGACTGGATGGCATCTTCTCTTCAGAAATGGCAAAAAATGGTAAAATCTGGGAGGATGTTGACAGCAACATGCCTAAGGGACTCAGTAGAGCAACCTATTCCAATCTAACCCCGTAATACTAAGCTTTCCACTAAACAGCTCAAATACAGCACGTGTAGCCTTACAGTTCAGCTCCTGCAAGATTAAGATTGGTGTAGAGGCAAGCTGACCTACATGGAACTCTTGCAGGCATAGTATCTCAACAAGGCAGAACCTTCCAAGACCCATGAAAGTGTTCAAAAAAAAAAAAATCATGAAAGTTGCAGGTCTATTACTCTCTACCTTTGCAGAGAACAGCACAAGGCTTGTGAATTGCACCTTTAAGCAGTCATCTCAGCAAGAAGGGTATTTAACATCCTCATTTCCAAGTGCCAGATCAGAGCCAGAGCCCATTCTCCTTTCAGCAGAGGCAGACGGCAGCTGCACTGGACAGAAGCAGGCTCCTCTCAAAGCCAAGATGAAGCACGAAACTGCCTTTTGATTTGGTTCACAAAGACCAGTTCCCAGAAGCACTATTTCTAGTGCCTAATAAGAAAGAGCTGGAAAAATTGCTTCCAGAATCCCTTATACTTTAATGTCTCATCTAATGCATCCCTATGATCCTGCTACATTTGTGAAGCAGGAGTTTCAGTAAATGGCAATGGAAGCTGATTAAGATCCTTACGCTTTAACGAATGAACCCCCCCCCCTAAAAAAAAAAGTGTGCTGATCCTACATGATCTCCACTACAACAAATAGAAAAGCAAAATACAGGATGTGTGGCCTAACAGCTGCAGCACTTAGAGCTACCAGAGCCAAAACTTATAGAATACTCTTTTTGCTGATTGAAATCTGTAAAACACACTTCGACATCTGTTAGAACAAGATGTTTGTTTACCACATTCCCTGCAAAATGGAATGTTTCTTACCTAATGTACTGGAGAATTTTTAGATGAAAGAGGGATGTTTATGAGATCCATGCAGGATATAATTGAAAGAATATTTCCGGATAAAGACACCATATGTTTTGTATTTCCACTGAACTTATAAATATCTCTATAACAGTTTGGGGCCATAAATACCATGATTGGGAAGAGTTTTATGCATTTGCTTAAGGCTTTTATTACTTTCAATTATCAGTTTGCTAACAGCATCTCATTTTCCTCCCACTACATAGCGGTATTCCCAAGGATAAATTTTGAGATGTCAATAAGAACACTGAAATGTGTGCAGAACTGAGCAGTGCTGGGGCTTCTGAAACAATCTGGCTTCCACAGGGCACAGTAATTCCTCCCTTCCCTACAAATATCATCTGCTCTCTACAGAATGTGACCAGAAAGAATTATTTGTTGCCTTACTTGCAGGGTATGATGGGGAAAGCCTTAAAAATGCAAACATCCAGGAAGTCCCAGCTGCCCAGCAGAGCTATGTAATACTGTTCTTCCTGCACAGTGTATCAGCAGGAAGTGTGAAATGTGAACATCACGAAAAAGCTGCAACTCCTAGAGAATGAAATAGCTAGTGATGGCATCTCCAAGACCACGTAAGAAGAATGCTAATGGCTTCATAGAATTACATAAAGGAAAAAAGATACACTACTGTTTTCCAGACAACATCATTAGAATTCTTCCCCCCCCTCGATGAGGGAAACTGACAGCATTTTAGGGAAGAGATGCCATTTTCATCTATTTTTTGGTACTATGATATTATAAGAGTTCTATTTACCTTTAATTATTGTATCGTTTGTCTTCTTAAAATCTGGTTTGTGTATTACCTTTCCATTCCCACTCAGAAAGAAGCATTGGTATGAAAAATGAACCCTTTCAGCCTTTTCCTAACTGCTTTTTCAGCTTATCTTACAGCAAAATAGTTTTCTTTCAGTGATGTTTCACACATAGTTGAAAAGTTAGGGAACGTATCTACACAAGCAAAATGAATATTGCAGTTTACACATGCACTCTCCCCCCATTGTCAATAATATTATTACTATTATTATTATTCAGGTCAATGAACATAAAACTGCTTTTAAAAGGCAGAAGAATTCAAAAATACATCTCTGCCCAGTGCAGAATCAATTGAAGTAAGCTGAAGCGTCTGTAGTTGCATGCTTCACTAGAAGGTTGCTAACACCACTAGTTATTGCTGGAAGTCTCCAGAGCCCCAGTGTTCTCTGTCTTATGCAGAGATTCTCATGGCCCATGCCTTTGTAAGATGCCAATCAAGAGCAGACTGTGGCATCCCAACAGCTGGGCTTCAGGATCTCCATCTCCACGCACAGTGACAGAGTGGAAGACAAAAGACCTGTCAGGAGATTGGGTTACACAGGTATGAGGGCAGGAACGCCCACGTAGATTGGCTTCTACTCTCCTGGGTCCTTGAAAAACAGATTTTGAACACTTCCATCTCTTTATTCAGATGAGGCTAACATCATAAGCTATCTTTCCACCACTGCGGTATCTACCTGCCAAACTTCAGGAAGATTCTATAGATTGACTTGTTTAATCATTTTATCTGAATGCGTTCAGACGAACACAGAAGAGTAGCATGGCATTTTGTTACAGTATGAGAAGAAGAAAATACGTTAAAAAATAAATACCCTGCCACCATAGCTCAGACAGATCAGTGACATTAAGGAGTTCCTGACTTACTACTGCTCCAAGTACTACTGATCATGAGAATGCCTATTTTAACTTTGCAGTCTCAATTAGATTTTTACCAAGTGTTTAGCTCCCATTGGAAGAGTCCCCATACAAACTGAGTTTTGCAGGGTTATGATGCCACTGCCAAGCAACAGCCAGTATCCTAAGTCTAACGTGCCTGGCTTCTTGGGGTCCATGTGAGCTATCAAAGCAAGATAAATGACAACAGAGTGTTGTGTAGAGGACTTGTAGTCCCTTCACTGTTAGGGCAGAACTCTTCTCTCACAGTTTAACAAGAAATTAATGTATAAAAAGCAGAAAAAGGCTGGATGTGGCTCTGGGCAGCCCGCTCTGGTGGTTGGTGACCCTGTGCATAGCAAGGGGGTTGGAACTAGATGATCACTGTGGTCCATTTCAACCCAGGCCACTCTACGATTCTATGACAAAGGTTTTTGGAAAAGTGATCTTCCGAAGTCTTTTAGAAAAAAATAAAGACAACTCAATTGATGTAATAGCAAGATATTAGAATCAGTTCAGTCCCAAGCTCAACCACAAGCTCACTGGACCCAGCATCAGCTGGCTGCACCTTCTGAGTCACAGCTTCCAAAAACCAGGAGATCCACAAGGACCAGAAGGCCGTCCCATTCACAGAAGGGAAACAGGATCCCCACAGCAGAGCAGGCACCACAGCTTACAGTGAGCCAAGAACCTCCACCCCTCTGAGCTCTAGGCAAGCCAAAGAGGAGCTGTCTGCATAAAGCAGCTTTTCAAAACCTGCCAAATGAAGCAGGGAGGATGACAGTCGTACGGAGTGGGGAAGACAGGCAGGAGCGTAATGAGCTGCGCACACTCTCATTTACTCAGTGATTAACGATGGTGCTACAAGGCAGAGATACACAGAGAACTGATTTAATGAGAAAAAGCAAGAGACCAAAGTCAGAACAGAAAGCAAGACACACATGGGATAGAAAACAAGTTCTGTGCAGATCTCAGGCTGAAGTCCCACTGTTTCTCTGGGTCAGCTGAGAACACCCAGGGACTCCCTGCAGCAGCAGTGAAACCTTGGCCTTCCTCCCTGTCCCTAACTGCTTACTTTCCTGGGAAAGACTGGCACCAACAGACTGATGAAAGGCCCTGCTTAAATGAGGCATTCCCAACAATTTCACAGTTGAACCAAGCTGGAGAGCCAGTACAAGGAATGGGTCAGCCCCACTGGATAGCACAGGCAACTAAAAACCACAAAGAGCAGCTGCAGACATGGCTAACATGACAGCTACCTCTGCACACAAGCGTGCCACCTGGTCCTCACTGCACAGATGTTCCTGCGAGGTCTGCTGTACTCATGGCTGAACTGGATAAGAAGAACCCTTTGTTGACCGCTATGAAGTCACTACAGAGAAAAAGACGTTATTTAGAAAAAATTATACTCATCAGCTACTATACCTGGCCATCCCTTATGGTCAAAATACCTTGATCCCCTCTTATTTGGATTGTCATTTGGAGAAAAATACAGAATTAAAAGCCATTTTACTTTGTTTCTCCTCTTGGCAACAGCCATCCACACATCCCTCCTGTACGGCCTCCTCCACGGTACTGAAAGTAGAGATACTGAACTCTGAGGAACAAACTGAGCATTCACAACTCACAAGAGCTCTCACTCTTCAAAGAGCTGCATGTTTATCTGCATCAGGGAAAAGGTTCATCTCACTGCTCTGAGTGAGAGGCTGAGGGCAATCAAACATGAAGCACATGATGCAGCACAAGTCATCAGCTACTCAAGGAAACACTACAGGCTTGATGAGAACAGGGTTGCCTATTGGTTTTGGCGCTTCACAGACTGGCACAGAAATCTCCAGGAGTGGAGTGCAACCTCAAGCTGTGAATCTACACTACAGCGAAGCCAAGTCTTGCTCAGAGCTGAACTGATCACAGCATAACCTTGAGATGGTTCCACAACTGCACGACAGAAACAAGGAGGCTTTTTGCTTTCCTTTTTTGGAGGTCAAATTTAATGCATCTTTCCACGCAGAAGGATGAAAACCAGTTTGGAACATAGGACCTGGTTATCAAGTGACAGAATGGCTGTGATCAGAAGGAATGGGGGCAGCGCATTGCTGACTTACCCAGCATTGTAACAAGTGTTCTGCCCAGAAACCCAGCTCAGGACTGTGGAGGCTGAAGGTGACAGTAAATCACAACTGATAAAACCATCGTGAAATGTAGTTTGAAGGAAAAGTCTGGAAAGGTAGTCCACAGATCATCAGCAAAGTTATGCTTTCTAGGTGGTGCCCACATTAACTGCCAGCCCTGGAATCACTGGTACAGATACCTTGCTACTGCCAGCAAAAAACAGACATAAGATTTTCACCATAAACTACAGGAAAACAGTACCGTTGTTTGGTTTTTTAAACATTACATTTTGAAATTCAGATGCTAGACTTATTTAACATATTTACAAGTCGGATGCTAAAATAAGAAACGGTCAAAATGCCTGCAGTTCTCATGAAAAAGTGATGACCCAGTTTATCATACAGAATGTGATTAAAACTTACGTGCTTTCTAAAGAACACTCTGCTTACTGAAATCCTTTAAACTCAGATTCAACTTGGAGTTTTCCTGTCATTTCTGGCAGTCTTCCCTTACACTAATTTCTTTTAGAAGAAACTGGATGATGTGATAAATGCTAAGCACCAAAGCAAGATTTCAGCCTCATACTTAATACTGATTAAAAAAGAAAGTGAAAATGTATGTTTCTCTCTATACGTTTATTGGAGTGGACTCCCTTGGGGTGGGGAGAGCTCACAGAACCTATGGTCAATGGTATTTTCAGAGCTCTATCTTCACAAGTTCATTATATCCCCACTACAAATCAAAGCAATTTATCCAAGATAATTGAGTGCCTGACTTAGTGGTTAGGAACCCTGCCTGTGGCAGTGGGTTGGAACTAGATGACCTTTAAGATCCCTTCCAACCCAATCATTCTATAATTCTATGGTACTAGAACAGCAAGTATCAAGGATGCCGTATTGTACAGTTCTTCCCTATGATAATAGAGATACTTTTGTTCTGCCAGTCTGTTTAAGTGAAAGATATTTTCAGAAGCAGCTATTCCAGGAAACGTAAAGAACTTCACTCTAAATTTATCAGTTAGATTGCTCTAAAAGTACTTTCCCATCTGACATAGCCTTGCAGAGGAGAGTTTAAGCTCCTGCTTACCTTCTCCTTAGTGTGAAACAGAGGAGCTGAGCTACCATAAGACCACTGTTCTCAGATAAACTATATGACTATCCTGACAATGGATCCCTGCCACTGAGATCAGTAATCCACCTTCATACGCACAACCTGAGAACAGACAGTGAAACCAAACACTCCTAAAGACACACTTTGTTCTCTGTCAGATGCCTACGTTGATAAGAGGTGAGGAACTTACCACATGGCTGTGCAGGAACTGCAGCCCTCATTGAGGCAGATACTCTCCCTGCGGTCTCACGATATATGCCTTCCCAAACAGAGAGAGGAAAATAGGGCACTGTTCCCTCCAAGCACACTATGGTTATAATGCATGAAATTAGAACACAGATACTGTCCTTCCTTCATTTTGAAATTTAAATTTCCTTAGCTTCAAGGTGAACTATACAGTCATCAACCAAAGCTGTGTAATAGCGTGATTATTTCTTGACTTATTAAGCTTAAAAAAACAATGCCTACAGTATTTACTTGGATCATTTAAGCAACTTCCTAATATGACAGTTGCTATGACTCAAGTGACTGTCTCTCTAGTTTTGTTGTCCTGTTTTTTGCTGTAGGTCATGCACTTCACCGGAGCCAAATTAGTAAGGAACAAGAATCTCCTTCAGCTCCCAGCTCCTGCTGGCAATGCTATTTCTGATACAAGCCAGGATGCCATTGGTCTTCTTGGCCACCTGGGCACACTGCTGGCTCATATTCAGCCCAGCAATGACCAACAGACCCAGGTCCTTTTCCTCCACACAGTCTTCCAGCCACTCTGCCCCAAGCCTGTAGCATCGCCTGGGGTTGTTGTGGCCAAAGTGCAGGACCTGGTACTTGGACTTGAACTTCATCCCACTAGCCAAAGTCCAGCAATCAGCCTGTCCAGGTCTATCTGAAGAGCCTTCCTACCCTCAAGCATATCGACACTTCCTCCTACCTCGGTGTCATCTGCAAACTTACTGAGGGTGCACTCAGTGCCCTCATCCAGGTCATCAGGGAAGATATTGAACAGGACAGGCACCCAGTACTGACCCTGGGGAGCACCACTTGTGACTTCCTCCTGAACACTCCTTGTTTGACACACAAGCATGGTGTCAATACCTGGTGCTCAGGCTGCAGGCACCTCACCCAGGTATCCAACCATTTCCTGCCCTCTCCTTCAAGTACAGCTGCTGTAAGCATCTTGCTGTTAAATCTGCACTTGTAGCTCCAGAACTACCAACTCCCGCTGATTGATGAACTCCTCTTCTAACAGTAGGCTGCCCCAAGACCTGAATTTTGAAGCACTCAGCTTTTTAGCAGCTGAGCATTATTCAAACGTTGTTTCTCAGACTCAATCTCAGGCTTTCTTTGGGAGATATTGTAGTACAACTCCCCCACCCACTCAACTTTAGAATCACTTTACTTTCTAGGATGTTCTGCTTCTTCACTGCTACACCTCCACCCTTCCTGGAGGTAACTGCTCCAGTAAGAAAATCAGAGGATTATGCAAAATGAGCTGAACATGTTTGCTGTTTTCTGAGACACCTGCCTTGTACACCTAGAACAACTTTTTCTTCCTGATATTCTATCAAGTCCTTTCAAATTTTTCATGCCTTCCTTGCTTGAAACTCAACACAGGGGCAGAAAATCCTCAAAGCATTTTGACAACGGTGTGCAAATAAAGTTTCTCAGCCAGAGTACCTGCCCCTTGAATTCTCCATTGCCTAACAACTTTTCTTGTCCTGAGAAAAAGTGACTCAAGAAGGATGGCCAAGAATGCCAACAGCATCCTGGCTTGTATCAGAGATAGCGCAGCCAGCAGGAGCAGGCCATTGTCCCCCCGCAGTTAACTCTGGTGAGGCTGCATCTCAAGTGCCATCTTCAGTTTTGGGTCCCACACTACAAGACATTGAGGCCTTGGAGTGTGTACAGAGAAGGGCCACAAAGCTGGTGAAGGGTCTGGAGCACAAGTCTTAGGGGGAGTGGCTGAGGGAGCTGGGATCATTCACTTTGGAGGAGGCTCAGGGGAGACCTTATTGCTCTCTACGGAGATTTGATCACCAGTAAATACTCGCCCACTATCTTGAGGATAGATTTTAAACTGGATGGTGAACTGCTAGCTGAGAAGTTTATCTGTTGACAGCCTTACCTAGAAGGTCTCTCAAAGGAAGCATCATTATGACTGATTAGCTTAAAATGAGGACAGCTTAAGAAAAACATGCTTTGAAATGTTTTCAAGGCTCCTTATGCAGTTGCTTTCTCATATAACACTCACAATGTCATTCCAGTAAGCATTTACAGCTGCTTAAGGCTTAGAGTTTATTATATAACCAAAAATTCAATTCTGCCTGAACACGAAGCAGAGAAGCCATTGGCTCTTACACAAGATCTCAGCATACTCACAGAGAAGGCAAGACTGAGACCTTGAACAGCTGGTCCATGCTCTCGCTGTTTTATTTTGCAGCGTTGTTTTCATACTGATCATATGAGTACAAACCTCTTGAAACTCAATCAAGTGAATTTCCATAGCAGAGATCCGCACTATTTGTAGGGGCAGTGGAAGGCTCTGGGAACAACAAACACGACAGCAAGCACCCAGTCCATGCCACGAAGCTGCGTGACACGGACTTCAAACACTGACAACCAGTGCTTGCTTCACTTGGTAATTAACCAAACCCACATCCCCCTCGAGGTGCCTTAACTGCTTGTGCTACAGAGGAAGATAAAAAGGAAGAGCAGTCAGACTGACATATTTCTGTTGCATTCCTCACACTGAGGTTGTTTGTGTACATCACTTTTTGTTTTGACTGCGCTTTTGCTGTACACACCTCATATTTTTATCCTAACAAAGTATTGCTACTTTTGCTCAAGTTTCCTGCTTCTACAGAATGGCCCTTCTGTTTCTTGTCAGCAGATGAGCTTGCTTCTTCCTCCCACCACAGCTCTTAGTTTTTAACTTGCACTCCCTCCAAGGAGCTGCACTTTGGGCTAACTACATGCTACTACCTGACAGTTACCTGAAAATTACTTATCCTATCCTTTTTTTTGTCTCCAAAACATGATTTCATTTTGTCATTTTTTTGTTTGTTTTTTTTTTTTTTTGCAGGAAGTGAAAAACTCAATGACAAATAATAGTAATATCTTTTGAAGCAGTCGGGGCCAAGCCAATTGAATACAGTTTGGTTTTTTTCATGCTACTTATTTGCTTTCTGTATGGATGGCACCTTGGCCAGTAGCAACTGTGTTCCTATTTCCAACTCAATACAAGCTGTGAGTAGAGGGAAAAGCTTTTGCATGGCCCATCACCACAGCTACGAAGAGAAAAAGCCAAGAGAAGTGAAACGTTTCCACCCGAGAAGCAAATTACATTCATAAAGCCTCAACAATCGACTTAGCTATGCATTTATCTTTATCCAGACCTAAAAAAATCTTAGTTCTATTAATAGATAACATGGCAGTTTTCTACATTCATTAACAACCTGCAAGCCTATCTCTATAGGACCGTATAGATAGCTGCCAAAGAAAAGGCATGCTGCAAAGGAGCCATGAAGGAGCGATCTGATCTTTGCACTGCTAGCACCCACGGTGCTCCGCAATCAGGGGCTATCAGCAGCTTGCAGGTTCCAACCTGAAGGTTTCCAGGTGATAACCACACAATCTACTGAACACACATGCCATGTAATTAAACATTAATGGATAACCTAACACCTCCTACCCAGCAGAGTCCAAAACCTATTAAAGCTTGTCTCTTACAAAGTAGGGCCAGAACACATTTTACATGCAAATCTACAACACAATCCTCCAGACCAGAACCTTAATTCTTCTTTATGAAAATTCTTTCAATTCTGTATCAACACTGCTGTAGGCTGTGCCTCAGTGATGCACAGCATCCTCTGCCCTTGGACATCCCAAACAGTGTAAGGTGCCTGCACAATTAACTGCAAGTGCTCCTAACACCATCCCTCCAATTTGAGGCAAAGTATTCAGTATGAGGATGCAGTAATTAACAGGCACATATGAAAAGTTCAGCATCGTAAGTATAACAATTAAAACCTAAAATAATGTCCTATGTACTAAAAGTATTCTAAATGTCAAGATGCCTAGAACTTCCAGTTCAGCTGAATTCTCAAGGAATTGGGTTGAAATTTGAAATTACTTTTATAATTGGCTTATTGAAATCTAATAAAATGAATAGAAACTTGAAGCATATTACAAACACACAGGAGTGGAGGTTAAAGGTGGCGTGCAAAGAAGGGCTAAGTGGCTCTAAGCCATGACTAAACTACTTTGACTTGATCAGCTGTTTTAAATATAAGCATTAAGAGCACCTTGTAATATATTTTAATTAAAAGCATTAGTACTTGCATCAAGAAAGCATAATGCATGTCTTTTTGGGTGACCTGCGTGTGGATTAGCCTAATCCGAAGGGCTGCCATCACTTCACAAAGACAGGAAGGGACGGGTTCTGAAAAGGTTCTTTCCCTTACGTACTGCTGGGATTTCAGGAGCACGTGCACTGCATTGCATGGGGTGTGTAAGTACGTAAGGGCAGCAGCCCACCTCCAAGGAACATCTTAGCAGCACTGCATAGTAGCGTAGAAACACTGAGTTTTTATATATAAACTGAGATTCAAATGCTATGGAGTTTACGTAAATAATTTTCAAATGGAAAACCACTGAAAACCAGTCTGCAGCACTCAGCCTTTTGGTGCTTTCCAGCTAAACAGTTCATATCAAAGCAAAACCTTTTAGCTTGCATAATCCCAGTATGAAATACAGCTGTGTATATCAACAATATAAATACCACTTCAGCACTTGGGGCTCTGCAGTTCTTTTCAGTGGGCCTTGCTTCAGGCAGATGTTTGACATCTCAACAGCAAGCAGCTCTTGGAGGAGGAACATAGGAAGCTCCAGGACTCATTAGCAAAGTTTCATAGCTGCTCATGAGAGGGTGCCTGCCAGATATGAAGTGCTGCCTTAGGGAATGTTGGCTGTGCTCACAGGTACAGGTGGAGAATACAAAGATAGCCAAGTTAAATTTAAACTGCAGCTGGTACCAGACTACCTTGTTTAGCCACAAGAGCACAAAGCTCTGCATGAGAGAACTTGCCGTGCAGACCTGTGGGTTAGACATGTATTAGCACAGACCTTGTGCTCTCTTAAAATATACCTCAGTTCTTCCAATGTGCCATGTGGGAGGAATCTGCCTCACAATAACTGAGGTAAGTGGAATTGTATGCATACCTCCCACACAACTCGAACATTTAGAGAACATCCCACCATACTCTTCTATCTATATATAATCACTTCACTAACTGAGTCATTATTTCAGGGGCTTTGGTTTCTGGGGCAGTGCTAGGCCAATCTGTTTTGTTGCTAACAGAACATACACCACAGAAAAACTATCAGAAATTCACCCTTTTAAAGACTATTTTATCCACAAAAAGAGAATGGGGAAAACCTCCTCAGAGTCCACTCCGCTGTATCCTTCCAAAGCTGGGGTTTTGTAACTGCGTGCTAAGCACAACAGAGATGGTAGGTGCCCACCCTTCCTCCAGCAGCTCTCCTGGCTTCAAAGAGAAACTCTCTGAATAGGGGTGTACAGCACTCATCCCTGCAGCAACCAAGAGGAGAGGAGTGGTTCAGTGGTGGTACCAAGAGAAGCCCGCACCAAAACGGCAGCTTTGAAACACACCACAGGCAGTGCAAAGCATGCTGTAACACAACAGCAGTGCCCCACTCGTGGGAAAATGGCTTCACGTCACCATGGCAGATGAGTGGAATGCTGGCCTCCCATTTGCTGTTGCTCACACACCTGTAAGAAGGGCTTCCTTCAGACAAACATTTAAACTGTAGATTGCAAGGCATACTTTTTTTTAATATGTGAATTTAATGAATTCATATAGCAAACTACCCACAGCCTACAAAGATAGTTTTCATCCGTGTGCAACATTCAGCTCAATATTACAATCCTGGATTCTCATTTTGGGTAGCATGTATGCTGCCAGCACACATCTGGCGTATAAACTCCAGATGAACGTTCACAGATGGCATAAAATACCTAAGCAAATGGTTTGCCCAAATTCAGATGTGGATGAAATGGCTCAGAATGCATTGCTGGCAAAGTTTTGCAAATATGCAAGGCTGAACATGGAATCTACCTGCAAGTAACCTTCAGGCTAATGCCTTTACCCAATGGTTTTTTTAAAAAAACACTTTCAACAGCAATCAATCATCACCTGGATTAAATTCACATGACTTTAAGTTTTATATGGTTTCTAGACACTAAATTTCTAAAGCCAATCATCTGAGGAAAAGTGTTCAAACTTGCATGCACTTTTCCTTGCCTTTGCACATCCATTTACCTCAATCACACAGAAAAGGGCAAACTGTTCAGATGACCAAAGATGTTCCTGCAGTTTACTGCTGTATACATCTTACATTTTAATGCAGTTTGGAATGATGCATCTCAAGTGTTTAACCACATTTGAAACTGAGGCAACTATAATATGTAAACACTAATTAAATATTTTCACCTGTGCTAACATGTGAAACAGATGAGAAAAGCTGAAAGTATATGGCTAAAAATAAATGTAAACAACAGTACCTTTATCAAAGAATGATGCTTTGAGTTTACTCTTCACCATCTGCTTCTTCTGTTCCTTCCTCTTTAACAAGATTAAATCATTTTATTCTAAACAAATTCTAACTAAATACACTCTCCATTATACACTATCTTCATTTTTTAAAAATGCAGTCAAAAAATACAGAAAGAAATCCAGTGGGAGAGCTGTGCCTGAGGTTCTAAGATTCAGTCCTTAATGAAAAAGCTTTACTCAAAGGGTGGCTCATTCTTTGGGATAAATGGCAGAACTCCCATCTGGTTGCCATACTGCAGCAATTTGGCAGAAGGGATAACGGATGTCAGGACTCCAAACTGCTCCCACACTCTTTTCCCTGTCTCTACAGGGAGCTGCACAGAGCCATCGCTGAACTGTTAATGGGTGCAAGATGTGCATTCCTGCAATCCTGAAAGCTGTGAGCATGTGCAGGAAATGAGGGGTGGCAAGGCTTTTACAACTAAAGGAACTGCTTAAAATTCTGTTAATATTCAACTAATGTGGATTTTCCTCCCTTCCCTCTCTAGTAAGGCATCTGTCTTCCTTTTCATCCTCTCAATGCAGCCTTGAAACAGCTTGGAGCTGGCAGTGGTCTAACAAAGCTCATGGAGTGAGATGCAATTGTTCCCTGGAGCCTGGGGAAAGCGCCAGTCAGACATGGTACAAACCAAATCACAACTCAAAATCAAGCAGCTTCATTGCACAGAAGCAGCCAACGTATGTGTGAGCTGAGACAAACCTGTGGTCTTACACAACTGTGTTGTATAAGAAATGAAAACCACTTGAGTGCATACTTCATGCAAATGAGAACTGCACCAAACAAACCTAGAACTAATGATTCTGAGGAGATCTAACGAGGTATCTGGTTGACCAATTAATCTCAGGGTGGGGAAAATCCTTCTGGAATTGTTGATAGAATAGCCTTAATTCAGCTTTTGTTTATCTTTCAGGAAGAACAACTCCAAAATGAGCATATCCCAGGTCCTAGTGAGTTCATCTGTGAAGCCTTTGCCACGTTTGATTTGATTTAGTTCTCTGGGTATTGCTAGTAGGGATTACACACATGAACATGGGGATTTTTTTGTTATTAATCTAGTTTATTCCCCATAAAGCAAATCAGAAATCATGATGAGATAGGACAAATTATAGCTTTATCCTTTTACTATGCCAAACATTGTCAGAACTAATTTAAGATGAGTTTGGTTCAACATCTCAGAGCACACCGTGGATAGGTTTGACCTGTATGGCAGCATGGCTGCTTCTCTCCAGTGAGTGGAATGCAAGAACAAACAAAGCAGTGTGGAATACAGCAACAAGCTATAGTCAAACAACTCCCAGTGCTATAACAAGGAGCCTGGGTTTTCTCAATTTCCCCCCCACTTCAATCCAACTGTGATGTTACCACTATTACAACAGGAAAATAAACCTTAAATCTTTCTATAAGTGACACCATTGTTAACTAGGCATATGATATTATCCTGTTCTTAAGTGTGCCTCACATGGAAAACTAGGAACTAAACTGTTAAAAAAAAAGTTAACTGTGCTTGTCCATTTCTGACAACAGCATGGTGTGTAACTTCAGCGACACTGCGTGTTCTCAGCAACCAGATGGCAGTACAGAATCCTGCAGGGTTTCACTCCATTTCAGTAAGGGAAATTGCATTTTTATTCCATGAACTTCTTTGGCTCCAGTTCAGACTGTTCTGGCCCTTATATGCTTTCCAAAGTAGAGTACTTTGCACGACCTCCCTGAAAACCAACACTGCATCAGTGAGCACCATGTGTGGGGAGGTGCTCTACTTCTGTGGTTCAGCAGTGCCATCGCTGTGAGTAGCTGCAAGTCAGCGAGGCTGTTCTGGGGATGCCCCTATTGAGCTGTAGTACTGCACAAAACCACGCAACCAGGAAGAACCTCCATGCTGCAGTGCACCAGCTTCCCAGGTTCCTTTGATATCATCTCTGGATTGAGGCTGAAAACATCAGCAGAGAACATGTTGGGACCCAGGGCAGCTCCACAACCAATTTCTAGCCTGCCAAGCAGCCTACTGCCCTTCACCACAAGCATTTCTAACAATTCACTCTGCAGATACAACCCAAAAGTCACCAACACTTCATATTAGAACTTGATGTTAGAACCAGAAATACCAGCTTACTCACCTAGCTTCGTTTGAGTGAACAGAAATTTTGAAAGACATCCCATTACTTGTACAAAGACCAAGGATTTGTGTGTGCAGAAGGTAAAATGAACATTCATCCCCTGAGACACGAGACAACTGTACAACCTACTTGTTCAGCTATATTATTAGAAGATGATTATGAGGCCAACACTTTGACAGCTGAGAAATTGCTCTCAAATCAGCACGGACTTATCTTTTCAGTCTGTCTTGAGTTGTCTAAAATCTTACTAAATGATTGGATATGTTTTATATCTATGCACCATAACATTTTCTAACATCTGCATCACATTGAACATGAATTGTTTATGTCCTTCAGACTTGAGGAACAATTAGTGTGCAGAAAAAGCCAGACAGTCCTGTCCGCCAGCTAGCTAAGATGGGACAAAAATATCAGCTCCAGAAAAGATGTTCTCTGTCCAGGAATGGATGACAGACCACATTCCTTTGAAAGCAGCACACAACCAAGTTCCCCCTTCAGCAACTACAAATCTATTTCATAAGTAATCAAGTTTCTCTTCAGTCTTTTCTCTATATGTTCCTGACTCCCTGGTACTCTTTTTGCAAGACAGCAGCAAAAAATTTGACCAATTAATCCCAGTGGCTGCTTTCTACTGCTGTAAAATACTCCCCATGCAGAGATGCAGTCAGGTTCCCCAGAAGTCAGGAGCATCCATGTTCAAGTAAATTCCTCATAATCCTCCAGTGCCACATCCTGGCTTGCCAGAGCTCCACTTATAAACCTCAGCCAACAGAAAACCTCATAAATGCTGTCCACTTCTGGACAGGAGGCTAACAGCACTGTGCTTAAGTGGTGTTGGTTCATTCATCACTGCTGCAGGCATGAAATAAAGAAGCATTATGAGAAGGTAGTAAGTCCCTTCACACGTCAGGTCACTTCCACTGCTGTGGTACTCCTGAAAAAGAGCATTTCGTATCTTTGTCCTAGAGAATTATTTCAACACTGAAGAAACCCTCCAAGAAGTACTGCACAAAATAACATGCAGAAAAGGTGCACCAATGGGATGCTCTGGAAGAGAGCTCCACTCAGCACTGCAGTCTTGGAGGGGTAATGAGCAGAGATGGAACCTAACAGTCCTTTCCAGCTTTTAGGAGGAAAGCTTACAAGCATCAGACGTGCAGGAAGGGAAGGAGCTCATTTGGAGAAGCTCACATTTAGGCTAGCTGTGAAAAGTACGTAGAGAGTAGTATAGAGAGCAGTATGTTTCTAATAGGAATGCAGTAGGATGGCTAAAACAACTCAACAAAAAAAAAAAAAACTGGGATTCTTCAAGTATCCTGCAGCTCAAACCATCCTCAGGGCAGCTGGATGTTCTCCTCTCCCTGCACACATGGAAGTTGTGCCTACTGAGATTTCTGGGAGCCTGACCACACTGAAGCAGACTTATTATATTTACACACCCATATACCATCAAAAAAGGAAGGTATTTTATACAAAGTTTTCCAGCATTCCCACTAAATTTACAGGCACAAATTAACCAAAACACATTTGGAACAATCCTAATTGAAGTGTACGATCCTAATCCAGTTTGGCATATGAGGCTTTGGTCTCTAGACAAACAGAATGCACAGTTGGACTCCACCTTTTCTTTCCCACTCCTGAACTTCTGCGCTGATTCTGGGCTTTCATTACCATCTCCTACATGTGTAGAACTATGAAATAACTTCCGTTAATCCTGTACAAATAAATAAAGAAAGCAGCCTGAAAGAGGCAAGCAACTTGTCTGATGCTGCCTACCTACAAACAGTAACAGAAAGCTTAAAAGAACCTTTATACTCTGGTTCTTATCCCATCATGTAACATGCCAAGAACAGGAGGATCACATCAGCAACGAACTGCTTTGTCATACAACCTTGCCTAGCCATAGAACACTCTTGCTGACTTCATCACACCACTACAAAATTGATAATCAAGAGATCCTGACTGACTAAAAGCTAGGCAGATCTATACCATTCATTTTTTGTGGTAAAAAAAAAAAAATGAGTGTGTAGAAAATATGCAGAAAGGGAGGAAGCGAGGTGAAGTAAAATGAAAACTAAGCTCCAAAGAATGCATCATTTTCCTAAGTAGTTTTCATATTTGTTCCGTAAAAACAATACTTCGCTACCTTAGGATTTGCTTTATTCTGAGTGTTGTTGTACTACCTTATCACCAAGAGTATTTATGTCTCTTATGAAATATTTAGAGAAAATTATATTGCTGCAAGCTATAACTGGAGGCTATAAAACTTCCTAATGTAACAAGGAATACTGAGTTGTCTCTATAACTGTAACTTCAATTAGCATGCTAATGCAGTTAACAGTAAGCCCAAAACTTGCTCAGATTAAGAAACTGTAAACAAGTTTCAGCTCTGTTCTCAGAGCTGCTGCAAGACAACCTGAAGGTCATGCAACAGGGAAGAGCTACGTGAGCACACAGCATCTCCCATCTCAGCACTACTGCTGCTCAAAGCCCTGCTATGAAAAGGCTGTACTAAAGGATAACTCAACAGACCACATCATTTACTAATTTTTGAACTAGAACTCCTAGAAATATCCTACAACTTTGTTTCCATGAAAAAAAAAAGTGTAGTTCAGAATTAGCACTCTTCTCAGAAAGGCTTAGGGCCAGTGCTGAAGAGACAAACTTTGGGTTGTTTGTTTGTTGAGATGTTTCTGTTCTCATTTTTAATATCTGAAAGCAAATGGAGTCCAAGTGGATAAGACTCTTACAAATAACTGCCATTGGTATGGCTTAGGTTGGAAGAAATCTTTGAAGATCATCTCATCCAGCCCCCCAGCCATAGGCAAAGACATCTTCCACTAGATCAGGTTTCTCTATCCATGTCAACAGCAAAAGCCTTTATGTTCAACTGATAGCTAAAACACCAGAAGGTAAACCCTTCACCTATACTAGAAGCATAGGCATTCTGATAACACAAGTCTGTAAGTGTTTCTGTCTTTAAGCACAACTTGATATGAAGTTCATGTCTACTTCAAAATACACATAATGCTCAAAAATAAAACCTGAAATCAAGAACTGATGCGTTTTCAACCTTTAGTACAATAATAATTTAAGACAGACCAGATTTATCCCAGTAAACTTCAGATTTGTAGCCTGCTTTTTCTTCCATGAAATGGGAACAACCCCATAGAAACAAAAAAAAGCACCTGTACAATTATTTCTCTAAGTGCTTCACATATGGCATCATAGAAAAGTTATAAGGAAACCCCTGTTTGGATCAAGTTTAGAAGACATCCAGTCAGGAAGCCACACATTGAACGCAGTGACAGCAGAATTCTAAATGTACGTCCAACTCGATGCACAATATTGGGGGGGTGAATCAAAATCCCCCAAAGGTTGGAAAGACTTTCACTTCACCTTTTTCCTGTAGAATAACATTCCAGTCATCAGACAAAGTTGTCACACTAAAAAAGAAAGTCACACCTCAGATTTCCTTTGTCTTCTCCCATCACATCAGTTACATCCACCCTAAAAGCAGCCTGTAACAACCTGCCAGCTTCCTTTACAGAAGAAAAAGCCAATTTTTTATACCTGCTCTTTAAACTAGAAATGTTAAATGAACCAGCATACAAAATTTGACTTCTGCACAAGCCTGTACTAAACGCCCTTTGGGTTTCCATTCCCAGATATTACTCAAAATACAGTGCAGGGCAATGTAATTACGCTCTCCAATAAAAAAGCCCAGGCAGGTGGTGAGACATGCCCTCATACAATCAGCCACGCATGCTGAAAGGCATGATGTCTGATCGCTTTAAGAGTCATTTCTGTCTCTGGATAGCCTCTGCCTGAACAAATACAGGGACACTGATCTTGTGTAATTGTTTGCACAAGTGCGGTATCAAATGCAAGTACAGATACTAAACGGTTCCCTTAGCAACAGAGCCTATCAGCGTTCTTTGAGTATGAAGAGGTGATGGGTTTTTTTTTCCCCCATATAGAAAAGTTCCTTCTACTTAACAGCATCAGACAGAAGATTGTTTTCAAATTCCTGCACTGCACAGTGCTCTTTTTATCACAAGCTGCATATTCAGACAGTAAAGATACCATTTGAGTACTCAGCCTGATAGCTGAAGCAGCAGCTCTCAGATACAGGTTAGCAGAGCCTTGCTGAGGCATCCTGCTAGGTCGTGAGGATGTCTTGGGCACTCCACCCCTGGCAGCACAGCCACACCATCCCTGCTGGGACCCAGCTAACTGGGTACTGAACAGGAAAACAAGGGCAGGAGAGGCTGGCTGGGAGACAGAGGTAATGTCTCACACTGACTTTGTTGTCAGAACAAATACCAAACTGCACCTTAATCAGCACTACCTAGGGACTACCTGCTTTGCATCAGATTGAAAGCCCCAGATTTGCAGCAAGCAGAAACGTAGGTTTTAAAATCAAGACAGCATATATCCTTTCAGCATTGACCCAATCTGTGGAAGCCTGTGTGAGCTCATCCTGGATGGTACTTCACAGGTGTCACTCAACTTAAATTCTGGGAACACTCCCTCCTCGTTTAGGGATTGAATAGCTCTCATTAGCAGGCCAGTGTAGTGGCTTATGATTATACCTCTTTATTTCTTCAACTTGATTGTAATTGTGGCTTTTTGTTTTTAAATGCACAACAGCCAAGCACATGGACACATCCTTTAAGCAGCTGGCTTAATGCTGCTTTCACCTCCATGTTGCTCTTTCAAAGCATCTCCTGTAACTGATGGAAACATACCGCAACACTGCTCTGAACATGAAGCTTGCTGCCTAATGTTGCATCCCTAACTAGAAACTATTGGTGATAAAGACAGATTCTTAACTACTGCTGAATGCTAAGCCTCATGCTGAGTGGAAATGTTTATAGTGCACCTATCAGCATGGATGGTTTCAGCACATTTTAATTACAGAGCACTTCAGACTCAAGCCATACCTGCAATACTCACCACCTCCATGTGAGCTGACCCTTCTGCCCCGGTGAGGCACACAAAGCTGGGTGCACGCCGGCTCACTGCACAGCATTGGCACATCACTGCCCTATCTACAGATAGACTTACATGCTCCCTTTCTAACATACAAAGAATAATTACGTGATTATGATGATACAGCATTACATGCGAAGAAAAGAAACATCAGTCTTCAAGACAGGTAACCAAGGAATCTGCCCTTTGAAAAATACATTCTCTTTTTCAGTAGTTTTGTTGCTGATGAGATCAGAGAGCAGAGCTCTTTGTTGCCCAGAACCCAAAATACAGCTGGCAGGTCTAATTTCAGCCCTACTGGCCCTGACAGCACTCTACTGAACCAGCCAGTTCTCATGCCAAGAAAACCAATGCAGCAAGGGCTTTTGCTAGAAGCTGATATGAGCTTGAATTTGGAATTAGAGAGGATATAAAATAGAACGATATTTAATATTTAAAATGCCAGAGCTAATCCTGATGATGTTTAGTATGTAGTGAACAATATTCCACTTGCCTTCCTGAAGTCACACCAGGGCAGAACAAAAGGCAGTCGCAGTCTATTAAATGCATGGATGGTATTTTGCAGCTGCAGGTACCACATGCATGCAGAATCATGACCATGACAAATGCCAGCGGGGGTTGATCCACCAAGCTACTTCTGGTGACCACAAAATGGACAGTCAATGGCAAACAGCCATCCTGCACTGCTACATCAAGATTTCAAGCAGTTCCTAGTATTCCCCAGTCAATGGGACCAAGGGGTTTAAACATGCAGTTCCAGTAAGCACTACAGTTCACATCTACATAGTGAACTTCCAGAGTAGTTAGTTATTCCCCACCCCTTTATGTCTGAAGCACTCAGAGGCATTACCAGGTTACATATAAAACCTGTACTTATTTCTTCTGGAATGCTATATTCTGCCATTAAAAGTCTTGAAATTACATTAGACTTAAAAAGACTCAGTGAGCTTTAGAGGATATTGACTGTGTGCTGCTATAATTTATACACATGTAGACTTCATCCTAACCAAGTATTGCCAGAGCTACTGAAACATCACCGTTAAAAACTGACTTTGTGTGTAGGGTCTACAGGGTGCAAACAGGATTCAAAATTAAAGATTAATTCTGGGGCACAAATCTTTTGAGGAGCAGCTGAGGAAACTGGGATGGTTCAGTCTGGAGAAAAGAAGGCCCAGGGGAGACCACACAGCTCTCTACAGCTGCTTGACAGGAGGTTGAGGCAAGGTGGGGGTCACCTCCTCTCCCATGTAACAAGCAATAAGACAGGAGGGAATGGCCTCAAGTAGGAGATTCAGGTTGGATATTAGGAAATATTCCTTCTCCAAGAGAGTGGTCAGGTGCTGGCACACTCAGAAAAGTGGGAATCACCACCTCTGGAGGTGTTCAAGAAACCTTTGTGCTAAGGGACATGGTTTAGTGGGGAAATATTGCTGCATCATGTATAAGGCTGGTTTATTACATTTCCACTGAAGTTAAACCAGAATAATGTGGATAAATGCATCCACTCACCACCTGTTAGTATGTATGTAGAACTAATGTTATTATAAAACACTAACTACTTGTTTTCCATTTTATTGTAGTCTAATCCAAAATATCAAATTTAACGATAGTATTTTTCTTGATAAAAAATAATACTAGGAAAGATATTGGTTTCTGCAAGGGCATGCAGCTAAATAAAATTACATATGAAATGCTGGCTTTCTTTGCATGCATTGATTTTATTAGACCTCTTGGCTTTAAGAAAAATGCATGGGTTGGAATTAAGTTTGCTTCACTTACAGCAAAATTGATTTCAGGAAGGTATTGAGTTGTGGTTTTTTATGCTCTGACTTCCAGATGAACTTGTTAGTTAGTCCAAACTTTTAAAGAATGTGCAAATCCCCACACTGGCCCTGACGGGAGCAGGACAAAATGCAGCTCACCAGCAAAGCACTGTAAATAGCACGAAGCCAATACAGACTGCAAGACCCAAATGAGAACCAGAAACAATGAAGCCCTATTTCCTTCAGATCTCAGCACAGGTCTACATTTTTTCCCATTGGCCAAATTCATTGGTTCCAAAGTTATCAATGACTACTTTGGACAAAGCAAACCTTGTCTTATTTGGAAGACAAGCACTGAACAAATGATTCCAGGGCTTTTCTTAGTTTACTTCTAAATGAAGCTAAATACTTGTATGAGTGCACCTCAAATGAGAAGCTACAGGCCTAGTCCACTGAATATTCCTGAATCTTTTATATTTTAATTGACTCAAGTTCCTCCACACATTAAGAGCTAGCAGCCTTCTGCAAAGGCATCATTGCACATATTCCCTTTCAGCTCAGATTTAACCAATTCCATAATTTTTTAGTACTAATAGAAATCTAAATTCAAATCTGGTTACAGTGGTTCAACTGAATATACACAAAAACAAAAGTCAAACCCCTCCAATTTCTACTTGCCATTGTAACCTTCAGTAATGTTGTATTCCATCTGCATGAATGTCACAAAACCTCCTCAAATGTGAGCTACAACAGTATGCACATACTGTATGCCTTTTACAGACTGATATTTCATTTCTTTAGCACAAGGCTTGGGACCATCCACCATCTGGGAAATACTCCAGGAAGTGGGTGATCTACACTCCATTTACCAGTAGCTGAATTCTGCTTAGCTTTCATTGCTTCCACATGAGACCTGCAACCCAGAGAAATTATTTCTCTGCTTATATAATATGCACCATACACGGTTCTTGTTCTACATACAATTTTAAGTCAAAATTAAATTGATAAATCTGTTAGAATAACTGAAGGAATTCCATCACAGATGGAGATTTAATCATTAAATACAGTTTGTATTGTCTAGTGAAAACATTTTTCCATATTTTACTGCTGAAAATCTGCAGATACAAACAAAGCTCACCCACATGCATAATACATATTTCACCTTCAGACTAATGCTAGGTGTGATGAATCCCTAACAATTACATTCATCACAGGAGAAGCCCTGTATTTAGTTCTCAAGGCATTTCCAAGGGCTGAATTTCAGTTGAGATACAGAAGTAGAAACAACATGCTTTCCTGATCAACATTAAAGCAACATTTTTTAGGTTGGAGAGAAGGCCCTGTGGAGACCTCACTGCGGCCTTCCAATATTTGAAGGGAGCGTATAAACAGGAGGGGTTTGACCATTTACAAGGGTGGATAGCAATAGGACAAAGGGGAATGGTTTTAAACTGAGACAGGGGAGATTTAGGTTAGATATTAGGAAAAGGTTGTTCACACAGATGCACTGAACAGGTTGCCCAAGGAGGCTGTGGATGCCCCATCCCTGCAGGCATTCAAGGCCAGGCTGGATGTGACTCTGGGCAGCCTGGTCTGCTGGTTGGTGACCTGCACATAGCAGGGGGTTGGAACTGGATGAGCAGTGTGGTCCTTTTCAACCCAGGCCATTCTGTGATTCTGTGATTTGCAGCCTCTGCATATCGCTTGAGCTGATAAAACTTAGAGAAAGGATATCCATTCTGCATACTTTCATACCAAATCCTGTGTCTGTGGTGGGACTCGGTCACACTAACTTCATGACACCTTGCCCCAGAGAGCTTACAAGCTTAAGGTTCATCTTCTGTGAGGTGCCACTTCAGCAGTTATTTCCCTACATTGCTTTTACAATGAAACTCAAAACCAGTTAGCACATTGATTTTAATCTCTCTTGTTTAGCAAGGCAAGGACAGAACAGGCATGAAACCAGTTATATTTCTCAAAATATTTTCCTTCCTATCTATCTACAGTGAAAAACAATCGCTTCATTCAGTGAACTACATTACAACTGTAAGCAGTATGCATCGAGTTCCAACCATCATATTTATATGGAAATGAGGCTTCCTTTCAAAGAGGCACATTTCCAGAAACTCCAGTTGCCATCCACTGAACCCACACATTTCCTTCAAAATCAATGCATTTAAATTTGAGATAACATTTTTGGCTCGTGCCTTTCTTCACAAGTTGTTTGACCGAGGCAGGGTCTGTTTACTGGTTACAGACTGACCTTTTCCTGAAAACAAATTGAGGCAAATGTAGTATTCCTCAATTTAACACTGGACAATATCCTATAACAAGAAAATCTGAGGCTTAGCACAGCCAATTAATTTTAACCCCTTGAAAACTTCGGCACAAGAGCAACACTAAAAAAGCAGTCAAACAAGCAACCTAAAAAAAGATTCCAAAAGCCTCTCGGGTTTTCAAAGTAAATTAAGCTTCCCATTTATGCTCAAGAGAAAATTCATACCTGCGAGATGAATGCAAAATTCAATCTCCCCCCAAGATCAAACACATTCTTTGAAACAATCAAAGTGTGCTTGATGCAAGACTAGGGGTAGCAAGAAGTGGCTTTAGAGTAGAACTTCTGTCATTGCAAATGTTCAGGGCCTGATATAAAACAGAACTGCTGCTGCTGAATTCTGTTGGGGCTTTGGCACAGAGCTTAGGGTGCAGGGAGCCTATGGGTGTCTTGGAAAGACCACAGGACTACTTGTTGTATTGATCCTATGGCAGCACTGCAAGTTGCTCTTGCAAGGCAACTCCTGAGAAGGGATTCAAGTTTCCACTGCGGTACATCAGCTTTGATAAGGATAATAGGCTGAATAAAATTGATGTTCAGACCATGGTAGATCATAAATCAGAGGTTATCTGCTCTATAACAGTAACTATCATGAAGTGGCATTGCTCTTCAGTCCTTTTGTGAGGGTGGGAGGCAGTGGTAGGGGATGGGGTGGGATGAATTTGTCGTGTGGTATGTTTGCTTTAAAAAAAAAAAAAATCTCAAAGTTAAACTTCCAAGATATTCAACCACTTTTGTTTCTACAGTACTGCATGCCAGAGTCAAAAATAAGCAGAAATCAGGCTGTATCCAACTGCAACAGCCAGAGTTTTGCTGCATGAACTTGAACCAAAAGGTCCATTCAGCATCTTTATCTCCAACATTAGTCAAGAGCAGATTGAGAAAGCATGCAGCTCTATACACATTCTCACACTTGAAATCTGAGACTCAGAGGCTTTCATGGACTACCTTAGATTATTCTCATGTGGATTTAAGTAGCAACATTATAAAATGACTTTCTGTATCCATGTGGCAATTGTAGGAGCCACTGAATGCTTTGCCTACAGCCTTTATGTAAATCCAACCCATCCGTAACAACCAAATTCCCCCTGCTCACGTAAACAATCACTGACATTTCCAAAGCTTGACATGTTCCAATCAGAAACTTGTCCCCATGCATAAGAGAAAGGTATACTCCTTTCTCATTCATGGCTCAGTACTGTAAGTGTTCCACATGTCCCAGGTCTCAAACAGCAAAAAGCATTCTTGATTATTTTAAAGAAACAAAAGGAGTTTAAGATGCAGCAAGGGACTCAGAAATAACTACAGCAGTGTACACTATACCAATCAAGTAGCATGAACGTGGTGCCAGAATGCCAGCAGCTTCTCTACAGAAGGAAGGAACCTGTGTGTAACCAGGAAAAAAAAAATCAGAATTCCAATGAAAAGCTTATGCTCAACCCAAGTCTCACTTGTACTTTCTAAACGAATCCTCCAGCTTCTAAAGCTCATGAGTAACTGAACAGAATTATCACCTCTTGTTTTACTCTGTTCCGGACAGCCCTACAGACATGTTTTCTGCAATTGAAAAACATTATTTCATCCTCAGAAGATTTTGCCTTGGTCCTAATACTGTTTTCCTTTCTTTCACCAACTTACACAGTGGCTGTGTTTGTCTGTTCACTATCTTAATGTCAAAAATATCAGCATTTGTCAAATAACATCTATTAAGTTCTACAGCATCTTGGTTTAGATTAGAATGATGCTTACTAGTTGGTGGTTCAGAGGTCTCCTGATAAGATGAAAGAGCAGAACAGGAGGCTCTATGGCAGGCAGCACTTGACATCAACCTCTGAAGCCTTGAGTACATCTCCTCCTGTCTCCCTCTGTCAATTTGACTGCAAATTTGCAATAGAACACCTGTACTCGCATAGTATCAACTGAAACTTCCCAAAGAAAAGCACTTGTCTAAGACATCTTAGTGCTGCAACTTACAGCTAGACCATAAAGGCCATTAACTTTGAAAGCTGTGCATGGGGGTTACCAGAGTCACCATCTCTCTTGCCTGGGAATAATTAAACAGCTCTGTTAAGGGGTTATCAGCCTGTGACTTGCTGTTGGATTTTTAGCTGTAACTACAGCTATGTTACAGAACATTTGGAGAAAGATCAACAGTTTTTAGATGTTTTACAGAACAGGACTGCATCATGGTTCAGTACAGAAAGAGCAGTTATATCAACAATTTGATAACACCAAGGAAGAAATCACATCTCAGCATATCTTCAGGAAGCCCTTATCTCTGTGCTTAGAATTTAACAAAAACATTCATTTCCTGCACTCTTAATCAGCTTATAGTTTCCCTTTGCCATACAGCACACAGTAGCTCAAATACCCCAGTGACCAGCCAGTTCCAAAGTAAATGCAGTAGGAACTGAATTTGGCCTGAAACATCTTCATAAAGCCAACTCCACTTTAATAACATTAAAGAAAAACCACAGTAGCTGTTTTACTATCAGAGGAATAATTGTGCATAAGCAAGAGTTAGTCATACATGTAAGTATGAGATTGAATCTTATTTTCTGTTTATGACATAAGCCGTGCTGACTCCAAGACATCAAAATAAAGAATTAAATGCCAAAAAAATCCATCATTAAGACAGATTAAGTTATATCCTTACTTCTAGCAAAAAGAGAAGCCAAGGAAAACCAGGTGAGGATGCAATTTGCTTTCTGTCTCACTTGGTGATGATGCAATATAACAGCAAGAAAACACACATGCAGAAGTCTGCCTTCCTTTACTCTTCACAGCTGTTTAGATAGAAACTGTAAGAAAAGACAAATAGAATACAAATTTCTGCTCAAAGGCACAAAGGTTGGAACAATCTCCTTACCTGCTTATAGTACTTTTATTGTATGCATTTTAATCTTATTAAAAAAGTAATGAACCATTGCTCTGATTTCTCAGCTGAACTGCCTGGCAAGACTCAATTGCTTGTGTTCTGCTGGCATAGCTCTCCACAGCTCATACTGGTCTTACAGATTTATCTCAGTCCACCATTCGCCTTATGGTGCTTACATCCCTCCCCACTTTGAGAAAGGACACCTCATGGATGCTTTCAGCCACTATAGCATCACAGTGCTGCAAAAGATAGTTTAAGATCTATAGGTACAAAACCTGAAGACAGACATGATGGTAAGAAGGAGAGGAGCACCGGTTCCATGACTTGTGGAAGTAACTTTCCACGGCAGACCTGTTTGCCCATACTGCAACCCTTGGCAGTGAGGAGGAAGAGAAAACTTCCCCCCAGTTCTTTACTCCTCCTCCTTAAGCCCTCCTGAGTCTCAATACCACACCAACCATGAGCAAGTAGGATCCCTGCTCCTGTGGTTTCCTGGTTTCACCTGGTAAGCTTTTCAGTCCACTCCATAGACTTGACAGTTTTTAGTATCAAGTCCTGCAGTCATTGGCATTTTCAAACTGCCCATCCTATATTTTAGTTAGCTCTAAATATGTACAGTTGGTACAGAAACTGAGCTCAGCCCCATGCCTACCTAATGCTATTTGTGTGGAAGGACTGAAGGATTTGGACATAAGCTGCACCTGACAAAGAAAACTGCCCAGAGCAGCATACAAAAGCTGAAGTGAGCACTTGCAGAAGAAATCTGATACATGACAACTTTCATTTCTTTAACATAATTTTCTTCTCTTTGAGTTTGGACAAAGTTTTTCTCCAAATTAAGCTATTTTAAGCAATATTTCCTACAGATACAAAGTGGATTCCATGGGATTTTGAGCAAATAAACCTGATAAATATTGGATGCACACAGCTTCATTCCTCCTCCTTGTGTGTCAAGCTGTATTAGGAGAAGCATCAAAATGCTAACCTCAAATGGCCACTTTCTGTTTGCCTCAGCATCCTACAGGCAGCAACTCTTAGTAGAAATTATGCACCATTTTCATCGTGGCATTCAAATTCAGCTTTATTTGAACCTCTAACCTCACTCTCCACTGTTTTCCATCTTCCAGTACTAGCGAGAAAAGCAACTCAGTATTTCCTGCAGCTTTTTCTAAGCCTAAACAAACATAGGTTTCCTAACTATAATGGACAAGTCCCCAGAGAGGAAATACAGCTCATGCTTTTACTTGGAGACATAGGTATTACACGAACAGGCAAAACTTGTCATGAAGTATACATCAACTCTGCTTGCAAAGTTTGGACATCAGTCCATTCTTGGCTGAGGAAACAAAAAAATAGGAAAAAAATCTTGGTGTTCCTCAAAGCAGCACGTATTTTCAGCAGAGTTAAGAGGCAGAAAAACAAAAGCAGTAGAATACTTAGCTCACATTATCCAATCAGAAAGAGAGCCAATTCAGGTAAGAGGCTCTTACCTAGAAGATCCTGCTCTGGCACAAAGCAGTTAAAGCCATGTGCACGCCAGCACATATTTGCACTACAAAAGTTGTAGAAGTCTTCACTAAGGAAGCAAGGTATTCCAGAAAAAAAAAAGATAACGGCTCTACTATGCAACAGAAACAGGAGATGCTTTCCTGGGGTGGAGGATGTCAGGACCAGGGAAACACCATAAGGTTCCACTTCTGAGCAATCTACAAATAGCTATTGTACTTTCCTGTTTCACAGCCTGTTTTTCTCAGGTTGTAAGAACTGACACACTACTGCTTCTAGGCCTGTACCACAGCAAAGGAACAGCAGCATTTCTGTAGCTGTCATCTTCAAAACAGAAAAATCAGTTGTTCAAACAAGACCTCTTCCCCCCCTTTTTTTTTTGAAAGAATCCATTGTTTGCAGCTCTGTGGTGACCACCAATCTAGACTCTCCAGCATGATACATTACCACAAAGCTGCACTCTGATTTCTTAGCCCTTAAAGAGTCTTCACATCCATCCTCCTGCTGAGGCATCAACGTTCACTTACTCTGCCCTCCTCAGATACACTCTTCCCTTAGAACTCAAATTAATCTAAACAGACATTTTTATGATTAATTGCCTATAATTTCAATTGCTCTTTGAAAGATGCTTCTTCCTGTTGCAAAATGTAACCCTAGTGTTTCCTTCATTGCAGGGAAGTATTTGGACACTTGATTCTAAAAGCTATCACTTAAGTTTTCACAGCTGAAGACACCCCATGTGCCCAGTGGGGACCAGACAGCTTAATATCCAACAGTGTGTATTTATACCTCCAGTAACAGAATCAAGCAATTTGAGTATATTTAGGAAGTTCAGCTATCTATAGAGATATTTCAGCCTCTGAGTTTGTATTTCTTGGCTGCAACTTTTGTTTCTGTTCCCCATTTAGGAGATGTTTTTAATTCTGCCTTAGCTACAGCACATACAATTGTCCCATCCTGCCTGGACAGTTCCTAGGCTGCGACAAATCCCTAAACAGTCCAGCATAAAGCCACATGCAAACCAGTTACACAACTCCTGGTTTACAGGAAATCTTTGGAAAATGTGACCTCTCTGCTTCAAGCCAGCTAACAGCTTTCCCTGAGCACAGGGATCAGAATAGACAGAAATTTGGCCAAATCCCCATTTTCCTGTAAGCCTAGTATTAATTACATCACTAGAAGAAAAGAGGAAGGGGGAAAAATAGCAGAAGAGTTGCTACGTCATGCTGTTTAGGCACCTCTTAGCATTAGAAGGACTCCACACTGATAGCATTGCCTTGGCAGCCTTTCTGCAAGAAGAATCTACATGAGAATTTTTCTGTTTTAAATCCAGCTCAGATAACAGAAGTTGAACAGAAGAGTTTAGGATGCATGCAAGTTAAAAATACACAACAGGAGAAGTATGTAAGGAAAGGGTATGAAGTTATACCTACTATGCATAAGGACTTCAGTACAGTAATTATAAAAAGATGAACTCTTAATGAGATTTTCTAAAAAGAGCTTGATCACATTCATGATATGAGGTGAGAACTTGATTATGATTTGACATTTACATGCTTATAACAAGGTCACCACTGAGATCAAGAGACGGTGAAGGAAAGCAGGAAATTAAACTGAATTTGAAATAGCAGGAAGTGTTAAAACTTAGAAATATACCAATTGGTTGCTGGAAAATGTGTCTAGGAATATTAAATATATATTGCAATATCAGAACTTAAAATTAAGAATATCTGAGTCAAGAACCAGAAAAGACTCAATGTGAGTTAATTTTATATACGCAACTACAGCTCATCCCTTGTCTACTACTCAGTCTGTTCTCACCCTTATAGAAGACATACCTCCTGTATGTGCACAAAGAATATGAATACATGAGAACCTAAACAATGTTCTTACTTAATTTTCAGCGGTTCTGCTCCTACTCATCAGTAACTAAGCAAAATTCCATTCCTTTCAGTGCATGGCATTCTCCCTAAGCTAAGGCTTTTCTCATTTGGGCAGCAGGTTGAATACCTCAAGCTTTTTCTGTACCACTTGCAACAGTTTGCTTTACAGAAAACTCAAGACTGTCTGCAAGTCAACACATGCAGAAGGCAATCAAAAAAACCCACAAAACATGTGCTCAGAATCAGTAGAACCAGAAACCAGGATTTTCTCCAGGAGATTAACAGATCATGGAATGTTCTGATTTCCACTAATGAGTACTTTGTAGAACCAATTATTTACCTAACATACCAGAAAGGGACAGACCTTCAAGTCACTTCAAATATTCACCACCATTAGAAATTAACCAGCATCTCCCAAAGTGAATACTGTTAATATTGGCCGTAGTGTTATCAGAAACTAGAAGTGATACACTTGGCTTTGTCCATAAATTGAGTCACAACCAGCAACATCTCTGGATAGATGCGCCATGTTTATCAACCTGAGAAGAATGTTACTACTCTGTTTTACTGTCAATCTTTGATTAACCCATATTTAAACATTCTTGAAAGCGCAGAATGAAAAAGATTCAAGGAAAACACTTATCCTTTTGACAAGTACAGTTGAAAAACGTATTACACGATGATAAAGAGGTAGCGGTTTTCACACTGCTGCTCTGTGATTTCTTTAGGCTTCCCTGATTTTTGTACTGTGATACTCATCCTCCTCTTCAAAGAAGTTCAGCAACTGAAGAACAGGAGGCTCAGGGGTGACCTTACTGCTCTCTACAACTACCTGAAGGGATGCTGAGGTGAGGTGAGAGTTGGCCTCTTCTCCCACATAATTGGAATAGGGCTAGAGGGAATGGCCTAAAGTTGCACCAGTGGAGATTCAGGTTGAACATTAGGAAATACTCCCCCAAAAGAGCAGTCGAGTGCTGGAACAGGCTGCTTAGGGAGGTGGAGTCTCCCTGGAGATGTTCAAGAAATGTTTAGATGTTGTACCGAGGGACACTTGAGTGAGAAATACTGGTGGATGGTTGTACAGGATGACCTGGTTTCCAAACTTGATGATTGTATGAACTAAAAGGCCACTTGCCCTATTACCTTATTCTCATTTAACTTGTTTAACACACAGATCTTCAGAGTAAATAATTACGTACATTTACAGGACTTAAAATGTAATTAAAGTTGGAGTCAAGATAGTATAGTAGAACAAGCTTGCATTTCCTCTCACAGATAGCAGATCACAGGAAGTCTAGTTCACCACCTTTTCATTACAGTGAAGAACGTGTTTGGGTTGCCAACAAAGTTTTGAGAAGAACTGAAAACTCTGACATGACTCATACCTTATGAAAAAAATATAGAACTAGTTTTAATATCCAAAGACAGAAAGCACTTAAAGACTGCCAGCACAGATATTTGTTCTTTTTCCATAGCATTTTTTAAAATCAAGTCATTGGTTTGATTACACAACCCTTACCTAGACCAGAAAGGGAAGAAATAGTGAATTAAAACCAGACAAATTATGGTGCCTCCTCTATTGACTCCTGGACTCCTCAGGGAGACAGACAACTTTAACAATGCCTAGATCACAAGGCCATGAAACAGGCCAAGTAATTAAGGAATATTTACATTTGTTCCGTGACCCAACACATCAGTCAAATTCTGCCTAGAATTTATAATGCTCTGCAATCTGAAGTGTTCTTTTTACAAGGAGCTGACTTACTCATTCTGCACATGGGGGGTGCAAAGAAAATACCTGATTAACATTCTTCAGCACAACAGGTGAACAATGCCTCCCATAGAAAGATAAGTTAAAGGAACACTTAGCCCAAGTAAACTCTTAGCAACCGAGTGGCAATCCTGCCTTGAAACAGAATTTCTAGGAAGTCTAGGTCAGTACATTCCCCAGCTGAGAAAATATCAAAGGCCAGATGAAAAGCAGATGCTTTCTTTTAAAAATACAATGTATGTTTAAATGACAAGAGATACTCAATGCGTTTGACATTAAAATATATCAGCTGGTCCAGTATCAAAAGAACATTCCTTTTCCTCTGTGAAAGCATACACCGAGAAATTCATTCGTAAGGCAATTGCATGCAGGTAATAAGTTCTGAAGCACCTGCCATCTCAGCCAGGTATGAGACTGGAGTAGTTCATTTTGAGCTGGCAATCATGATGTGCACGTGTCCAAGAACTAATGTAGAAATGAGACATAACCCTAGTGTTTTATATTCCAAACAGCCAGCACTCGAGTGCTACCATTTGTCTCCCCCGGCTTTTCACACAGACAGTTTGAGCCTTGACTTGCACATCAAGTGTTTTATACTCACAGGTACAGTGTTCGAGTCTTGATTTACATCTCCAGGTTTTATACTCACTAGTACACTACTCAAGACTTGATTTATAGCTGAGTTCAGGGAACCTATTCAGATAAAATACTGCTCAGCCAAACCTTCAACCTTTTCCTTGAACCAATATGAAAACTAAGCTTTCTCTAGCCTGAGACAGAGGTCCAACTTTTTGCTCCATTTTCACAGCAGCTGTTTCTTTAAGAATTTCAGTTTCTTTGGTTTCCCCTCAGAAGAATCAACAAAAGAAAAATAGAAGTCTAAAGGAGATGAATCGCGTTCATTGAACTCAGTTTTTCACCCACACAAAAGCAGAGATCAGAGGACAAGATAATATTTGTTCAATTCATTCTTAGACTAAGTCAATTTGGGCTACTTCAAGAAGCTATTACAGCCACTGTACTGCAGTACCAGCATTATGGCTGTCCTCTGATGAGACCAATCTGGATTTGTAAGAACAAGAGCTCAAAGCTTTTCAACTTCTTGGTTTAAAAAAATCAGTGTTATTTCAAAGTTAAACAATTTATTTGTCATTAAATCTTCCTATCAGAAATCGCACGGTGCCCAATTAGCACAGTCACCATAGATTCTACTCTATGTATTTATGGGATATGCCTGACATTAAACAGTTTTAATTGAGGAGCTGAATTTGTCTCAGACTGCAGCCATATCTCACTTGAAGCACACTCCCAATATGAAATTGCAGATGTCCCAAGTATTTCAGGCTTTTTATTCCTCTAATCCATAAACATAAGCATCTTTCCTTCCAATCAAGGTTTACAGAAGCCAAAGGCAAATAAAATTAAAATCTCCATTTTACTACTAAGACATACACAGAGGGCTGCTATAACTAAAAAGAATATAATTCAACTGTCAGGAATTGTCACTTTGGTTACTATTTGGAATACATGTCGCAGACACAAAAGTAAAGCAGTAACAGATTTTCTAGAATCTGTACTCGTAAGCACAAAGCGAGCTGACAAAATATTACAAGTTTGAACTGCAGGTTACAGGAAGCATTTTTAAATTTCACACCTTTCATAAATCAAGCTACTTCCATCAACCGACTCAAAAAGTGTTAGGCATTTTGTTTTCAGTGCTTAGCAGCAATTCCAGGAACAGTTGTCTGTTATTTCTTAATATTTTAAGCTATTTAACTGCCTCTGCTCAGGCTGCCCACACGCTCTGGAAGGGTGCTGCCAGCAGGCTTCAAAAGAGCTGCAAAGGATATATTCCTGCACTCTGCAGCTGGGTTACCCTCCTCTGCTCTGAGTAAAACACCTTGAGATTAAAGCCCTGCTCTGTAAGTCTCAGAACACTGCTGTATCCAAGTACTACTTAAGCCATTTTTCCCAGTTCACAATGACAAAGACAAATGAAGCTTGCAATGCACATGGAAATTCTTCCCAAAAGCACATGCTGTTAACAGCAGCCTTCCCCAGATTGATAGCACTATAGAAGCCCACAGGAGATCACAGCTCCATCGCTCAGTACTGATTCCTGTCCTGGAAACCTTAGGAGGTGGAAGATATGAGACAAACCCAGCGACTTGCTTAAAGTCATTCTATACATCTGTGAGCTTCCAAGGCTTCCTCTGCAGCCAATTTAATAACAGAGCTGTTCTCTGGTTTGTTTCATCTGCTTGCCTCCTTGAGACCTGGGCATAAGGCAAACCAGCCATTTCTCACTATTGTGGGAGTAAAGGGGCAAGAGGGAAAGGGCAGCACAACAGAAGAGCCTTGTATTAAGCTTACCAATAGGTAAGCTTACAACTTAAGCTTACAAACTCTCTGACAACTGAGTGCTCAGGGGTTGGATCCATGCAGTCATATGGCAGTGGGGTACGTATGCAACTGCACATTAAGCAACCACGACAAAATTCCAGAATACTAAAGCAGAAAGCATCACTCATAATGTGATCATGCCATCATGAAGTGTCCGTAGGTCTTGTAGGCAGTATCCAGAAGTGCAAAGGAAGTTGTTTTCTTCATAGTAAGTTACCTGTGTTGATTCTGCACGTAGCTTCCCTCTCTACTGCAGTTAAAACTCATTCGTTCTACCTAAAAAACTTTTGTTCCTTTGAGAAGAAAGTGTCAGTGTGCCCAGCACATCCCATGCCAACTCATCCCTGCTTCCCTACTGTGGCACAGGTAGGGAGCACACATGGGGGAGGGTGGTGTGGGCAGTGCCAGCCAGGCCTCGCGCTGTGCATGTCAGATATCAGCAGGAGCCTCAGGCCAGGGCTCCCCACTCAGACCTGTGAGATGTGAAAACACCATGCAGATGGCTCGGATTCCTCAAAACCCATGAAATACCATTCGGGATTGTTTGCCACACTTCTGCTTTTTATAGTTTCAAAGTTTTTCAACATTCGAGACTTCTGAATGTTTACTATGTTCTTTAACAAAATAGTTTCAGGTCAAATGCTCACTTCTCCATCCTTTCAGCAGGGGGAGACATGAAAGACTCTGCAGACAGTGCTCAATAGCAAGAAATCTAATAATGCAAAGGTTTTTTTTTTTTTTTGAACCTGGATGTTAGTAAGCAAGCCATTTACATTTTGCTTCGCACAGAGATCTCACAGTATGACTTCCATGACAGTGTATAAACACAATCCACAGAATAAACTGCAAGCTGAAGATAAATAAGACAATATCAGAAATAAAATGCAGTAATGCATGATTTAATAGTAGGAAACTATTTCACCCTGTGGCTTATCTTTGGTTTTCCTGTGTAAATTGACCTGATATTAAACATCAGAAAACATGCCCCAGGCCAGAACTTTCCATATCAAAGTCTCCGTGGAATACTCCAAGGACACTGCCTCAAAATTACAGCTAAAAGGCCAAGCTTTAGGAGACTGATTAGCTGTATGTTTACCTATGCGAATGCACGAGTCAGAATTTTGCTTCAACCTCTTTTTTACTTATGGAAAAAAAAACCCAACACAATAGCACTAACCCACCTCTTCACAAAGATGAATCCAAGATGAGATCTTGTTTTGTTGCCTACGGATCATTCTATGATAGATGGTACAAGTGGAAGCTTCTGATCTGCACGGAAAAAATCCATACAAACTATTCTCAACGCTGAAAAAGAACGGTCAGGTTTGCATCTTCCATTTGAATCCTCATACCTGCACCAGCCTGCACCCCTTCTAGTCCAGGGGAAAAAAAGGCAGTGACAAACGTCACCACAAACAAACAGGCTTCAGATCCAGTCTTCGTGCCCCCTCTGCTATGTCACAGACCACTAACACTCCCTCCTCAATCTGAACAGCAGCTATTTCTTCTCAGACGTTCTTTAAAGTCCACATCCAACACAATCTCAAGGAATACTGCCCAAGCTCTTGCTCAGCAGGCAGCTTCTAATTAACGCTTAACCCTCATCTAGCCATGTAAACCATCTGAACCAGAGCCCACTCTTCCTGGTGTATTTCTGCAGTCAGCATGTTATGTATAGAATTGTACCATTATTGTGCTTTTTCAAGCCTCAGCTACAAAAGTTTTAGTGATCTCACCTATGCCAACCACTGCTGTTGCAGGAACGACTTACAAACCTCTTGAGTAGATAACACCTGAGTCTCACTTACTTCATAGCCTTTAAGAAACTCCTTTTGGCACTCAGCAGATGCAATATATATGTTGATGAGCCTTGTGAAAGCAGATTACAGCAGTATGCAAGTCACATGGAAAACAAGGCATTTCACAGTTGATAGCCAGCAAGACATGGACATCCAAGTCTTGCCACATGAGGTTCCCTATGCTGTATCGGCATCTTGTAGACAAAACTGTCAGCACTAGTAGGCAAAGCTGCTCAACAATTCCCATTCCTGAGACTCCATTTATGCAATCACTTTCTCCCTTTCCAAAGGAATTTTGGATGACATTTCCCACAAGACTTTGTGGGAAAGATTTTAGGTTTGTCTTCAATCCACGCTTCATTTTTGCTCAGTGAAAAAACATTGTTTTGCCAACATTTTTGAACAACTGTTCAGTCAAAAAGCTTTTACACCCATCTGCTTTTTAGCCAAGACTGGAAATTATCAAACTGACAGGAATGTTTCTTTTTCAGCCCTATAAAAATGTTTTAAGTTTGGCAGTGTTAAGCCCTATAAAATTGCAGCTTGCCCATGCTCTAAACTGACAGGTTAGAATCTGGCAGCTTGATTTCCTGAAGTTACCATCTGCCCTGATCAGTCTCCAGTCTGAGTTGCATTTTCCTCACAGTTACCATTTTCAGCTCCCACCAATTTGGAGCTAAAGAACACTGGATGTATGCACTTACATGAAAGTATTAGCCACTTGTGCATAGAAAGTACAAATCCATTCAAAAACATATTCCATGAACTCTAAATGACTGCCTGAAAAACGGAGATACCTTTTTCAATTGTCCTTTCATGTCTGTATATGTTCAAATATACTACTCAAATTTCTCCAAAGACCAAGAAAGATTTCTTTTAGTTACTCATCTTTACACAGTGAACTTCAACGTAAGGTTGCAAGTCAGCAGGTAAATTCTTAAATTCTTAACTAATATTCATTAGAAGTGTTTTGATACACAAATGTATTGCATTTTTTAAAGCCTTTGAGTGTTCTACCACAACATGAGCAATACACAGCCTTCTCCTTTTTATACATGCAGCTGAACTCATTTACAAACAGCTTCAGGGGGAGAATTACTGGTGACAATAGCAGATTCATTAATTGCACAATTGTTTTATCGTAGAATGGCTTTGGTTGGAAGTGACATAAAGATTGAGTTCCAGCCCACTGGCCCCCAGGTCAGGCTGCCTAAAGCCCCACCCAACCTGGCCTCAAACACCTCCAGGGATGTGACATCCACAGCTTCCTGGGCAACCTATTCCAGTATATCACTGCCCTCTAAGTAAAAGAAATTCTTCCTAGCATGTAACCTTAATTTCCCCTCTTTTAGTTTAAAGCCATCTGCCTTTATTCTATTACTGCCAGTGAAAAAGTCATTTTCCTTCCTATTCATAAGCTCCCCCTTCAAGTACTGGAAGGCTGCAGCAAGATCTCACCAAAGCCTTCTCTTCTCATTGAGCATCCCCAGCTCCCTCGATTTTTCTTCACAGAACAGGTGCTCCAGCCCCTTAATAATCTTCATGACCCTCATCTGAACTCATTCCAACAGCTCTGCATCCCTCCTGCACTGGGGGCACAGTACTACAGACAGGGCCTTACAAAGGGCAGAGCAGAGGGAGATGATCCCCTTCCTCTCCCTGCTGCCATCTCTCTGTTGATGCAGCCCAGGATACTGTTGGTTTCCTGGGTTGCAAGAGCACACTGCTGGCTCATGCTGATTATTTTCGTCCATCAGGATTTCCAGGTCCTTTTCCACGGTGCTGTTCTCAGAGTTGCTCTCCCAGTCTGCAGGCATATTCTGGGATTGCCTTGACCCACGTGCTGAGCCTTGCACTTGGCCTTGCAGAACCTCATTAGGCTCACATGGGCCCACTTATCAAGCCTATCCAGGTCCCTTTAGATGGCATCACTTCCTTTTATTATGTACCTGTATTACTCATCTTGGTGTCATCAGGAAACATGCTGAGGGTACACTCAATCACAGAATGGCCAGAGTTGAAAAGGACCTCATGAGGAACAAGTTTTGTGAATGTGAAGCTGCTCCTATCTGTTTATAGAGGACTTGGTCTTCCTGATCAGGCAGCCTGTAGCAGACCCCTACTATGATGTCTCCTTCCCTTTAACCCTAAACCATAAGCTGTCAGCTCCTCATCTGCCTCTAGGTGGAGATCCAGGGATTCCAGGTGGTCACTGATGTAGAAGGGAACACCACCTCCCTTTCTCCCATCTTTCCTAAAGAATTTATACCTAGTCCTACATTCCATTCACAAGGAATCAGTAAGGTCTCCAGGATACAAAACTGCATAACAGCAGTTGGAACTTCATTCCAAAGCGAGTGTCCTAGAAGACAGCATTTAAAAATAGTTTTTTTTTTTCTAGCTTAGATTTGTCTTCCTCATACCCTTAATATGGCTAGTTTCACACCTTGTTCTCAAATACTTCCTGAGAATAGTTTCCAGTCAGAGGAAAGAAAAGGTGGTAGAAACTAACAAGAAGTTCTTCTCTTATTCCATGTAACATAAACTGAAAGACTATATTTTGGAAGTTCCAATCTTGGTGTTTGTTTTTTAAGTAGACCACAGTTAAGTGACCTCATTTGTATTTATTGCTATGGAATTCCCTTGTCAATACTGAATTCAAGTAGAATATGCAGAAAAAGTAATTTCACAAATCAGCTGTGCTTTTTTACTTTAATGTTAGAATCATACCTCCAACTTCTGTGAAAGTACATGTCAACAGGGCCATATCAGTCCCTTCTAGACAGGGGTTATCTCCCATCGTGAAGATAATGTACAAAATCCAGCAGTGTCAGCTCAACACTACTAATGTCTACTGATGAAAGTAATGTCTAATCTCAGCTCTAACTCAAATGCCTCCTGTCCTTCCACAAAATGTTTCAAGGTTGGTTGTTGGGTTTCCTGTCACACCTTTTCCCTCATCCACGTGGATTCATATTGAGGATCAAGTACAAAACTTTCTGCATCCAGAATCAAAAGGCCCTCCTCCTAGCATCACTACGCATAGAATTAAACATGCACCTGTGCATTTATAAAGATCTACGGTTATCATTATCACTTACTCATATCCATTCAGAAAGTGACACCAAGAACAGGGCTTGACAAATGGATTAGCAGTTGTCAAGACCAGGGCTGGCCAGGATGGATGGGGTCCTGGGCAACTTGATTTAGTGGCTGGCAACCCTGTTCATGACAGGGGGAGGGGTAGAGTTCAATGATCTTTAAAGTCCCTTTCAACCTTAGCCATGTTATGATTTTATGAACAGTTTAAATTCAGCGTTTGTTAAAGAGTCCCTGATGTTCTTTTGAAGTCAGGAGTTAAGCTTGCTGTCCCAGCCCCCAAACACCCTGTGTTAACAGAAGACACCTCCTACCCTCCTCCATGAAAATCAGTCTAAAGTACCTGGAAGTACAAGACGAAAAGCACTTCTACTGTTAAAGACCTATAGTACATCCGCTTGGAAGCTTCAGAAGAAAAAAGCTAATGCAAGCACAAATATGTATTTAATGTGTACTTTGTGTTAGCACTGACAGCAAGATCAACTAACACACATATATATATGGGGAAGCTTCATATCTGGATTTGTCTTTTGTGAAATTAAAGAAGTGAGATTTACTGAGCGCATCTGGCTTGTCTGGATTGGAGTTTAGTTCTGTGCTTGACATAGCTACTGATCAGTCCTGTGACTCTGGCCAAGACACACAATTCCAGGCCCTTACCACCAGGCACCTTAAGCTAGCATGTTTTTCAGACAGCCTGCATTTCAATATGCCTATATACGTCTCAATAAGATTAGGCCATCAGCATCAGTTTGGGGCCTAAGACACTAGCAGTGCTTTTATTCAAAGTTTCATTTCTAGTTTAAGGTGGTTACAAAACTGTTGAGACCACAAAACTGCAGAAGTACGCAAATTCCCTTGAAAAACACCTGAAATTTTATGAGCTTGAATAATAGGAGTAAGAAATCCCCAAACTACACTCAGTTGTAAAATGATGTTTCTCCTTCATTTGTACATATATTCTTGTACATTTTCTCTCCTAACCATTTAAACCGCTTGGCAAACTAACAAGTCATTTTTATTATCCCTCTGTAATATTCCATAATTATTCTATAAAGGTAAAAAGATCCATTATTACATGCAATTTATTTCAGTGCAAAGGAGGGTTTGGGTAAATTAAGTATTTTCAACTATTTGGATGCCTTTTATTTGCTTAATATCTCATTTACAAAGCATTCAATACCTATAATAACTCAGCCCAATTGAACAAGAGGTACTCGGGTAGCTTATTACAGATCTCTTATGTCAAAGTCTCTCGATCTTTTACATATTTCACAAAACTCTGAGGTAGGAAAGTTTTATTACGCCAATTTTAAAGGTTAGAATTTGAGGAAAATGCACTAAATTGCAAATCACCACTTCGGTTGCCCTGATCTGCTGCCCTGAAAAGGACAGAAGATCTCCCTCTCTTCTGTGCCAGTACATTTAGTAAGCAGACCCAGGGTCCAACACACACTTACAAAACCAGGGCCTTCAGCTGATATCAAGAGGAAGACTAATATTCACACATACACACCTTCCCCCTGTGGTGGTATTCTCTTGTTTTGACTGATCGGAGGTTGAATACCTAAACACAAAACTCTTCCATTACACTTGAATACTGGCAGCACTTGAAATAAGAGTAGTAGCTACACAGTAGGGATACTAGAAAAGCTTAAAGCACAGATTCTGGTAAAATCTATCAGCTAGCATTAAACTGTCAAGAGTACAATAAGCAGTAGTTGCACTAACTGCCTACAGCTTGCACTATGGCATTTCAAACACTCACTGTTTATTAACTACTACTTGCAATGCAGGCCAACAGCTGGAAGACTGGCCTTAAGCAGCCTACTCAGTGGCATGAGATATCTAAGAAATCAACCTAGATCCTCCAATTTTGAGATCACAGGTCTCCATCTGTTGTAGTTTAACTGGCAAGGAGCTGAACAGCTCTTTGCTCACTACCTCCCTTCCAGTGAGACTTGGAAGAGAAACAGAAATAAAATAGAACTTTCTACTAAGAAAAGGAAGAGAAACAACAGCAATGATTTCATACACACACACACACACACACACACGTAATACACAATGTAATTGCTCACCACTTGCCAATCAATAGCCAGCTAGTCCCAGCAGTGGCAACACCTTCATCCAACTCCCCCCATTTTCATAGTTCTTGTTCCTCACATAATGTCATAAGGTATGGAATATCCTTTTGGTCAGTTTAGAGCAGCTGTCCTGACTCTGCCCCTCCCAGCTTCTTGTGCCCCCCAGCCCTCACTGGCAGGACAGCACAAGAAGCTGAAAACTGAAACATCCTTGGCTCTGTGCAGCACTGCTCAGCACCAATTAAAGCATCACTATGATATTAGCATTATTTTTTTCCTAATGCCAAAACACAGAATCATACCACACACCACGAAGAAAATCAACTCTGTCCCAGCTGAAACCAGTTTAAGAAACCTTGACCTGCAGGGACTTCTCATAGTTTGCAAGGTTTCTTAAATCCTTAAAATATTCTAAGATGACCAAGGCAAGGTGCCCTCACACCATTACCCAGGACATGGGACTTCATGCACAGTCAGTAGAAAAAGACTGCTGTGAGAACTAGCTGTTCAAAACTACTCCCTGAAAGAACCTGACAAGCAGAGGGGGCCAGAACTATGACCTTCGTCTAGATGTCCTTCCCATGCAAATAATACGAGTGCACAGACAAAGCACGCTAGAGTCTATAGCAAAGTCAGTTGGAATGAGCAGCCTGGTTGGTCCATTGCTTTCAGTGCCTTAATATTCAAATCCATTTTGCTTAGCTGACAGAAATCAATGCTGATTCAGAACAAACTGATTCAAGCATTAAGTCTGATTTGCACTCATTCTGTGAAAGGGGATAAGATGGTAGCGATAAAAATAAGAAGCACAGCAGAAAACTCAGATTAGCAGTCAAGTATCTGTCTATTATATCACTTAACACATAGAACAAAGCCTCCAAGTGTTATTAAATGGTCATACAAGTGAGAAGAACCTTCAAATGCCACTCGTCTTTTCTTTCCTCAGTATTGTAGGAACCAGTGGATATGCAGATCATTGCCTCGCTACTGCTTTTCCTTCCTTGCTGAGTAAGAAGAACAAGGAGAAGTTTCCACACCTGTCTCCACTAGTGCAAGACTGTTCTTTCCTAAAGTCAACTGTCAGCATGATAAAGACATCTGCGACACAGAACAAGTAGCACTATTTTTATGATTTGCCATGAAGTGTTTCTAGGACCACACAAAACCCAAACCGACTTCCAAACGTTCCTTGAACACTGGCAGCATGGGGCCATGACTACTTTTTTTTTTCCCTGAGGAGCCTGTTCTATGCCCTGGTAAAGTGCTTTTCCTAACACCCAGCCTGACTGCCCCTTGTCACACCACACCATTCCCTCAGGTCCTATGACTGGTCACCAGAGAGGGGAGACATCACACACACTTGACCGGTCTGAGATTTACTCAGTCTGCTGCCCAAAACACCACAATTAAAAATGAAGTTAGCATAAGCTAAATCTAGCTCATTTTAACAGCAGTACAGAGGAAACAAGCAAGTCTTACTAGCTCAGATTGTTGTGAAGAACACTCCTTGGATATCTGTTGAAGAGTTTACTTGCAAGTCTAGGAACAAGGAAACAGAACTTTTAACTTCTGAATTACAGTACCTAACGTTCAAATTTTACATATGTTTTTATATAACTTGTGTACAAAGTGGCAAATGCATGTTGCAAGGGTTGTAAGACTCAGCTTTCCCAAGATGAAGCACAGAAATGATTTGGGTCATAAATAAAGCTTGATAATGTTACATAATCAGATTTAGGACCAGATTCAAAGAATCTTCTACCAATTCAGCATGCAATCCCTTATTCTTCAGTTATTTGTTAATGCCATTTATATACCACCTAATCAATATGCCCTTCCTATCCTACCTAGTAACAGCAGAACCAGAACAGCCTAGTCATTATTAATCTGATACACAACACATTGGTCTCTGAGGGATCACACAGATATTCTAGGAACAGGGGCTGATTTCAGACATGGTATCTGACTAAACATTTACACTTCTCCTTGAAATCTCATCTAAGCACTTACCAGATAATTCTTCTGGATAGAGATGACAAAGGGTTTATTTCTATGTATAGCAAAGTTACTCTGTCCTGAAAATAGTTTCCATTGCTATCCAGCAACAGGGGAAACGCTTATTTCATTCGTCTAAGATGAATTAACATATGCACGCCCAAGTATCATGCTTCTACAAATCACAAGATAAATTAGAGATGATGGAATGTCAGTAGAAGCTGCCACATCTATCAGTTGAGGCAGGTCAACTTCTACTGCAAGGAAAGACCATTTTAAAATCTTCCAGTGAAGATTTTAGCAAATGAAAAAGGCAGAACACACCGGAGCATTAACATTCGGAAAACAGTTTCCCAAAGAAACAAGCAATTGTTGACGACTCATAAGCAGATACTACCATATTCTGTCAGGTTGCTTTTAAAAATGTAGCAGCTGCTAAACAGCAGCAGAGGACCCAAATGCCAGCATATGTCTACTTGCCTAACAACAGCATTACAACAAACAAGAAAGTTGTCAAAATTTATTTTGAGATTACATTCATTCTGCTTCTCTTTTGTCAGAGCAGTCTAACTGCATCCTAGCTATCAGCAAGGGCCTCGGGAAGATGCAAGTAATTCCTACACAGATAAGGCAGAGGACCACAGGACTACCAATTGTTCCTCCACTCCGGATGTCCTGAGCTTGAACTGCACAACATAAATGCACTGATTTTAAATTAATCCTGGAAGCGAAGGCAGCTGCTGAATAGAAATAAAATAACACCCACTTCACAGAGCAAAAAACTCAAAGCCTTGGAAATGAGCTACCAGCACTTAAAAGTGGTCTGCTTCACAATGAATTCTCCCTGACAACGGGATCTAGACATCTTTAAACAGATGAAGGAAAGATGAGCTCCGATCCAAGTCAGTAGGGCTTTCAGGTATACTGGCTACAAGTCTAGCATGACAAATTTACCTAAATGCTGATTTTCAAGCACATTAAAGGCCAGTTCATATTTTACAAGCATAGGTACAGTATTTGTAAGGACAAAACTCACATCTCTTCTCAATTTTTTTTTAAACAGTTTAGAGAAAAGTATTTCCTCACAAAGAGATGTTGGTTAACTGTTGAGTCAACTTTCCAGTAGGTACAAAGTTAACGGCGTCTCCAAACAAGCTAGCTGCAGATGCTGTTCATAGGGCAAAACTTACACTCAACAAGTTGGACACCCTAGAAAAAATGAACACCTCTAAACCATAATAGAGTCCCTTCCACCCTAAAACTTACAAGAACAAACTTTCAATAAAGAGAAGCAGCAAATAACAGTTTCCACAACCTGACTCGCTGTTGATCCCTGCTAGTAGACAGTGGCTCTGGTTCTGGTCCAGACAAAGACCAGGATGGATTGACTTCAACAAATGTAAGCTATTCAATATATGCCAGCAGGAAAAGCAGACCTGGCAGAATTATGGCTGGCTATAAACATCTTGTCAGTATACACACAACTACTTAGTAGGTATCACAGGTAAAACATTATGCTGGTGAATAAATTCAGTAGATCACTAATTGCCACTAACAGTATTTTCAAATAGGCAAGGCTTATATAGATAAAATCATAACTGCTCACCCTTTTATCTGTACCTCTTTTACTGAGGGATAACTGAGCTGTGACCTGAATAGTCCCAACTAGACACACATTACTAAGTATGATGTAAACTTGACCTCTCTAAAAATACTAAAGCAGAATTGTACTAGCAGTCATCTTTCTCATCTGAAAGAGTCTATTATCAAGTGAGAATCCAGTTCCATTAACCTATTAGCCTTACACAGAAGGCCTCAATATGGGCTTTGTGTCCTAAAGAGACAATTAATACTTCCATTGTCCTGGGATAGCAGTGGCAGATGTGCTACATTAACTGGTAACACCAGCCCCTCTCTGCAAAATACACTGCCTGGGGGGTACAAATCCATTTCCACCTGCTGTGGTGGAATCTAGAGCTTTACATACAAGTTCCTTTCTCCTATCCTCATTATAAGAAAAGGTAATACTGCAGAAACTCACCGCAGCACCATGAATGGGATTGCCTTGACCAATGCAGACTCCAGATGTATTCAGCCATACCCTTCTAATACAGCAGGACATAAGAAGCTGACGTGTCATTTCAAAATCACGTTTCTGCCATCATCAGCAAGTGACCTACAGCTACAGTCCCACAGAACTGAATGAACTGATTATAGGTGCAATCTTTAAATAGGAAGTACTTAACATTAATAGCTGGCTGCAGCCTTTGACAGCATTTTTTAAAAAACACAATGTGTAATAAGCACTGTTCAGAGAAAGACAAAAATAGCTCTGTATCAAAGAGGTTGGATCCTTATTTGCCTTTGAGGACAAATGAATGTGCTGGTAAGCACGTAAGCAAATATTTTTCTTATAAAAAGATGTTTCACCAATTCTGCAGATGAACATCTGTCATATCAATATTGCAAAACACACGTGCTCCTTTGCCAGAACATACAGCATTACACTTGTCAAATGGAGGTATATCTGAAATAACACACATATATAAAACAATTTGTGCCACTGCCCAGATAGGACCATTTGCTAAGACTTCAAAAGAACTTCAAGACACACATTCAGCTGTTCTGTATTCAGTAAGCTACAACTTCATGTGGCAGGATGACATGGTGTGAAGTCCCCTCATGAAATGAGGAAAACAATAAAAATCTCAGCCAACTATTTGGCAGAATTTGGTGAATACAGCAGGTGACTCAGTCCTCCAGCCACTGTCTTAAGGAAGATGGATCAGACTTGCAATCTGATTCAGACTCCTGAAGATTAAACAGTACTAGAGAACCTGATCAGAAAACAGACCTTTCCAACCCAGAGCAGGTGAGAACAGATTCAGTCAGCTTTCACCTGGTCTAGTCAAGGTTGTTGCACACATTTGATACTCCCACCAGTAATTTCAGCAGATGCGTAACCAAAAGCATCTTTTTGTAGCCTTTAGTCCTATTCTTATCAAAACACTATAGGTCACATCAACTCTGATCAGCAAGTCCCATACAGCATACAGACTTAGACCTAATGACTTTCCCAACACTCTTTCATCTTTTCTCCTTCTTCACATCATTCATACCCAGATGGCAAGGGACAGCAAAGGTGCGTTAAGTTTGATATAAAGCTCCTGATTTGCCAAGTTCTTACTCTACATATTTCCACATATAAAACTAATCTTTTACCTGTACTGAGGCAGAGGAGAGCTCTCTAGACTATGGTGCCTGACTTAAGACCAGCATGGTAATTAGTATCTATAGAACATGATCAGAAGTCTTGCCAGTCCCAACTGTGAACCATTTAATGGAATTTCCGTGCCAGGGAGAGCAGCAAGTGCAGAGCAAGGAGAAAACTGTGCCTTCACTCCCTCTCAATTCATTCAAAAGCCCTAGTAACCAAGTTTTCTGTCAGAACATGAAGTTACTTCATAGAAACTAATTAGTTTCTATACAAGATAGAGCCCAGATCAGAATAGCTAGAGGTATTGCACTGGATCCAAAGAGGGGGGGAAAAAAAGCTTATGTATTTCTATTTAAGGCATAAGAACAACCATGAGGTCATCTAGCTATTAGAAAGAAGGAAATAAAGAGCAAGAAAATAATGTACTCTCATCATTCTTAATATAAGATTTCACCCTGAAACTAGCTAATAAGCTAGTCAAGAGCAAAAAACTTTCTATGCATGATGCTAATATGACCTGAGGAAACAGATGCAAGTGCCTGCTACTAGAAAGATATCAGTGCTAACTTAATGTTAGCACTATGGATTCTCCAGGAGTAGTAAGTACACCGTGCCAAGAACTGAAAGACACAATCTGCATGAACACAAATTAATAATCACACAGAACTACTAGGCCAGTTACACTGGAAAAAGGATGAACTAACGGATAAATATCCACAGTGATGAATCTGAGTCACTACCATTTTCAAATAAGTCGAAGTCCTTACATTCCTGCATCCAGGTATCTATTTCAGTAGGTATTTAGAATCAATAACAATACACAGCTGACACCTGAACCCATTGTGCATCAGATTCTGTCTTCAGTAGACAGCTTGAGACAGAAACCTACAAAGGTTTAGGTGCACAGCTGGGTAAATACTTAGAGTGATTAGACTCCACATATTAGATAGGTCAGCACAGCAGAATTCCATCACTCAAAGGCAGTAACTTTCCTGAAAGCTAAGCATAACTACTGCCAGTGGCTCCGTGTCCCGGTAAAGGCACTTCAGATGAGTATCTAACATCCTTGAATTAACTCTACTTAGTAAATCTGCACAGAACATACCATCATGCAGGCAGTTATTTCTTCTACGTTACCTCCAAGGTTCAAGGGTGGGTCAAGGCGTCCTCCAGGGAGCCTGGTATGAGGCTCAGGACTGCCGCAATGAACTGATGGCATTGCAGCCCAGTGCTGGATGCAGGCCCTGCAGTAGGTGTGCCCAGAGGGGACAATACTGGCAGAGACAGATGGGGCACATCTCCTCCTCACGGCTCTCTGCCCTCTGCCCGCACCTCCTGGCTCACATCTACAGCTTTCCCAGCACAGAGGGGCTCAGCTGGCTCAGTGGCAGCTGCCTCTCACAGAGAGAAACTTTACAGCTATTCCCTCTCTTGTGAGGTCATGGCGTGACGGCGACCCTCCAGTGACATCACAAAGCACCCAGATACAGGCCTAGCTTTGCTTCCTAGTAGTTGTCACCTCCAGGTTTGAGACATCCATAACACCCCCAGACAACCTATTCCATTGCCTTGCCATCTTTTGAGTAAAAAGTTTTGGCCTAACATCTAACCTAAGATCTCTTACTGTTTAGTTTAAAGCCGGTCCCCCTTATCCTATTACTATCTACCAATGTGCAAAAAGACACCTTTCTATAGTTGATAAGCTCCTTTTAGGTACTGGAAGGCCATAACAAGGCCTCCCAAAGCCTTCTCCACATTGAAGAAGCCCACCTTCCTCCATCTCCTTTCATAGAGAGATCCCATAGAGATCTCTCCCCAGGCCTAGGTACTGCAGGTGGGGCCTCACAGGAACAAAGCAGAGGTGGAACAGTGACCTCCCTTTCTGCTGGCCACCTGCCTTTTGATACAACCCAGGATATACCTGGCCTTCCAGACTGCAAGTGTACACTGGTAGTTAGCATCAAGCTTTTCACCCACCAAGACCCCTCATTCTATTCTCTAGGAGTTTTTTCTCCTACTCTGTGTACATATTTAGGAACACTGCAATTCAAGTACAGAACCTTGCACTTGGTCATGACAAACCTCATTGGGTTCACACAGGCACTCTGGTCACAAAGAAAGAAAACAGCGTGTGCCAGGTTCTTAGCAACACCAGATAAAGAATTTGCAGATAAGCTAAGAGCTATATAGAGGAAGAAAAGTCAAACTCACCCAGCTACCAAAAGAGATCTCTGACAGCACATCTTCTCAGAAAGCAGCCCAGACCCAAGAGACACTCACTTTCGATGGCTGGCCCTTATATGAGCTCAGAGTGCTCCACTCTGAGTCCTGTCCTTCTGGTCACCTGGGGAGCACAGCTGCACACAATTTGACAGTGCTCCCTGGGCAGTCACAGCCCTTCACCAGGTGCTCAATCACCAGCTCAAGCCTTGACCTGATAGTTCCCCCACACCCCACATTTCAAGTTTGCGAGGTTTTCTTTAGATGGTCTCTTTTCCTCCTGTTGCATAAACTGCACCACTGCATGGTTAAAAATCAGCAAATTGATCTGTAAGCTTTTGCTTCACTGTTTCCCTTGAATGACTAATGCTATAAAGCTACTGTAGGGAGTTATTGCAATCAGTCAACAATAACAAAAAAAAGGCAACAGGCTGTTCAGATCTTGCTTGCAGTTGCACTTATTGTACTTACCCTAGATCTTTTCAGTCACTTTTTCCTAGAGGGCCTACACTTGCTTCTGGCAAGCAGCCCAAGTATTAAGTCCAATACACAAACCTAAAGTCATATCTAAATCCCCTAAATGGCCAGGGAGACTTCTTTATTAAAGCCAACTTTCAACACAGACCATTGCAGGAAACATGTCACAGCATAATACAATCCTTCAGCCTTCCATTGTCTGTTGTTACCAGCCTGCCTTCATGAGTTGCTGTAGCAAAAATGCTCAGTCATGGCCTGAAGCAGTGATTGAGCACCTGGTGGAAGGCAGGGCCAACCCAGAGAAGCTCAGGTGCATGCAATGTACTGAGTGACCAGAAGGGGTGCAGCCAGGATTCAACCTTTCCCAGACCTCATTTAAGGGCTGGCTGTGGAGGTAAAAGTATCTTGCTGCAATTCTCTATCTATGTGAGGCCTTCTGAATATAAGCAGAGTTTCTCCTTTATTTTTACCTCCATAGCTGTTGTATTTGAGCAAGTCCTTACTTGTTGCAGACTATGACTTTGCTACTGTGTTGTCATTGCTGTACCTTCTACTGCATTACACTCTGTAAGAAGAGTATGCACTCTCAGCCTTACTTTTAGTTTACATATCCCTAGAAGCCTTTCTTATTTTACTTTGCCCTTACAGCCACTTCTAGCTGGGCCTTGGCCTTCTCGACCCTATCCCTGTACAGCCCAGGGGTACTGCTGTACTTCTCCCACGGTATTTGTTGTTGCTTTTGCTGCTTGTGCATTTTTTCTTGTTCTGCAGTTTGACTAGCAGGTCCTGGTTCAGCCACATAGGCCTCCTGCCTTCCTTTTCTGACTTCTTACTCTTAGGATTGGAGGATTCTTATGCCATATAGAAAGCTTACTTAAAGGTCTTATATCTCTGCTCCCTTGTCCTTGAGGACAGATTCCTAGAGCATTTTGTCAAGCGATTCCCTAAAGACTGGAAGCAGGCTTTACTAAAATTAAGCTTTCTGATTTTGCTTTTTGTCTGTCTGATATCCCTAAAGAGTGTGAACTCCATTGCATGATTGCTACAGCCCAGGTAGCTTTCAGTTTTGGTGCTGCCGATAGCTCGCTAGTGTTGGTAAGCAACGTATTCAGCACTGCATTCCCCCAGGGAGGTTGTATGTTACCTGGTTCAGAAAGCTGTCCTCTCTACACCCTAGGAGCCTCTTGCATTGCTTACAGCTTACACGCTCTTTTTCCAGTAGATGTCAGAGGGGTAGGAGTCCCCCAACAGAACGAAACCTGTAATCTTAATGCCTCCTGTAGCAAGAGGAAGAAGGCTGCATCAACTGACTCCACTTGATCAGGCAGCCTGTAATAGATACAAAATGTTTTTATATGTTATTTCTAGCTTTATTCACTTAATTTATTACCAAAAAAAACCTGTGTTCCCATTATAACAGTAGGATCTTTCTAATTGTATTAATAAAATACTAATGTTAACATAAAACAAGTTGAGAACTATACCTTCTCCTTGCTTGAGTTTGCCCCTATGTGCCTATCTTGTTTCAGGCAATGCTTTCTACTCCTCTTTGCACACAATGTCAAGAAACTTGCTCTAATGTGTGGTACAGACTTTTATTTTTTTAAAACCAAAAATCATCAGAATATTTCTAACTTTTCTTTTACCTTAGTCAGTACCGTGGTACTTACAACTATAACTTTCCTTCTGTGTAAATAACTCTTCAGGTCTGACTGAGGCATGCTAGGCACTGCAGAAAATTGCCAAAAGGTCAACTGGTGCAGGTTCCTCTTCCAGGCCGACAGATTGGCACATGTAGTTTTTGACATCTAATATATTCATTGATTGGTGCCTTAAAACAGAGGGCTACTGCTCATCTATATAGAAGGTATATCACATGAGCATTCAAAACCAGGAACACTGTAGGATTACATAGGTTCATTGATATAGATGTACAGTAAACCAAGGTAAGCCTGCAAAATGAATTGAAGTATGTTGAATTGTGGGGTTATAAAGAGCTGTACCAACAGAATGCATGCCCAGCCCCAAATTTTGGGGACGACCTTATAGGCCAGGCTGAGGAGTCAGCAGCTGTTAGAGATTTGTTACCTAATGCCATGAAACACTCTTTCCAAATTACAGCAGCATCCACTAGTACCAGGATAATTCTATAAAATTTCCACTTAATGCATGTTAATTGGATTATTACTTTAAAGACATGCTCGCTGCCCTCATGTTAACAACAGTTCTCTCTAATTGTTATTAAAGTAACTCCCATACAAATTAATGATTAGGCCATTAAGACTCTGCAGTTGAATTGCCATTAATTCTTACATTTGAGTTAGATACTGAAAGGGCTTTATGAAAGGAAATTCCCCGAAGTATTACTGAATTCTTTCATTCACATACATACATCAAATGTCTGTTAAGGTTTTTTAAACTGTTTTAAGTTTTTCATCTGCTTTTTTCTTTTATCAAATGTTAAGTTGAAATTATCCATTGTCATCTAGAAAGCTATATATAAACTCTTTTTTTTATTTCAGCCTATTGGTAGGCTGTAATCTCTTTCACTGTTGCTGATATAACATCATATAACAGATATTGCATACAGGCTTAACATCAGACTAGGTCACCGTTTTGGAGGCAGTCCTGCTCCATCTAATAGTATTAAAAGCATTTTGTAGCTTTTGTGTCAATGGGGCATTCTAGATGCCTAGAATCTCAAAATCAACACCTTTTTTCAAAGGAAATTAACTTAGTCACCACTCAAATGTGAGTTAATATCTTAAAATACTACATGAATTAAGGATTAAATGCCTAAATTACATGGATGTGCTGTTATTATAAGGTTTAGTGCCTCTACTAAGCACTAAACATACTTTTCAGGCAACCATTTACACATTCCATAGTAATACACTCATCCAAAAACAAGGACAGCTTACATGTGTATGTTTGGCCCCAAGCTCCTCATATCTCCTTCAGACTGAGCTTTCTAATTTATTTTCCCTATTACTGAAAATGTAATACACTGAGAAACTGGAGACCTTTCTCTTCATCCCTTTCCTCTGTTTTTTTCTAATGTTTTAAATCATCTGTGTATAGTGAATACTTACATTGCTAACATTACTGAGCACACTATTGTTTTTTTCAGGTTTTGACATTACAAAAATTAGAACTTGCTAGAAATATGCAGCTGTGCTGCTGAAACCAATATCCATTAATTTTTACAGGCAGAATACCCATGAACTAGAACATATAAAAGATGCATAGCTCTGGATATGATTACTACATGCTTTGGTACAGAAGCAATAAAGACATCTTTGGCATTAATCTAAGTCGTCCTACTGCTCACAGTAGTAGAGATGCATCATTTGATATTGGGACCTTCAACATAGATATTAAAATTACCCAGCTGATCTAATCAGAAACGTTCAACAACTCCTTCACAAATGAAGAGCAGTCGCAATCAGCACCTTCTGCTGCTTTTTGAGAAGAACTTTTACACATGGATTGCCTAGCAATGTGATTTCTGATTAGCAGTACTCACAGGCATAACCATAACTACTCACAGGTGTAACCATAACTAAGTGGGTGAATCAGTAAACAGCGTGTATGGCTTACCAGATGAAGAATGCTCAGCAGCCTGCAGGACCAAGCATTAAACATGTAGGCTACCTACAGCAGCCAGACAGATGTGCCTTACGGTCTGTAATTACACCTGTGTAAAGCTGCACAGCCACACAGCATAAAAAAGGAAAAATAACTGCTTCTATTTGAATGACACCAGAATATATTCACCAGTGGTTAGATAGTTTACTTACATGTTTAACAAAATGACCTCAGAAGACTATGTAATCCCCACAAAGTCAACAAGTACAGTTCTAAGGGAACATGCTCCTGACACTGGTTTGGTTGTAATCACTTTTTTAATGTTTCACTTCTTCCCTTTGACTCTCCCTTCCTGGAGGACACCAGCTGAAAGATACTGTGGGTTCCATATTCTTTTAGCCAGATAGCTACAGCATTGTCACTGACTGTTCTTCATGACCTAAGAGAAACTTGGTTCTGTTGCCAGAGGAAAAAAAAATCTTGCTTCTGTTGGATAAGTCTCAGAAGACTGGATGGATGCAATGGGTCATGACTTGGTGGCTGTATGTGATTTTTTTTTATAAGTGTTCTTACACAAAAATTATGTAAAACCTCCTGGATAACTGAGAAAAACAAAATGCTCTTGGTTAAGAAAAGCAATCATTGAGTCGTTTGATTTGAAAGGGACTCTCAAAGGACTGTCTAGTCCAACTCCACTGGAATGAATAGGGACACCTACAGCTTGATAAGGGTGCTCACAGCCTGGTCCAGCCTGGCCTTGAATTCTCCAAGATGGGGCTTCCACCATGTCTCTGGACAACCTGTGCCAGTGCCTCACCACCCTCAAGGTAAAAAAACTGTAAGAAGCTATTTCTCCTTGTCCTATCCCCACAGATGCTGCTAGAAAGTCTGTCCCCTTTCTTCCTATAGCCCCTCTTAAGATACTGAAAGGCTGCTCTCAGGTCTCCCCAAAGCCTTTGTGCTGAGCAGCCCCGTCTCTCTCAGCATGTCCTTTTAGGAGAGTTGTTCCATCCCTCGGATCCTTTTTGTAGCCCTTCTCTGGACTTCCTCCAACAGGTCCGTGTCTGATACAGCTACTCCCTTAACATCTATGGCACAGCCTTAAGAACAATTTCCTGTGCAATCAGTAACTAGCTAGCAATACAACTTCAGATAATTGTGGAAGGTCACATCATTTTTCCTACTTCACTGCACTGTCCTTCCTAAACGTGGTTTGTCTTTCTGAAATTAATTCACTTTGGCTTTATAATAATGATAATCACTGAAGTGTGAGTCCATTGCCAGAGATGAAGTTGTAGTTGGAACATTTGTGCGTAAAAACATAATGATCCTTATCTGGTGTCATAGGGATCCCTTATCCTTCACAGGATGGTGCATGATGGGGAGACCTTGTTATGAACAAACTTTTGAGTTGAGCGAATTGCCATTTTCAAATTGATCTTACTTAAAGGAATCATTCTTATGTGCTAAAGAGAACAATTTTTTTGGAAGCAAAGGCACAGTAGACAGATTAATTGATTTACTGATATTAGAAATCGGTGTGCTAGAACCTTGTCCAACAGAGCTCCTTCCACAATGACACAGAAGGCAGTGGGGCATCCATGTGCTCATATGGTTAGATGTGTGTGCTGAGTGGCAGGGACTTGGCTGTATCCTCGGGGTCCTTCAGATTCAATGTCTCTGTCACTGTGCAGAGAAGGTAAAGGAGACCCTCAAATGCCACTGTGCATCCCTGTGTGATGTGAGATGTAATGGTCCTGTGTATCAAATACATCTTCAGACTAGCTGCTGTTGTGATACTGAGTTAACTGTTGTAACTGTGCTGTTTGGTTAATATCAAATGTCTCGCTCAGATCTGCCTTACAATAGTGCTTTTCTGCTCATCACCCACAATAAATGAATCCTGAGAATTACCTGACACTTTTTGTGTCTTGCATCTAAACACGTATCCTAACATTAAAGCCTTCCTTACGTGAGGAATCGAAGAGGTTTTTTGGAAAATACTGACTTCTTACTGACAGCAGCTTAGTTCTGCAGCCAGCAGCAGGGCATTGCATAGCTGTGGACAACTGTCTGCCTTTAAAGCTTGCATTGTTGGTGGATCTGGTCTCTGCTGTTTTGTGACTGATGTGTGTATCTGCCCTGTGCAGCCAGTGGGGAAACACAGATCCCTACTCAGAACAAAAGGGTGGGAAACAGGGAAAGGCTCAGAGCAAACCTGCTATGGAAAACTTTTTGGTTTTTCACTCATTTTAAAGGAAACACAGGAAGAATCTTCCTTTTTATTGAACTTTAAATTGCTTCTTCTCAGTGGGACTCTAGCATGGTTATGCATGAACTGAAGATGCCTCCTTCAGTATCTTTTCAATAAAGGCTTTTATTTCATACAGATCTTAGTTGGATAAATTAATTTCCTTATCAATTACCCACCTGTAACAAAAGTCAGCATCCAGGCATGGCTCAGATGAGGAACTAATCTAAAGCTTCTGCAATTAAAGACTAGTTAGACCCTTGTACTACACCTTGCGTGACTCGACTGGAGTTCTGCAGTAATGTTTTTGCCTGGAATGATAAAGGATTTCATAATTTGAGGGTATTTCTGTATCTGCTGTCAGACTGCTGTGCTCTATTTGCACATAGAAGAATTATACTGAGAAAAATCTCAATGAGCATCAGGCTGCAAGGGAGCAAAATATAATGTGTGATGTGTAAAATAATAAGTGTATTTTATTCTGATTCTGAAAACGTCAGTGTGGTGGGGAGAAAAGGGATTCCACAAAGAGAACTGAATAGGTCTCTGTATCACCCACAAGATTGATTTAGCCCTCCCCTGTGCCACTTCTCCCACAGCCATAACTTCCTCTTATTTTGCTGGCGAATGACTTCAAAGATCTATCAGAGAAAAAAAAAAAAAAAAAACCTATTTGAAGATTTGTAGATCCAGCTTGAAAATTCATTTCCATTGAAATAATGCAACTGGAACTTGAGTATTCTAGAATGACTTATTCTGAGTAATAATAGTAAAAATTTTAAGTATCCAAAAACAAAAAGCTGAAGTTGGATTTGTTGAATCTTTAGCTGTGTTCACTTCATGTATCTTCAAACATGGTGCTAACATATAATTGTCTTAAACTCATGCTGAAGCTATTAGGGATAGGAGCCTAACTGCATAACCTTGATGGGAATTGAGCTTCTGAATCAGGGCTCTTCATACCACAAATCCACTGGTGTATAACCCAAGAGAGAATTCCATCTTTTTTTGTTGAAGCACTATGTAATGTAAAACACATTCGTTGGAATTAACCTTTAATAGTAAAAATCTCCGGTCCTTGAAAAGGATGTACCTGGGACCTTGTTTAACCAACTGTCTGAAAGTCTGAGGAAAAACACTTTGGCCCATTCTGGATCTGTGAGTATTGCAGAGGCATCTGCTACTGTTAATTTACAAAACTGATTGGATTGCAGCCTGTTTAGTTTTATGGGCTTTCCCAGTTCTTGAAGCCTTTTTGATTTTCTACACAGTGACATGAGAAGTGCCTTGGGCAGAATGCCCCTATAGTGTGCCTTAATGATGAATTTCCATAAGGGATTCAAAGGAGAGGATTTAGGTACAGCATGCAAATCTGGGAAAACTCCCAGCTAAACTGCCAGTAGCTGTCAGTTATAAATATTCTGGTTTTTCGGTGGCAATAAGAAATCTGTCAGTGACAAAGCAAACAAATTCTGGTAGATTGGCTTCTGGTATTATGAAATTTGTATCTGTGTTCTGAGTGCACAAGGAAGTTTCTTGGAGCAGTTCTTTCTGAGAAGGAAGCTTTTTTAAAGGAAAAAAAGTGAGTTGGATGAACAAGAGGTCAGCTGAAAAGAGTTCTAAATACCAAGAATGGGACATTGATATTTTTTTTCTTAACTATATAAAATGGTTCTTAACGTGTTCTATCCAGCCACAACAATGTTTATTCTAATCACTGTCTGAAGAAAATAAATGGGAGGCTACCAAAGAAAACTGATATGGAGAATAGATTCTTTCTTCAAGGAAGAAAAGGTTTTGATTATGATTAAAGGTGCTTTTACTGGCTGAGTTTTTAAGTAGGTGTAATTTCTAATTACTTCAATTATCTCATCAGGATTATGAAGCTAGAGCTATTTTAATCACACGTATAATTAAAAAAATTAATTTTCAAGATGCATTACAAAGCTTATAAGAAAGTTATAGTTCTCTTGTAGTTATGGAGTCAAAGTTTAATGTCAGAAGAACAACTACATAGAATAAGAAGTTGGGAACACAGTTCATCAGTTGAAGAAGCCTGTTTTTCAAGAAGAACTTTACTTTATAGCCTTTAAGAATGGACCAGTCCCATTCTGATTTCTATAATTTACTGCTTCAGAAATTTGTGTGCCAGTTCCTTACCCAAACAAGTACCTTCTGGTTACATTCTTTAAAAATACATCTGCTTGTAGAGCTTACCTTGATGCACACTCATGCTGCAAAGCCTGCAGTGAGCGGGCACTGACAGATTCCAGCCTGCCACCTTGGGAGTTCAATTGTTCTTTATGCATCAAAGACAATTTCCTTCTCATATTCTGAGAAATGATGTCTGATATAGCTCTGCAGCATCCAGGTTGTTTAGCCACAGTCTTTAAGAAGCATTACACTGCGATTAACTATAGAAGAACAGTTACATGATCTCACAACCACCACCTTTAGCCAGCTGAAACCGAGCTTTGCTTATACAGTTCAGAAAGTGGCAGTAAAAGGGAGGGAGGGGGGCATTTTCATTTACAGCCAAGTGGAAACAGCTCTATTACAGAACAGTCTGAACTCCCCAGTCTGTAGTCTGCTAGAACAAATCTGATGTCATTTTCACAGTACAGGTTGCTTCTAAGAATTTTAATTTGAAGTATGAAGTCCATAACGTGAAGCTTAAAAAGTAGAATATCTAGCTGTTTGTTGTACTTGGATTTACCTGGAGAGCTGTATTCAGCTTTGGAGCATCAGCAGAAGGACATGGAGATGTTGGAGCAGTTCCAGAGAAGGTTAAGAGGACGCTCAGAGGACTGGAGCACCTCTGCCATGAAGATGTTGAGAGTCAGTCTCCAGAAGGGAAGTCTCAGGAGAGACCTTGTAGTGGCCTTTGGTATTTCAAGGAAGCCTGTATGAAAGGTGGATAAGGGCTCTGTTAGAGAGGACAAGGGGTAACGGCCTCAATCTAAAGGAAGGTAGATTCTGATTGAATGTAAGGAAGAAGTTATTTACTCAGAGGGCAGTGAGGCCCTGGCACAAGTCGCTCAGAGAAGATGTGGATGCCCATCACTAGAAGTGATGGCCAGGTTGGATGGGGCTTTGGGCAACCTGGTCTATGGTAGGTGTCCATGCTCTTAGCAGAGGTGGAGGTGGAACTAAGTGGTCTTTAAGGTCTCATTCAACCTAAACACTTCCATGATTCTAATTCCTGGTTCTGCTGCTAGATAAACTGAAAAACAAAACAATCAGTTACTGCCATCAACAGGCAGGATATAACTGAAACTGATACATTCATTCTGAAGTTTCTGTAAAAAAAAAAATCTCATGTTTATGTTGATAATTAAGGAATTCATTATGATTTATGACATTTCCATGAAAAGCAAACAATTGCATTGGCTAGACTAAGACTTTCATAGGAAAATAATATCATTAGAGTTAGAAGGGACTTTTAAAGGTCACCTAGTCCAACTCCCCAGCAACAAACAGGGACACCTACAGCTCCATCAAGTGCTCAGTGTTTGATCCAATCTGGCCACTATCTCCAAGGATGAGGCATCCACCACATCTTAGGGCAATCTATGCCAGTGCTTCATCACCCTTACTGTAAAAAACTTCCTACTTATATCCAAACTACACCCCCTCTCCTTGAGTTTGAAACCATTTCCCCTTGTCCTGTCCCAACAGACCCTGATAAAGAGACTGTTTTCTTCTTACAGACCTGCTGTGACTTCCCAAGTATTGATTTCCAGGTATCATTGAGGTGATTATGTCAGCCAATTCCCTCTGGACTCTGTGATGCATCTCATTGGGGCCCATAGGCTTACAGATGTTTGTGTTCCTCAGATGTCACTGAACCAGATCTTTGCTTACAGCTGGAGGGGCATTGCTCCCCCTGTTTCCACCAAACATTCATAGACTGCAAGAGTAATTAATGGGTTTTTGCTAATTTTAGGTAGATCTGCAGAGGAAGAAAAACATTAATCCCTCTTTCAATGGAATCCATTGTATGGCTTGTATTTGCCTGAATCTTAATGAATTGATTTCAAGAAAAGTGATTCCCAATGCATGACAATGTTATATCGATTCTGGTGCTGGCATATTAAACTTATAACGCTTCTCTGTAGACATGGAAATCCACACTTCAAATGAAGATTCAACAGTTTACACAGTAATCTCAAGTGAATTGAGCTGGTCTTAGAAAAATTTCAAATCTCACCTGACTTCTTTCACCATGGTTGTGCAGGATTCATGCTGTGCAGGACTCCAAAATACCAATTAATATTTCCCTTTTAATTAGTTTATTATTATCCATTAGAATTATGCCAAATGATTCTTAACCACCTGTCCTGAATACCTGTGGCTAGCAAGGGAAAAAAAACTAAAATTGCTGGGGACAGTGCTTTAAGGATCAATATGCTTCCCTATGATTCTGTAAGCATGCTGGTCTATCTGTGGCTTCTTGAAACAGATATAACTTAATTTCTGATCATTGATTTCACAGCACATAAGATGCTACTATGGAGTAGGATAACTTCATTTTGCATTTTTAATAGAGGAGTTTTGTTGTTTTCTTATTTGGGGACATTCTTTCAACTGCAGGGAAAGGCTTGCTTTAATAAATATTGATACAGAGGGCCAGCTGGGAGTGTGAGATTTGGCATTTTTTGGTGAGGAAAGAAGCAATGTTAACCCTTGACTAAAACCAACACAGACAATAGTATATTCTGTTAAATATACTTCAAGAAACCCTTCTTCCTCAGTTTAACAAGTAAGAAAGATGTGGAAATCAGTCTAAGGTCATACATTTCATACTGAGGTTAAAATCAAGATACAGAATCTTGCTGTCAGTATAGATTTCATGAAGTTTTAATCTGAGACATCATTTCATATAGTGTGATAGATAAGAAGAGGCTCAGGGGGGACAGTTTGCGTATGCCAGTAAGAACTAAGAACTGCTTATTTCTAAAGTTTGCAGAAGTAGAACCTGGTGTGACTTCATAAATACATTTTTCTGTATTTTAATGCTATGTCATCTTTGCTCCAGTTGATAAAGAAATAAGTGCAGTCTCACACTCCTGAACTTGTGCTAGGAAGTATGCATGCTCTTAACAGCATACCAAAGGATTATTTATGATTTCTAAGTTACTGCCAAACAAATCAATTAACTGCCAATTTCTTCTTCCACTTTGTCACTCTATTATAACAGAAGTCCTCTAATTGTTTTTATAGACTGAAACTAAGTCAATAAATGCTTTTATTGACTTGTGGGGAGTTCAATATGCGGTTAACATTAAAGTGGATGGCTTCTGGGGAGCTCTGAGAAGTGACTGAGTTCTATAAAATGGATAGATAAATGTTGCAGGTTGTGAAGTGCTAGCAAAAATTTAAAAAGATTTAGTCTGCTGTGTCTTGACTCTTTTGCTCTCGGTGTAAGTCTTATCCTTCTATCATGCTTTTTTAGCTAAAAGGATAGGGATTTTCAGTTCAGTATTTGTCATTAACTCTTAGGAGGAAGTGAGTTTGTCAAGTGTGACAGCTAATGGTAGTTTGGTCGTTAGGTTCTGAGGATACTAATCTCTGGGTCACTTTGGGGACCGATAGCTGCAGGGCAAACTCTCTCAAATCAGGCTTTTCTCTGGAGACAGCATTGATCTAGGATTTAAGCTCAGGGCAAACTATTGAAACAAGTATTCCACTGGACAGAACTGAAAGTATTGCTGATTCCTTCCTACAGAGCACAGTACATAGAAAAAGCACAAGAAACCAAACAAGAATTTCTAATGTCATGGTAACAAATTTTCTGGCGTAAGCTGACTTAGATGAGTAACGAGTGGAGGCACACCTTGGAGAAATGGGCAGCAGATTTGGGAAATAAAATGGACAACAGAATGTCTTTAAGCTGCCTTTGTCTTAGCTTGTGGCCTAGCCTGCACCAAGATGCATCAGTAAGCTTGTGCCTCTGATAGGATATACAAGAAAAGCTGTAGTGTTATAGTTGGCTTAGAAACACGGAGTAATAGTAAATGCAACTTTACAGATCTTTATTTGAAGCTTCATCTAATGTAGCTTAGAGATAACAATTACTTCAAGTAGCACAGCTAGACTGTTATCTCAGCTGGATTCTGCAAAACTGAAAGGGAACACGGCAAACATTCAAAATTAAGATCAGTACATCATGTGGCCACCAGAACTCAGTATGGCAAAAAATGCAGTTTTTCAAGATTTTGTCTTTTCAGTATGCCGGGATCTCAATGAAGCCCTTGTTTTTTAAGCTTTATTATGACTTTCTGCTATGTACCTGTCTACAAATTGCTGTCACAGGCAGTGGTGCTGTCCACCATTATTGATGCATTAAGCATTATATCTCAGAGCTCAAGTAACTTAATACAATCTGTTATGAAATAGTAACTTCAAGCTAATGTGCAATATTTTGAAGATCAGTTCTGAAAAAAAATCAATGTTTATTGTTAAAGTACAACTCATTTCATGCATGCTGTGTATATTTCTCTATTTCTGACTAGCGAGAATGAATTCAAAAGAACAGCTCAAATTGATTTTATTACTTCCAGCAACAGTGGGGAAATAACCTGTGCCAGGACTATTCTGCACAAGCAGTTATGGAAGATTCAGTTTTGCTGCCATTATAACTTTGATGCTCCTGAAACTTCAAGCGGTACTTTCAGCTGGATGCTGCACTCAGACTTTACTAAGCCACTGGAAAGACGCCTGAAGCATGGCTGTTATGCCTTTTTACCCCTATTTTTTGACCTCAGCATGTCTCTTTTAAAGATAGAAGTGAAATATTTTATCACAATTAGCATGGAAGAGTTACTTCAAATTTGAAGGAAATACTGAAATGTGATTTCTAGCAGTCTGTAAAATGATAACCTGTTTTATCTCAAATGAGAGAGATTTCTCCTATTTTCGCTGCTTTGGTGGAGGAGGGAAGAAAGGTCAAAGTCAACCAGCCCACGGCAGGGGGTTGGAACTGGGTTGTCATTAAGGTCCCTTCCAAAGCAACTATTCTGTAGTTCTATGATTAAAACTACTGTCTTGAACACTTAGATTTGGAATCCATGAAGGACTAGTACAGCTTCCTCCTTTGCAAGATAATGTATGGAACGTTAACTACTGTCACCAGCTCTTCACAACTGGTGCCTTGGCCCATCCGCCATAACAGCTTTTAAACTGGAGGCACTGAGTTACCTTAATGGCTTGCCAGCTAGAGATGTGCCTGAAGCCTGTTTCCAGAGGTATCTGTGTGCAGAATGACTTCTTAGGGAACTAACATTTTTTGGTTTCTGTTTAAAGCAGCTGCTGATGGTTCTTTAAATCAACGCTCGCATAAGGAAGATCGTCATAGAATCATAGACCGGTTCATGAATCATAGAATTCTAAGTTTTTCCAAGTTTCCACAGAATAAACTTAGCATAACCAAGAACTTCATCCTCACATAGGTTCCTCTTAGCATTTTCAAAATATTTACTTGACTCTGGGTAGAGAATACTTGCTACATTTTGGGTAGCTGGGGTGGAGTCGGATATTGAACGTAATTCAGAACAGAGCTTAAAAACAATTGCCATGTAACAAGGTACTGTGGTAAGATGCAGTCACACTGTGCTTGAAAATAAGAGCTTAATTTAACCTTAATAAGATTCTTGCATGCTGTTAAATGCAAACATACATTTCTAATCAATTTAAAGTGTGCTGTGGGATAAGTATTTACTGCGTAACTATTAAAGGGACTGTTTACAACAATTTGTAGTATTGAACATGAAATAATAATTGATAATCTAAATGCAAAAAACATCCTATTTAAAATTTGGGAATACATGCTTTCCAAAAATGTGCATCAGGACTTTAGATATCCTGGTGTTTTGAACTAAATACCGTTCACTTCAGTTTGTTTAGAGAAGAGGAAGGACTATGGCTTATGGCTAATTTACTCAAACAGTGAGATTTCTTTCTTGCCTTACCTGCTGCAGATAAATTTATAGGAGGGATACAATGCTTAATTAACCCCATAATTCTTACATATGGATTAATTAGCATATAAATTACGGTTTCTTCTGTATTGTGTGGAATAGGCTACAGCATCAAACATAATTTATTCTTCTGCAGCTAAGATTTCTGCTTGATTGCTCTAATATAGAAGTATTAGATCTCGTCTGCCTTGTGTACTCTCTACACAACACTACACCTGACAAATAGCATTTCTGAATGTTCAGAGAACAAACAAGGTCCTGATTGCTGTGTGACAGAAATGGAAGATGTAGGTAAAGATATCTAACAGAAGGAAACCATCAGATATATATATACCCTTAAACTTCCTGTATTAACTTACTCTAGGCTTCTTATCACTCCTCTTTGTGATAGACCGGAGATGTCTAAGGTAAATAAAAATCATGGAGTGTAGAACAGAATTTACTGTGGTTTGCACCTCCACAAAGTGTCTTTTTCAGTTGGTTATTTACCCTTGAAATAACCCTATTTACCTTTGAAACAAAAGGTGAGATCACAGCCCCCCGAGACTCCTGTGCTCTTGTACACAGCTCAGCGAGAATACTACAAAGAAATTAATGCTTCCATTTCTTCTTCTTGGAGCAAACCTCTTTGCAGTATATAGCAGTAAGTTGCTGAATGTCCAGACTCCAAACTGAGTGACGTCATCTCTCTGAAGTCTGTCTGTACCAAGCTATGAGTCCAAAGACTATGTAGGTCTCTCCAAAAGTAACGCCTCCTATTTATTTCCACGTGAACTACAATAGATACTTAAGGCACAATAACACTATTTACAGAGGAAATTTTCAGCTGCAAAACACTATTTTTCTACATAGTCAGTGCTACTAGCTGTGCATTTTCACCAGTGCTAAACAGGAGCCTGTGTGACATGGTCGTACAAATCTGCACCAGCAGAGGTGACCACTGTGTCTGTCATCAACTGCCGAAATGCTCTTCCCATCCCTCGCTGTGCTACATTCACTGCTTGGTCTCCATAAACATTCACCAAGTGTTGATGAACACCAGTGGGTGCCATTTTTCCCCACAAAGAGAAAGTCAGCAACACACCTTTGCTTCTTGTGCCTTTTCAAAAACAGGTTTTTTTTACCAGAAATAACTTGGCTCAAGGGAGAACTATGAGTGCTTTCTTGACAAGCTCTTCCCAATTTAAGAGCATTTTTTGGAAATCTGGGAGCTGTATGAGGTGTATGCTGAGAAATATCCATTGTGAAGACAATTCTGTCACTCTGCTGTCCTTTCTAAAATCAGTAGACCAATAGCAGGAATCTGTATTTTACAAACATTCTTGTTAGAAATTTGTCCTGTAAGATATGAATACTATAACTTATTCCAGTCTACTCCTAGCGTATTCGAAGTTAAGAACTTTGAGCCTAAAGCTATCAGATCGTGGAAACTCTGGTTAGGTTTTGGTTATAGTAGAATTACATAGTAAATTTTCCTTGGAACTCATGGCAGAAATCTGTGCTTTGCATTTCTAACAATGAGGAGGAGCGGCCATGATTTGCATTAGTTGGATGGCTTTCAGTTAGAGAGTTCCATGAGTAGAGGTCTGTGACTAGTTGAGTCTCCAGTCAGCTCTTAGTAACTTACCTTGGTGTGTGTATAGCTTTCGAATCACCAACTTTCAGATGAGATGATAAAGTTAAGTTGATTTTGTTGCTGTCCTGCAAATGAATATTTTTCTTTTGGCTTGTTATGCAATGATAACAAAAATAACTGAAGATACTGAAGAGCATTAAACAGTGCTGATGTTGAGTTGAAATTGTTTCCCTTTTTTCTTTTTTTATTGTATCTGACGAATCAGCCTTTCCTAATGCATTATGCATTAACTTTAGGTGGCATCAGACCAATTAATAAGCAGTTTGATGAAAGTATTGTCTAGGAAACAGTGCACTTCCCCTTAACCACTGGAATGAAATAAGTTAGCAGGCATATATTCAATACTGGTATTTCATCCACTTTTCTGTAACTGATCAAACCCAAGCTGTGAGGCATGGAAAAGCTGAAATTAAGGTATTGTGCAGGAAATCTGCACACAGTATGAAAATACATGTGTGTGTGTGCATAGCACTTCTGATGTACTTACTATTCTGGAGGCTGACAGAATTGCTTATTACTGCTGACATATCTATTGTGAATAATTGAAGACAGGGTCTTGGCTAAAATGTAACTGTTTGAACTCAGTTTTTCATACCTGAACATCTGCTTGAAATGGATTTTTTTTGTTTGAGGCTGAATTTGGCAACCTTACTGTTCTGCTAATGTAGTGCAAAGGAAGGAGGAGGGATGCAGATGACAGGAGGACAGAAGAAGGTGAGCAGAGAGAAGGAGCTAATGGAGCAGTGTCTGAACCAGTCATTAAGCTATTCATTCAGATATGGGGAAGCTAACCTGTGGAACCAAAACATGACAAATCTATTTTGATTTCTGCAGCTTAATTTTTCTTTAGACTGTGTCTGTCTGCTCAAAGGAGCTACAAAGCTGCCTCAAATAGAGCCCCACAGCTGGGGTTGGAAGTAGATGACCTTTAAGGTCTCTTCCAACCCAACCATTCTGTGATTCAATTGATGTTCATGGCAATGTCAGGGAAATCCCAGATGGAGAACAGCTGGTTGGATGATGCCCTGAGTTTTACTACTTTCAGGGCTGCTGGAGAATTATTGCCAGCTGTTGACTGGAAGCACTTGATTTTCAACCCGTATTTGTAGCTTTGCCCTGAATACAGCTTAGTATTGGATGTGAGAATTAGATTAAACTTCTGTCTTGGCATTTTTCTTGTCATTGTGTGAATCACAATACATCATTAAAGTCTGAAGAAAAAGTGTGTTTGATTGCTAATACAGAAGTTGCTATCCCATTTCATTAGTGGGGTTAAATTGCTCTAGTACTAGTGAATTGATGAGGCAGTACCAGCATAGATGTGTGATGGTTTAAGTCTGATGGATCGGCTAAATAACTAGCCTAAGTGAAGAACAGTGGCATACGTTTAATATCTTTATTGATGACCTGGATGAGGGCATTGAGTGCACCCTCAGTAAGCTTGCAGATGACACCAAGTTGGGAAGAAGTGTCGATGTGCCAGGGAGTAGCAAGGCCCTACAGAGGAATCTGGACAGACTGATTGCTGGGCTGATTGCTGGGCTGATGACAGATTGATTGCCAGTGGGATGAAGTTCAACAAGACCAAATGCTGGGTCCTGCACTTTGGCAACAGAAACCCCAGGCAAAGCTACAGGCTTGGAGCAGAGTGATTGGAAGAATGCATGCAAGAAATGGACCTAGGCATGTTGGTCGACACTTGGCTGAACATAAACCAGCACTGTGCTCAGGTGGCTGAGAAAGCCACTTGGTTTGTATCAGAAGTAGTGCAGTCAGCAGGAGAAGGAGGTGATTGTGCACCTGTACTCGGCACTGCTTAGGCCTCACCTCGACTACTGTGTTCATTTTTGGGCCCCTCACTACACATAAGATATTGAGGCCTTGGAGCGTGCCCAGAGAAGGGCAATGAAGCCATAAGGGGTCTGGAGCACAAGTCCTACAGGAGTAGCTGAGGGAACTGAGATTGTTTAGCCTGGTGAAGAGGAGGCTCAGGGGGGACCTTATCACACTCTACAACTGCCTGAAAGGAGGCTGTGTGAGGTGGGGGTTGACCTCTTCTCTTAATTAGCGATAGGACTAGAGGGAATAACCTCACATTGCACCAGGTTGCATATTAGTAAAAATTTCTTCTCCAAAAGAGTGGTCAGGTGCTGGAACAGGCTGTCCAGGGAGGTGGAGTCACTGTCCTTGGTGGGGTTCAAAGAAATATGTGGTACTAAGGAGCATGGTTTAGTGGGGAAATACTGGTGGGAGATGGACAGTTGAATTAGAGGGCCTTCAATGTTTTTTCCAGCCTTCTATGATTCTATTGCTAGCATCTTGAATATTTGGGTGCAAAGTGATCTTTTTCAGGCTACAGTTCATCATTAATGAAATACTTGGTGAAATTGCAATGAAGTGGCCAAGACTGAAAACTATTAGCGCAATTAGTTCCTCTGTCTTACACACCTGGGAATCAAATATGGTGATAAATAATTTCCTTAAGGAAATTTAACCTAGAATCGATGAGCAAAAACAACCCTTTGTGCCTGATGCTTGAATCAGAAATTTGGCTTTTGGGAGATCCTGTAAGGCAGTGATGTTGAATCCTCATTTCTAGTATCTTATTTCACTCTCAGTTTGCCATAAGCTACGATGCTTTTAAGGCTGACACAAGCCATTGTCTACTAGAGAAACAAGCTTTTGAAGAATAAAAGGGATGGCCAAAAAGGTTAAATTGCACTAAAAGTTTTACCTAGCAATTGCATCTTGCAGAATAAAGTAGCCTTTGTGTTTGTAACTGTATTGCAAGGCTGAAGTAACACCAGCATTACAGTGCATATTATAAAAGCATGGGCAACTCAATAGTGATGTGCAGAAATAACAGAGCGTAACTGGAATGAAAACTGTCATAATCTGACACTGCACAAAGATTGCCCAAGAGGAAATAAGGAAACTGAAATCATTGAAATCACTATCACTATGCAGAATGTTGCTTTATCATATACAGCAGTAGGTGGAATTAACTGTCAGGATTTTGCATATCTTCATATTTTGCTTCCAATGTGAGATCAGTCATTCAGACCAGACAGCATTAAATAGCAGCTTAACTTCCTACTGGTGAACACAGAACATCTACCAACCCCTCCTCACCCAGCACTAGTTTAGATGAACTTTTGCAAATAGTAAAATGAAAGGGAAACAACTAAGATAAAGAATAAAATATCCACCAATCTGGCCATAATACAAGGATGGGATAGCAGGTGAAAAACAGAGCTGTAAATCTTGTGGCACTCCTGTCTTTTCTGTCGGTAATTACTGTGATTTAGTGTCCATTCAGCATATGCAGAGGAATCAGGTAAGGCAGTTACTGCTGGGGCTTAGGAATTTGAATATTACTTAAGAAAAGCTTTGATCTATTGTAGATTCCTTTATGATACACTCAGGATTCATCACAAATCTTTCTACAAACCTGAGCTGAAACTAAATATACACTCATGAAGTATGTGTTACCCTTGACCACTTCTTAATCCAACTTTAGACTGAAGTGATGTAACATCCTGGCACCTGTCAGATGTGTGTTTTAAAATGGGATTCCAGCAGTTGCAATGAGCTGTTGTGTTGTGGCAGAATACTGCCCCATAGCTAGGGGTGGGATGGCTTAGCCACTGGGCTTTTGACCCATATTGTTTCACCCTCTATAGTTTTTTGTATGTAAACGTGTAAAACAATTCTGCAGGAGAAGAGATGTGATGATCCTAATAGGACAGCGTCATTCACTTCTGAATGGGACAAAGTATGGAACTAATGCACTGGATAAGGTTTTGCTTGCCTAATGCAGTGTCGTGTTAGAACGGTTACTGAGATTGTCATATTTGTATAAATGAGAAAATTAGCATTTTTCTAAAGCAGGACTTTTCGTATCTAGAAATGAGAGTTGCTGGATTAAAAGTCTAGTTAGGGAGGTAAAGTATTATCTTGCTGTGAAACAGCAGAACCTGCTTTCTGTGATGGGATTTGATTCATCTTGACTGAAATATGAACAAGCCTGACTATTTACTTGAAAAGATTGGTCCAGGGTTGAATGGTTTAAAAACTTTACCATGTAACTCACAGATGGAGAACTTTGCCTTGATTCCCAACAATATAAAGGAGCTTTCTTGATATGAGTTATGGGAAGTTAGGGGCATGTCATTTCCTTGCTGACCATTTATGAATACACAAGTTAAAACCTGAAGAAAACAAAACAGACTGGTTGTTTTTAATATTTGTTGAAGCAGTTTAAGATATCCCCTGCATCTAGATAATATCACTAGGTACTCATTTTAAAATTGCATATTGTACCTGAAGACTTAAATATAACAGCAAAACTGATGAAGTGACCCACACAAACAAGCTGATTCTGTTTTCTTAAGTTTCTGTTTAGAGTTGAAGATAGGAAGCTTTCTTGTGGGGTCAAATGCTGGGATTAATTCTAATGATACTGTGGAAATTCTGAGTAAATTTGCTTGAATTATTTGATCCTGAACTTAAATCAAGTTTCATACTGGTGTTCTGTTAGCCCAAATGGACCATGGATACTCTAGCTAAATATTTGTAGGTTCCTCCTCTCTACCAACCCTCTTTCATCCAACATTGCTCAGAGTTAGGAGAAAAAACAAGCACAGGGAAAGGTAAGTGAAGTTTTCAAAGCAAGATGCAGTAAGAAGAGCAGCTGGAATTATTTTACTTTGATGAATAAGTTAACATGGCAGTGAAAAGGAGTCCTGAAAATGTTCCAGCTTCAAATGAAACACATGCCTATCTATGCAGGTTTAGTGATGTCAAGAAGCAGCCCCATGTGTGCCACATGCAAACCAGAAGTTAATTTCTGTTTAGCACAGCATGTGCGTCTAGCTTCAAGCTACTTTCATAACAGGTCACATAACAGATCACAAACCAGGCAGGTCCCTAGAGAAGGGCTCAGAATTCACACTGCCTCTACCCCCATCCTATAGCTGTGTCATCCTCGGTCTGAAAAACACCCAATGGCTCCTCTTTCTGGGAAGAATTATTTCAGTGCTCTGTTCTGCTTAACATAGTCTGAAAGGAAAATGTAAAGAAGAGGTGATACCCAGTGCTTTGAGGGGAGAAAAAAGGTTCCATAACTTCTGGACTCTGTTCTGGTGACTTATTTAGCTACAACTGCTGGCACTACAGAGAGGCCTGTGGTTTTCACTGCCTTGCATATCAGTGCACAAATTAAAAAGTGTTAATAAATTTATTCCATGTCCTGGAAGAACAGGGAGGACAGCCTTCTGGCTAGGCCCCTTCATCCCCTTATCTGGGTTTGGGCTTTTTTGGTATAATTAGACAAGTTCTGTCAACCCTCTGGAAAAGAGGTGAGTAAGGAAACTTATACCCCAGAACTGACAAGCTAATTCCCATTTGTAGGGGAACTGACAGGGCTTGAACTGGTGATGGAGCACCGGGTGAAGGGGCACAGCTGCCCAGGGAGCACAGGCAGATTGTGTGCACTTGTGTTTCCCACATGACCAGAAGGGCTGCACCCAGGGTGGAACCACCATAAGCTTCTATAAAGGCCAGCCACTAATAGGAAAGCATTTTTTTAGATTTGGGCTGCTTCCTGAGGAGGAGTGCTGCATAGCAAGAAAGCCTCTTCACCAGCTGGGTGAGTTCAGCTCTTCTTTCTGTACGTGTCTGTTGGTTTATCCATGGATACTGTACCTGATATTGTCAAGAATGTGTCAGGAACAGTTTTGTTTCTTTGTGAGCAGAATACCCTTGAACTATATAACAGGATCTCTCCTACGGTATGGGTTGTAGTATAAGGTAGTACAGCCTATGTTTTAATTATAGTCTCATGTCCTGTTGCAGCTTTTCTTTGTTAAAAGTTGCCTGTTTGGAATGTCACAGCTTACTTTAATACCCTTTTCTCAATGGTAGAGAAGCATCAGCACTTACGCTAGTGTCCATCCCAGTATATCTGAGATGTGTCATAACCTATGTAGGCTTCCGTGCTTGCTGCAGTGGGGTGTGCAGACCTCTGCTTAGAGAAGTAGTGGTGGATGAGCCCAGCTGTAAGGGTGCAACTTACAAATGTTAACTGGTATTGCTTCAACAGTGTGTCTTTTCAAATAATGTCCTTGAGATGGAGAGCAAGCAACTCTTCTTTAAGATGCAAAAGGTTTGTTTAGAGGACAATGAGACCAGTAGCTGCTTGCCTATTTAATTCTAAAGGATGTTACAGTTAATTAGTATAGTTTATGTGAGATAATGAGTTCTGATGTCCAAAGCACTGAAACAATATATTAGTAATATTAACTACGTATGTACTTTCCAAGTATTAAGCAGTTACAAAAACACTTCTCAATGTACTGGTTTCTAACAAGCATCCATATATATGTGTGTATATATATATATTTTTTAAGGAGTCCATGGTGTGCAGCCATTGCAATGATACTTCATCACTACAGTCAGGAACAGATCACAAAGATGCACAAAGTGAAATCGCAGAATACAAAATCTGTGTTTCTTTTAGAGAATAACTGAATTGTAAATAAATTTATCTGTGGGGACAGGCTGAGAGAGTTGGAGCTCCTAAGTCTGGGGAAGAGTAGGCTCTAGGGAGACCTTATAGCCTTTCCAGTAGCTGTGGGGGCCTACAGGAAAGTTAGGGAGGGACATTTTATAAGGGCAGGTGGTGACAGGATGAGGGGAGATGGTTTTAAAATGGAAGAGGGTAGACTTAGACTAGATATTAGGAAGGAATTCTGTCCTGTGAGGGTGGTGAGACACTGGAACAGGTTGCCCAGTGAGGCTGTGGATGCCCCCTCCCTGGGAGCACTGCAGGCCAGGCTGGATGGGGCTGTGAGCAGCCTGGGCTGTGGGAGGTGTCCCTGCCTACAGCAGGGGGTTGGAGCCAGGTGATCTGAAAGGTCCCTTCCAACCCAAACCATTCTGTGATTCTGTTAGCTCTTGAATGTCCTTGGAGGACATATAGTCAAGAATTGAGGTATAAGTTCTTCTGACATTTGTGCTGGTAGAAGATGTTAGTTGATTAGAGACAGTGTTACAGCTATGTGAATCAGCAGTATACCTTTAATTCAAAGGAAATGGTGGAACCGAGTTCTACTAAAACAGATGAGATCCCATTTTTTGCAGTACGGTATCTAAGTGGAGACCAGTCAGCTCCCAGTTAGGTGTGTGCTGGCAGAGCCCTCTGTTTTTTCAGACCATTGGAACAGAAATACAGCAAGTCCCTTGCAATATTCACTTCTTTGGTTTAGGTGAGTGACTTTCAAAAATACTACAATTAAACATAGCTGTGCAATTTCTTTGTGCTTTGATTTTCACTTGTGTCCTCACAACTGCATCACCTGTGAGTTGTGTTCCACCCCACAAGAGCTGTTTTTTAAGTTTTTTTTTTTTTTTGAACATTGGTTCATCTCTTCTTTAGAAAGAGCTAAAGGTACTTTAACATGCTTGAAGTCATGGAATAAATGGCCATCACCAGTTTTCTTGGATTTCTATATCTCCTGTTAGCACATCAGTATGCAGCAGTGCTTCTGAGAAGTGTTGTATGGAAGTAAAGCAGTCCTGTGTGGCTGGGAGCACACCTCACCTCAGTTCTGCCACAGCTGTATTGGAGGAGCAGTTCCTTCATATTTCTCAGCAGTTTTCAGCCCAGCTCTCTTATAGTATGATGGGTCCTCCTTCTGAAAATGGAACTGTTCTCCAGCCAGTAACTGGAGGGACATGAGGATGACTTCAGACCCATTCTGTTGCTGTGCTCCTGGAATAGAGCTGTTCTGCAGTGTCCCTCATGTCCCTGTCATTTCAGGCTGGTTTGGGTTATGCACCAGTTTACTGAAGCAAAAACTAATCACAGTAATTAAAGCAGTGCTACCTCTAACACCTACAGTAGTAATGATGAGTTTAAAAGGCTCTGCTCTGTGCTAGTTTATGTGATGTTAGAGCCACGTTGTGAAGTATGAGTTGGTTCCTGCTTTCCCTCTGTGTCCATCTCTTGTTTCAGAGTGGTGTTGATCAACCTGCACAAGCACAGGAACGTTTGCATGAATCCATGTAATCAGTTCTGTAGCATTCTGCTTAGAAGGCCAAGGAAAGTTGTTGGCCCAGCTCACTTCCACTGCATTTCCTGAAGCCATTGTGCCAAGGAAGGCAGAATTGGGTCTTGATGGCTGCTTTGTTGAGGTGCAGAGGCACATTCAAGTCTGCACCGGCTTTGCTGTCGCCTTGAAGACCTGCAACAATTTGTACTCTTGTGAGCTGCACATCCTTGGTCATGCCTGTGGCCATGCTTGGAATAGCTCCAGGGAGAAGTTTGTGGAAAAGAAGTAGAGAAGCCAAACTCTCCAGCATTCCCCTTGTAAATGAGTCTTGAAACAGCACTGCTCCACCATCTGCCAAATTCCTAAGGAGAGATTCAATACCTTCCCCGAGGGATACAAATTCAATATACATAGCTGAGCCACCCATGACTGTGAAATTAACTCTTTTGTCAGGATCTATGTGGATCCTGGCTCATGCAAAGCAAGTAGAACAGCCATTCCTGTCCCCATCCTGCTCCCTCCTTCCAAATGCACCAGTGTGTGTATGCAATTCAAGAACCAACATACAAAAAATAAGTCCTGTATTTTAATAAGTTGTTTCTGTATTAAGGGCTTTTTGCCAGAAATATGCGGGATGTTATCCTAGGTTCTGTGAAATGGATTTTAAGCAGCTGTTTATATGAAACAAGAGTGATGAATTTACTCATTTCAGTACATGTTCATAGTATTGCATATCATAACAGCTTGTTCCAAGAGTGGACCAGTACTGCTGTGGGCACTGGAGCAGCAAGGGAGTTTTACATAGTAAAAATATAGGTGTTTATGCTGTCATTTCATTATGGTGTGAACTCTAGATTATCACTTCAGTGATCAGAATTTCCATAAACATGGAGAAAACCATCTAGATGCAAGCACCTAAAATGACAGCCTGTATTTCCAGATGGGATAGGACTACTGGATGTCAGTGAAAAAAACAATGTGATCAGTTCAGAAAATCTGGTTATTATTCTAGACTGAACACATGGAATTAGACTCCTGAAATGTTCTGCACTTCTGCTTCTGTAGAACTGGACTTCTTGGGTCTGGGGAGGTCCCTGCTTGACAGTGCTGAATGCTCATACATCAGACTGCTGTTCTAACAAGGATCCATTCTCACCAGTGACAGTGGAATTTACCAATTACCAAAGTATGACAAAAAAAAAAAAAGCTGGATATTCAGTCTGGGGCCTCTTTCTGTAACTTTTTGTGGATTGTAATCTATCTCATGCATGGCCTTCAAAGTTGACATTATTTCAAGTCTCCAGCAGGCAGAAGGTATTGTAAGTGGTAAGGAAGAAAATACCACTGCTGATCATTCTTGTAAAAACAGCTTTCTGAATGCTTAGCCCATTTCTGGTCTAAAAGACAGTTCCTCTTGCTACACGAGTAAATCAGTCTCGTTTTATGCTCATCTTAATTTGTTGAGACTAATAGCACTGATTCTCTTTGTTATCTTGGTATTTTTATGGATTACTTGTGTCTGCTAGGTTGTTCTAGATCCTTCTGTAAGCAATAGTGTCACTCATGTAAAGGCAGAGCATGACTGTGAAATGCTATTTTTGCCAGAGTATTGAAGAAAGAGCAGGGAGCTGCTTCCCTTATTTGAAATCCTGCTTACAGAATAGGGGAACTAGTAGGTTAGGATGAGTACTGCTCTAAAAAATATTTTTTTAGTTAGGTTGTTACCCATTGTGTCACCTGGCAGTAAGAAATGTGAGTATCCCATCTGGTGATATGACAGATCCTCTGCCAAAGGTAATGGGCTGCAGCTGTAAGTTCTCTGGGAAAGATCACTTTCATAGCTGCCCCAGACATACCTTATTCCATATACTGCGATCTGAGATTGAAATACGTGAGAAACTATTTGATATTTAATTGATATATGGTCTTAGGATTCCTGAGATGACTAAGGAGCTTAAGCTTCTATTCTTCTTGCTGAAGAAGGCTCTTGAAAGCTTGCTGTTTTGTTAATAACATCAGCTTTCACTTGTACTTCTGCGCCATGATGATAAAAACATTGATGTGAACTCTCGTTTGAGCATTTCTCTGTTTGAATGTGAAAGCTGCTGCATCTTAACTCCAAAATCTGTTTTTATTGCTAGCTATTAGCCTGAAATCTTTCAAAGAAAAATGCATGGTAACAGATTAACTGGCCAGCAGTAGTCTGTTCCAACTGTGCAACAGCATATTCTACAATGCTGGTGCCCCATGGGAGCTGCAACAATATTCCTATTGTGTTCTGCTCAGATGCGTCTCCCCATTCCCAGGCTCTTTGCTGGAGGGCTGAGCAGGAGAGGTCGTGCAGCTGTGAAAGGAACAGCAGCCAAATTTCATTCTGTGCTTGAGCTGATTCGACTGCTGCTGCCTTCCCAGTACTCAGCCTCTGGCTCTGAGGCCTGTTTGTTCAAGTGGTGATTCCTGGATACCTTGAAAGCTCTTTATTGTGTGTATGGAAATGTATTAGACCAAGTGATGTATCAGAACAGCTGAAAGCTGATCAGCAACGTAAGGCTTTATTGGCCCTACCAGTTTTCCACAAAGCCACAGCAAAGTATGAAGCTGCTTTTCAGAAATCTCGGGTATAACCCACTACAAGAAGAGCCTTTATCTTAACTCACAGAAAACAAACAAAACTCACCAAACTTTTTCCCAGATTCCTCATGTCTCTGGAACTAGAAGGTCAATACTTTCCTTGACCTGCTGAGATCACTTGCCCAGCTTGGTAGCTTTTTCTCCCACATAAGACCTCTCTCCATTTTTGCTAACCTTTGAGTCTCTCTAGCTGCCCTGCAGCTGTAATCCTTCAGCAGCTCACCAAAGTAAATAGTTTGGGGAGGATAAAAACAAAGGAACCTTTAGTAGTATCCTTTTCTTATAAGCACCCTGAAGAATCTGTTTCTGTCAACGCATACAAGGTTCTCGCTGTTACTTCCTGGCGGTGGGCCTCACTGAGCCACCATGCAGAAATTACTAAACCTAGGGCATGATGCAAAATAAAGATTCAACATTCGGAGGTTTCCCTTTTTGTGGAAGGAAGGATCCATTCTGTGTGCACGCTGAGTGCAGGTTTGCTGCCAGGCAGCTGGGCACAGCAGTTGGCACAGCAGCCCTCCATGCTGGGTCTTAACCTGCTTGGCAGCATTGGCCAAGAGTAATCCTGTGTTACTTTCAGGCTGTACCTGCTGCTGTCTCCTTTTCTGGAGGAACAGAAGTACCTTCCAGAGTACAATTAATCCTCCTTTTTTCTTGGAGCCAATCAATCCTAGCCATAAAAAAGAAATTTGACATCAAAGTCCAGATCTTAATGCTACTTAAGCCTCTGACTCAGAGCAGTGTATATTTTTAACTGAAAGTTATTGCAATCAGAATAGCAGGTAGTAGCACTTCCTCAACTTCACATCTCTGATTTGTATTGATTTTTAAAGTCAGATTACAAAGAATAAAACAGCCGTAGGTTTTCTGGAGTAGAACATCATACCAAAATCAAACCAAGAAAAAGGTTCTAGCTCCCTGCTGACATCTGGCAGTGCAGTGAGTACACAAAAAACTGCCTAAATCACAAGGATCATGTTTAGAAACTGAGTTACTCAGCTACATCACTATTCTAGGGAGAAAGCAGAGGGGTACACAAAATGGGCAAGGGATACTTTGCAAAACATTTGGGTTGAGAAGTAACAAGTCCTATGGAGAACTTGTTGTGTTCTTCCCTGGAATTCACCTGTGCTGGGAAACGTCACTCTGTACAAACACCTGAACTCCATTTTTAAGTAATGAAAGAGCAGTTTGCATGTGTTACAATGCAGTTTGTTGTGCTGTATGATTACTGTTTGGTTCAAAACTTTGTTGCATGCTTCAAAATAAACTGCAGAGAGAGCTAAGCTTGTGTGAGTATTGACTGCATGTGGAGTCTGTGAGGAGTAGCTTGCTACAGAAGGTTCAATTTTGGGTGGGTTCTGCAGAGTGTGAACTTAGTAAGGCAATCTGTTTACAATTGAGCTTCCCCTATGGCACTAGGCAGATTCTTTCTGGAAGGGGAGCAGGGCCAAAAACAGCAATAGACTTGCTACTAAATAAATAGAACCAACACCAAGACAACAGAAAAACCTTCTGTAGCATCACCTTTTCTAGATTTGTTTCAGTTTAACTGATGGCCCTTACATCTGTTAGAAGCCATTTAGGTAACATCAACCCAAGAGAAGTATGTTTATTCTAGTATTAAAAGTCAGCTAATTGTGTCCATGATGACAGGTTTCAGCCAGCAGATGGCAAAGCCTCTGACTTGGTGAGGTACAGGATTGCAAGTGCAATTTCAGGCTGATTTGGCCCATGTAAACAAAGCTGTGCATGCAGTCTGCAATCAAGTGAGCACATGTGCACAGCTGTGTTTATCTGACACTTTGCAAATCAGGCTTCTCTTTCTAAATAGCATGCTGACAAGAGCAAGGTCATGGAAATCTTCCTATTAGCACTGAAGTTGATATTCTATAAATACTTTAAGAGTTTGAAAATTGGGATTCTAACTTCTCACGGAGGACTGCCTTTTAATGTTTCAACCTTCACTTGCTTGTACCCAACTACAGGGCCATAAGGAAGATAGCTGGAAAGAGCCTTAGATAATAGATTGAGTAAATAAAAAAAATTAATACCTACCTCAGACTTCCAAAGTAAAGTGTTAACAACAAAATACATGGTTGTGGCATCTCCAGTCTGTTGCACAGGGCTTCTATTTCCCGCTAGAGTTCGCTGAAATTGTAAGAGTACAGTCTCTGCTGAAGGTAAACCTGAAACACGGTGGCTATTGCTCGTGGAGCGTGTCAGCGTGGTTTGTGGGTTCTGTTGTGAAGTTAATTTTTAATTGAGTTTTCTCAATCTGTTTTGGAAAGACAGACCACGGGCTTTCAGAAGTTAGTAAATAAGATGAATGCACTTACTCCAGCTGACAGCATGTCAACAATACAGTTATGAGATAGATGACAGGTATAAGGACTGCTGACAGCCTGAAAGGTATTTTAGAAAGCTTGTTCAAGACATTGCTTTGAAGGGAGGAACATCATCTTCTCATATCTGAGAGCTGCATTTGGACACAGCTGGGAGTGTTTCAATCAAACTGCAGGCAGCTAAAAGTCAGGGCTGGTGGTGAGCAATTCCCGTAGAGTAAACTTCATCTGCTACAGTATCTGCCTCTTTTGATAAATCTTCAATAGATTTTTTCCTATGGACTGGCATTCATCAACCAAGCCAAGCATGTATTCTGTCTCTATAAGATGTTAGTAGATTACTGCTTCAAATCCAAGAGACTAAACAGTGTACAAGTCAGGATACTTTAGTACTATAATCTGCTGCTACTCTGTGTATCGCAGAAGTGTGTATCCAGAAGATGGTACTGCCTGCATAGCAGCACTGAGTTGTGCTGCTTCCTTTGCATGGCTGCTGGAGCACAGCTGGTGAGTGTAAGCACGTGTACTTGCCTCTGCTTGGCAGAGCTTCTGGGAATGCAGGGAGTGATCTGCTAAGTAGAAAAGCTGGGGAGTAGCTGCGGGTTTTTTATTTTTTATTTTATCCCTGGTTGTTGTGCTAAGGTTTGGTACACCTGACTGTGAAGCTTTCTCCGTAACTCTTAAAATGAGGTACATGAATAATCAGAAAGCTTTAGAAAACTTGCGTTAATCCCATGCAAAATGGTGCAGCTAGAAGCTTTTCCAGAAGTATTGTGAAATCATAGTGCTGAAGACGTTTGTCAAGCAGGTAGGGGGATACCACAGACATACATTAACTCACGGTTTTGGAGAAGTTGGCTGAGGAGCCACTTGGACAGAGTGAGGACTAGGAGAGCTTCTGAGGGGCTTCCCTGATCAGAGCAAAAATAAGTCACTAGAAGCCCTTATGTGGAACAAAAAGGAAACAAAAAAGAAGAATTGTATGGCTCTTAAATTCTTTCCTCTCTGTTGCACGTTGCTTATGTGGTCTCTTATCTGTGCTATGAAGTGTTCTATTTCAGCTGGCTTTCTATTTGCCTAGAAGTATTGAAAGGTAAGCTTTATGTGCAGATTCCAATATAATGACCAGATGCTTGCATCTGTCTCTCCTGGGTGGCTGTGAAATAAGATCTTTTTTCTTCTTTTTTAAGTGAAGAACTATACCAAGTATTGCTATGCAATGAAGTAACTACACTTGCTGTCTACCTGTGCTTGAGAAAAGGGAAAAGAATAACATTTGTTTCATATTTCAACTTACTGTTGTGCTACGAGATGACTTTTCCAGTCTCTTCCTTTCTCAAAGTATCTTCTTACTGAAATAAAATTAAAGGAAGCGGATCCAAGAAAGGCTTTTTAACTTACGTTTAGTCAAAACTGTAAATCTCCAACTCTTTAGAAGCTGGGTGACTTGTGCAGTCTTAGTACATTCTGAACATATTTGTGGTGAGATCATTTGAGAAATCTGTGCTTCTTGTGCTGAATATACCTGTGCAGAAATTCATGTTCTGTTGTCTACCTCCCCCTCAGGGCAGTTCTGGACTTTGAGGACACTTTTAACAGAAGTATAACCTTTAAAAGCTGTAACTCCACAAAGCAAGCTTATCTTTCAAGGCCCTGTGCATTGAGAGTAGCAACTCCATGCAGGCTCCCAATGACTGTTCATGTGAAGGGTTTACCAGTAATTTGGGGTAAGTCAGAAAACTTAAGAACAAACTGAAAATGTGACAATATATTAGTGGTGCATACCTCACATGAGAGATACATACCTTCTCTTAGGAAGCTTCTGGAGATCCCATTTGCCTTTGCATCTACTATAGCTGATGTCAGTTGGATGCTGAGATGGTGCAACCTACCCCCACTTCAGTAGGGTGGGCTTGGATAATAGGAGACAATTACTGGAGTTTAATTTTCTTTCCTGTAACTTAGTACCTGTGAATTTATTTACAGAAATATTCATGATGGCACTTGCCCACGTGGAGGAGCGTTTCAGATCATGGTGGATCACACAGTTTCTCAAATCTTTTGGTTGGGGAGCTGTCACTCTTCCCAGTTCTTCATAAGAAGGTGCCCAGCCCTGCAGGTTACAAACTACAAGCAATTGAACCGTGCCTTAAAATCTGTCATGTTCCTCATGCAACATGACAACTCATGTGTGTTGCATTTCAAAATGGCAGGCCTCTCAGTAAATACAGGGAAGGGTTATGCCCTGTCAGACTGGATTCAGCTGAGTTCAGCTGGCCCTGCAATGTCATAGCGATGCCACATGGGGAAGTGAAATTCCTGACCCTTGACTGCAGTCTGTACAGAAGGTAGGAATTTACATTTATGTGAAAGGGAAGATTGTTTTTGGTCTCTGACACAGTGAGGGTCCATGACCCTCTTGGGAAAACAGTTAAGGATGGGACATTAAAGAAGCATGATATCAGCTTGGTCCTAAATGGCTCATCTTGATTTTAAAAATAGCTCTGGCTGCATGGATTAGGAAAACCAGTGATGGGGGAAAAAGCAGCTAGAAAACTTCATCTGTACTGTTTCAAGTCCCAGTAAAACTTCCAAGGAAGAGCTCTGCACTGCAAAGCCTTGAGCAAATTAATTCTGAGTGCCTCTTACATAATTGAGGAAGGCTTACTCTGTCACCTGGAAACTAAGGATGCTGTAGCTGGTATCTTATATACTTTGCAGCTGTGCAATAGACCTGTCAGTAAAGAATTAGCTCTCATTAAAATTACATGAGATCTTAATGCTTGAGCTACAGTGTTTATTATTGTGGGTTTGGTTTAATACACAAGTAATTTTTGCCACAGTCTGGGCAGAAGGTTAATGGCAGACGACATGTAGGCAATGAGAACCCTGGGCCTTATTACAGCTTACTGCAGTTCTGGGAGCAGGAGAGCTGCCTTTGTGTAGGCCATCCTATTTGTGGCTGATAAACTGTATTTCTTCTTACATTAAACTGGATAAATGCTGTAAGATTGGGATAACTGTGTCTTGAATGTGAATACTTGTAGTTTTAATAACTCTTTAATGAATCTGCTATCTCTTTGCCTGATCCTATATTGTCAAGCGTGTGAGAAATGCCAAAGTGAACTTTGAAGGTACATACTTCATAGAAAAACAGGATTAATGTAGTCCGCAAAGACCTCTCTAACATATACTCTAAAAACACAGTAAATGTCACAGGTTACCATTACTCAGTATCAGAGAAAGATTCCAAGCTTTATTTTTTTGCACAGGTCACTTTGTTATATCTGATTAGCAATATTGAATTTCAGTAAATCAACATATTTTGCAGAATACGCAGATCAAATACAGCCTTAAACACCAGTAATCAGAAAAAATAAATGGTTTTGAAAATACCGTTTTCCTTTCATGACCACAGCTGCAATATAAATGTATTTTGTAGCAATCCAGTGTGTGCTGCACGTGATGACTGATTTTTTTTATTCAGTTTTTCTAATTTGGAGATTAATTGCTCATACTTGTCTCTTCTCACTCATTCTCTTGCTTCCTAACACTAGGCACTGGTTAATAATAAAGTAATGATAAAGACACCGTTTAATGATAAAGTAACCTATAAATTTGAGCAGAAAGCACAAAAATATACCCGATGTTTTAATAAGGACTTCATTTGCTGATGTTTCCTTAGGCCACAAACCAAGCCTGCTTCCTGTCTTTTTGATGGGGATTGCCAATGGGAACTGGGTGAATATGTTCCCTAATGCAGTGCTGAAGCCTGAGAAAGCAAGAATGCTACATCTGATATTGATATACATTTTAGGAGGGCCGTGGAGTGATCAAAGGAGTGGAACACCTCCCTGCAAGGACAGGCTGAGAGCTGGGGCTGTGCAGCATGGAGAAGAGAGGGCTGTGGGGAGAGCTGAGGGCAGCCTGTCGGTATCTAATGGAAGGCTGGGGGCAGGCTCTTCAGCAGGGTCTGCTGAGGTAGGACAAGAGGAGATGGTTTCAAACTGAAAGAGGGGAGATTCAGGTTGGATGTAAGGAAGTTTTTACAATAAGGATGGTTGCGCTGGCAGTTTGCCCAGGGAGCCCTGTTCTTGGAGACATCCAAGGTCAGGCTGGATGGGGTTCTAAGCACCAGATGGACCTGTGGTGTTCCTGTTCATTGCAGGGGAGTTGAGCTAGGTGACCGTCAAGTGTCCCTTCCAACTCAAAAAATGATATCATGTGTAATTATATCGTATATATTTCTTCTGCAAACAATGGCAGATCAGTCTAGTGTACAGAACACAGCAGATGAGCAGTTCAAGTGCCCAACATGGGTTAAAGTATGCTGAGGGCTACTGAGGAAAAAGACTACCAAAAAAATCCTCAACTTCCTTCCCAAAATTTAATAAAAAAAATAATTACTCTAATGTGAGTTAAAAATCAAATCTCCATGAAAATCGGGGAAGTGGGGGGGAAGGGAGAGTATTCCAAACTGAGAGTCATGTGGCACTCACATGTCTGGTGGCAGTAATATTTACTGACTAATCCTTAGTTCCATATCTTTTAAAAAATGATGAAGAGTGGCTTATTGCAATATGGAACTCTGTATAGACTGTAAAAGTTACTAAAATGAGAATACTGATAAGAAAACCTATCAAGAAACCATTAAACTTTATTCCACCTTGGTAACACAGCCTCTCTTGAAATAAAGCATTCTTTGGAAAGTTCTGATGGAAAATCATTAAAAGGAAGCACCTAGGCAATGGGATGTGAGTATTTTATTTTTCCCCAAGGCCTCAGATAGCTTGGGTAAGCAGGAACAAGGAAACAAAATCAAGATCTCTTGCATTACTGGACCTACTGTTACTCAGTGTCTACATGACTGAATATATTCACCTTGGGGTCAGTGCTAAGTAGTCTCCTATGAAAGTAGTGATAATGTGCACGTAAGTATGGTCTTGGCATGGAATTGTAGACTTTTTCACAATATAGAATCCAGATCACTAAAAAATTAAGCCAGTTTCTTAAGTATTCATTTGAATTTGTAGAAAACCATTACTTGGACTTCATGAAAGTGATTGTTGAAATTTCCAACGCAGGAGAAATCCTCGTGACATTTTTCCTAAGCAGTATCCTGAAGTGGATGGAATATTTGAGATCTTTTTTTTTTTCCTGTGTGAATGGAATAACTTCTGTGGCTTTTGTGATTATGTTCCTAGAATCACCGAGGTTGGAAAAGACCTCCAAGATGATCCAGTCCAACCATTCATCTACCCCCAATGTTTCCCTACTAAGCTATGTCCCTTAGTACCACATCTGTGTGTTACTTGAACATCTCCAGGGATAGTGACACAGCCACCTCCATGGGCAGGCTGTGCCAGTGCCTGGCTGCTCTTTTAGAGGATAAATGTTTCCTAATATGCAACCGGACTATGTTAATGCTGCCTGGAATAGTATGGTTTTTTCCTTTTAGTTGAAATTGCAGTTCAAGCAGCATGAGACTTTGTTAGAGAACGTGAGGAAGGTTTCCAAAGATAAATTCAGCTTTAAGGGAAGAGTTTCTTACATTAGTGGTCTAAAGAAACAAGACACCTCTAAATGGAATTTTGGCATAAATGTTTTTCCTTACCAAGGGAAGAAGGGAAAAACATTGTCTATTAACATTAAGCAATTCTCCGACCACCATAAGTAGTCCTGCTTTGTTTCCCTGCTTGCCATCTCCTTTTTTCCTCGTGTTTGAGTGCCAAACCCCAGCAGTGATCTGTGAGCTATGAAATAGCTCAGAATCCTGAGCAGGGAGGAGGGTGCTTGCTTGGGACCCATGTCAGCACTGCCTTGTTCTGACTCTTCCCATTTTGTGTGACTTGCATTTCCTGAGAAAGGCACTGGGAGTGATTTAAGAGGTCACTGTCAGGTCAGGAATTGGGAAGCTGCTCTCTGTGCCTTTCCATAACAGCTTCTGCTCCTGTATGCTGTGAAATTGAAGGTGATTTTCAGCTAGGAGGTGCTAGTATTCCTCATGAATGTGAATAAAATCAACGTTCCTAAGTCAAGGCTTTGTCACCTTTGCTTTATGAGAATTATTGTAGTGAAAAGCCTACCCTGCAACATTTTTTCTTTAAAAAAACACTCTAAAATACATTAAGTTTCTGGAACTGTGATCAGATGCAGGGAGATTCTGTGCTGATTTGATTAAGAATATTTTAGATGGATGTGTTATTTTTAACAGGCGCGGACTTGTCAAACCTTAAACACATTAATAGTAATCATATATCTTTGTATTTCCTCCAAATGACAGAAGAAGCCAATTTAGCAGCCTTCATGTCACTTTCTTTTCCTCATCTCATAAAAATGGAGTGCTGCCATTGTTCAGAAACAAGGTTGGAGAAATCAGACTAAGCTGCTGAATACCATTGTGTGCCTGGCTTAAATCCATTCCGGAGACTAAGTGACTCCAAGTCCATTGCCAACACTGACTCGAATTGTTCTGGTTTTAGCCAAGAGCACAGTGTAAGTCCTATCTAAACTAGTGCTCAGTTTCATTGTACGTGATGCTAACACCAATGCAACTTCTAGTCCATACATAGCTGTTAGCAGCTAAGTCTGTTGCCTAGTTTTGCTTAGAAGAGGGCATACAGCAAAAGCATGATAGGTGAGCAGAGGTTTGTTTCCAGTTGTAATCTGTGTCTTTAGCATTTCCGAGCTGATACGTTTCTCAGTACGACTCCAAATGTTAACAAGGTACTAGTGAAGAGATTATTTTCAATGTGTTCCCTGAATAGGCTGATCTCCCAGTGCAAGAAGTCCTGCAGGGGAGGCAGGAAAGTGGTTTGGCTGAGCAAAAACCTGCTGGTCAAATGGAGGGGTAAGATGAAAAATGCACGGAGTGGGAATAGGGCTGTATGGCCTAGAAATAATATAGGGATACCTTCTGATGTGATGAGATCAGCAAAGGCAAGGCAGAGGTGGGACTAAGCTTGGCAAGGGATGTGCAGAACGACAATATCCTGTTCCTAGTGGAGAGTATGGAAAGAGGAGCTGGCCTGTGTGCCCTTTCCACCATAAGGTCGTATCTGCAAGGAGCAGCTTCTGTGGTGGGCTGCCAGGAAGTTGATCTTAGGCAAATTTTTTCTTCTGCCAAGAAATAATCACATAATATCAAATAAAAACATGCTCTGGATTTTTTTTTTTGGGGGGGGGGGGATTGAGAGGGAAGGATTAAAATACTTCTCGTAATTACTTGACTTTGAAATGGTGAATCTAAAATCTTGACTGGATCCCTTGAATCTTTTATTCATCCTGTTTGCTTCCCTTCTGTTGCCCTTAGACGCTGCCATTCAGGATGGCATCTCATTGGCACATTACAAAACCAGAGTCGGACAGGAGCAGCAAAAGCCTTTTGCTGTGTATTAAATCATTTTCCCGTAGATTTTTTGAAATGAGATAACATGGTGAGCAAATTCAAAACTATTCAATAAGTCTAAAGCTCAAGTTTTCTGTGCATTGATCTAACTTCTTTCCAACAATACAAATATGGAGCTAGCCCTTGATGTTGTAGGTTTCACGATTGTAGGTTTCATGTAAGGCTCGTGATTTGAGAAACCTTTCTTGCAGAAGAACTTCAGATATTTTATTTCTCCTTGCTGTGGCTAAACAAGATTGAAGTTAAGGACTAAATGCTAAATGATGTCCTTAAGCCTCCCAGAACCTGAGGTATTGTCTGTGGGATAGGGATGGAAGGGAAGATGGTGTCCCATTCAATTTAATTGTGGCCAGCATGAAATTCTGATGGCTTTATACTCTAGAGCTCAGTAAAAACTTGAGAGGTTTTTATTGCAGCTCAGCTGTATGTGTAGCCTCCAAATGTAAATACAGTAATTCAGTTATAAAAATGAAGTTGTCACATTAGTTGCATCTTGCCACAATTCACAGGTCTTTATTCTTCCAGACACTTCAAATAAGGTTCTGGTATTATTAAATATTTTCATGTGTTTTATCACCATGGTATCAAACTGTATGTATGCTCGAATAGAAATAACATTTTTAGGTAGGGTTTTCCTTTTCAAGCTAAATCATACTTTAAAAATGTTTATGATGCAATACTGGAGAAAATTATTGCTGTCTACATACGAAGTCATGTGTAGAATAATATATATGATTCCATATGCAAGTAACACTCAGCTGTGATCTTGTCAAGCTAAAATACAGTAAACAAATGTTAAAAAACAGACTTCCCCGAAGAATAAGCTAACTGCATACTGAAGTTAAGTGCCGAAGTGTTCCTTAATGTACTACCATTAGTACACCTATTCTGGGGGAGGGTAGAGCTCTCTGATAACCCATGGCAGTATTGTAACATATTACTTGTGCCTTTAATTGTACCCCGTTAACCATCAAGCTGTTTGCATTTGATTCTAAGTGCCTCCAGCATTCCTTAAACAGCTTTGAAGATTTCTCCCTGTCTTATAATCCATCAATTTAATTAGTACACAAGATAGCTGATGAGATAAGCAAGCACCTCTCCCAAATAATTGATGTGTCAGTTTTGCAGTAACAGAGTCCTCAGCCTTCTCCTACTATTTACTACAAAACTGAAGAGCAGAGATCTGTTTCTCAGTCTGAGCAATAGGAAAGCCAGCACAACTGCTACAACTGTTCTACAACACGACTATGCCAGGACAACAAACCCTCACATATAGCAATGCAGAACTTGACTGCAAGTTGCTTTAGAAAAGACATATAGTCTCAAAAATAAATACGTATAACCAATTTGTCTAATAGCTTTAGCTGTTCCCTCAGCTTTTATAATTTGGGTACTTTTTAATGTCTTATGTGGGTACTGAATCGTGGATTTTATTTTGCTTTGATTGAAATAGTCTTGCATATGCACACAACTGATTATAACTTATTTGCCTGTGGCAGCTAGCTTTGTGTGTATCCAGGTAAGGCTGTTAGAGGCTGAAACAACTGGTGATGCATATTTGCAATGTCACCATTTGAAGTGATAATATTGATGTGATTTTTTTCAGTACAACGATAAGGCAGCCTTAGTTGCTAGGTGCTGATTTGTGAACGCTTACATTTTGTCTCAGCATAGCTGATGATTTCTACTGGTTTAGATATTGCAGTATTTGTCATCGCAGATCCAATGTTGCAACTTCCGACTTGTGCAGATCTGGAAGAACTACAAATAAACGTGTTGCACTATTTACTACTCTGCTATTTGTCTGTGCTTCTCCCACGTGCTCTTGCCAGTATTTCTTGCTTTACCTACTTCCATGTATGAAACAGCAAAATGTTGGCCTTTAGAAAATATCACTTTTCTTAGGGTAAAAGGGGTAGCTGAAGCACCTCAATAAATGATGGTGACTGTGTCCAGACTTACTATAAAACTGCACCTCAGGGTACTCATCACCACTGTTCCTCTCTTGAGGTATCCTAGCATTAGTGCAGAAGCAGGTTTACTAATTATGTGATTTCTGGAGTGTTAAAATGGGATACCATTATAAAACGTGAAAACATTTTCAGCTACTCCTTAAAATTCTCTTATAAGGCAAAGATCCCTCGGCCAATCTTTTGAACCCAAGTCACTGCTCAATTTCTTACGCGTTTGCAGAAAGCTGCAGAGGTTTTTGTGATAGAGGATTCCATTTTTGGAGCCTGAAGTAGATAATCTGATTCTGGTACCCGAACCGTTAGAACATCTCACAGCACTGCATCAGCTTCAAAGACTGTCAGTAATCCCACTTACTGCTGTGCTGTCCTTCTAATGGCCATCAGCTCATTGCTTCCTCATCTTCTTCCCAAAGCACCAAAGTGTTTGCATGGTTGGAAGGTGAAGTTCATTTCCCATTACCCTGCAGAAGCGTCAAATAAAAAGTTTTGTGGCACAGTAAGAAGAAAAAGGAGCAGTGCAATGGTATGATATGCACCTTGTGGACAGAAAACAAAATTGCTATGTTTTCAAGGGCGGTAGCCCACTTTCCACCCTCTTCACTCTGTCAGGAACAACTGCAACAGTATTAGAGCTGTCATGGAAGGGCCAGGTAAACAAGGAGATCACTTATCAGTGTCACTGATGAGATCCTGGATTTGATGGCAAAGCAACAGGAGGAATAAGGATGGCATGGTAATGGAAGTGCAAAAGCTGCACTTGAGGCAATCAGAAAACCTCATGGGAATGACAATGAGCTGCTGTCTGTATATCTCCATGCTGACGAGAAGAAGGGAGGAAGACCTGAAGTTTCATAAAATAAGCTTGAGAAAGTGTGCCAGGTGATGAGCTGCACAGAGACTGGGAAACAAGAATATGTGAGTAAAGAAAATCCTTGGAGCTCTTGCTGGAGGAGAAAACATGTTGTCCATAGGCTACCACAGCACTTCTGAATCCCTTGGGCAAATTCACCACCTTACCTTTGACATTTATATTGCTTGGCAAATTATGCATACGTGTAATAAGGTTATTTTAGCATTAGAGAATTTTCTTAAGTGGATCAGAATGAAGATCCACCACTGAATGTGGACTGTTTAGATTTAAAAAAAAAAAAAAAAAAAAAAAGGCGAAATTGTTGCCATCTCATTGAAATGGAAACGTATTCCATGGGACATTTAACAAAGATCTCATGGTCCTTTCTCCAGATCATTATAACCTTGGCCTGCCCTACAGGAAATTCAGACTTGAGAGCTTCTTCAGCTCCTTTGGCTGCAGTGTGACAAAATAAAGAACAACCCTCCAGTCCATAGGAGGAACTTGAAGGTGTTTTTGCTACGGAGGTAGATAGTTCACATAAAACTACACTTTCATTTACCTAAGATGGTGCCCCAGCAGCAAAATCCATGCTTTAATTGCAAGATCACAGCATTTACAATGAACTAATGAAGTTGATTATAGCCCAGGAATCTGTAGGGAAAATTGTGGTTTTTGAATTGTTACAGGTTCTGTCAAAATTTTTCATCAGTTTGTGGGGAAAATCCTTCCTGAGTACAAAGCCACTCCCAGTCTATAAGTCATAGCATCGTAGAATAGTTTGGGGTTGGGAGGGACTCTCAAGATCATCTAGTTCCTTACTGTAACCTTAGTGTGGAGCAGTCTGCAGTTGCAAGAAAGAAATTACAAGTGTGTTAAGTTGCTTGAGATCATTGTCTCTTACAGTGACCATATGATAGCAATTAATTGCAGATAGTAGGTCATTATATAGCGCTGTGTTTCTGGCAATGTGTCAGTCTAATCCCTTAGATGTAAGGGCCTGCTTTCAAGGCTTTAATCCTGGAGCCCCATGCATACTTCTGGAGGTGACCTTTTTAAGTCAACCAGCCAACTGTCCCTGAAGAGTGACTGACAGGAGGAGCTGATGCTGCCAGGAGAGTGGTGACAAAAGCTAACATCAGCCATTGCATTTCATTAGGAGGTCAAGTGTATTTGTTTAACCTCTGAGAAGTTGTGATGTGTGGTCTTGAATCTTGAATCTGTTGGACGGGGTGGGTGTGAAATCTTTTGCATACCAATTCAAGGTAGAAAAAACAATGCTGGAATGAAGGCGAAGACTGCTGTGTTAAGTTCAGCCTTAGCAGATTATCCAACTACTGCTGTGCTGTTAACAGTGAGATTTGATGAGGAAAATGTTGATGGTTATAAATGTTATTTTTTCTATGAACTTGCATAATTTTGCAAGCAATTGTAAAGCAGAATTAGACTAAGGGTCATGTTATCCTATTACTCTTATACACTGTATAATTGACATCAGAAGATTCAGGTTTTTGGATGTGGATGAGCATATTGGCTTCTTGCATTCAAGTTCTGCAACTCTTTTTCTGTAGTTAAGTTGACAACCCATTCATGCTATGGTCCTTAAAGACACCACAGATGTTTGCCATGGGTTGAAATCCATATAGATTGGCATTATTTCCCTGTGAAGCACTAACTAAGGTGACTGACCGTTCCTCATTGTCATCTATGGCAATGTACTGCCTGCAGAGGAAAACATGTTCTCTTTTAATTAGGCAGTCCAGCAAGTTTGCCAGTTGGCCTGGTGCTCAGGGAGTATTCCAAGGGAAGAGTGGTGGTAACTGTGGCAGGAAGAAACACAGCTCTGTAATCAGCAAATGAGGAAAAGCTGCACCTTTCTGTAATAGTGATTTTATTAATGAGTGACAAAAGACCTTGGGAAAATCCTTCTAAATCTGTGTCTGTTCCTACCTTTGTTGTGTTCCTATCTTTGAAATGTGAATAACAACATTATTTAACCAGGTGAAAGCAAATTAAGAATTGCATTAAAGTCTGCATTCTCCTATTCCAGCACCACCACCACTTGGATGGCTGCAAAATGCAGCCGAGTGAACTCCTGCCCTTTACCTTGGTGTGGTATTACTGCTCCTGGTTATCCTCTTGATCTTTAAAGCATTTGGAAAAAAAATAAGAAAAATAGGAAAAGAAGCCAGAAGTTGAGGAGTGGCTTGCATACACTGCCTTCAGTCTCAACTACGTTCCTTCCAGCAACTCAGATATGGTTCTCTGTCCTAAACTGGAAAGAGATGAATGGCATCCATTGCTTGTGGACCACCAAAGTGCCTGCAGAGTTGAAGGAGGCTCACTGCAGTGATAATGAAGACTTTGAGATGCTGATATTGATCATGGGATCTTAAAAGATTGCAAAGAAGAAGCAAATATGAATAATACAGCCTTTTGGAATGGAAACAGGAATGCAGGACTGTTGGTATTCTGGAATGATTCACAGAGATTTGCTCATTCATGGTGTGCTTTTGCTCAAACTCAGTTTGAGTGCCTAATGAGAAAGCTGACACGTTTTTAATATAGAATCTATAAGTCAAAAATGGCAGTGCAGTTGGAGTTAAGTCTGTATGGATAAAGCAACGCAAGAGCAAGATGAGTGAACTAAAGCCAAAGTCATTCTGTCTTCCTGCTCTCTTCTCTCTTTATATATCTGTAAAACGCCTGCTCTGTGTGTTGATAAACACAGAAGGAGAAGATAGTTTACATCACATTCACTTTCTGAGCACATCATTTGCTTGTCTTGTTTCTCCCTCTTCTCCCCTTGCAAACTACTTCAGCATGTGTGATAACAGCAACAGGAGAGCTGTTAACAACTGCAGGATCTGCACATGCATGCTGCGTGTATGGAATGGGACATTTAATGCAGAAACCTGATGCGTGCCTGTCTCTGTACCTTCCACCACTCCCTCAGTTCTTCTGGCTGGAGTAGTTTCTTCTTCGAAGATGAGATTTTGTTTGGGGATTTACAGTTTCTGGTTCCTTGCTGATTCTTCAGTTAGGCTCTCTAGTAATCAGTTATTGTAGTGCTTTCAGAGCTTTGTTTCTTTGCCTAAATAAATATATTTCCACTTCATTGCTAGTAACTCAATAAATTACTCTTTCAAAAGATAGAAGTCAATGTATAAAGTTAAAAATTGGTACATGGGAAGTGCAAAGGGAGACTGTTCACTTCGCTCTCTGATTCTTGCCTGGCAATATTCCTCTTATTGATGTCTCTGAACAGCAACTCTTCCAGCTCTGGCTGTGGAGTCCCTTATGGGAAATGCAAGCTGTATTTGTTCCACGGATGACAAAGCTGTGCTGTCACTGCAGGCAGCAAAACTAACTTGACTAAAGGGTTCTCTTCCGACAGAGGTCCTACATTGACACCTGGAGTTTTGTTAGCACCTCAGTACCTCGAGGTGTGTATTTTTCATGTTAAGCCAACACTGTTAGGTTGGCAAAGCTTTGTAGCAGTGACTTATTCCAGCACGGTGATAATATTGGCATGGGTCATCAATTGCCACTGTAGTATTGCTGTTTTCCTAGAGAACATTTGGTGAGGTAGTGCAGCTGGGAACCCTCCAGCCATTTTTAACCTTCTCTTTCTGTGTACCTGAAAAGGTAAATATTTGAGGTGCAGTTTTAATAAAGCAACATGGCCTTCCTCTGCTTGGTAGAGAAAGTTTCTGAAAGGCAGTAAGTAAATGAACAATATATAAGCTTGACTATAACCCATTTTTCCATATAGTTTTGCTTTGGAAAGCACATTAAGTCACTTCTAGGGGAATAACACCGAGAACCAGCTTTATTTAGTTAGTTAGATTAATTCCATTTTAATATTTCCATTAGCCATTTTGTACTTGGCACTGCAAAGTAATAAAATCCTCCAAATATTGACAGATAGAAAAGTAAATGCCACCCAGCCATGACAATCTGTTTTTCAGCTAACTTCCTGGAGTTAGAAAGTCTGCTATCATCATTTATTTATATATTAATAAAGCACGTGATTTTTATCACTAGTTATTCCTTTCTAGCAATTAAGACAGAGCTGATAAAATCTTCCCTAAGTCAACATCTTTGTTTGTTAACTTTTGAACTAGCTAAAAACCATCCTCGATTGCACGTTAGGAAGAAGAGGATCAAGGTTCTCTTTCAGAGTGTGGCACCAAGTCAGATGTGAATAGAAGAAAGGGAACTTCTGCATGTGTCAAAGGCAAGTGAACATTTCTCTTGTCGAAAAACCAAGTCCTCCACTTTCCAGAAGGATATCCTTATAGTTACTGACTATGCTGATCAGTTTTGCAGTAGACTTAAAATATCTGAAGAGTAAACATTCGTATATAATAAAGGAATATTTTATTGATTGCAAATATTAGAACATAGAACACGTGCATTTAAAGGAAAGTGTGAGTGGGGAGATGTGTCCCTTTCTAGATATAAAGGATCCAATGGATTCATGCTCAAAGAGGGGAACAAAAGGGGACAGAAGTGCTGTCTCACTGCTCCAGAAACAGCTCTGGATATGTGTTCCTTAGATACTGAATCCTTAAATTATCTCAGCAGGTCCTGCTAAATATCATCAACAGAATTAACAGCACCATTTAACCTGCAAATCTTACACCTCGTAAGAACAAGTTATACTTTCTTAGTCAAAGTAGAACTTCATAACATTTACTATTAAGCCAAAGTAGCTCGAGTCAGCATAGTGTTGTGCAATATGTATGGCTTTATATGGTTCACTAAGAAGAGGTGACTGAAGTGTTAGCTTGATAATTGTGTGGTTCATCTGAGCACGAAAACACAGTAATGCATGTGTTACTCCATCATAACAGACTACCTCTGAGGTGTTATGATGGTCTCATGCCTCCAACCATCCCAGCAGCACAGTCATGTGCAACATGGTGTGCCCAAAGGGCTTTGCTGCAACTGTCATGTAGGTTTCTGTTAGAGCTGTCTTCATTCTAAGAGATGGACTGGTTTGTATCAACCATGCTTTGAAGAAGACGTGCAGTAGAAATATATCTTTTTAATATAACTTTATATGGGGCAGAGTACATACAAAGAAAACAGAAACCAGAAGTAGAAACCACACTTCTTGTTTACCACCTTTCCCAACATTCTGACTTAATTCAGATTAAAAAAAAGAGGAATTAGTTATAACCCACACTCCTGGAATTTCTTCAGACACTGAAGTTTTGGTACTCCAAGAGAATGGTAGCACAGGTGTTATTTACGTAGTCTCAGTGTGTCTTAATATCTTTCTTCTTCAGTATTACTTACATGAGCAACACCTGTCAGGTGGCTGAAGTTCCACTGATAATACCTTTGGGACTTAATATAAATCACATCAGGACTGTTATTAAATTCCATCAGTCTCAAGTAATAGTTCCCAGCTGCAAAACATTCAATATATGTCCTTAGAATCTGTGTACAAGCTTTTCATTTGCTTTTCTTTCCCCACCTTTATTCTGCTTTTAGCATTCTCTGTCTGTGCTCTTTGGAGAGCTTTTTCCTATAAACTACCACACACCCAAGTTTTGGTATTTGCCTGCAAAGACAACTTAGCATCCTTCAGTTCTGTTCCTAAAAATAGGGGAGTTGTTGCAGTGGCCTGTGAAGACATCCATCTGCTTTCAGTATTTCTGAGGATCTTACCTTGCTTCACAAAAATCAGAAGCCCAGCACTTCAGCTCTCGTAAAGTCTGCTAGATGCAAGTGATAGATATTAAAGGGCTAGCTGGTGCCTTGTCTGAAGAGCTGTATATTCTGCTAAGAAGGCTTTTTCCCTTGGGTTTTAGAGTTGTATCTATTTTCCTCTCTTTATTTTGGTTCCTCTTTAGGATAGAAGAGACATTCCAGGCCTGGTGTTCATCATCACATGGCTTTCTCTTTTAGATGTTAAAGAGGGAGAGTGAGAACTTGAATCAAACAGTATCTGCAACACAAGTGATGTCTGAAGGACAGACCTGTTGAAATGCAGCCATTCATAGATACTGCTTTAAGCGAGTCCTTGGCCTCAAAACCAGACTGGAGATCAAAACATGCAGCAGCATCTCTTGTTTCAAAAGCTCTGCTCCTCTTCAGTGTAGCCCTAGTAGCTTTGATGCTATTGGTGACCAAAGACACTTTTTAATTTATAGTGCTAAATTGGAAGCTTAGACTGTTACATTCAAAGAGAACGGTGATATATCATTATTACACAGCTGCATGCAATCGGACTTGCATATTGGTCACCACTGTAATGGCACCCAGAGAACTGGGCTGCCATGCCGAGGCCCCAGAGCTCTGAGTAAAGAATTTTTTCCAAATATCTAACTTAAACTAAAAGAGCAGAGATTTAAAGCCATTCCCTCTTGTCCTGTCACTATCAGACCACGTCAAAAAGTTGTTCTGCCTCCTGTTGGTAAGCTCCCTTCAAGTACTGGAAGTCCACAATGAGGTCTCCCTGGAGCCTTCCCTTCCTTAATCTGAAGAACAAGGCAAGGTATGTGCTGGCAGACTGCAGAAGCTGTGAATGTTCTTCTTTAAGGTCATTGCTGTTGTTAAAAGGCACAGCTCTGAGAAGTTTGACAAGTGGAATTTGGTTTCCACTGAGACGAGCAGAAAGCCAAACCAGCGTTCTTAAAAATGAATTGCACATTAGAGGAGAGAATCATTGCCTGTTCTCTTATGCATGCGATTTGAATGCCAAATATGTTACGGTCTGTAGTAGGATCCAGATAGAAGGAGATAATCTTTGATGCTATGTTAGGAGGTATTCAGACAGAGCTAAGATAGCATGCTACAGCTCAACACGGGGTGAGCAAGGGCGAGAGTGAAAGGAAAAAGGTAGATCAATCACAATTAGTTCAGGCAGCAGATATAGCCTCGAGCAGAAAGATTTAGATCTCTTCCAAAAACGCTTTGTCCAGTCTAATAAAACGGGATGTTCTAATTCCTCATAATTATTTCATTCTTTTCTTTGAGACCTGCTAAGCTTCTGTACTCTGTCTTGTATGCATAAACAACCGTAACTCCAGGAGCTGAGTTGCTGGTTCAAATGCAATACTTCCCATATGATCAGAGATTTTACTTCCAGTGGATCATTTAATTTTAAGCTTGTAATTACAGCATATCTGGAATGCTTTCACAGTCAGGCTTTTATCCTCTTTAGGACCAGGTAATTGCACTTAAGTTAGGTTTTGTAGCACTCCCTAGCAGAACGGCCCCTTTTGGAGCCTGAGTCTAATAAACAGCAACTGAGTGTCTAGTTTCCATTGAAAAAATAATGAATTGATGTAGGAGTTTCCATGTGGTAAAAACAGACATGGAAGGCCTTAATTATGGAATGATTTTAAGTGGAAATGTGACTTAAAAAAAAAAAAAAAGTCGTATGAGAAACAGCTTTCCAGATTTAACTTAGAATACCCTTGGTTTAAGTAGTTCAGTTTTGCTTTCTGTCTTTATGGAGATACCTGGAGTAAGCTATAGCAATGAGCACACATTGCTGCTCTCTCGTGCTGTGCATCCTGAGGGATCCTTTTCTCTGTTGCAGTAGATCCTGTATGACAAAATGCTACAATGAGCAGTGTGTATTCACAGTGCCAGGTGGAGTTTGTCAATGATGCCAATGACATGGTTAAGTCTTTACAGAGTGCTTTGTGGGACCTGTTTTTTTTCTTTTTTTAGGGGAAGAAAGTACAGAAAACATGCTTGCATGCAAGATTTGCATTCAGATTTTAGAGATTCGACCCTTACTTTCAAGCTCACACGACGTAAAGGCTTTATCACCATGCTGTCCACCAGAATTGCTCTAGTTGCACCCCAGTCTTTAGTATAACAGAGTCTTCCAGTAGAAATGTGTAGTTCAGATGGCTTTTTGCTCCCTTATACTAATCTAACTAATCAAGGTTGGATTCAACTCAAGGTTGAATCCGATGTCTAAGGTTGGACACTGGGACAAATTTCTTCTCCAAAAATGGTGATCGAGCTGGAACAGGCTGCCCATGGAGGTGGTTGTGTCACTATCCCTGGAGCTGTTCAAGGAACATGTAGATGTACTGAGGGACATAGCTTAGTGGGAAGATATTGGTGATAGATGAATGGTTGAACTGGATGATCTTGGAGGTCTTTTTCAACCTTGGTGACTCTATAATGCTGTGAAAGGCAAACATTTACTCTGGCATAAGGAAAAAATGCAGATCAGAATAAGGCTGTTATATCAGAGAGGGAAATGTCAAAAGGGAAGGTTAAACAATAGAAAATATTCTTCCAGGAGGAGAGAATAAGTTCTATGTCCATATTTCAATCTCTGGAATGAGTCATCAGCAAAGAGAAAGTGAGAAGCAGTTCCTTTTAAAAACATATAATAGGCATAACTAGCTAATTTTCGTGGGGAAAAAGAAATGTGAAATAAATCAGTCATTGCTTTACCAATTGCTTCATTGATAATCTGGCCTTTTCCATATTCCAGCAGGCAGCTACAGAAAACATCTTTCACCACCCTGAAATGCACATCAGTGAATTTACTTAAAACTAATTGTGCCAGCTAACTGCTAGAACAAATGTGCTTCAACTGTATGCTAGATTTTCCCTTTTTCCTTCTTTCTGAAAGAGAAAGGAACCAACTGAAGAGGTCCACAAACGTAATTCTGGCCATTTTTAAGCAGCTGCACAATTTTAATGCATCACTGCTGCTAATCGAAGGTCTGGAAGGGCCAAGGAAACTCAGGTAAGTAGTGGATCTGAACAAGAAAGAATTGGTATTGCATACCCAGCACATCAGGGGAAAGAAACGATGATATAAATATTCTGCTGTTTCCAGTATTTACAGAAAGAGGCTGTGCACCCACGCTGAACAACTATTTCCTTGCTGATGAAATCCTTGCAAGTCAATGCAACTTATGTACTGTATTAAAATGACTGGTAAGAAACTGTATTTTCACAGTAATGAAGTGATAGCTTGTCATATATCCAGCTCTTCAACTTGAGATTTATATTCACAGTGAAATACCCTTAGGGATGTAACTGTCACCACCAGGATTTCTAGTTGTAAGTAATTTTGGCAACAAATGTTTGAACATTAAACTCTGTAGTGTCACTGAATTATCGAGAATATCATCTGTTTTGTTATGTTATAGTATGGTATCCGTGGTCAGTAGATAATGCCCCTCAACTTCCTATGCCTCTGATAAAGGTTGTGTCAAAATCAATCCAACCTGCCGAGGGAGGGGGTTGAGTCACCGTCCCTGGAGAGGTTCAAGAAATGTGTAGATGTGGCACTGAGGAACATGGTTTAGTGGGGAGATATTGGTGGTAGGTGGTTGGTTGGAGTGGATGATGTTGGTGGTCTTTTCCAGACTTGGTGATCGTCTGATTCTAATTCAACCCGTCTTAAAACAGACTTTAAAGAAAAAGAAGAGGGGAAAAATAAGGCAAAATGCATCAGTTTGATTTTAAAAGGAAATCATCTGATTCCTTAAGGTATTGGACATAGAAAAGTATGAGTAATGAGAATATTTTTTTCCTAGTTATATTGTTTATGGGGCTACCAGCACTGGAAGGCAGTAAAAGCAATTGCAGTAAACACAAAAACAGTGTGTTCTCTGCATTGACCATTCCACATAGGTGTGAGTAGAGGTCTTGTGTTAAGCAACCATGGGAAACGAGCAGAAAATACTTGGACTTTTCAAATTAGTTTTGGAAGGATGTTAGTTTCTCATACCAGTTTGCATGCACTGGCCTCAGATATAACTAGGAAATAGATTTGCATAGCATTTTGAAACACATGCGTGTAAGCATTGACCTAGAGCCTTTCAAAAAGGGGAGGAAGTTGCATTTAAATTGTACATCAAAGACATGAAAAATAAAAGGAATTAGTTGGATTTTGGCCAGCCAATTTCCTCTTACCAACATCCACCATTCATTCTCCTGCGAGAAGCAAGGGCAGAGGCACAAAGCACTCCTATTTTCCTTTTTTAAGGCAGTTCCTCTCAGGCTGTGCCCATAAACAAGGTCAGTTTTCTCAAGCTGCAACCTCTCTCACATCTGAATTATATCAGCAGATAGCCCTGGCCGGACTCATTTATAACAGAGCTCCTCTAAGCTATGTGGCCTTCGGACAAAGTGCATTAAAGTCAGTGGCAAAGTTTTCAATGAAGTCTATAGATTTGGTGTTGGGTCTCAATGGGGAGTTTTTTCTGCAAAAGAGCATGCTTTATTAGATGCTTAAATAGGATGACACCCATGGCACTGGACAAAATATTTTGATTTTTTTTCAATCAGCTAAAAATTAATTGACATTTAACTTAAGAAGCAGAGTAAAATTAATCAGTTTTCTGATTGATTTGTTAATATTAGGCATATGATCTAAAGCTCATCGACATTAACATGACTTTATGTTGAATAATGAGCCTCTGATAGGGAGTTAGAAGTATCTAAGCATGACTAAAATGGAAATAAAAGACAAAAAACGAGGGCAGGAAAGGTTCTGACTCATGTTGTATTATTTATAACACTGGGCGGGGATAAAAAATATCAACTTCCCATTCTAAAATATGGAAGGAACTGATGTGGAAGTAGTCCAGAAATCTCAGTTTGGGGAGGATCACGAGAAATGGACCGCTGCACAGAAGTGACCAATAGTTGCTTTACCCCAACCTGTGCTATAAGGGTGTGTTCATGGCCAGTGCCACTGTACAAAACAACTCAGTTTCTGCTGTAATGCAGCGTTATGTCACTGAACTTGTAATACCTTGCAAGAAAAGTTTTCTGAAGGAGATTGAACCAGCTCTGTCATGAATTCCTTCTTTATTGCTATGCTGTGAATATCTGCTGTGAAGTCTCATGAGATAACTCGTGTTACCGTATCTCTTCTGCTTGGCATTGGCGGTGCTGATTCACACACACAATTTCTGTCTTTTTGTTTTTCTGTACTTTTTTTTCCTGGTAATTTCCTTGGCCTTTCCTTGCAATTGGCCTAACATCCATTCTAATTCGTACAATGGCACCCTCCTGTAAATTTGTGAAAACCAACCCTGTTCAACGTGTAAGCTGTTTGCTGAATGGAGCATTGAGACATGTATCTTTAGATTGACCCATGATACTAATTTACCATTCAATATTGTCTTCTGCTTTCTGTGGAGGAGGTACTTCCTATACTGTATTGCAGACAGAGGCAAACTTTGACCAACCTACATTATTTGTACCATCATTAGTTTCCAACCAGTTCTACTCTGCTGCTGTATTAACTTTCCAAGAGAGCATCTGTTCTGGACAGTGCATTTGAGATCCAAAAATAGAATAGAATAGCCTGAAAATGAACTAATATTAAATGTTGTGTGTACATTGATATCCACCTATGGCGTGTTCACAGGAATTCATACTTTGCCAAGCCTTTTTGTTATGCCTGGAAGTAAAACAGTTCATCACTTCAACTTTGACACGTTCGTACTGGGATGAGGTAACTGGTCATGGTATCTACATTAAGCAAGAAATAAGTCAGGGTGTTATTTATTCAGAGCATGAAAATATTCTTTGCAGGGCATGTGGTGACATCTCTTGGTGACAATTCCAGACCTCATTTACAGGTGGAGTGACAGATACCTGAGGGACAGGCAATGCATCGCAGACGTGGCTTTTAATTCATGCACAGGAGTGAATTGCCACTGCATCAAGAATAAATGGCAATAGTTTGAGGTATGTAAAAATTGCAACACAAACTGCTGCTATTACGAAAAGTGAAAAAGATGGTGAAGGCACAGGTAGCAGTTGTGCATTTCCCACTGTGAGAGCTGTTGGAAAAGCCTTGAGATTGTTTATGAAAGTTCAGAACTCCACAGAATTAATTTATTTGCCTCTCGTTCTGCATGTGCACAACTGCAAACTTTTCTCCCAACCTACAGATGCTGCAAATGTATGCGTGACAAAATGTAACCCCAACTTGCTTCAGAAGCTGAAGCAAGTGTGATTCTGTAGCATCCCAGCTCCCTCACATTTAGTGTTCTGGGTGCTGCTGTGCCTGAGTAACACAGTAGGGGAAAAAAAATGGAGGTGTTTGGGGAGCCAGTGAGAGCATGGACTCCAAAACTTTTTGGGAAGAGGGTTTGGTGAAGGTAACAGTTTAACAGTTTAACATTAGGGACCTGGAAATGCTGCCTTTCCCCTTTGAAACAAGGACTGCATACATCCTTATTGCTGCACTCTAACTCACGGGAATCCATAGGAGTGGGAGCTTACCGAAGGATCCTTATTGACTGCACTGGGCTTCAGATGGAGCCTGTGGTGCTGCCAGTGAAAGCTTTTTGCTGCCACACATCTCAGAGTTTGGGATTTGCCTTCCCACAAAACGCCTGTCTGTATCACAGAGCCGCTATGGAAATTTCCACAGCAAAATTGCATTGCGGCGTGTCACGAAGGTCAGAGGATTTTGTGGCAAGCAATGAAACTTTAAATTCCATTTGTGAAACATTTAGAGGACAAACTGCATCTATTTTTACAATGCCTTACTCTACCGCCTCAGTACCAGGAAATTTACGAGAGGCCCGAGAGTGGAGGAGATATTTCTCTCTTTGGAAACAGGAAGGTTATGTTGACTGCAGAACTATTACTGACAATGCAGTAGTGTTGCCCAAAAGCCATCCTCCATCCAAATCGTATTTCTTGGAAAGCCGTTGGAAAAGCCTTGAGATTGTTTATAAAAGTTCAAAACTCCACGTAATTAATTTATTTGCCTCTCTTTCAAACCGTTCTGCATGTGCACAACTGCAAACTTTTTTCCCAACCTACAGATGCTGCAAATGTATGCGTAACAAAATGTAACCCCATTGTGCCCAAGAAATATCATAGAACTGTAGAATCACCAAGGTTGGAAAAGACCTCCAAGGTCACCCAGTGCAACCATCCACCTGTCACCAATATTTCCCCACTAAACCATGTCCTGTAGTACCACATGTAAACATTTCTTGAACATATGAAATACCTTACAAACACTTCAAGACTTACTAAAGGACTGGGAGGTAGCAATGCTAATCTACTTCTTTTTTCCAGTATATATATCCATAAGAAGCCCAGTTGCAGTGAAAATAATGGAAACGGATGATATAGATGAATCCTGCATAGGGCTCCATGCTTTCACTGGCTGTGCTCAGGCACAAGATGATGATGTACGGGCTGTGATTCTGAACAATGTGGTCTTCCTCTGGAGTAGAAGATCAAAGGACAGAGAAGTAATCAAAACAATTTTGAAATAATTACTGATTAACTTGAGAGTAAATAGATATCAACTATTTGTTGTCAGTATCCAGGATGTTCTCTAATCCATTCTCGGTCACTTTATAGGGACGTTGGATGCTGTGCATGCTGAAGCATGACTGCCCACATGGGAGGTGCAGGTGAGGAACAAATGTAATTTTAACCACACGCAGTAGGTGTTGTGTTTTCCTCTTAACAGTCACACTGTCCAGTGAAATCAAAGAACTGCTTTATGCAGGGAAGAGAATGGTACGGAAGCCTGGAAAAAGCTTAAACCCAACCTTGAGTATAGAGCAAGGTCTTTGCAGATCACAACAGGGAAAGTAAAGTTTTGTAATGTGGTTTTAAGAGCCCTTGAGTGTAATTCAGCTCTTCTATGCAATCTCTTTTAACGTGACTCTGAAATTGCTGAACCAGAATACAGCTGCTTTGCGCTGGGTTTTTAGGCTGCTGTTTTGTTTCACTGTCCCTCTTTTCACAAGGATCAGAAATTGCTTGTGTTCTAGGCTGGTGGCTCTGGTTTGCAGGTAGGTTTGGATTGCTGCTCTATGTGCTAAGTAGTTTTCAAAACACAACATGTTCTTGTGTTTATTGCAAACAAATCTCTCCTGCTAATTACCTCGCAGATATTTTTAGTTTCCTTAGTGATGCTTTTCTGAATAAATCAAGAATAAACTTTCAGAAAAACACAGTGAGCAAAGACCTACGTGAGAGTCCCTTGGGCAAAAGAATTTATATAAACTAGGCTAGAAAAAATACATTGAATGACTTCACAGTTTGTGGAAGTAATTAAGGCAAAGCACCTTCCCTAAGAAGTAATGAGCTGGATCACACAGCCCAGAAGCACATAAATCATGCTGTGGGATTTTGTGAGCTGCTGCAGAAGTTTGGGGTTCTTCTCCTTGAGTCATACTCAAGAGTGCTCTCCTGGGGAGGAAACACGACTTGAATTTTACAAGCACACACACTGCTCAGCAGACATTTTGCTACAGCATAGAGTTTGAGCCTCTCTGTAAAGAACAGTTTTGTGTTAGCTCCTGTTATCTCTGCTAAGCTTCCAGCTGTTACTGTCTTGTTTTTTCAGTCCTACTCTGTCTGCCTGACCAGGAACCTGCCTCTACCATAATAACCAGACCTTTAGGGCTGTGGTGATGGGCCTGGTTTGGTTTAGATGTACAAATAAATCCCGTCCTGTGTTAGCAGGCGGGGGGAGAAAACAGCAGTGTGCTCCACCCCATCTCAGTGCAGTGTTCTTGGTGATGAAAATTCTCCAACAGCCCACAGTAACTGACAGAAGAAGCCTTATCTCCAGCTTGTCAAGAGCCTTTATGCTTTCCTTTCAAATCGAAGCTTATCTGCTAATTGGTTTGACCCACGACTCACCTGCTCATTAAAAGAAATCTGCTGGTTCGCCCAGTCTGAGGACTGGAAGGCAATGGTGACTCTCACCTGGCAGTGTGACTGAGGTGGGTTTTTTTGTTCCTGGGAAACACACAGCAACATTCATTGTGAAACCCCTACGATGCCATTAATGAAGAGATTTTTAATCCTCATAAATCAAAACGCCTTTATTTGATATTTAAGGGCAAGTGAAGGATATTAAAGTATCACTGAAGATAGCAATAAAAAGATGAAAAACAGCCCTGCTTGATAATCCATTTAAAGATTTTCAGAAGGGATTGATAATTATCCCAGCATAATAGCTTAATTTCAGCAGGCTTTGCATCTCTTGACTTTGCATTACTTTTGCATCTATGACTTCTGAGGTATTATTTTTAGATTAATTGTTTTTTTACGAGGTTTCAAATTCTCACACTTGAAGACGAGTCTCTACAGGTCTAAATGGGGCTGTGGTTCCCAAGGGGAGGCTCGTTAAAAAAGAAATTGTGGGGCTGTCATAACCACAATATTCACTTCATCTGCATCCTCCAGGAGCCTCTGGAATCTGTCATGCAGATTCCAGACCTTACGAACCTATGAGAGAGATGCAGAATTCACCCTTTAAGGATGGGCTTGAAGGAAGAGGGGGTTTATGCTGGTTGTGATGGTAGAACAAAGGCAATACGCCTGTAAGAGCAGAGCTTGGATGCAATGAGAGGTCAGTGTCTTGCAACATTGGGTGATGACAGCTGGGTAAAAAGAAGGCAGTGGCTGTGTATTCACGTGTAATAAATTGGAATCAAAATGAAAAATGTGCCTGGAAACAAGGAACCCAAGATTTCATTCATTCTCTGTCATCTTGTAAAGTCCAGCTTTGTAGACAATGTGCCTATTTCATGTAAATATTGATATTCACCTTGGAGCACTGGAGATCAGAACAGTTGGGAGATCTGCAGGTGGTCAGAGAAGAAACAGTCAGCAATATCTGTGTTTTGAAGGAAATTACTCAAGGTGGTGGGCCCAGTAGTTTTATAGGACTTTTTGGATTAAAGTTCTTCTCGTTTGGCCTTGGGTCAAGCTGCAAGTTCTCAAGGAAAGCAAATAAGCCACAAACAAATGTGATTATTGAGGAATTCAGAAGTAACTCCCAGCTTTTCCGTGCTCGTTCATCGTTGTGCTTCGGGAATAAATAAGACGATTCGTTCTCCGGGTCCTCCCAGCACACAGCCAGCCCCGCGGTTCCCCGGTGCCGTTACCGGGCGGGGGGCACTGCCGCCATCTCCCGGCAGCCCGAAGCCGGAGCGCAGCTCCCACCACCCGTCCGTGCATCTGCAGCAGCACAAGGACTCGTGCTGCTGGTCTCGAACCCAGTGGTTGTGTTTTTTAACTTGAGAAAATCCTTTTTTTTTTTTTTTTTTTTTTTTCAATGGATTACTTTGCAAAGCGCGGGGGGAGGAAGATGGAGAGGAGTGGCAAAGAGCAAAGCAGCAGCAAAGATCTGCAGGGCCAGAGCAAGGAATGGGGGGTGGGGAGCAGTGTGAGAAGTGTAAAATAAGATGAGCGTTGGGGTCTAACAGCTTACAGTGCTAAGCAGGGGGTACTCTTATTATATATGAACAGCTGTGTTTTCTTTGAGCTTTCTGACCAGTGGCATTGGATGGTTTTAGTCCTGAACTGGGGCTGGATGTCCTAATTTATTCAAACATTAAATCATAGAATCACAGGATGGTTTGTGTTGGAAGGGACCTTTCAGATCACCTGGCTCCAACCCCCTGCTGTAGGCAGGGACACCTCCCACAGCCCAGGCTGCTCACAGCCCCATCCAGCCTGGCCTGCAGTGCTCCCAGGGAGGGGGCATCCACAGCCTCACTGGGCAAATTTAGCAGGCTGGGAGCCATGAAATTGTAATGAATCATCCCTAGGAGGAGGTACCACCCATAAGATGTGTCATTCCGGTGTGTTGTGCTGCCACAGAGAACTAAAAGATGTGATCAGTACCATAAGTTTTGGTGATCACCGCTTGCTACCTGCATTCGTTCTCTTCTGACATTTTCCATTCCTTGGGACATTGACTTGAAATGTAAAGTTAAATCAGTAGCAAAATATAGTCTATATATGGAAAATGCAATGATTTTTCTTCTATTATTTGTAATTTTTGTTCTTTTTTTTTTGCATTGTCCTGATGAAGGGACACATTATCTGAGAACATCCCTGCCAGGACACCGCTATAGGACACGCTGTGTGTCAACCAGTCTTTCATGCTCCAGGCAGATGTTTTCAAAATCAATTGGAAATTTTATTTCCAAAATAAGAGAGCACAGTGTAGAGGTATCTACAACTTAATAGCTCAGACCTTCCGCTGGGCTGAGAGTAGCTGCAGTATTGGACATAGAAATTGAGATGAGATTCGTGATGATTTACTGGTTGAAGAAGAGGAAGTGAAATAAAGGAAAAGTTGGCAAGAGCCCCAGGAAATGCTCTGATACGAAGTATTAAATGAGTGCAGTTAGAAACATGTTTTCATTGTCTTGCAAAAAAATTAAAAAGTTCTCTCCAATGTCTTCAGCCACTCCTCCCTGCAGGTAAATGAGAAGTTCTAGCAGGAGGCATTGTGTCCCACCTCATTTCAGCACTGTTGTGATTTTGGCATTTTTCACCCCTTACTGCCTCTGCTCACTCTCAGCATGAGGAGTTCAAGCCTTGGTCTTTATTTTGGGCCCTTAAAGTGAAAGGAAGTCTGTTAGGCTCATAGACTCTTAGGTTGGAAAAGACCACTAAGATCATCTAGTCCAACCATCAGCCCATCCCCACCATGCCCACCCCCAGCAAGGTCTCCCTGCTGGGATAGCTATGTCCTTGCCCCAAGAATGAGAGAAAAACCTTTACTTCAGCAGAGGAATCAGCCCAGAAATATCTCTCCTCCATCGAAGAAAGATAAGTTTCCATCTGAAATAGAATCATAGAAACATAAAGGTTAGAAAAGACCACAAAGGTGACCTAGTCCAACCACCAATCCCCCCGCCCCCCTACCATGCCACTAATTACGTCCCTCAGTGCCACATCTCCTCAGTTCTTGAACCCCTCCAGAGATGGTGACTTCCCCACCTCCCTGGGCCAATGCATTACTGCTCTTTTGGAGAAGAAATGTTTCCTAATACCCAATCTGAACCTCCCTGCTAAGCTTGAAGCCATCGCGTCTCATCCTATTGCTGTCACCCAGGAGAAGAGATCAACCCCCACCCGTTCACAGCCTCCTCTCAGTGAACTGCAGAGTCACTGCTTCCCTCTTCTCACCAGTGGGATAAGACATTTGCAAGCATGACACCTTGAGCTAATAGGCATCTTTTCAAATTTCTGTAAGGAAATAAATTCCTCTCTTGTAAACTTATAGTTCTACTCTGAGGTCACTTTTATGAGAACTAGATGGCATTAACTCCTTACAAACTCAGAAGCCAGGTTAGACATGGATCAAGGCAAACCAGACAGTGTTTTCCTCTTAGTTGCACTGTGGATGAGGCTGCCAATGGTTTCAAAGCAGAGTGACTCCTAAATTTACTGTGAAATGCGCTAGAAGCCATCATATCTAAGAGGCTTTTCATTGCTAATTGCAGTGTTCCCCTGTGCAAGGTTCACTTTGGCCAATGGGACGTGGAATCACTGCCTGTGTGTGGAGCTGTGCAGTGCATTCTTCTGTGGACTGTGCTCTTCAATCCCACGCAGGAGGTGGTGGATGCTCTTCTAGCTTTTGACCATGACAACCATCAGTCTGGAGGATGGAGGAAGGGTTTGTTTTTGTTGTTGAGCTGCCAAATGTTGTAGCCAAAAGGAGCCAAAGGATGCTAAGGTTAGGAACATCTTTAGCCATCCACACATCCATCCATCCATCCATCCATCCATCCATCCATCCATCCATCCATCCATCCATCCATCACTGGTATTTTTAATTAGATTACATCTCGAGCATCCCATGTTTGCCAGTCTGAGGCCCTGCTTGGATCTAGCAGGTGAAGGGGCTGCTCGGGTGGTTGAGATACTGTCAGGAAAGTACGAGGGAAGCAGAGTTGATTAGCTTCTCTCTGGAATAAAACGTCAAGGTAACAGCCAGCTGCGTTGTGCTTTACTTCTTTTTCACCACCGGGAGGAGCTGGCAGAATGGGATCCCCAGATGCCCCAGTGCTCTTCAGACTCATTTAAACTGGGTGGAAGCAGAGATGTCTGGTTTGTTCTGGGGCTCTGTGTGATGCCTTTGGGGCTCAAGGCACAGAGCAGTTCTCTGCACGTCCACGTCCCGCTGTGCTGCTCTCTCTGTACACAGAGGGCAGATTTTCAGCCTAAGGTCATGTATTTAAATAGCATATCATGTAGGTCTGGACACAGTAGATCAGTCAGAAACCAATCTATGCTGTGCAATCTGTATATATCAGAGAGGTTTCAAATCCATCCAAAAGCAAAAGTCAGCCTTCAGCCAAGAGGGAAATGCACACACAGGACTCCCAGCTGCACGGCTACTCCTGACAGCATTCCTGCTTCAGCTCCCAGCCCCATCACTCACTGTGCAGTGTGACCAGACTGCTCTTCTGAGCAGCCAGGAGTGCTGGAGGAAAGGCTTCCACACCTTTCTGAATGTCGTGGCTCAGCTGTTCCACATCTCTCAGCTACAATGAGGGTAGTGAAGGATCACTGAGGCCACAAATTTAAAAAGCCTGATGTATGGTTGCAAGAGAGTGACAATGCAGACTCTTCTCTGTCAAGACAATGACTAAGAGACAATTATGATTGAGATGCCTATTACAGAATGAAATCAGCTCCATCATTCTTTCTAACTCTTTGTAAGTAAGCAGAGATCATTTCTGTACAGCATGGATGAAAAACATACACACTATCTTTGGTTCAGAACGTGGATGCAAATACTGTATGGACCTTCACTAGAAGTCTTTGGGGAGAACAGCTTTCCAGAAAGTGTCTGGGGATGGAGCAGTCAGCAGTGTATCATGGAACCAGCAGAGGAATGGGGCTGTCCTCTCTCTGAGCTAGAATTTGCTTCTGATAATACAGCATCCTTTGGTTACCTTCCATAACCACAAGAGGCCATGTTGCTTCCTAGCATGGAGGCAGCACGTGTCCATTACTGAAATGAAAGACAGCATCACACCGAGATACCAGTACCACTTCCTGGAGCCTTTGTCAGCTTCTTGAGCATTTGTTGTTGCCCTTGGCCACTTCAAGATTTAGAGCTACTCCTCCCATAACAGCTATAGTAACAAGATTTATTCAAGTTTTATTAACCTGTGCTACAACTTTGAATGGCTAAGGCAGGTTATGAACCTCCACCTCTGCTTAGATACCAAGGGAGCAGTATCATAGAATCACAGAATGGCCTGGGTTGAAAAGGATTGCAATGCTCATCTAGTTTCAACCCCCTGCTATGTGCAGGGCACCAACCAGCAGCCCAGGCTGCCCAGAGCCACATCCAGCCTGGCCTTGGATGCCTGCAGGGATGGGGCATCCACAGCCTCCTTGGGCAGCCTGTTCCAGTGCATCACCACCCCTGAGAGAAAATCTTCCTCCTAATGTCCAACCTAAACCTCCCTTGTCAGCTTGGCAGCTTGGAAGGTGTTTAAAAAGCACCACCGGGTATGGTCAGCTAATGGAGTTACGTGTTTTTCTGAGCACCTGCTGGGCTCTGTAGCAAATACATGAACTGTCTGAGTGATGAAAGAGCATGTAAGCAGTTGGAACATTTTCCCTTTCAAATGCTGGGTTTGGGACTTTGAGTTAATCACTTGCACTGCAGAGCATCCCAAGTCTCTGGAAGTCTTTAAGATAAGCAGGAAGAAGAATAGGTAGCTATGAAACATTCAGTTTCTTGGCTCCTCAGACAGCGCCTGCTGCCAATTTTCACTGCTCAGCACACACAAAGCTGTTTACCTCCTAACATGGAATCCCACACTGGGATTCAGAAATGCTTCTGAGTGTCTGTAGGGATCAGGCAGACATACAGAACTGCCATCAGAGAAACTGTGCTTTGGTTGGAGAGAAAATAAGACCAAGTGCTTCATGTTGGTGTTTTGTACTTAACTATGGAAGGTAACTTCAGTACCAAATCATGGTATCGCTGAATCATAGAATGGCTTGGGTTGGAAGGGACTCCAGGGATCATCAAGTTCCAAAGCCCTGCCACAGGCAGGGCCACTAACTCCAGATCTGGCACTAGCCCAGGCTGCTCAGGGCTCCATCCATCCTGGCCTTAATCACCTTAAGGGATGGGACATTCACAGCTGCTCTGGGCAGCCTGTGCCAGCACCTCACCACTCTCTCTGTAAAAAACTTCCCCCTGACATGCAATCTAAACCTTCCCTACTTGAGCTTAAAGCCATTTCCCCCTTGTCCTATCACTGTACCTTACGGGTACCTTACAGAAACCCTTTGACGTGAAGCTCATCCGAGCTCAGCCCGAATCCTCTGTCAAAACAAAAGCACCTTCCTAAGAATAAAGTCAGCAAAGTTGTGAGCATCATCATCCAGACAACAACCCTACAGTTTTCTGCCTCTCTGAGAATTTGGGCTAATGGCTTTCACAGCTTTTTCCATTAGCTGCAATGTTTTCTATTTTTTTTCTTAATTTCCTTTTTCATAAGTGCTGTGTTTGTCTCTACTTCACGCATGAAACTTGAATCCATGGTATAGATTCCAGCTGAGATTTATCTCAATACTCACAAAGAAAAAAGAATGATGGATAAACCAGACAAACCTCAACATCAGATATATCAAGAAGTTCCTTGTAAACTGTTTGAATTTTAATTCCTCCCTATTGATTGTTGGTGAATATAGCTTAAAGAAACAAGCAGAATTCAGCAAAATGGCTTAACTCTTCTGATACAACCAAACATTTGGAAACAGACCCCAGGGCAGAGGTCACCAATACTGCAAAGCCTCCCCAGCAGCATACCCCAAGTATTTTTGTCTGTTCAACACAGGCAAAAGGAAAAGTGACACAATCCTGTCACATCTCCACAAGAGGTGGAGAAAATGGATCGTTATTTAAGCTTAAAATAATTAAAGCTTGAAGTTTCACGTCTGGGAAGTGCGCGTTTTTTTTTCTGTTTTGCCTTTTGCCATTTCAGTGACATTTTTGCAGCAGATAAATTCCAGATGAGCACAAGAATCACACTACAACATGGCAGGACTGCACTGAAATTACTTGTGTTTGAAAAATGGAGTCCGCCTACTTGAGCTCCTCTTGTAGAAGCAATTAAAATACTATTTATTTATTCCTTTATGTCTTTAAATAACTGCATCTTCATCTGCAGTTGTCTTTTTACATCTTTACAATCACCACTCAGATAAGAGCAGTCGCCTTGCAGCCGAGGAGAAAACCCTACAACAGGAGCAGAATACTTCGACATAGGTTTAAAATCACTCAAGCAGACTGTCATTAATTAAAAGGGATGGGATGGGTCATCTCTGGGTTTTAAATGCAGACAACCTAAAAGGCCAAGAGAAGTTTTTCATGCCAACTTTTTGGGCCAGCAGCCTGATTGCATTCTATTGACTGATCCATCCTATGATTGGGGTTCTAGGTTACACACACTCTTTAGATGTAGGTCTACCTTTGGAATAGGCCAAGCTCTGCTTTCCTTGTCTGCTTTCCAGGCTTTGATGGAAGGAGGAATGAAATGTTTTTGTGTAATTGGAGAATATTTGATTTACGGAACATGCACTGCAGTACTCCCATTATCATTAAACAGTAACTCATTATGTGACCGTGCTTTCTTTCCATCAAAGCTTCCTTTTCTCTCTGTGCTCAGAGGAAAACTTAAATCTTGAATTTAAGTCTACTGCACCTAGATCACAAAAATGTTTCCTGTCATTCCTATTTCCCCACTGCACTCCTTCTGTTTCCCTCGTTTTCTGTGAGCTACCATTCTAAGCCACTGGCAGCAGTAAGGAATATTGTTTTTTCTTGGCCCCATTTTTCAAGGCCGAGTGGCCTGCAAGACCTACAGAAGCATTGGCCCAAAGGGTATTTGCCAGTAGTGGTTTGGAGTATGGTATCTTCAAGAAATCTTGGCCTCTCTTCTTCAGGCACCCCAAGTACACATTGCATCCAATGCTGGCTTGCTTTCTTCTTCTCCACATGCAAAAAGTTCTGATAAGAATTGTTTGGGCCGTGACCGAATTGTGTTCTGCAAGTTGCTCTTGGTTGTAGTGATCCAGAGTGTGGTTTGGAGATGTTTGATTTAGAAAATAAAATGAAAAGGAAAAAAAAAAATTGCAAATGTAGGGAGATGATCTGGGAGGCCTAACGTCAGTGCCTTTAGAAACGAATTTCATGGAGGCAGAATGAATAAATGAGTCAAAGAGGGCAAGGGAATGAGGACCCTCATCTATAATCACCAGCTAAACTTTGTCTTGAGGGTTGTTCAGGGTTGGTAAGTGACAGTTATGTACTTCATTCATATCGCTCGTGAAAGCTAGGAGCATCAAAGTAAAGAAACAACCAAGTACATCACATTTAATCCTTCCCATGGAGCAAATGTCTTTTTAATCAAATAGGAAGAAAGGTCTTTCGTCACAGCGTAAACATCAGCGGTACACAAAGCTGCAACGAATGGTAATTATAAAGTGTTCTTAATCTACAAATACTGTGCAATACCAAACATGTGAAATGTGAGAGCCTTTTTCCTTGGCTGCACAGGAAAACATGTGACATGTGGGGGCCATATCCTGGCTTACTGCAGCAGATGGGGTCAACCTGTTCAGGGAACCAGTTTGAAGTGTTCCCTGTTTTTCAGAACATCTGAAAGTTCTTACTGCCATATGGTGAAAACACAGGGTAAAAAAAACTGAATGATGGCAAGCAAGATTGCTGATGCTCCATGTACTTTGGTTTTAAATCTGTAAGATAGAAGGTGATGCTTGAGGCAGAACTAAGGCACAGGCGTTACCTGTCTCACTGGTAACTTATTCCTAAACTTATTCCTTCAGTCCTTGAGAGAATTGGAAGCACAGATGTCCTCCTTGCAATGCACCTCTCATAAAGGGAGGATGAAGGATGAAGGGAAAGGACTCAGAGCTAGCTGCCACTGCTGCCTTCACATAGAACACAGGAACTCCTACTCTCGCTTGTTAGCAGGAGTGGCTTTGCTGCCCTTCAAGCCAGGGCTGGCAAACATCTTGGTGTGCCATTTATGGCCCAGTGCAAAGTGGCACCTGCAACACCTCCTTGTAACACAGCATTCTGTCCGGGCTTGTGTCTGTTGTGAGACCTGACAGCAGAATAAACCACGTGTGTTAGTTGTGTCTGTGCCACCGTTTCTAACGCTGGGCTGTTCCTTAATGCCGTCTCACCGCTCCTGCCTTTTGTGGAAGTGCAGCTAATTTGTGAAGATAAGCAGCATTTTTAATGACATGAAGTTCCTCCAAATTCTGTGAAAGATCTTTAGCTGTGTATCAGAGAGATGCAGGCTTCCCACTTAGCTCGAATTCTACCATTCTGAGATGCACAGTCTTAAATAGAAAATGAAATATTCTGATATATACTGTTAGGTACAGATACGTACACACATGTCCTTATCTCTATATACACATGTTCCTGTCTGTTCTGATACACACAACAGTCAGATGATGACTCAGCCAGCATGTTGTACAACTGCAGATGGAGGATGTGAAAGAGAGAGTTGGGAAACTCTGACAGCGTGGCAAATCCAGGGGAAATATGGGGAGCGGGGGGGTGAATGTGGTGTGCAAATCTGTACAAACCCAGCGAGCCATTACAGGGATTAACAGAACTGCACTAAGCAGCACAGCTTTAAGACAAAGGCCAGATGTAATAAGGGAGTATTTCCTTAAGAAGCCATTCCTATTTTATTTTTTTTTTATTATTTCTCTAAGGGAACTAGTGATGGCAGAGATTTTCATACTTGAGAAACAGAGTGAGTAGAGACTTTTATTGTCACAGTTTGTAGTTCAATCAGCAGTGACAACTTCTGGCCTCGGTGCCTGCTTTTGCAAGTCAGCGGCAAACTTGCAATCAAACTCATTCATACCACATCAAGTTAACGGGCCGAGAAGGAAAAAAAATAGACCCTTTCATGCAGATTTACTCTTAATTATTTTGTAATCAGTTTAGGTTCCATTCGTAATCAGAGAGGCCAAATCAATACTCATCTAGGCAAATGTGCTATAGAGGCAATCTTTCCTTATGCCAAATATGAAAATAATGCCAGCTTTGCAGTGTAATGACCTTTCCAGTCTCGCTATATTAGCAATGCTGAATCTTCAGTTTCAAGATTGCCAAGGTCTGCAGAGCACTCCCCACCACGAGGACGTTTTAGTGTACAGTGATGGTGTTTACCTCAATAATTGTCATAGCATTTCTTGCAGATAATCCTTGCAGCATGTTTTTGAAGTAAGCGATTCCCTTTTTATCAATAGAAAAGTAAGAATTAAGTGAAATTACTTGCTCAAGGGAAAAACATAACCACGTTGCAGAATTCCTGTGGCTTTGCTCTCGTTTCTGTACTCAGAATTACAAGTGTATTCCTCAATTTTTATAAAATTCTACTCATTCACTGATTGTTTCAAGGACAGCAAGAATCTTTTCCAGACATACGCTTTGCTAGAAATATGTTCATATGAAAAAAGCTCTTAAAAATCTTTGTCAGCTCCCAAACTCAAATGCCAACACTCACGGTACTGACAGTTGATGTAATGTATTAAAACACCCAAATTCTCTCAAGTTTTCCTAACTATCCTAATAATACATGGATCTGTCTAGTATTTCAGAATTGATGAGCTCCAGCTCTTTAATTACATATTTATTTAACAAATATCTATGACCTATTTTTGTGAATTGTGAATTCTTTGTAATTGGTGAACTCACAAACCTGCACCAAGTGGAAGCAGAATTACATGTGGGATGGTTTGTTGTGCAGAGTCTTTCCTCTTACTTTCTTATAGAGTGGGCACTAACTCTGTAGTATCGAAAGGAAATTTGACCCTCTGAATGTATAGTCTTAAAGGGATTCGGCATGCTAGGCTCATATTTTATTCTCTTAGTGCCTACAACCTCTTGGAAATGTTTTTCTTTAGTGTTCAGTACAAGAGAGTTGAGGTTGAGTGAGACCCAGGTTGAGTGAGATCACTGACCTCGTCCCATCTGCATGGCAGAGCATTACTTCTGGGTTTGGATTCGGGTTGATGACTTATACACTGCTGGGCAGCTGGATCATAATCTGTGCTAAGTGTGAAACAATCTTTTGCTTTTGGATATTACTTCACCAGTGCCTTGCTAAAGCATAATAATTTTCACCTTCTGAGGTAGCTCTTGACCTAGAGTCTCATTGAATAATATAAGGCCAATGATTTCAAGTATTCCTGCAAAATTCTAATAATAAGAATTCTAAGATACTGTGTATCATAGAATCACAGAATGGCCTGGGTTGAAAAGGATTGCAATGCTCATCCAGTTCCAACCCCCTGCTATGTGCAGGTCACCAACCAGCAGACCAGGCTGCCCAGAGCCACATCCAGCCTGGCCTTGAATGCCTGCAGGGATGGGGCATCCACAGCCTCCTTGGGCAACCTGTTCCAGTGCAGTTTAGTTCATTCATGTTTTGTCTAGACCTTTGAGGCTAGGATTTCTTTGTTTGTTTGTTTGTTTCCCTCTTCAGAGGGAAGTTCAGGCATGATGCCTGAATAATGGCATGCTGGGGGCAAGCATTGTACAAAGCCTTTGCCTAACGTCTCAAGGCACTGCAAGTCACATATTCACCTTCATAGCTCCTACAGCTTCCTAGGAGAAGGACAGCATTCTAATGCTGAGGCAGAATAGAACAACAGCAAAGGACATTTGCAACTTTTGGATGAATACATCAGAAACACTTTGCACTGAGGTCTCATTTCATCTTATTTGTTCTCTACAGTATATGTTTAGTAGCATCCTGTCGATAAGAGACTTTCAGTGATGCTGTACTCATGCCAAACCAAAACTGTCAGTAAGGCTGGAAAACCAAATGCTTCAACACTTTGAGGCTTAGCAAATGCAAAAACTGCTGTTTGAACTTATTACCTTTAGGTAATCACTAAATATACGTTCTGCTCATTCTAGGTGGCTAATCAGAATGTCGAGACCTAATCTCAGAAGTGTTTTTAAGCCCTAACAATTACAATAATAATAATATTACCAGAGAATATATCTGTGATGCAAAAATTGTTCCTAAAAGAGGGTCTTTGTCATAGCAGATGGAATGTTAGAAATTACGTGATACATTTTACCTTAATCTGTACATTTCTGAGATCCTTTCTGTGATGCAGATAATGTCCCCTGTCATCTAAGGATAACAAGGTGAAGCTGTATTTTCTTCATTCATACAAATACTTTGCAACTTGAAAATGAGAGACTGCTTCAATTTTAATCTGAAAAGAGAAATAAAAGGGCCTTTTTGAAATTTGCAGTTATATTCAGTAAGTAAGGCCACTCAGCACACGCCAAACAATGAAGATTAAAACTATTCTACTATTACATGGGGATAACTACTCAGCTCCTTGTTCAGCAGGCATTGTCTGCTCTGTGTACTGTACAAAATGGGGCCTGGTGGTAAAAAGTACACATGTCACGATGTAATTCAATATTCTATTTTTCACAGCCGAAAAAAAAAAAAAAAAGGGCAATTTAGATTATACAAACAAGCTTTCTTTCTGGTATTTTCTAATTTTCAAATATTTGACTTGGTAAACGTAAAGCTCTTTTTTTTAATGAGTAAATTCCTGGATTTACCAAATAGCAAACTGACCCTTGCCCCTCTCCCTCCTCAGATTCCATCAGAGTATTGACATAATCAAAAAGCCCCATTAGAAAGCTTATTACTTGAGCTCACGCTTTATGGTAATCATAAAACAGCCCTCCCAGTGTAGCCAGATGGCACAGGAGGGAAGGAATCTTTGTCTTACCTTTGGAAATATTTGCTTTCAAAAGAGATGTAGTGTAAGGAAATACAGGGATTTGTTCAAGACTCTGTAGAGTCCTGTGCTTCAGTGAGCACCAAGCCCTCCCAGGCTGCAGGAGCTTCATCTTCTCACCTCATTTCTGTATTTTCTTTCCCTCTTCTGTAAGAAAGCGGTGATTTAGGGGATGGATAAGTGGATCGTTCTTCTTAGACTAGTAAGCATAAGAACGTAATGGCCACAACTATGAAATAAGCTCTGTGGAATTGTAGTGCTTTTCAGGCTATCGCTGTTTTCTAAACAGATTTTCAAAGCTGTGATCCAATGAAAGCTCTGCTAAATTAAAAGGTAACCTAACTTCTAAGCTTTCTCCTTGCTACAAAGATCTAGTTACAAAAGTTACAAAACGCCTTTCCTCCATGACTGAATTCCATGAATTAGGAAAGCCATTTTCTAGAACTCCAGGATGCTCTTATTCACAATTCATTCCATGATCACGATGGAAACCGTGCATTTTTCCTCGCACCACAGCAAACTACTCACACGTAATGAATGTTATATAGTGGCCTTTTCTTTTCCTCCAGCAAACTTCCACTTCTGGTTTTCCTGAATTATCTTTTAGCATTAGCACTCAACGGGATAAGTCCAAATCCCAAATGCAAAAATGTGGTGTAACAAACCACTGTGCTGGGAGTTGATCCGAACGATGCAAACACACCAGCTGGTGCCAAACAGTTTGCTTTGGAGCCCAATTCAGTATTTATCCCCATGTAAGACACTTTCTAGAGCTCTGGCTTATATGTACCAAAAAAAAAAAAAAAAAAAAAAAAAAGCCATTGATTTAAACTAAAAGTGGGATGGGGGTGAGAAGGGGGAATGAAATTACAAGAAATGAAATGACTGTGAATTTACCATCAGAGAAATGACTCAGTGATATACAAACTGCTTTTTAGAGATAGAGGCAGTCCATAGAAGTGGGGCACTACAGTCAAAGCATATGTAGCTTTGCATGGACTGCTTTATTGTGGCAGTGTAATAACAAGAAGCATTTTATTTTGCCTGAATTTAGGAAGAGGACAGCCGTACTTTTAAGTATCCTTTGACTTCCAAATGGCCTTTTTCATAGTCCACGTTGTGGGGCTTGATTATGGTTGAACTTAAGGCTGTCGTATCAGGAACAATTCTAATATAATGCTGTTACAGATGTAGGTTGAAATATGACTGCCCAGTAAGGGGGAAGAGTGGAGTGTTTTTCCCATCTGCTTTAGGCTGTTGATGTATCTCAGCAGCAGTCAGCAGCATCTGTGCTCAGACACCCAAATTTACGGTACAGTTAAAATAGAAACTTCAGAGGTTGATTCACATGCCTAAATTAGATGTCTAGTTAGAGAGACTGAATCTCTCCCACTCAATGGGTATTTTAGTTGAGGCAGGCAAATAAGAAATAAATATATTCATATCGCAACTGCCTTCATGTTGGATTTACACTATTTTTACCATAGAATCCCATCATTTATGTTGGCAAGAACCTCAGGAGGTCATCCAACCCAAACCCCTGCTTAAAGCGGGGCCAACCTCAAAGTTAGATCTGTTTGCTCAGTGCCAATTCATTCAAGTTTTGTGCACCTCCAAGGGTGGAGATTCCATAACCACCCCAGGGCTGCCTGTCCCAGAATATTACCATGCTCATTTTTATCTTTTCCTAATATTCAGTTGGAATTTCCCTTGATGTGACTTGTTTTTGTGGGTAGATTATGCCTCAGATTCATTCTGTTGTGTGCTGGAGGACGGATACATCACAGTTTGCTGTAAGTGAGCTGGTTCTCGTGTCAGAGCAGCTGGTTACAAAGGAGTGGAGCTCAGAAGAGCCCGTAAAATCCCCCTGAGAACCATGGAGTGAGCATGGAGGGAATGGACTGCATAATCTCTTTATCAAGAGGACATAATGGGTCTAAATGGAAGCAATTCAATAACAGGAAAGAGAATAGTTAGGAGAATATTGGGCATTTCAAACACTGTGTTATTACACTGTGTTAAGTCAAAGCTAATTGGCATTTTATTGCCAAGTTTGCCAGTATCTCAAACTGCTGTCTCCTAAATTGCATCAAGAGTGAAATGCAAGTCATATTCCATTCATCAGAATACTGCTAAAAGGCCAGCCTCACATTGATCCTCATTGCAAAGGGTGCAAGGAATGACGGAGGCTGACTAAAGCAGTCAGATGTCAGAACGGAGGAAACACAACCTAGAGGATGGAGTTTGGTGAGCTGACAGCACCCCAGCAAGGAAGTGAGACAGAAATGTTAACTGGGAATTGAAACCATGATGGAATAGAAAAAAATTACTTACAAATACAACAAGTCCGTGCAGAAGTGAACAGATGCAAGTGTTACGTGTCTGTGATGGAAATGCTGCTTAATAAGCCAAATCACAAGAAAACTGGTGGCACAAATTAAAAGAAGTTTCTGTTACTCAGAGATGCAATACTCATTGCCAGCAGAGGCCTGAACCTTCAAAACCTGGGAATACAGAACAGGAGGAAGGAAATATATAAGTGAAAGCAAGCAATTAGAAACAAATTAAGTGTGCAGAATTAAACAGGTAAACGCAGTGGTGTTTTGAAAACTGGAATCATGGGTTCCTGTTCATGGAGAGATCAACAGAAGTGTTCACATGGTTGGAGTCCTGGCAAATACAGCCCTTCAGATACCAGAGCACCACACCACAAGCAAAGCAGCAGGGTCCTGCTCTGACAGTAAGGGAACGTTTGTGCCCATGGTGCTCAATAGAGTGTAAGGAAGAGGCTAGTGCTGCAACATGCAACAAAGGGCTACAGACCCAATGATATGAGCAGCTGATGCAATGTTCAATGTCCAGCCTCCCCAAGAATACCTTACATCTTGATTTAAATTATATGCATTTACTTCTAATATCAGCATGGGGTATTTATTTAAGGTCTATATGGCCACAGAGTTTTTAATGTTAAGGAAATGCAAAACGTGTTGAAAATGAGCAACACCTCAAGCCTGAGCTCTGTGATTTTTAGACCCAGTGTCTGATGTTAGATGAGCTGTTAAGAAAGTATCAAAAATATTCAGATAGAAAACCAACTGATTCATAGTATATCAACAGGATGCACTGGTAAAAAATGAGTAGTGATGCAAAACTCCAGATAGCAAAACAGAACTCTCTGTTCTTTTTAAAGGTTGAGTTCAAGAGAGATTAGGACAAGGTCAAAAGATGGCAGGAATTTAAAAAAGAATAAAAAATAAATTTGCTGAAGCTGTATGACTGCTCAGCTGCTCAAAAAAGATGTATTGCTTTCTCTTTTTTGCTGTATTATGAAGGTCTGTTCATTTGAGATGGCTTCATTTTCTCATTCAGAAAAAAAGACAATTAGTATGACAATATAAAAAACTTAAAGGGGAAACAAGCTTATTGCATTGCATGTTTCACACTCTGTTAGCACGTGGATCTACAGCAAGATCTTTTTACAATTTAATGTGCAGTTATCTGCTCCATAAGCACTGAGAGAAGAGAAATGCATTGCAGAGCATCAACATCTTCACCTTGGTCCAGGGAGAGTGGCACACATCACGCACAAGTTCTTCTCGTTTAGGCTGGTCCCCAGAACACCTCTGCACATACTGTCTGTTTTCTTTCTTTGCGTTGCCATCTCATTCCTCAGGAATGCCACAGAGGTTGGGTGTGAATTGCATTTCCCCAAACAGCCCTGTATCTTAGACTTTTGGGGCTATCATTCTTAGGGGGATAGTTACAGTTGCACCGAACCCTTTCCCAGAAGGACAGTTCTTTGATAAAAACAGTCCTGAGGGACGCGGGAGGAAAGATAATGAAAGAAGATTCTTGCTTTTCCCGTTTTGATCTTCCCTGCCGCAGCATCTTTCAGTCCAGCAGCACGAGGGGCCAGAAAAGATGTTGTGTTCCTCCTGCAGCTGCTGCCAGAGAGCACTGCTGGACAACACACGCATGCTGCCCTCTGACTGCTGCTGGCCCACCTGCAAACCAGCCTTCCACAGCTGTTCTCAGTGCCATCGCTATCAAATCACCTTCGAACATTGCTGAATGCTGCTGTCCAGCCAGAGACTCATCTCTCACCAGTGTGAGTTAAGGTGGGTAACCACTGTCAGCACAGAGACTGCATCCACGCTAGGAGGCATTGCTGTCAGACGCTTTGCTGATCTCCATTTGCTGTTGCTGTGCTGCTGGAGCATGTGTAGCATTGGCTGTTCTCTTCCAGAGCTGAACATCCTTGTTGGAGGTGCTGGCACTGCCAGCACGAGGCACACAGCTGCTGACACGGTTGTGCTGCTGGAGTGTGTCCATTTGGCACGTTGTTTGGAGCCGTGTGTCAGCTGTGACCTTGTGTGCTTGGTGCAGACAATGGAAGGCCTGCATTCTACCACGACACTGCATGGTTTTCGCATGGCTGCGTAAAAAGCAGTGGTAACAAAACATGGCACACTTTTTTTTTCTCTGCTGATGGGAATTTGATGTTTAACCAAATGAAAGGGGATGAGCATCTTGATACATCTGCATTCTTGTATGGTTTCTAGACTTTTTCATATGGAATTCTTTACTCTTTTGAAACAAACTGCACGTAGTTATCTAAAGGAGCTCTTGCCAGCTCAGTAGAAACAAACGCTACACAAAGGCTTGACCGTATCAGCAGGCAATTGTTTGCTCCTTCAAGCTAGGAGTGAAGTACTAACCACAACTCATTTAGGCTTCTATAAAACCAGCACAAAACCTTCTCCAAGATTTCAGTTGCTTCCAGGCGTGATGTGGAATGTTTCCAAGCATGTTTTGCTGGATTGCCCAAAGAACAAAATATTCACAACCTCTTCTGGTTTCTCCTTCACTGAGAACATTCAGATTCTTTGCAGAGGTGGCAAGAGCAGCCATGAGAAGGATTCCTGTATTCCTCCAAGGGAAGCCATAGGCAAGTGCACTTGTCGTGCCTTGTTAAAGCTTTTGCTTTAATATACAACATCTGTTTCTAATTTCTGGTGTTGTGTCTCGGACTAAGAGAAAACACTTTGTTCCCTATAGCTCTTCCCTTAAGAATCATAGAATCACAGAATGGCCTGGGTTGAAAAGGACCACAGTGCTCATCTGGTTCCAACCCCCTGCTATGTGCAGGGTCACCAACCAGCAGACCAGGCTGCCCAGAGCCACATCCAGCCCGGCCTTGAATGCCTGCAGGGATGGGGCATCCACAGCCTCCTTGGGCAACCTGTTCCAGTGCCTCACCACCCTCTGGGTGGAAAACTTCCTCCTAATATCCAACCTAAACCTCCCCTGTCTCATTCTCCCCAGCCATTCCCCCTTGTCCTATCACTATCCACCCTCATAAACAGCTGTTCCCCCTCCTGTTTATATGCTCCCTTCAACTATTGGAAGGAGTGCACTGTTAGCCTGGCAAACCAGCAGCAAGAGCAGAGGAAACGGTGAATTAAAACTGTTCCAGTGTGTTGCAATTACCCAACGTGGCTTTTGCTTCTTAACAGCCCTAATTTTTCCTGTTGTTTTGCATTGAATAATGCATACATGTAGCCAACTGTCTCTACTGAAATGATAGTGGTATAGCTCTGACACCAAGCCACAAGCTCTCATACTTATTGCAGAAGACACACATCATTCATAAAGTGGTTCTCCCTAAAAATGGAGCACTCCCGCAATCTCTTCCACTTCCTAAATAAGCCAACAGCTTCTTTGTAGAGGTAGTGAATGACCACAGGAAGAATGCCAGAATGTCCTTCCTGTCTGGACGCAGGTCTAGAGAAATAGCTGTGGGGAGAGGTTTACATCAAAGCAAACTACTCTGCATTTGCATTTGAAGCAAACTGATTACTCCAGAACAAATCATTTTTATTATAGAAGAGTATCCGCACTGGAAACTATTCTAATAAATTTCACTGCACTGCCAAGCACTAACTGGAAAGAGTAATACTTTTATTTTAAACAACATCAAGCCGATGTGAACTCATTTTAAGGTCATTTCCATTGTAAGAGTAGTGTCAGCAGTGCGTTTCTGTTCAGAGATTCTTATCTCAGTACTCCCAGGAGTTGTCTTCCAGGAGGTTACCGAAGTGACAGATACGTGGAAAGCTTTAATTTTCTCGCTAGAAGGAGAAATATTCCTCCTTCTCTTCCTTAGCATACCTTTCCCTTAAGGTCAGGCTTGCTCCCCAAGAGTCTCTTACATACTGTTGGGAAGCACTTAAGGTCTGTCTTGCACAGTTCCCATGGCAAACACAACTGGGCATGTATCCGTTTCCATCAGCGTTAGAGAAAAAGATCTTTTGCCTCGTAGCCTTTTGATGACAACTCCCATCAAATCTAGGAAGCTCAATTCTAAGAAGTCGTTTTCCTTGAAAAGTGTTCCACAGCCTCCTAAGTTCAGCTTTATCCATTTTTAACTAACAATATTCCTATAACTCCTTTCGTAACCAGAAGAAATCATTTCATTTCGCAACGGATTAATACTCTTTCAATTAAAGAAAGCAACATTACAGTTAGGTTTCCATCACAGAGTGCAGCTCTTGCACATCCTCTTCTTCTGGGAAAGATGGCAGTGACATCTCTTGCATCACAGCAGCAGGAGCCCACATCGTTAGTGCAGGCACTGCACGGTCTGTGACAAAGCCTCGGACAAGGCAGCCTCTGTCACAAGGATTTTAATCCTTGCTGCAGTGCAAGGAAGTGAGGAAGCAGACCGGAGGAAGAAGAAGAGACATACAAAGGCTAATTAAAAGAAGAGGCCTCAGCAACATTAAAACTCCAATTGTTTTAAGAGTTGTACAATAAATGCTTTAGGAGGAGAGGTTAATACATGGCAAATTAACCGGCAGTCACTTTCTTTTTCTCTGATGTATATTTTACTGCTAATAAGTTGTTGGGCTTCCAACAGCACAGTGCACATGCTCTGTTTTTCTTTAAAACATACGGAAATTGGCAGGGCTGTCTCCTCCTGCTTACATCCCATTGTACTGCCTTGGAATTTCTCCTGTTTCCATCCAGCATCATCCAATGGTTGAAAAGCAGTACAGTGAGTAACGGAGCGACATGGCACTCTCCTGCAGCTCTGCCTGTGCATGGCTGTGGGTACAAAGCTTTCTTCCTCCTGACGTGGGACAACGAGGCAGGAGATTTTACTGCAGCAAACACTTTAAAATAGAATGAATTGTAGTGACAGAGGAGGAAGCAGGTAACTGGAGCTGTCTGTGCCTAGGAATCGAATCTAGGACAAGGTTCTGCTGCACAGTGCAGCTGGCATGCAGCTTCTTCCCATTCCCTTTCCTGCTGACCTCAATGTGTGGTGCTCCTAATATTACAACATGAAGATTTTTATTATTATTTCTGCACAGGTTTGGTTTTTTGTTTTTTGTTTTGTTTTTGTTTTTCCCCCACAATAAGCAGCTTTTAGTCATCTGGAAAACATTCAGACTTCTGTTTGTCAAGTCCACAACTCTTCTGCTGTGCAGTGCGTAGAGACATAATTGAAAGCTGATTCTGTGGACTGTAAATGTCCACAGCTCTGCTTTGCCAGTCAATTTCTTTCTTTTCCCTTTTTTAAAATCCATTAAGCAGTATACTTCAAATTCCTGGTACTTTTCAGGTGGTTGACTTCGTCTAAAAGCTTTCAAAGAGCTGAATCGCACGCATTTCCCATTTATCTGCACATCTGTAAGCATACAATTGCTACTAGCCAGCTTATTGGATAGTTTTCATTTTATTGTCTTCATTCATAGCTTCTTAATTTGGGACTTAAAGGGGAAAGTGATTAGTTACACTTGTGTCTCTTAGCTCTCCTGAACTTCAGCATCCCTCTCTGTCTGCTCACCAGTAGCATCACCACAGCAGCACAGAAGGATGAATGCCTGTTCCAATTAACTGTTTCCCTGGAGGATCACACGGAGATCTCAAGTCAAAATCCTGCAAGTATGTTTGTTTTAGAATTATTGTTCCCAAACTGAGCAGTTTTTGTATAAAGATCAAGGAACGGATGGTATAAAACATTAAGAAACAGTGCATGTGTTCACATGCCATTTATATGTGCATGTAAAAACTGCATGCCAGCAAGCTTGGCCAAAAGCAAACATTAAGCTCCAGGTCATGCTGAAGGCTGCTGAGCCACCCAGACAGAAATGATGGCAGCCCCATTTTCTGACTGTCTGGACACCTGTTCTGGATGCAGACAGGGTCGACAAGCAGAAACTTTGCTGGCTGCACAGACTTCCTTCCACAATGAGACCACTGTCCTTGTGTTTCCAGACACGTGACACTCATATGTGACCCCCCCCCCGCCCAGAAATCCAGAGGTTCTGTCCCATTTGTGCTTTGAGGGTTTTACAGAGCAAAGCTGAAAGGGCGATGCTTGCTGCTAACAGGCATGTCACAACAGACAGCTGCTGCGTCAGACAGAAGCTGGGGGATGTAAAATCTTGTTGAAACCAAGCTCCCCTTGCATTTATTTAATCCCCATTTTGCAAGGGGTAACAATGCTAATAATATGCCACCAACAAATAAGCCTTTCCATCAATCCCAGACAGCATCGTTTGGCAGCTGTTGCGATGCAAATAGGAAAAAAAAAGAGTTTGAATAAGGAGCAGCTGACACCTTGTGCCTTCCCTGTGGGCCCACCACTCCTCCCTCAGGCAGGTTAATACCCTAGAAACTATAGATGCTTAGGCTGCAGTCCCAGCCTCCAACTTGTTGGCATTCCTGTATTTTGAGATCTCAGCTAGGATCCTTCCCAGCATTTCAAGGTCGTGACAGACGTTGCAGTTTACCATCTGCAGTTATGGTACAGCAGTATGTACTCCCACTCTGTGCATGTGTGTATGGCTGGGAACAGCTACTGCAGCTGCTAACAGCAGCGGAGGAGCAAAATAAGTTTAGAAAGCCCCGCTCTACACTTCGCTGTAGGTCTGAGCATTGATATGACAGGGCAACTGCTAAATCCTGTGACTCGTGACTCCTCAGTATTTACTTGGTGTATGCTACATGCTCCCATCCATATCACCAACATGAATGAGAGCATGGCGTGCTCACTTGTCCTAATCAGCCAGAGCAACGGGGAAAAATCCACATTGGAATGAACACAGTAAGTGGTTTATTTCAACCTACTCAAGGGAACAGTGAGCTTATCCTTAGGAAACAAAGTAAATACACTTTTTTTTTTTTTTCTTGATGGTCAGTAGTAGAACTTCTTTTTAGGTGCCTTTACTGAAGGATTTCTTAGGGTCTGCAAATGTTTAAAGAGGACTTTTTACTGCTTTAGTTAGCCAAGCTAAGCCAGCTCACAGTAAACGGGAGGAACTTCTGTGTTGAGAAGCCTTTAGACTCCCCCTGCCTAATAAAGTGGGTATTTATTGACTGGGCTTTGAGAGGAGTGCTGCACTGAGGTTTTGGTGGCAGAAGCGGTGTGTGGTTTTCACATTTCTTACTGCTGTTTTGTCATAGGTGGTTTTCTGTAATAAGCTGCCTGCTCTCGCTCTGAGTTCATCCTCACTTCATTATTAACTCAGAGATTGCTCTTTCTTGGATTTCTAGCTGCAAATACATAAACCTTAAGGTACGTATTAGTAATTTACACCTGGCAGCCCCGTCCCATCACCAGGTCTAAGTGCTAAGCCTGAATGCTGCTTGATGTCAGTGCTGGTAGCAGAGTGATACAGGCTAAGCGCTCTGAAGGTTTACTCCTTGCATTTCACAATGCCTTGGAAGGAGTGGGACAGGAACAGGTTGCTGTGCTGGGAACCAGCTGTGGCCCTTGGAAGTTCCAGGTAAGCACACAGCACTGTGAGTGGCTGTAAGCAGCATGGCTTTGTGTCAGCACTCCTTACTCAAAGTCCACCCAAAGCCTCTGCTCACAGCTCCTCTGCAGGGAAAGCACAGCCTCTGTGGGATAGAAGGAAGCATGCTTTTTTGTTAGATCTTTAGTTTAAGATTCAGGCATGCAGCAGAGAGCAGCAAGCAATGATAAAATACGTTTCAATTGCACTTGCAAAATTTGTGTATATTTTGTGGTGTTGTCTGTAAGAAGAGCTCTCATCTTTCTATCTCACTCCTAGCAGAGCTTTACCATGAAGAAATCACGAGAGGTGGCTTATCTGTCTGTGTTCCTTTTGACTAGGAAAGTGGCTGAATGTAAATCAGGTTTAAGTAACTTAACTAGCTTAAGACTGACATCAGCTTCATTTCTTCTGAAGTGTGAATGCAAAGTTAATGCCTTCTCAAATATGAACTACTGTGAGGAAATGTACAAAACAGACCTTTCAGGTGTACCTGAAGTGACTCAGGAATTAAAAATCACTGCAAATCAGTGGAGTTTATAGTCCTAGATCAGCTGGATTCCTCTCAAATGTCAAACACAGCTTTTGTATTTGCTTGTATTAGAATTAGATTCTTTTGAGTTGGAAGGACTTTAAAGGGCCATCTAGTTCAACTTCCCTGCAACGAACAGGAACACCTAAAGCTCAGTCAGGTGCTCAGAGCCACATCCAGCCTGACCTTGAATATCTCCAGGACAGGGCCACCACCACGTCTCTGGGCAACCTGTGCCAGTGCCTCACCACTCTTATTGTAAAAAACTTCTTCCTTATATCCAATCTAAATCTTTTCTCTTTTATGAAACGATTTTCCCTTGTCCTATCCCAACAGACCCTGCTAAAGAGACAGTTCTCTCCTTACAGCCCCCCTTTAGATACTGACAGGCTGCCCACAGCTCTCCCCGCAGCCTCCTCTTCTCCATCTACACAGTCCCAGCTCTCAGTCTGTCCTGTAGGAGAGGTGCTCCATCCCTGGGATCATTTTTGTGGCCCTCCTCTGGATGTGCTCCAACAGCTCCATGTCTCTCCTGCACTGAGGACTCCACATCTGGACGCAGTGCTCCAGGTGAGGCCTCACAGCGCAGAGCAGAGGGGCAGGACCCTGACTCCTCCTGTCAGGCAGGACCTGTCCTTGGAGAAGCCCTGCTGATTATCCCACATCACCTCCCTCTTGTGGTTTAACCTGGCAGGTGGCTGAGCACTGCACAGTCAGTTGCTCAGTCCCCATCTTCCCAGTGGGATGAGGGAGAGAATCAGGGGAAAAAAAACAAAGTACAACTCGTGGGTTGAGATGAAACTAGTTACTGAGGTAATGAAAAAGATTATAATTATGACATATATATATATATATGTGAATGTATATAGCAAGTGATGCACAAGTAGCTGCTCTCCTCTCCCTAACCAGTGCCTTGCTAGCCTCTGAGCAGCGGAAGAGAGCAAGACGAACTCCCAGTCCCTTCAAAATGCCTTCTGCATGATGTCACATGTTATGGAATATCCCTTTGGCCAGTTTAAGTCAGCTGCCCTCACTCTGTTCCCTCCCAGCTCCTTGGGCCCTTTGCTGAGAACAGCCTTGGCTCTGTACAACACTGCTTAGCAGCAGCTGTAAACATTGGTGTGTTACCAACATTGTTTCTCTCCTAGAACCAAAACAGCATCATACCAGGCACACTGAGGAAAACAGTTCCATCCCAGCTGAAACAAAGACACCTCTCTTCCATGTTCCTTACCATAGCTTTCAGGAGGATCTGCTCCATGATCTTCCCTAGCACAGAGGTGAGGCTGACAGATCGGCAGTTCCATGGGTTGTCCTTTCTATCCTTAAAAATGGGTGCAACACTGCCTTTTTTCCAGCCATCCGGAACTTCAGTTGCCCGCCATTACTCTTCAGATATCATTGAGCCAATTCCCTCAGGACTCTGGGATGCATCTCATTGGGCCTCATAGACTTACAGAGGTTCAGGTTCCTCAGGTGTCGGAGAACCTGATCTTTGCTGACAGTGAAAGGGGCACTGCTCCCCCACTTCTCACCTACTGAACCATTCTGCTCAGGGGCTGTGTATAAAGCAGTGATCAGTGAAGACTGAAGCAAAGAAGTTGTTGATCCTCAACCTTCTCCTTGTCCATTGTTACCAGCCTGGCTACGTTGCGCACTGCAGAAGGTACGCCCTCCTGGACTTTCCTCATCTGGTTGATACCCATAGAAGCCTTTCTTCTTGTTCTTTGCTTAAATCCAGTTCCAGCTGGGCACTGGCCATTCTGATCCCATTCCTACACAGCCTAGCAGCATCCCTATACTCCTCCCCGAATGCCTGTTTCTGCTTCCACTAGGAGAGATTCTGCTGTCTGGCAAAGATCGGTTAGTCACTGGATATCTCAGTATGACATTAGTATAAACAAGGAAACATCACTGAAATCAGTCTTCAGTCTGGTATCAAGCACAGAATAAAGGAAACTGTATTGAAAATCAAAATAAAACATCATGAGTCCATGCTGAGGTTTAATCTCCTCTAGCACCTAAGGTATGGTTTACTCTTCCAACCACTCCAAAGTGGTTGGAGCCCCAGTCTGCATCAATGCAGGTAGGAATGGACAGTAACCTTCAGTCAGTTACTGCAGGCTTCAGTACAGCAGACAGGAAGTCAAAGAACTCTTTCAGTGGGCTAAGGGCAAGCTCCTGTTCACATTTGCCTAGAAGAATGCAGAGAGAGGAAAGCTGAAATGTGTCTCTCCAGTTCACTGGCTAGAGATGAAAATACAAACTGTACAATGCTTTCGTTTTCCATAAGCACTGAGGTTTGGGGTGTCTCAGTGACTGCAGATTGTCACTGCTGGCCCCATGGGAAGCAAAGCTCTGCTCCTGGGGCTGCTCTGACATGCTGTGATGAATCCCAGGGGAAACCTGGGGATGCACACTGGGGTCCGGCCTGCAGGAGGAAGATACAGTGCGTGGAGAGGGGTGATGGCTGGGCATATGGTCAGGGTGAATGCAGGGATAAGCAGCAGAGGGGACAGTCACAACTTGGGGTTTTCTGCAGTTCTCACCTTTTTGCACAGTGGTTTGCAGCAGAAGGGCCAAGGAAAGAGATCTCACAATTTTACCTCCGCTCTGACCTTCCCGGCTCTAAGAAACACGCTGCTCTAAACGAAGGCTGCTGCAGTGCTCGGTGTTTAACTCCCCGTGCAGCAGAGAACTACTGTCATTGTCTTCAGTGGGACTTTGCCTGAGTAAAAACAGGGATTGAATTAAGTATTTGCTTCAGTGATCATCTTAGGTGAGTCATACCTGTAAGCAGCTTGGAAATACGGCATTTCAGAGCAGTACATAGAGTGAGCAGGGGGGATTCCACAGCATTTCAGTGTCGCTCCCAGAGCAGTGGATTTGCAGCATCTTGTAGGCAGGACATCTTGTGCCTCAGTGAGCAGGGAAGGAAGGACGTGAGCCCTTCCCACTCGTAGGGGAAAGGTGCTGCCATAAAGGAAACAGCAGATTTTTGGCTGTCTCCCCGTGTGCTCCTTCATGGTCTATTTATCTTTCATAGACTGTATCTGAGTGCGTTCTCCCACAGACCAACAGGCTCTGTGCTTATCACCAATACCAACCAGTAACCAAACCCACTGGATTATCTCCATTGTGCAACTAAGGAAAAAATCTTAAATAGTCTATAGCTTAGAGTGAAAGCAATTCATTAACAATAAGTAACTCATGTAACTGGAATCAATAGGTTATTTTTTCCGAGTTCTATCATTTCTAGGTATGTATTTTACAGCCATAGGCAAACACGTTGCAGTGCTCTGCTTTTCACCCTGCAGTGTGCAGCCCAACCATGTATATAAACCTCACGTGTGTGCCTCTATCTCTCAAATCATAATATAAATCTCAGGCCTTTAAATTAAGTTTATGCCATGCTTCTGGATGCTGCCGAGCGTCGTGTGCAAGAATGACATCATTGTTTCTGGAGTTACGAGCCGACATGAAAAGAGGAAAATCAGAAGCAGACTTTTAAGAGGAAAATATCAAAAGAAATAAGCATTATGAATGCAGCATACAGTGCTTTTGGGCGCTGTAAACATTTTCTCATTACTCGTTTGGGAAGAGCTGCACAACACGCCAGGCAGCGCGGCCGTCCCCAGCCCTGCAGGCTGCTCGGCCACCATCCCGGTTCCTCCTCCGCCCTCATGCATCGCCCCAGTGCTGAACCAAAACCTGCACACGTTGCCCCGAGCTCGGTACAAAACACGGCTTTGGGTGGGAACTTCTGGGGGATGCTCGGCATCTGGGCGCACTCACGGTGAGCTCCGCGAGGCCTCGCTGCCCTGCCCGTGCCAGCAGCCCGTCTCAGCTGTGAGGGGCCGCGCTGCTCACACCTGGCTCGGGACAGCCCTGCGCTGCCGCCGATGTCGGACGGGAGGAAGCATCTGGCCGGGCCGTGCAGCGCCTCGGCACGAGGCCACCGCTTTCCAACCGGGGCCGACGGTGCGTGGCCGTGGGTCGCACCCCGCAGCCGGAGGGGCCGCGGGCAGCGCTCCGCGTGCGGCCGTACCACACCGCCACGCACACGCTGTCAGCGGAGCCGCCGTTTCAAAGGGAGCAGCCCGCGATTCACGTTAGGGCGGCGCGCTCCGGGAACCTCCGTGCGGGAGCCGGGAGGGCGGGGGGGGGCAGCGGGCGGAGCGCCGCGCCGTTCGCAGACCCTCGGCACCGCTCCGCGCCGGGCGGGTTTCGGCGCTGTGCATGCCGGGCAGGAAGCGCTCACCGCCGGCCGGGCCGGGCCGCGCGCAGCCGGCGGCGGGGGCGGGTACAGCCGTGCCGGGGCGCGGCGGCGGCGGCGGCGGCGGCGGCGGGACGGGGGCGGCTTCCTGAGGCGGGGGGCGGGCGGGAGGAGCCGGCGCCGCGGCCGCTCTCCGCCCCGTCCCGCCCCCTCGCCCAAGTTGGGCGCGCGGCGCGGCCCTGCGCAGCGGCTGGCTGCCGGCTGTCCTGCCCTGCCCGGCCCGGCCCGGTGCCCGCGGCGCGGTGCTGCGGGGCGGGCGGCGCGCGGAGCGAGGCGGGGAGCGGCGGCCCCGCAGCGGCGGGGGGAGGCGGCTGGCAGCGGGCGGGCGGGCAGGCAGGCAGGCAGGCAGGCAGCGTTGCCCGGCTCCGCCGCCCGCCCCCGGCCCCGCCGCCCGCCCAGCGCCGGCGGCCCCGGGAGATGGTGACACATGAAGCGCGCGGGGAGGACCATGGTTGAGAGGACCAGCAAGTTCCTGCTGATCGTGGCCGCGTCCGTGTGCTTCATGCTCATCCTGTACCAGTACGTGGGGCCGGGGCTGAGCCTGGGCGCGCCCAGCGGCCGCCCCTACGCCGAGGAGCCGGACCTGTTCCCCACGCCGGACCCGCACTACGTGAAGAAGTACTACTTCCCGGTGCGCGAGCTGGAGCGGGAGCTCGCCTTCGACATGAAGGGCGAGGACGTGATCGTGTTCCTGCACATCCAGAAGACGGGCGGCACCACCTTCGGCCGCCACCTGGTGCAGAACGTGCGTCTGGAGGTGCCCTGCGACTGCCGGCCCGGCCAGAAGAAGTGCACCTGCTACCGGCCCAACCGCCGCGAGACCTGGCTCTTCTCCCGCTTCTCCACCGGCTGGAGCTGCGGGCTGCACGCCGACTGGACCGAGCTCACCAACTGCGTGCCCGGCGTGCTGGGCCGCCGCGAGAGCGCGCCCAACCGGACGCCCAGGTACGGCGCGCTGCGGTGCGGCTCCGGGCGGTGCGGCTCCGGGCGCTGCGCCTCGCGATCCCCCGCACGACGAACCCTGCCCGCCCCGCACCCCGCCCCGGGCTCCGTGCTGGGAGCTCTCCTAAAGGCGGAGGTTCCTATCAGAACCCCCAGAGGTGGTGTTCGCCTGGCTCGACACGCCTCCGTGTCGTTCGGGGCACGAGTTTTGGGGTTTTTGAACCGAGCTCCGTTCCTCCGCAACCTATCGATGCTTTGCGGCTCCGTCTCCTCTTCGCCTTGAAGTTTCCTACGCGAACGTTTTCCCGTGCCTACGTGCATTGTTAATGCCATACATAATCCCATTAGTGAAAAGTGACCTTTAAGAATGTGCCGTAGCATCGCTGCCGCTTTCTCCCCGCGTTCCCTAAAGCCGCTCGGAGCGTTATCCTCGCCCCGCAGCCGCGGGGTTGCCGCTGCCCGCCCCGGTGCAGCCGGGTGGGACGGAGCCGCTCAGCCGCTCCCGTGTGGCACCGACAGCTCGGGGTAAAGCGGCCCGACCCGCCGGGCTGTGCTCCGCCGAGGTCCGATGAAAAATGCGCGATGTTCAAAGCTCGTTTCAAAAAAGAAGCGAGAAAGTGCCGTCTGGTGAACCTCGGCACTTGGCTAGCAAACCGTTTTCCGTACAGAAAGACCTGTGCGGGTCGGCGCATCCCTCAGAGCCTCCGTGCATCCTTAGCGGTCGTGTGCCAGATGCTGCGGCTGTGGTCCCCGCGCCTGTAGGCTGGGAAGCAGCCGGCAGCCCCTTCGTGCAGCACACGGCGTGCTGAGCCCCAGCAGCATCTCGTCTTATCACAGTGCCTGTAAATGACGTGCTGTGGGCTGCTTGGGTGACCGTTCCTGCCCTGTTCCCTTCTGCCCGTGTGCCCAGAACAGTTCTGCTGAATGCAGTGTCCCCTCTTCCCTTTAATCTAAACTAGAGCTCCGTGCCCAGCAGTGTGAGAGCTCCGGTGTGCACGCTCACATCACGGTGGTGGGTTAAAGACAGGGCTGTTGGTGCCGCGGGCAGCTGCTGCCTGCTTCCATAGCAGTGCTCCAGGACAGCACTGCACCCAGCTCAGCAGTCACCCTGTGCAAAAAGCTGTTCCATCTCTAGAACTGAGATTACGGCAGGCTGTGCTTGTTTCGTGTAATGCGGCTGATGGGTTTTCCTGCTCAGAAAACACTTGGTCTTGCGTTACGTCTCTTCTATTAAGAGCAATGCAACTTTATTTCTTCATTGTGAACGCTGTATCTTGTATGGGGAATGAGAACTGCTTTACATGAGGCACGTTAGAGAGGCTGCTGTTTGAGACGGAACTGAACTGTGCAAATCTTTTTTCCAAAGGAAAAAAAAAAAGGCGGCAGCAAACACTCCTTTAGGCAGGGTTCACTCAAATTCCACTATTAACCACTCCATTTATTCTAGTGCGGGCTTCAAATTCACTTTTAAACCCAGTGTACCATTCTCTGCATTTGCTCCTTACTGCTAAGTTTAAAGCTTTGTTCCTCAAAGCCTCTGTTTGTCCCACGGAGCAAACCTACTGACTTGTGCTCGCAGATAAATCTGCCTTCCTGTGAGTGCTGGAAAGCATGAAGGTCATTCGGTATTGCCCACATGTACAAATCATGAGCTTAGAGCTGTTAACTTTGCAAGGAATGCGGTTTTATCACTGCACAGTGCCCTATTGCACTACATTCCATAACCCGTGCACGGTACATAAATTTACAATGCAATTGCTCTTTTTATTGTTCTGCTGCTCTGTGTTGGACTTAATGACTGGGAGCCTTGGATTTCCAAAGAGGGCATTTTTTTCCCCCTTTTTCTTTCTTTTGTGTTGATAAACAGCCAAAGATGGGTGTTTCAGTTCTAATGGGCCAGCACACTTCTTAAAAAAAAAAAACAAAACAAAACTGTGCCGTTTTTCCCCCCCACCCCTCTGTGTCTTTTCCTGTTTTGTATTCAGAAGGCTCCTAGACAGGCTCTTCTTGAAGCAAATGTTGTGCTTTGTGCTGTGGGTTCGTTTGGGGCTCAGAGCTCGGGGCTGGTCGTGTCCATCAGTTCTGCTGGCCACAGTGTTAGTAAATGGCAAATTCCAGGCTTTGGGAATGGAGGCTTATTCATTCCTTATGCTGCTGGGCCTAAATAACTGCTGGGAAAGACTTCTTAGAAAAGCAGATAAGGCTGGGACGTGTGCTTTGAGTCATCGTGATGATATTTTTAAGAAAGCAGAAGCTAAGCACTTTCTGCGAGCTGCTCCCTTGGATTTGCCTCAACACAGGCAGGCACCCTAACGCTGCTGTGAGAGATCCCATCTCCTCTGTTGTCTCTGACACAAAGCCAGGCTCCACTGTCAGCACCATTTGGGCACTGGGGGACACAGGTTGGTGCCTTCCTGCCTGCACCCTCAGAGCTGGGTGCTCCCTTATTATCCTTCCACGTTATCAGAGCTGATGGGCCCAAGCTTTGGCATCTCACTTAGATGAAGCTATTTACAGCTTATGTTTTGGTTTGTCGCTTTGTGTGTTGGTTTTTTGGTTTTTTGTTTTTGTTTTTTTTCCTGAGAAATGTTTAATGGGGCTCAGCAGTTTGTTGGCGTGGCGAAGTGCGAACTTTCACAGCTTCCAACCACAGATTGTCCCCTTGCTGGGATCAGCTCTTGATGAGGTTTTTATTATATGTGTGTTTAGGAGCTGCGGAGACACGTTGTCAAGAGACCAACTGTTTGCGAATGGAGGGCCCTACCAAATCGCTTCTGTAACGTTAGCACTTCTACAGGCCTATTCTTTGTGGAGCTGTGTGCTGCGCTGGTGGACACCCACCTGCAGAGAGCAAGGGATGCCTTTACGCGCTGCTTTGGCCCATCTATTTTCTCTTACAGATTGGTTGAAAGTGTTAATACAAACCTGTTTTCCATGATCTGGCTCTTCCCTTATGTCTCCAGCACGTGGGGTGCTGTGCAGCCCCAGGTCTGAGACGCAGCCCCTAATCTCTTGCATCCAGTTGTGCTGCCCAGAAAGCAGCCCGTCGGTTCTGCACAGAACATCTTTACGCTCATGTTGTAACTAAAAGTAGCTGAACTTTGAAGCTGTGCAAGCAGCTGCCTTACGCTTGAGGTATTTTATTCATCTGAGCCTAAGACTTTTGGTTAATATATTGTGTTGGGTTTAATTACTTTTTTTCCCTCTGTTGGCAAAGCCAAGAGGATGTGACCTTAGATACATCCCTGCTTGAGTGTAGACTTTCATTATCTTGATTTTGCATAACTGTATGCATTTGGCTGTATTTCATTGCTTTTTACATAAATGTTGTGTCGTAACATAGTCATTTTGTTTTCCTGCCTCAGAAGTTTGCAGATACTTTTAAACCAGATGTGAGGTTTTGCCTTTTTACTTTTATTCTTTTCCACTTAGCCAGTGAAAATGCATGCTGTTCTGAGTAATATTTTGATAATCACTTTTTCTTTTTTTCAAACAGTACAAAAACCAATTACTTTAAAAGAATTGACTTGAAATGTGGTGACCCAACTGGATGCTGCGTGCAGTGCTGGATTATGTACCTCCACTGCCTGAGATGGACGGTCTGCTGCCAGCACACAGCTGATACACTCCGCCACATTCCTTCATGTAACTTTCTGGAGTTCAGTTGATTAAAAATTATAGTTTACAAAACTATGAAGGTTGGTGGTGGGAGTGGGGCTGGCTTTCAAGGCTGTGCTGATGGCCCTGGTGCCAAGTGGATGTCCGTCCCACTCTTTGCCACTCCTTGAGCACTTCTGTGTGTCTCTTCCAGACTAGTGCGACCTTGAGCCTTGGGATCTCTGCATTTGGAAACAAATACCTGTGCTTTAAGAAAATTGGAGTTAATTAAAACTGTAGGGGCATTTAAGTAGAAAATAATGTGCTCTGCAAGTGATGGCACCGATAGAACAGCCGCAGGCTTACTGGTGTGACTGGGTAGGGCACGTCTGGGTATGTCTGGCTTCCTGGTAGGATGCTGGCAAAGGCCTTCTGTTGGATATTAGGATGTGAACTGGTGGAGGTCATCTTGCCTCTTAAGAAAACGCCACCCGAAGAGATTACGTTTTAGCTCACAGATTACCACTGTGCTGCCTTCCTCTGGCCATCTGTTCCTCCCAGGAGGGAGGGGAGACCAACCATCCTTCAGGCACCCTCCTCACTCCACGGCAGGGCCAGGCTTCCCATGGTCAACACCCAGCAGAACCTTCTGTCTGCCTGCTGTGGGAGCTGGAGGAGTGACCAGGGAGCTGTTCTACAGGTAGAAAAATAGGATTTGAAGGCCCAGAGTTGGCTTTTTGGCGAGTTTGTTTCAGAAATGAAATTGGTGCTGTGCCCTGAATCGTATCTGTAAGCAGTGCCCATGCTTCCTGCCAGTGCTCTGGGGGACTCCGTGTCAGCATGTCCCTCACCCAGAGGTCAGCGCCCGCAGTGACAGGCAGAGAGCCAGCAGAGGGTTCACCTGGACTCTACAAATCTGTAATAGTAATGCTTGGAATATTTTGTCAGTGAACACTTGGGCTTCTGCTTGTGTTAGAAAAAGCAAAGCAGCACAGCTTATCTTTGTTTATGCCTGTATTTCTAGGAAGTGTTAGAACAGAGAGGTTTTCTATCACCAACTGAAGTCGTATTTACCAAGCAAAGATACAGCATCATCTTTAATTCCTAATAATCACAACTGTGATAGCTGCTGGTACAGTCTTGCTTGATATGGTGGAAGGAAATGATACTTCACTATCAAAGGTTGATATCTTCCTAAAGAAAGGCAGGGATAACAGGCATGGAGTGCAGGAGGAGCGTGGAGCTGAAGGAGCCCGGTGCAGCTTCTCCTGTTTTTGAAATAGTGGTTGGCCTTAAGACCAACAACAAAATTTTTATACTTTTTCAGATGGAATTAAAGTATGAGGAAAATTTAATCACTAGCATCGATTCAAGGTGAAGCAGTCTCTATAAGTGCCATTTGCTGCATTTCTGTTTACCTTCCTGCTATACCCATAATAGAATACTCCGCTGAAAATCCAATCTGAGAACCAGTCTTGAAAGAGTCCTTTGGAGATGATTACCATAAGGACACAACGAGCCTTTAACACCTTTAGTGTAACATGTCAAGTTTCAGACCTGAAGAGGATACTTCAGTGAGTCTGGTGTGCTGCTGCCCAAGGAGGAGCCTCTCAGCAGCGTGTGGATCCTGGAGTGGGGGATGATTTTCAGGAGAGGTCTGTGCTGAGAGAGGTTGTCAAATGAAAAGCACATCCTTGATACGACTTCATTGTTTCTGCTTGTGTTCAATGATGTACACACATTCTCACTGCCGTGCTTCCCCTCAGATATGTGATATGCTGGGCTGAATGCTGCTTCATCCCTACAACCTGCCATGTAGAGTCAATGATATGAAACCTTCTGGGGTATCTCTGTGCTGATGGTGCAGCCAAAAAAGGCTGGAAAAACTTCCGTTGTCCTGAATTTCTTAGTAGTGCTAATTACATAGTGCTTTCACCTATATACCCCTGTGTACAACTACTGCACTGCTGTGAGCTGTGTAGTAAATAGCACCTGCTGCTACGTTCATTCACAGCCTAAAGCAGCTCTTAAATGGGCTGCCTTAAAGCTGACTTTGCCCAGTCTCAGACTTGCACTATAATGTATGGACTTTCCATGCCCAATGAGTTTCAGAGGCAGCTGGTTTCTCAACAGACTACAGCTACCTTGCTCACTGCTTCCCTCCCTTCCCCTCTGTTAATGGTGAATTCTACACAGCAGCTCACCTATGTTTTTGTAGAGGAAACATTTCACAATCTCCTGCTTCTTTAAACAAGAGAACAGCGATTGCAATTAACTTATGGTGTGATGTTGTATTTGTGGCTACACCTCACTGCAGATGAAAACGTTATCTTTCCTCTTTCAGAGCTCTTCCATGCAATGCGGGGAGCTCTCTGAGCTTCCTAATCCACCTCTGCATTTTTGTTCTTCAAATTTACCTGATTTTCTCTTTGGTTGACGTTAGCCTTGAAGTACTAAGGAATGCAAGGTTTTCTAGCCAAACAGCCTTGCTTAAAGTTTCCAAATGACTTTTTGTTGTCTGATGTTGGGTCTGTTGAAAGGAGCCTGGTTTCTGGAGAAGTGCTGAAGCGCTGAAGTAGCACCGTGTAAAAACTCCTTCCATGTATTGGAGTTATTCCAAATTTTAGCCTTAGTTCTTGTGTTAATTAGGCATACACGTGCATGAGATACCTGATCACAGGGAGCAACTCAGAGTTTGGAAAGAGGATTTGTGAAGAATACGCGTGATTCCTTCTTACTTTTATCTTAAACGTCTGAGAGAAAAACAATCCTTGTGTTTTTCTTTCTCCTCTCAGGTCTCTTAGAAAAATAAAATGTCCAAACAAGTACTGTAAAAATAGAATTGACTTTTTTTGTTTAAACTAACAGCGCTTACTGCCTGACCCGCTTGCTCTCGGTAAAGATTTTACTTAGGCTACCTGTGACCCTATATCAAAGTGTTGGGAAAAAATCAATGCCTCATAGCTAAGACAAACAGCAGCAGCATGCTGACTCATCAGCTTCCTGGCAGCTTTTGCTTTCCAATTGGAGATGGGGAAAGAACGAGGAGCACAGGAATTGCAGAGTGTAATCATAATCATTCAACCATCCCTTCTGTTAACATGCCTTAAATCAATCAAGACAAGATTACCTTCTGCTATTTTCTCCTTTTTCTCTTTTGCCTGTACCTCTTTTTAGGTCTTTGGAAGAGCGGATGTGACGCTTGTAGTTCTGCAGGGAGGAAGGCTGGACAGTTTTCCTGGCTGATGAACCACGTGCTTGGTGAAAGTCCACATTAAGAGAGATACCTCATCCATTGTATACTGTACAAGAAAGGCAGTGCATGTGCTTAGAAGCGCTTTGCAGATCAGGGAATGCCTTGGCATATTTTCCTAGAGGGACAAAACTGGAACTTGGCCTTTCTTCCAGTTCTAAGTGTCTGAGTGGAGTTCCTATCTCTGATCCTACTGTTGTGGTTGATGTTATTTGCAATACATATAAGGTAAATAATCTCAAGCCTTTGCCTGGACGTCTTCTTTTCTTTTTTCACCAATCTCCATAAAGATTTAAAAATAAGAATGATCTTCCTAATGTGCATGTAGCCTGTCTCCCATAGAGCCTTAGACCTTCTGGCCAAAGAATTCATCATTAGTGTGCTGAGGTCCTGTGTTTTTAACAACCGCAGTGTGTTCCATGTATCAGGACTCCACCAGTAGGTTTGATCTCACTTCAGAGATCTCCTTCTATCAAACACTTCACTCTTGTAACTTTCTAGAGATGGGGCTTGCACTCTTTGTCAGCCAGCAGTCTCTGCTTCCATCACGTCTTTAATTTTAATGTACATTCAGTCCCACCTTCTGATATGCCCAGTCTCCATATCAGGTAAATTCAGCCCACCACTCTGTGAGCACCTTCCTCCTCCTCTCGTTAGTTGTGATGTGAATGTAGTTTACATTTACCATTTGGATGCATGTAAGTGTTTCTGTATTTAATTCACACCCTGTGATGGAAAGAGTGGTCATATTCCAGCACTGTGAGCCACTCTTCTCCCAGAAAGAGAGAATGCATCTATTTCCAAATGCTTCTCATGTCTTGGGACTTCTATGTTTATATTTTCTCTTCTTCTTCTTCTCAAAAAAATGCCTTTTTAAGGCTTGCAAAATATAACTCTGCCAACATTAGAAACAACTGTTAATCTCAACAGTCAAATTTAATACAGTCAACACACTCAAATCTTTTGAGTGAGGTATTACCGTCTTAGGATGAGCCTCTTAGCAGTACTCAGAAAGGGTTGCTTTCATGACTTTTACTAAATTGGATGAAGCTGACACCTGTTTATGAAGCCAGGCATATCTAGCAAATGCATGTGTTGCAGATATTCAGAATCCCCAAATGGCTGTTTTCAGCAGCCGCTGTGTGTTAGCCAGTTACCAGTTTTCAACATGGAATATTCAGAAGGCAGTCAGGCTCCAAGCAGGCATGTGGTGAAAAAGTCCTGGGTTTGCCTACAGGTGGTCTGAAAGCTTTGCACAGAATCATAGAATAGGCTAGGTTGAAAAGGACCACAGGGATCGTGGAGTTTCTGCTCCCCTGCTATGTGCAGTCACCAACCACCAGACCAGGCTGCCCAGAGCATGCAGTGATATGCATGCAGACAGCTTCTGTGATGCAGTAGTGCACTGAGGAGGGAATTGTATTTCCTCTGCAGCTAACTGAAGCTCAGGGGAATTTCAGAAATCAGGAATACCACTGAGAAAGGGATCAGCTTGCAGTGGCCACGACACAGAAGTCTGGTGTGGTCCTTTCAGTCTGCTCAATGTGAGAAACAGGTTCCTGCATGGTAAGCTAGTGAGATGATCAATGAGTAAAATGGGTAGATGGCTGATGTCACACATAGTGGAGCATAAGGAAAAAGAGTCATATCCGTGCTGGCTGGGGTTGGTTTCGTGTGTCCCAGAGCATCCTGATTGCTCTGGAAGGGCTGACTCTGCATGGCTGTCACAGCCATTGGGTCGATACATGTCAGCCTTCTGCTTTCTTTTCTCAGAACATCACTGAAGTCCTCTCTGGACTAAGCTCCTAACTTCTTACATAAGTGCTAACCAGCCATGGCAGCAGTTCCTGTGAAGAAATATTGCTGCCACTGCCTGAAGTGTTTCCTCAGCACTCAGAACAGCGGCTGTCAGCAGGAGAAGCACACTTGCTTTGTCTGACCCTCTGGGACGGGATGGTGAAAGCAGTGCTGTTTACTCAAGTAGGGTTTCACCCACTGGAAACTGGTAGGAAGCTGTTCCTCTCACCTCCATCCCAGCAGAAGGCCCAGCCAGGGGCGTGTGAGCTATGTTAAACAGAAAGGATCTCTGCCCGTTACTGGGTACTGCAGGGCACCTAGCAGAAATCCTTTCTAACACGCTGTCTGTCCTGGCTTGCTCAGGCACGTTTGTAGGTTTGTTTGACAGTGCTGAGGCTGGGTTATGCACACAATGTGCTCAGCTAGCATTCACGTTACTGAGCTGTAAGGTGATACACGGGTGCAGTGGGACGCTGTGTGCTGGAGCTGTGCAGCACAGGCTTTGCTCCTGCCCAGCAGCTGAACCCTGTGCCCAGGAGCTGCTCACTCAGGGTACCACGGGCGGTGTGGTGCTCCCTGCTCCTGTTGTGGAAGCCTGTAAGCCTCTCCTTTGTGGCTGGCAGCAGCATGCAAAGGAAGCTGCACCAGCAGCAAATGCCTTTGACACATGGAAATAGAAGCTTCTTGCTTCCATGGGTGTTGGTATCGCATTTGTGAACAACCCAGCCATCATGGCAGAGGGACAGCAGAGAATCTGGGGGCCTGCTTTTCACATTCAGTGAGAAGGCTGCTTGCCAACTGACCTGAAGGATTTCAATAGCAATACGATTTTATTGTATTTTCTAGTGGATGTATTGCCTTGGTAATAAGTTGCCTGAGGAAAAGTGCAGAAATTCTTGTATCCCATTAGTTTCAGAGGCTTGAAGCCACAGATGAAGAAGCTGTTACCTAGCAGAGGTGTGTAAGGGCTGTTGCTCTTGAAGAATATAGGGACGGGAAGTGTATGCGCATGGATAGTCTGTATCTTCTAATTCCTTTGCAGTACAACTGCTCATCCCTATGCCATGCTGAGCCAGGCTTCTATGTGTTCCTTTTATTAATGCAGGAAAGAGGCGAAGGTTAAACAGCTTGCCCTAATGCCGTAACACTAAATCTAGGGGTGCGATGTGTGTATTGAGTACTCAGCCACATGCTTAACTGGTGTATTAGGCAGGGTTGGGCAGGATGATCTCGTGATCTGTCAGAAGTGAGCCTGTGCTGTGCAACATGGTACTACAGGAAGGATTCCAGTCCTTCGGTCAGATAAGTAAAGATCTTCTGAATCGGTTTTGTAAATATCCTGGAACAAGTAGAGAAGTAAATCTTGCTGCAAATTGTCCACTGCCTGACTACTTCTATTTGGAAATAACCTCCCCCCGAGGCTTTCTCTTGAAAGGCCCTCTTGATGAGAGCTTTTTCTTTTTTGTGCTCTCGTGTTGACGGAGGAGGAATTGATACTTGAGGTGCAGCTGGACAAAAGTGACAATATAAATCGTGACGGAAAGGGTGCAGCTGCAGTTTATAAAACCTGCTGGATGATCAGTGCTTTCCCTGCAGGCCTGGTGGATGCGGGTGGTGAGATGAAGCGCTGGCTGTCAGCACAGCGCAGCTAGAAATCCTGCAGGAATTGGGGGATGGATTTCTTGGATGTTCAGGATACGTGGGGTGCTGGGCCTGCCATATGCTTCAGACAGGATGGATCCCTCCCTTTCCTAACTGGGGTATTTCCTGACTTGTGAAGTTATTGGGGATTGTCATGAGAAGTCTTGTTTTCTGGGTTGAAGCCTGGTCAATCCCAAATGGGGAAGTAACTGCTTATGAGAACAAAAGAACAGTTCTATCTGTCCACTCTACTGTTGCAGGTAAGAGAGAGTTAAAGACTTTGCCTAGTGCAAAAGGGGCTGGAAGACAGCTTTCTCTTGTGCAAGTCAGTAGGTTTAAGTGCCCAAGAACTGAAATGCCTCTTTACTCCTTCTTTTCACAGATATGAGTGTGTTGGGATGTTTATGGAAGTTGAAACCAAACCAAGTTAAAGTAGATAGGTTAAGTAAGCCTAAACAGATTTCTGTCTTGGATTATTCTGAAAATAACATTACTGCACAAAAAAATCTAGAGCTAGTGAATTCCAAAGGTGATGGATATGAAGTGTATTTTAGGATTGAATGTGTATTGAATGATTGAATGATGCAGTGTATTCTGCTCCAATACTCCTGTCTCCAAGAGAAAAAAAAAAACCCTCTCTTTAACATGGAGTGGTCTCTCTGGGGTCAGTGAGGAGAGAATACGAGGGGGAAATGACTGGGCGTTAACAACTTCCCACAGGATAAAGGACAAACAGTCCTCCCTTTAAACAAATCCAGTTACTGGGTGTGAGTAGCAGCTCTGAACCTTGGTGGATTTTTGCAATTAAGAATACAGGCTTCGTGCTCCAGAAGACAATTAAACAAGTGTTTATAGTGGTAAAGGAGCTCAGAGAAGGAGCTTGTTACACCAATTCATTCTGGTTATTGGCCTTTCTTCCCCCTCCCTATTTATAACCCATTTAAACGTGACTAATGGCTAAAGCAAGAACTTCACTACCTGTCACATAATCTTTTTTTTTCCACCCTGGTGGATGATGCAAGTTGAGACAAAGGCCTTGTTGTTTAAGCTCCCTTTAAACTCTATAAAAGCATGCAGGCTTCCAAGCCACGCTTTTAAATCACACCTCTGAGCTTGTATGGGAAAACTGCAGGCAAGTTTTGAGAAATTCATTCATTTTCTTCAGTGCACAGCTGATGGTATTGCAGGAAAGGGAAGAGAAATGGAACGGTATTTGTAAGTGCTGCACTTGGTTAGAGATGTGACCAGTGCCTTGAGGTCGTATAAGGAGATACAGGATCTTCTTGCCCCCAGGTCACCAGATCAATGCAGGACATGCTTTAAGTGCTAAAAGCTCGGATCCATCTGTTTGGTAGTTTCAGTGTGGTTCTTAGGTGACAGATGTCCTCTCTACAAATGCAGCTCTCAATATGGCACTAAATAGACCACCCATTCTTTTGCAGTCTTAGTTGAGCACCTAAGATTGAATTAGATGAACTGAGCTATGAGAATGGCTGAGTTGCTCATGGCGTTGTAAAGCTCCTTCTGATGATTTCTGATTTGATTAGTGAGCCTCTCCTGTCATGCCAAAGTGCTCCTCTGTAAATAAAGCAGTGGTGGTGGAACGGGATGCAGGTACTGAGTATGTCCCATTTGCTGGGTTGTGTCTGGAGCAGCGCTGAAAATGCAGTCTTGGCTTCTGTTAGCCGTCTCACTCCAATGTGGTAATATGAGGAGTACCCGAACTTGAAGTATCCAGAAATGTCTAACATCAGCTTACTTTAGAGGTACTGCCTCAACGACATGCAGAATGGGAGCAGGGGAAACCCAGGAGTTGAAATGGGACTTCTGGATGTAATCACACCTGGAGTTGCTTCCGTAGCTTGGCACTGTACTGATCTCTTATTTTTCCTTTCCTTTTAACGGCAATATTGCAAAGCAACTGAAAGCTCTGAGGAAGTTTTAATAAAGACTAAGCTGTCAGCATGCCTGGCAGGCAGGAGCAGCTTTCTGATTGCAGGAAGATACAGACAGGCACTGTGTTAGCACCAGAATTAAAAGCAGATCTGGACTTCAAACATGAATTTCAGGTTCTCAGAATTCCTGTAGTTGGAGTGTGAAGTCCGGGCTGCTGTTTATATCCAGTTAGTCCCTCTTGTTCAGCAGGAAGGAGTGTCTGCTGGAGGAGCTGTAGAGGTGTGACTGCAGGAGCGCTGCGGTGTGAGGCAGGGGTGCGAGATGCTGGCGAGGCCCAGCTCTGCTGGCAGGCCTCATTCCGACTGTGGGACAGAAACATAACCGCTTTTTTTTCAGTATTATTATTATTTTTACACAAGTGGCATGCTGTAAATTCATGTGATAGCATTCCTTGAAGTAATGCTATGTAAAACGCACTGTGTTGGGGTGGAGGGGAGCTGCGTTACTGCAGCAAGTTGTCTGGATCCCAGGGGAGGTCAGTGAGCATCTCTGCCACAAGTTCTTGCTGTTTCTTTTGGCTCCAGCACTGCTATTAGCCAGTGATGGGAACCGTGTGAGCGCTGCTAATGCGGGCACATGGCTAACCTTGAGAAATGTGGAATTGCCTGATTTGGCTCAAAGCCGCAGAACTAAATGAACCTGTCGTAGGATTCACAGCCACTTAGGAGGGAAGCCTGGGTTTAGTTTCACCAGTTTAGTGCTGAAATCCAAGCGTGGATAACACTTGCAGTTGGTGGTCCCAGGAGAGGTGCTCTGGGGGCCCCTGAGCGGTGTGAGAGCCGGGGCTGGGCCAGCCTGCCAGCTGTCTGAGCTCCAGTGTCACCACCGGGCCGTGCTGGTCCTGTCTGCAGTGGGCAGAAAGGGCTCCTCTGACAGAGAAGGGGCTCAGGCTCTCACAGCACGCAGCAGTTGGTCTCGGTGGCTGCCAGACGGGCTCTGGTGTAATTAATCTTTGTCTGTCTGCGTGTGGTAAGGCTGTCCAGCATTGTGTGCTGCCTCAGACTGTGTCCTGGAAGAAGGCGGAGGCGGCAGGAGGACTCGTTGGCCAAGAACCTCCATTTGCCTTCAGGCTTTTCCTGGCTGAGTTCTGCACATCCTCTGTGAGGCTGTGCTCTTACCCCATTAAGTTTGTTACGATGCTGTCTCACGCAGGTTGTTTCCTGAGTTTGCCTGGTACACATCCAGTTTCTGTTTCCATGAACAGAGATGTGGGAGGCTCAGGTTGTGGGAAGCTTGGACGGACACAGTGCACATGCCAACAGCTCTGAAAAAGCAGCTTCAGGAGCAGTGCCTTTGAGGAGAAAGCTTTCTGTCATTGGATGTTCCTTATAAGAATTGCCATAGATGTGCAGCTTGCTGCCCAGCTTCGGAGCTCTGTAGCACTGTCGGTTTGTGGGATACAGGCATAAAGTTCAGCATGACCATGTTCTGCTGTTCACGTGTGTATTTCCCAGAGCAGCCAGTCCTCAGTCCTCAGCAAGAAGCAACAAAGCATCTCTCTGGACTGTTGGAAGCTGGTTTTCTCTGTGGATTTTTTGTTTGCTTTTGTTTGGCTGGGTGTTTTTCAGGGTTTTGTTGTTTTTGTAAAGGAAGATATAATAGTATTCTCAGTAGTAAGAGAGATTCTTGTTTTTTTTCCCCTTCAATTGTGGAATTCGAAAGGGCAAGGTGAAAGAGCATGGTTCATTCTTTGCTTTCATCTCCTTCAGCAGGTAAAGGAATGACATCTATGGCACCCCAGTGCCAAACACTTGACTTAAGCAGCAGCATTACTGAAAAAAAAAAAAAGTTTTATGCCATCCCACAAAGCGTGTTCGAATTGCTGCAGAATGTTGACTTGTATTACTAAATTTTGGCAGGAAATGCATTATTAGAAACCTCATCCAAAGACTCTGTAAAGGCCCAGATTACTTACGCTGGCAAGGAGCTCTGGAGAGGTGGTCATGCTTCCATCAAACAGTGACAGCCTCTCTGCATGTTTTGCCAGTTGTTGCCTCTTGCCCCTCACACTGACGCTTCAGGAGAGCAGTCAGTGTGCCCTGAATGGGAGCACGGAGGTGGAAACAAAATAGAGCAGCGTTTTTAATTCCAGCACAGTCTATTTTGGCATGCGGCATGCTGCCTTTTCTGCAGGGATTTGTGCATTCTGTGAAGTGTAGTTGGGCTGGATTAAAACTAAGTATTTGGAACTTTATTTGTAGTGTCCGTGGTATGAGTCCTTTAACTGTGTGGATATGCATGTAATGGATGAAATTGTTGTGAAGCTTTTCTGCATGGTCCTGTCTATGAGCAGCTCAAACTATGTACAGAGGGCATTCCAGTCTTAGTGACAGCATTCCCATTCTCCTGCTGAACTGCATCCTGATGTCAGTCGTTCTGTCAGGACCCAAGGACTGAAACTGCTTCAGAAACACCTCCAGGTAAATTGACAGGAACCTTATACATTTGAGTCTGCTATTGACTATGTCTTAGTTAGAAACATTTGTTTCTGTTGTTGCTAAGCTCTTAAAAAAAAAAAAAATGCAGGTATGGGAATTAGTTTACGCACCATTTTTGAACCTTACGTATAAACACTACAGATAAACCTACCATGCTAAGCAGAAATCAGACGTGTAATTCTTTTGGAGGTGTTCAGATGCCTTGAATATCTTTGAATATCTTTTCTGTAGGTGACGTGCCTGTTGAGAATTTAGAGCTTTTGTTCCCTGTCTTCTGTTAAAGGTTTTTTTTTTCTCTCCCTATCTGTATTCCGTGATTTCATTTTTCAGGAGTTACGCTCCTACTTTCAAATGTTTATCTCACTACCGGTTGTAACTCCAGCCTTGAAAAGGAGTTGTTCTACAAATCTCCTGCAGGACCTCACTACAGAGCAGCCTGGTCCATCTGCAGCCTTTCCAGTTAGACATAAAGTACTCAGAGCTGACCTAAACCAGTCATGATCTGAATTAGGAGACTAGGTTAAAACCATTCAGGCTAAGTATCTAATAGTGCATTACAAGATCCCAGATAATTCTTCAGCAAATTGGCATGAAACAACACAAGTCTGTTAAGTAAAACTCTTGCCACCCTTCAGAACTGAATGACTATGTGTAAACTGTTGGCAGTGGTCCTGGACCCTCGCTAATTCCTGAGCTATGCCCAAAATTTGTTTGGGAGGACATTGACCAGAACGGGCCAGAATCACACCAAGGACCAGTGATGGAAACAATGCAGTGGAGGAATGTTTTTTAGGTGACATAATCGAAGTATCTTGCTTAACACCCCCCCTCCTTCTCCCCATTGCTTTGTGGTGTCCATTGTCTGCAGTACATATTTAAGGGATTTAGAAGGGAGCTGCCCTATTATCTTTTTTCTTCGCTGTATCCCACGCTGCTGTGTGGCTGGGAATCTGCAGAGAGACTAGTCAATAAAGGAAAGAGCCATCTGTTGGAAACCGGAGACATGTAAAGGGAAGCAGGGATTAGTATTTCCTCTCACTTTCTGGCTCCACCTTTCCCCGGAAGGAAAATAAAACAGACTGTAGAGATTCTAGAAAACATTTGAGAGTGGAGTTTGAGGATTGATTGTAAAAGAAATTTATATTTGATTGTAAAGTCCTGCACAAAGGGGCAAAGTTAGCATTACCTTCTGCAGTCCTCAACCATTTATTTTCCCCCAAAACTTTGAATGACTCCCTGCTGTTCTTCCTTATCTAAATCCAGGAGGGACAGACCAGGCCTTCTGCATGTCTGTATGGCAGTGTTGGACAGCATTGGTCTTTTTGGACAACAGTGCAGTGACACAGTCTTAAATAAAATGACAGTAGGGCATGAGAACCCACGAAGTGCTGCTGTCACTGCTTCCTCCCTCTCAGCAGACGTGCCCACTTCTCCCTTTGCTGAAATGTTTTCAGTTTGGAACAGGGAAGGAGGAATCGGGAAGTTGTTTGCTGGTTCTCAAACTGCTTGCAACACTCAGGGATAGGAAGCTGGCCTGTGGTTTCCCTGGTTTTGTCTGTGTTCCCATTTCGAGGAGAGAGAAGATCACTTTATGCCCTGTTCTGTGGGCAGCATCTGTATGACTCAGCGCACAGCACCATCGGAGAAGATCCCCTCAGACGTCTTGCAGCACCAAGAACTGTACCATGTGCAGGGCTGCAGGGTGCCCCTTTCTGCCCCATCCTCAGATGTACTTCATGTTGTCAGCCCAGGGCAGGAACTCCAGCACCAGGAAGGATAATGTTACCGCTGCCATTTTCTCTGTATTTCAATACCTGCCCTTTGGCTTTGTTTTGGAAATAACCAGCAATGCCTTTTATTTTAAGCAAGCCTGCTCAAACAGCACTGGTAAATTGGTAATTGCAGAGCTGCTTCTCTCAGAAGTGTTTTTATGAGATATGGTGCAGTATGTTGGTGTGGATTGCTTTTCCTTGGAATGTGGTATTTACATGGTTTAATTCGAGTTCACATTTAACTAGCCCAAAATTGGAGTTAGCTGAAGTCAATGAAGTCTGCTTGCTGTAAAGAAGGAAGGTATGGGAGTTGATGCAGAAGGATTTTAATGTCACTGAATCACTGAGTTTCATTTGTCCCAGTGTACATGTCATGAAATTCAGTTCTGGATCCAACCTTCTGTGCCCAAGTCATAAGGAAGGCAATGAGGAACGGGCTGCCTGGCACCGTGTGGCTGCACAGCTGGCACCTGCTGAGTTACTGATTTTCCAAAGCTGTGCCCAACTCAGTATTTTATAGCATTCAGTGATCAGCGCAAGTACACAGTAAAAATCCACTACATTTATTTTTATTTCTAAGTCATAAAAAGAAAAGTAGGCACATTATATGCCATGCATATATATAACATGTATAAAGTTGTGTTTAAATAGAAAACGGGAGCAGCTTTTCCAGTCATCACGGTTGTTTTATGGTTGTTCACTCTTCGCTTGCAGAAGACTGACAGTCCTGAAACAAGCAGGGAGGGAGCAGGAGGAGAAGTGTTCCTGACAGAAGCAGCAGCACGTTGCCTGCAGCCATGTCTTGTTGTAAATGCAGTCTAGTCATTTGTTGTCAGTGGAACAACATTACCATATCACCCTCGGCTAATATTTTGATAACCAAATGAGTGAGTATGTGCAGACTATGAAATGAGCGAAAACATCTACAGTTTCCCTCCTGGAGAGAACAGAGGCAGGAGGACTCATCCATCGCCTCTAAGAGAGCATCCAGGGCCTCACCCAGACCACGAGCGCTGTGCTGGGCTCACTTGGGAGTGCTCAGCTCCATCCATAAGATGGGATGAAACCTTCTCTTCTGGGCATTGTCACATGGGCACCTGTCTGGCTGTGTCTCTGAGGACAGGTATTTCCCAGGCTCTATCAGAGCAACCTGCTGGGCTCCATTTTAAAGAGTGCCTTCACCTCGGGCAGTTTGCTGCAATTGCTGTGCTTTGTTCCTCCATCTATTAAAAAAAAAAAGATGATAGTGGGCAAAAAATGAAAGTATTTCTTTAATTCCTCCTTCATTTTGAAACTCTGAGTCAGGAATGGCTCTCAGTGAGTACTAAGGCTGTATGCTGTGCCCCACTCTGTAGCTGCACACCACACAGCTCTGTTGTCTGCTCTCAGAAGTGGCAAAGCAGGGCTCCTGGAGGCCTGGGTATGCCTTTGTGGTAGGCAGGGCTAGGACGTTTTGTTCCTGAAGATGACAAAAGGCATGCTGCTTGTCTCAGATGTCTTGGAGACTTTACGATGATTTATAGATTATCTTTTTTAAATGAGGTCAGAATAATCTTTGTGTTGCATAGTACGACAAATTGCAGAGAATAGTAGTGACAGAGGTGCCAGCAGATTTTGCTCTTGGAGGCACTGAGTCTGGGCCTATTTCACCTTTTCAAGCCTTGCATGCAGTACTGAAAATGTAGGCTTCATCTTAGTTTCTTAGAAAGTTAAGTAAATGGAGTGTAGAAAATAATAAATTGCAGAGCTGAGGAATATCACTTTGTAATAGTGACAATTTCTTGGAAAGAGCTCTAACAAGGACTAGTTCTTAGTGTACTATTTGTTCAGGCTCGTATTCAGAAGCGATAGGTTAAAATTCTCCTAAGCATCTACTACCTTTCTGTTTCTATAGTTTTCTGGAGTATTTGCTGTTTGGAAACGTATGCTAATAATGAATTACAAGAAATATTTCAATTTGCATTTGAACTACATTTACTCATTTAAGAAACCCCACTAAATTCTTATAAACCCTGAGACAGTGGAGAGATCTGTTTCACTCACCAGAGCCTGTTTCACAAGCAGAAAGCAGCCAAGATATGTTATTTTGATGATGGAGTCCTTTTCTGTGCTGAAGTCATGCATAGAGGAAGAGGAAATGTGACGTTGGCTTTTTCTCACTTGGGCTGTTGTGTCAGCTTCCTTTCAAAGCAGTTGTTTGCACAGAAAACTGTGTGATTGTCGCTTTGAGTGATTGTCTAAAGGGAATTCTAGCACAGGTTATTGCCACGCTGTTGCATGCTACATAATTAACATTCTTCATCAAGTGTACATGACAAACTTGATGGCCTTTTCTGATGGAGTTACAGCATCAGTGGATAAAGGAAGAACAACTGATGTCACCTGCCTGGACTCGTGCAAAACATTTGACGCTGTCCCACATGATATCCTGGTCTCCAAATTGGAGAAAAATGGATTTGATGGATGGGCCACTTGCTGGATAAGGAATTGGCTGGATGCTCTCATTCAGAGAGTGCAGCCAGTGGCTAAATGTCCGAGTGGAGACCAGTGACAAGCGGTGTTCCTCAGGGGTCGGTGTTGAGGCCAATGTTGTTTAACAAATTTGTAGGCAACGTGGACAGTGGGGTCGAGTGCACCATCAGCAGGTTTGCAGACAACACCAAGCTGAGCGGTGCAGTTGACACCCTCCAGAGGGAAGGCATGCTATCCACAGGGACCTGGGCAGGCTTGAGAGGCGGGCCTTTGCCAACCCTGTGAAGTTCAGCAAGGCCAAGTGCAAGGTCCTGCTTCTGGGTTGGGGCAATCCGAAGCACAGACACAGGTTGAGCAGAGAATGGCTTGAGGGCAGCCCTGAGGAGAAGGATTTTAGCATGTAATGTGATTCAACATGAGCCACTGATGTGTGTGTGCAGCCCAGAAGGCCAACCGTATCCTGAGTTGCATCATGAGAAATGTGCCCAGCAGGTCAGGGGAGGTGATTCTGGCCCCACCTGGAGCACTGCACCCAGTTCTGGGCCACCAACACAAGGAGGACGTGGAGCTGTTGGAGCAGGTCCAGAGGAGGGACACAAAGATGATCAGAGGGCTTGGAGCAGCTCTCCTGTGAGGATAGACTAAGAGAGCTGGGGCTCTTCAGCCTGGAGAAGAGAAGGCTCCGGGGTGACCTTAGAGCGGCCTTCCAAGACCCCAAGGGGCCTACAGGAAAGCTGGAGAGGGACTTCTCACAAGGGCAGGATGACGGAAGATGACTTTAAACTGGAAGAGGATAGATTTAGACTAGACATTAGAAAGAAGTTCTTTCCTGTGAGGGTGGTGAGACACTGGAACAGGTTGCCCAGTGAGGCTGTGGATGCCCCCTCCCTGGGAGCACTGCAGGCCAGGCTGGATGGGGCTGTGAGCAGCCTGGGCTATGGGAGGTGTCCCTGCCTACAGCAGGGGGTTGGATCTGAAAGGTCCCTTCCAACCCAAACCATTTCATGATTCAGTGATTCCAGGTAATTTCTTAGGATGGTCTTTTAAATCATGAATGAGCAGCAGTAAGCGAGCAATGAGAAGTTTGCTCCATGTGAGGTGTGGATTCTTTAATGAAAAAGCAAGTCCAAAATTAAGTCACATAACCAAAAATACATACTTGAAATAATCCAGCGTCAGCTGAAAAAGCACCTTTATCTTCTCTTTCTGCAATGAAATAGATGAGATGGTGTGACTTAGTGACAGATGATCGCAAAAGATAGCTCAGCAGAGACGGTGTTGCTGCAGTCATCAGTACTTCTAGGGGTGTTAGTGCTGGGTGGCAGAAGCCCTGCTGGCAAAGGGCTGCTTTTTGGTTGTGATGTTAGATGAGGTCTCACCACAGCACGTTTACAGCTATTTTTGCAACAACAGATATTCTGTGGGAGGGCTTCAGCACTGCAAATAAATAGGAGTTTTGCGATGGCAAGAGATGAGTGGTGCTGGGACCTACCCAGCTCTTATGTGGCATGGTGTTTTTCTACCACTCGATGTGCCACCCGGTAAGAATCTGCTTGGAGGGGAGAGAAACAGTGGCCACTGGGTGAGGTGTATCATTGTTTGGGCATGCCGTCGTGATAGTAAAGGGCTGTTGTCAATACTGAAGAAAAGATGTGAAAGAAAGGGCAAGGTTTTTGTACTGTCTTTGTCACATTGGGTTAAAAAAAAATGAGAAATATAACTGGGTGGGATCATCAGTTGATGGAGGACAGTGAAAATGTCTGAGGCTTCTTACAGAGAAAATGCCTCTGTGGATCTCATTTTCCCAGAATTTCTGTCTCACAAAGCCACCCTGACCTCCTGGTACTGTAGTGTGCCTTTGGCTGCTTGGATGTGTCCCTTAATCAGTTCTTCAGTGCAGTGCTGAAAATGATTGAATTGGGTGTCATCTATCATAAAAGTATAAAACCCATAAATATACTGCTCTGGGAAGGGCAGCCAGGCCCCAGCAGTAGGTGTGTGAGCCAGCTCATGAGTCAGGCAGAACATTTTCTTCGATTTGCTCGGCAATTTGGGATGAGTAACACCTTTGATGTAGTGGGGATGACGATCGTTGCAAGGTTGCTAATAATGATTAGCCACTGCTCAGAGGAAAAGGAGGGCTGCTATGGTTCCAGAGATTAGGAAAGAGGAGGTGACTTACAGTTTGAGCCAAACGACAGGTCTCTCTGAAAGTAATGCCTCCTATTCATTTCCATGGAAATTACAACAGATACAAAGAGCACAGTAAGACTTTTTGACAGAGCAAATTCTCAGCTACAAAACACTATTTTTCAACACAGTCACCACCATTAGCTGTGCGTTCTTGCCAGTGATGAACAAGAGCTGCGTGCTGCGCTTGTACAAATTGTACCACTGTCACCATTGCTGGAGCATACCCCCACCCCTCACTGTGCTCCATCCACTGGTTGGTCTCCAGCAAATGTTCATGGTTGTCAGTGGATGCCATTTTTTCCCCATGGACAAATTCAGTCCCACCCCTTTGCTCCATCCGCACTTCCACCATCGGCCACCATTTGTCAGACTGTCCCTCTGCTGCCATCTGTCATACAGCTATGGCATGTAATGGGATACTGGTGGGAAGGCTCAACCTCTGCTGCCATCCCACCAGCATCCACATCTGATGCTGGGGGCCAGCATCATAAAGTAGGAGGTGTTACCTTTGGAGCAGACCAGGGTGTTGTTTTTCTTGTTAACCTCAGCAGATATTAAACTGTTTTGTAGGCAGGAGCTGGTAGACATGTCTGAACAAGAACGTATGCATTTTTAACTGTTTTATTCAGCATTACAGAAGTTTACTAAGACTCAATCCGATTTATATTAATTTTTTACCCATGATATTTCTTCCTTACTATCCAAAATGAGTGCACGTGGTACACAGAAGTTTCTTTATAATAACCTTGGGAATTTTTATAACAGATGTTGCCATTAAAAGTAGCTAACCCTCTCCCCTGCACCCACAAGCTGCATCCTGGAGGACACACGTTGCTTTGCGGGAGCTGCATCCATGAGCTGCCTGCCTGGGAACATGGCACTTCCAAGGTGCAGGAACAGATGTGAACTCCTGGAGCTACCGAGAGGATCAGAACAAATAGGAGCCAGCACAGGAACAAGTTTACATGCAGCCTCTCAGGAAGTGTGGTTAATCTTTGATAAGCACATAGTTTTAAAAGATCACGGGAGGTGGAAAACACCAATCTAAGCACCCATATAGCTTAACATTTTCTGCATGATAAGTGCTTTCCCACAAGTAATAGAAACTCAGAGCTGCTGCAGTATTCACTGTCCACAGAAAAGTGGAGTACTGGCTCTGCTTTGATTTGCTTCAGAGTGTTGCAGTGAAATGGATTAGGATGTGCCCGTCTTTATGACATAAAACAAAACAAATTACCAACTAACTTCTAACTTCATAGACTTTCTTGCAAAATACTTCAGTTTTGAGGAAGAGGTTGGCAGGTTGGCCAGTAAAAGTTCAAAGAAAGCTTGTGCACATGACCATAAGGGCAAGAAGTGCCTTTTGACTTGGATTCCGCAACTGCTGTAACCCAGTATAGCTTTAACTTGCTCCCATGAGTGTTTTTTGCTTGTTTTTCAGCACTGGCAGTGGACAGGAGACAAGAAGGATCTTGCAGTCATGGGTTGCAAAAGGCATTGCAGACCAGTTGCAAGCTACCTTATATACAAGCCTGAAGTCCGCTGAGACTTTGCTTACACAGAGGTAAAAGTTGCAAGCAGCAACTGTCCCTTTTGACCAAAATTCCATGCAGCTCTGTGGGACCCAGCAGGGAGCAGATGGCTGAGCATGGGCTGGCTTTTGCAGAGGAAAAGTCATGCTGCTGCCTATACCAAAAAAAGAAGAGAGAGGAGAAATGCATTCCGTCCAGGTGCTGGCCTTGCTCACGACATCTGGCTTTAATTTTGTATTTCCACAGCAGTTAATTTGTTGTGTTGCGTGCTGGGATGCGAACAAATTTCATAGCTGTCGTTCAGAAAATATAAATATTAGTCTTCAGACTGGACCTGCTTGTGGTTACTGAGGGTATTCTCGTCGGCAGGTATGCTAGGACCTTGTTAAACTCCAGTTTCTTGTGTTCTAAGAGGGCATTTTCTGAGCAGGGCATTACTTGGATGTCCTGTGGTATTCCCAGCATTATGAGGAGCCATCTCCAGAGCAGCCTGCAGCTTGCCAGACTTAGCCTGCCCACAGCTGGCTTCATCTTGCAGGCCATTGGGGCCTGAATCTAAAAGTGTCTTCTGATGTGGGTTTGCATGTCTAAATAGAGAAGGAATGGAGTCCAGGCTACTTGTAGTCGGGATGAAGATGCAGCCAGCCGTGGGCTGCTTGCGTCCTCGGCTCTGTGGTGCTGTGGCAGTGCGTTGGGTGAGTCAGAGCTCTCATTGCAAGGCAGCTTCCTGCTCATGGCACAGATCTTTGTCCAGTGAGTGCTGGCCATTGGGCCTGTCTGCTGCGGGGGTTCTCTGAAGCCAGAGGAAGGGCAGAAAACTAATCAGCCTGAGCAGGAATGCAAACAAACCGTCATGCTTTGAATCATAGTGGCAGAGTGGGAATCATAAATCAGGGAGACGGTGACGGGGTGGTTGCAGGAAGCACAGCTGAGCAGGAAAGGTTGGGCTTTTCTTTTAGAGGTGCTTCAGCTGCTCACCAACCCTGCACATGCCAGAGTTTTGTGCAGCGTGACAAATAGAAACCCAAGATGATGCAGAAAGAAATCAGAATGGTGTAGATTTCCTTCTGCTCCCTTCTAACAGTGCCTCCTCAGAAACACTTTGTTTTTTAACCACACTGGACTTGTGAACAAAGCCCTGTGCCCACCTGGTTGTGTTTGGTGCACGTGGACTCTGAGGGATGCGTGTGTTTCTTTCCTTGTGTTTCCTTCCCTTGCTGCATCTCGAGAACGAAAAAAGACCATCGTATGATGGAGTCCTTTTTCCAGAAAATAAATCAATGATTTTTCAAAAGAAGAAGAACGTAACGTAGTCTCTTTGTTCATGTAGATACAGTTGAGATACCTTTTCATTTCTTCCTTGGGCAAGCAAGGGAAAAATTGGAAAGCTCGTAGTTGTATTTCTAGACATATTGCCTTCGACACAGCTTTGTGCTTGGGAGTCACAGCCAGGAGAATTTAGTAGTCAAGGACTGAATTGCAAAAATGTTTATTTTAACGCATTTGTGTGCTCACAAGTATCTGTTTTTCAGTGGTTTATTGGTTATTTGAATCTTAACTATTTTTCTCCATATAAATCTGTTCTCTTTTTTCTTTGATGACTCATTCTTATCTTTTACAGTGAACTTTCCTTCTTGTTGAGTAATCCAAAATTGACATATTGATGGAGTGTCACCTGGGGATTAAAGATCGCTAGGACCTATTTTCTGTTCTATTCTAGTTTTGTGAAGCCTTGGGCTTCTGACATAAGCCATATCTTACGTTTTTAATACATCTGTAATGTAATGCCCAGCTTGAGATACCTTTGGCCTGATTTTGAGAAGCACTCAACCTTCTGCTGCATGTATTACTAGCAGCGGCTGTCCAGAGATGGCAGGTTTTTTGTTTTCATCGTACGGAACTTCTTGGAAATCTTGGAAATGGAAAATCATCATGGAGACCAGTTAGTGCCCCTGAAGCCTTACCATAGAATCACAGAATGGCCTGGGTTGAAAAGGACCACAAAGATCATCAGTTCCAACCCCCTGCTATGTGCAGGGTCGCCAACCAGCAGACCAGGCTGCCCAGAGCCACATCCAGCCTGGCCTTGAATGCCTGCAGGGATGGGGCATCCACAGCCTCCTTGGGCAACCTGTTCCAGTGCATCACCACCCTCTGGGTGAAAAACTTCCTCCTAATACCTAAACCTCCCCTGTCTTAATTTAAAACCATTCTCCCTTGTTCTATCAACCATTCCTCCTTGTCCTATCCATGAGCAATTTCCTGTTTCCAAAATTTCCAAGAAGAGAAATATGGTTAACCTGAGGCACTATCATTTCCACAACTCTGCTATGAGTTTCTCCGGGTCAGATGATCTGTTGGCCCCTTGTCTTGCACTGCCCTGAAGTTCAAGGGCCTTTCCAAAGGCTGAAAAGAACACACTGCAAAGCTCCCCAGCTCCTTGGGCAGGAGGAGGCTCTGGACTCATGGTTTACCTTTTGGGGAGCAAACTAACCCTAGGGAAGTTTGTTACTTAGCATTGCAGCACATGCGTTATACTCTGCTGAGCGCAGTGTTGCTGTTGCAAAGTTCCTTTAGCCTTTTCTTCTCAGTACATTTGCTCTGTAAACAGTCTGTAAATACTTGAAGGGTTGGGTTTGTTTTGTTTTGTTTTGTTTTTTGTTTTTTGTTTTTTTTTTCTTCAGAGCTCTTTGATTTGCCATCTTTGTAGTTCAAGGGTTCGGCCTTATTGCTGGGAGGTGACCTGTTAATATTCTGAAAACTGGAGTTTTTTGAAAAGGATTGATGCCTTCAACATGTAAAAAGAAAAAAAAAAAGAAAAAAACACCCTTTGCATTAGTCCATTTTAACAGCCAAGGCAATTTTCCACATGGTGGCTTTATGGAAATGGGTTGCAGCTCTTGCCGACCATGACCAGAACATTACAGGAAATGTATTTTCATGGAAGATTTGCTGCAATTGCCAACTGGAGAAGGGAGGGGGACAGGGGTTTGTTCTGTTAATGGACAACTGCGTGCCATGATGTGAATCCCTTCTGTTAAATTAAATTGGTTTGCACTTTCCACCAGTTCTTGTTCCATGCTGAAAGCAATAGTCACTGATACACCATTTCCCTCTGTAAGGACCCCTGAGTGTGCTGGCTTGGCATGGCACCTTCTGCTGGGATGGGATGACCAACAGGCACAGCCAGGCGTCAGGCTGGGCGATTCCAGCAGTGCAAGCAGTCAGAACACTTCCATGGAGAGCCTCGGTCAGAACTGGAACTAATAGAAATTGGCTTTGCAGCCTTATTCCTTATAGGTGGTAGTGTTTTACATGATGTACAGTAGTACTGAGTGAGGTTGAAGTGCTGCAGATAAGATATTACTGCATGTGCATGAGTTTGAGCATCTCTTTCAGTTAGAAGCTCTGAAGGGCTGGGTGTTTTTGATGGATTGTGAGTGTGCATTTGGATAGTTGTTACAGCTCAAAGATTGATACTTGCCAAGTAGAAGCAGCAAGGATGCGTGGCCTTGCTCATACATGATAATGCTATCTATGCTGGGAACATGTGATTGCTGGCAGGAAAAGGAACTGCATGACTGATTCCCCTGTGGTAAATACTTGAATTCCAGTAGGTCCATTATCAGTTCCATATGAGATATTTTCCAGCTCTTACAGCATACATAGGAAATGAAAACAAAAGCAAAACAGAAAAGAATGGAGAGCAAGCGGAGTGCACAGGTACCCTGTCTTCAAGTCAACTCTTGCTGCTCTCATCCCACAGCTGGCACAGAGGGAGGCACACCTCTTAAGTACTCATGTGGGGTCTTACAGGCTTCTGTGTTCATTTGCTTGTTCTGCAACTATTTCAGACTTCTCTTGTAAGGACTTATGTGTGAGCTCTGTACTGACCCCGTCAGTGGATAGGCAATTCCATTTAAGCAGAAAGATTTTGCTTTAAATCAGCAGATCTTATTGTAAAAAGAAATATATGAGTCGGATTTGCAATCTGAGAGTAGAGTTATGCCAGACTGGGGGAGGGGGTAAACCCATCGAGATGGTAAAAATAGTGTTCGTAATAATATTTTTGGAGAGTTTGAGGTTTTAACAGTGATGTGTGGAATTTTCAGTGGTTGGGTTGGTTTTGCTTTGAATTTACTCTAAAAGAAAGTTTTAATGTCTACCATGTGATGTTTGTAATTACACAAGTAGGGAAAGAGGAAATGGTGAAGTAAGGCTAATTTGATAAAATTACCCAGAACATACAATAGATGTATTCCTTGACAAGTTGCCAAGCTGTGCGTTAGAAAATTCCTTCATTATTAGCCCTCTAATTTCCATTGCCAACAGGGAGGAGTTGGTTAGCTGCATTCGCCTGCTGAGCAGAAGAACTCAAATGATCACTTGGAGCGACTGTTTTGGGGAGGTGCAGCATTATACCAAGAGCATGCACTGGACAAAGGTGCACTTGAGATTTTGGTTTTAATTTTGATGTTGTCAGTATCGTTATACCAGCATTGCCCAGCATGGCTTATTCTCCTGTATCTGTCGTGTCTTCATGCTGAATTTCGCTTCATGGAGAGAAGCACTGCAGGAGGTTGGAGGAAGTCAGGAGGAGGGAGTTTGATGGAGAAGCAGGGCTGTGGGAGAGATGGGACCGCCGTGATTCCTCTTGGTGACAAAACTGAAGGAGCACTATGTACATAGCCTTGTAAAGCTACTGCTGATGCTAGTGTGAGAATACGATGGCTCTCTGAATACTTCTGTAGCATCTTGATTGTGGAACCCTGAAAAACAGTCATGAAACTCATGAAAAATGCAAAAGTAATTCAGTTCAGAGCTTAGATGTGGGGTGTGAACCTAAGGCTGGCACATCAGTGCCTTGTCCTGCACGCCTTGTGTCCCAGCCCCCATCACTGCCTACCTTCTGGACAGGGGTATGTGCAAGGAACAGCCTTGCCAGCAGTGGCCCTTTGAAGCAGTGGGCAAGGGGATGAAGAGAGGAAAGAAAGCAAAAATAAAACCTTCAGTCCTGTGTGTACAGGAGATACAAACAGGGACTGAAGCCTGGACGTGCGCTGTAGGATTCCTGCTCTTTGCCTTTCCTTATCTGTGCGTAGCCATTCTTCTTTGTGTAGATAACCGAGTCCAGACTACTTAGTGGAAAACCCAGGGTTCGATAAAGCAGTCAAATGAGACACAGTGAAATAGTGCAATCATTTTACAAACCAACACTGCCATCAATGACTGTTTCCACCTGACTGGAGCGGTTTCTGTGGTAGATTGAATATGACATGCCATCTTGTATCCCAAAGACAGAGTTATTAAGCTAACGTACCGTGCATGAGTCCTTAACGCAGCAGCACCAGAGGACTGTTAAGTATTCCCTGGGACAGGAAGGAATGCAGGCATTCTAAAGAAAATCGAGTTCTCTTGTGCTAGCTGATTTTAAAACTCGATGAAAAATTGCATGTTGTGGTAGATCATTTGCTGCTGCTGCTCTGCAGTCCAGCATTCCTCACCGGACTGGAAATGGCTTTCTCTTGGAAGTGAAAACTAATGGGCTGAAGGCAGCTCTAGAAGGTGCTTCCTGTTTTTTATCAGTGTTTTACAAAGAGAATTGAGTTTATAAAGGAGACATGCATTGATTCAGAAAAATCCCAGCTGGCTCCTTGCCACTTAAATTATAAGAAAATATTCAGCGCGTGGATGTTTTGGGTCTGAAGCAGCAGCCCTTCTGATCAGCAGCTCTATGCTCTGAAAAGAACCACGGCCTCAAACAGCCTGACAGGGCTGCAAGGAGAGCTGTACTTGGGGCTTGGACAGGGGGTCTGCTTGTGGCATGAGCAGGTGAGGCTGTACTTTACCTGGAGCTTATCCTTTTGATCTTGATAAGCAGTTGCATATGTAATGTGCCATCCTGGGACCGGGACATCTGCAGTGGTGGTCTGTGAAGTCATGATCCAGAAAAGCCCATCGTTTGTATTACCACTGTTTGTTCTTGTAGAGGTTGCAGAATAAGCTGGGGAAAGGCAAAGTTGACACCTTCCTGCAATCTAAACCACATGCATCTGTCTGGATGTGGTGGAAGGTCCTGCACTGCTGCAGGTTGTTATGGGGCAGTAATAGGAAAATGCCTCATCAGCCACTATGTAGCATGGAAGGCACAAGAGAATTTGTTTTCTTCCTCCCTTCTCATTCATTGCTTGTTCACAGATCATCCTGTCTGCTGCTCATGTAAAAGAGAAGCCTGCTTTTCTGAAACAGCCAAGGGCCTGTGGAAGTTGGGTTCAAACAGGGCTATTGCACAGGTCGCTTGGTTCTCTGCCTTTTCTTAAGCACTTTGCTTGTTGGGTGTTTGTGTGAGCCACTGAACAGCTGGTGCTTCCAAAGAGAAAAAGAGGAAAGAAGAGGAAAACCAGCTCTTGGTTGCTGTACATGGCAGTGAGATGCTCCTGGTTAGCCAGCATCACCTGCTGGGCTGGAGCCTGAGCCCACCAGCTGTCCTGCAGTGCACTGCTGGGAGTGAAAGCTATGGATCCACTGTGCTCATGCAGGTGGGAATGCTGCACTGTGTGGGACCCTTAGCTGTCCACTGCCTTTTATTTAAGGAAAAAGAAAAAATAACTGTAACAAAATAGTGTGTAGCCTTTACTGCTTTTTTGACTGCTTTGTGCTAATAGACATAAAATACTGAGAGATGGTGCTTCTTGCAGCTTCATTCCTTGTTTGAGGCGTGCAAACAATATGGGTCATCAGGCCAGTGTTGGTGCTTTGGTCTGGTATCCTGGTGCCAGGTCTTACCCAAGGAGACAATATCCCCACTTCTACTGCAGTGCGTTACTTACTAGTGCAGTGTGCCTCCTGCAGACTGAAAGGCAAAGATGAAAGGAAAGATGAATTGACCATGTTGAGCTATTTCCTTTGCCCATCAAACCACCATCAGGTTCTGGGCTGCTGACCAGAGGTACCTCTTCTGCCCGGGGCACTGCCATGGCCCTTCAGATCAGAACTCAGCAGTGAGAAATGGGATTTGGGGTTATAAATTAACTCTGCTTAGAAGCACTGTCAGTGTTACTGGAGCCCAGCAGCGTGCAGCCTGGAAAGTGTGGAGGGGATCTGTGTGATATGTTTAAAATCTGGGGCAATCACGTCCACAGCAAACAGAGGGATTTCCTGGGTGTTCTGCCAGCATCAGCACCTTTCCTAAATGCAGTAGGAAGGCACAGATGGATCGTTCACCTTTACTGCAAACAGCAAATGAAATAGAAAGCTTCACTGAGTTTTGTTTTCCTTCCTTCAAGCAGCAGCTGAATTGCAATTATACTCAGGGTTTTGCTTTTTTTTTAATATTATTAGCAGGAGAAAAAAGTTATTTCTTCTTATTACAGCATTAGTGATTCAAACATGAAAATGAAAATGTTTGTTTATTCTCCTTACAGAGGTTGTGTGCTCGATCCTGCCTGCGTTGCTGTTGGTGGCAGAGCTCCTGTTGCTCTCCATGAGACCGGGTTGTCTGCGTGAGGAGCAGGAGATGCTGTGATCTGCGTGCTTTGTGACAGCAAAAAGCGCTCAGAGCCAACAGATTGAAAAACAGCCCACAGAAATGTGGAAAAACATTACGAAAACATCTAGCTATCGTATCTGTGGGCCTGGTAATAATTTTAGGGGAAGTAAACAATGCCAGTGGACTTGGAAAACATGCAGCGCTCAGTAAAAAAAATACCAGATTGTTAGAAAACTCTTCCCGGAGGGAAGAAGTCTCCTTTTTAGAAATAATTATCTCATATAGAGCAAATATCTTAAAAACATTTCTGAAGCATAAAGCAGGAGGTCTGCAGCTTTGGCACAGTATCGCAGAGTGTGGCTGTAGATGAGCTCTGTGGGTGTCCCAGTTTGCCAATTCTGTACGTGCTGCTGGGTTCGTGGGTGCAGCTGTGTCCAGATGTGGGGGCCCTGGGTTGGACCCTGATCAGCCAGACCTCCTTGTGCTCACAGCTTGCTTGTAAATGGGGTTGGTGAGCTGAAGGCTGGTCCACATGGGGTAGGAAGCAGGGAGTGGTGAGTGTATTCTGAGTTGGTGCTTGCTTGGATTCTGTTCGAGCCTCAGCTGAGCCAAAGTTGATACAGTCCTCCTCTGTTTGGTGAATAATCACCAAAACAAAAGTAATCAGTTTGTCTTTTCTGATTAAAAACAACAACAGGAAGTCATCGTGAGCACCCTTGAAATAGATTACCAAGAATATGCACTTACGAGCAAACACGTGCAGTAGGAGTCGGTGCTTCTCGGAGAGCTGGGAGGTGCTCTGTCTGCAGGCTTTAGTTCTTGCCATGATCATTTTCCCTCTCTACTAAGGAAGCCTTAAGGCAGGAATCTGTACCACCAGATGTGATTCCTGTCTCACTTGAAAAGAGAGTGGTGCCCGAGGACAAGGTGGTGAAGTGCCACGTGGTAGAAGACAACATCTCCTTGGTGCCCCATCGTGGACCTGCCCAGCCCTTGGGCTGCCCATTCCCCAGGCTGGCTGTGACCTCATGGCCTGCAAGGTTCTCAGACTGGCAGCAACACAAACCAGTCTCCCTGATACAGTGTACCAAACCCAGGCCCTTTATTATTTATTTGTCTTGGTCATCAGCCTGTACATTTGTGGCATTCCTCTTTGGATGTGAAGACTGGAGATTGGAGAAATTGGGAAGCAAAGCGTGTTTGGCAGGGAGTTTGTTGTGGCAGGATTTTGTCCTGCAGCCCGTTCAGTTGTCCATTGGACAGCATCAGGAGAGGAGACGTAGCTCTGGGGTCTTTGCCTTTATCTTGAAAAACACTTGCATGATTTTTATCTGCTATTCACTGGATTTTTCTCAAACAAACAAACAAACAAAAACAACAAAAAAACTCTGAAGATCTCTTGCGGTTTCAGCAACATCAGAAGATAGCTCCAAGGGCAGACATCTTCAGATGAGTTTACAAAGCCACGGAGCTTTCAGGTCATGCACTCCTCTGTTTAATCCTGTTGTAGTTTTTAGAAATCTGCATTGCCCACTTTATTTCACTGAATCTCTGGCACTGTAGTAGTCAGTTTCTTTCCTCATTCGTGTAGTTCTTCTGCCTAATTGCATATTTTCACGTTGTGTTCAATTGGGATGAGTTAACACCAGGGTGTTACTCCTCAGCATGCCAGCAGTCAGCAATTTTCACTGTATTGAAGGTGAGACAGTAAAAGCTGGAGACCGTGCGGGTTCAGGACTTCAGTGTTCATCCTCCTCTTCCTCTGCCTGTGCAGCTGCAACCCTTCAGGAGAGCAGGGTGAGGTGCTGTGTCAGCTGGGCAGAGCCAGGCAGAGCCTGCTTTGCACTGCCGTGCCTGGTGTGCAGTGCCTACATCTTACCTAGAAGTGCAGCAGGTTGCTGTACTGCTCTCCCTCTGCTGTTACCTCTCTGCTTTATGGTTTATGGTTTTCTTTAACTACAGGGAATCTTTAAGGCACGCAGCATGGATTCTTCAGCTGGCTTGTGCATTTCGTTGGTATTTGTTTTCATCCCGTACCATATTGCGGCTATCTTGGGTCAAGTATTTGGGCATCAGCTTTGGAACAATACTGCTGAAAGAAGATGATTTAAAAAGAGCTCTGATAAACAAATACACTTATTTCTGTAACCTACATCACTGATTTTTTACATGAGCTCATGCAGACGTCTACCTCAGTGCAGCTGGGAGAGATCACAGTGTGAAGCTCAAGTGTGGAAGGAAAAGTCTTGGTTGGTTTTCTCCTCCTATACCCCGTGCTCTGTATGCACCAGTGGGTGCTGCCGCCTCTTTCTGCCACTTTCCTTTACCCATGCAGTGCAAAACGTCCTCACACTCTGGCTGTGCTGTTGTTCTTTGCACGTGGCATTGCCACTGGCACAGCAGGTAGAGCTGGAGGGCCTCTCCTAGAGCATGGGATTGTAAAGGAGCTGATGTAGGTCATCCCAAACAAGGTCTTTTTTCTACAGACTCTGTCAACTTATTTCTCTTCTGCAGAGATCCCATAGCATTTGAGAGCTATTTATCTGTTGTTTAGTATTTAAATTTCTGTGCATCTTGGCATGTAGAACTGTTTTTTGGTTCCTTTTCTTTCCCTCGGATTATCTTTGTTGGAAATCTATATATGAATAATCTAACCAAGAAAAAGGTGTTATGTATTAAGGGAGATGGGGAAGGATCAATGATGCTGTAGAAGAATAATTAGCTTTTTTTTTTTCGTTACCCTGAATTGAATTTTCATTCTGTGTAGTATTGGCTTTTAACAGTTTATTGAAAATGAGATTTGAGAAAGTCTGACTGTCCCCGACAGGCTAATCAGTCAGCTGCTAATTGCCCTGAGCTGCTCAGAGCCGCTCGCTAATAGACTTCCTATTGTTGGTCCATCCCTGTTGATCAGATAGGTAATCTCTTCTGGTATTTGGGCTAAGGTATGCACTAATGGCACTTCTCGGGTGTGAAGACCCTGAGATATCCCTATACAAAGCTTCCATTCATTCCTGCCTTGGTGTTTTTGTGCTGGGGTCCTGCTCACAGCGCACACCATTTTCCCATACTGCAGGCTTTGCTTCCTTCGGGTGCACGTGACACAGAGGTACAGGTAGAGCTTTCACTGTACGGAGCTGATGTGCAGAGAGCTCCCTAAAAGCCTGTAATCGGCCATGAAATATATGAATATAAAAATGGACCATCACAGATGGACATTATTAACAAATGAGTTAATGCCAGCGAAGCATGAAAGGGAAGGGAAAGTGGAGTGGGTGATATTGCTTCTGTGTAAGAATTAGTCTCTAAAAATAATTCTCTGAGCTCATCTTGCATTCGGCTGCACGCTGCGGATCCACAAGCAAGCCGTGCCCTCTGCTCTGCTGGGACTCCTTGTCACATCGCACCGGGCAGAGATGTGGCCAAAAGACTGTTGTGAGCAGCAGTCTGACCATAGGAAGCATCTCTGGGGTCTGTAGGTGCAGTCAGAGCAAGTGAGGGTGCCTGCAGTTCTGCTGTGAGCTCTGCAGTGGGCAGCCAGCTCGTGGCTTCTTTCTGCACAGCATTCTGCTTGTAACCTGGATGGGAAGGCAGCAGCTTTCCTGCTGCTCCTCTTTTGTACGTGAGCTTCATAGGCCATGAGATTATTGCCAGGGGATGGGAAATACGGGTTCTTTTTCAAAGTGTTAGGAGTAAAAGGGGAAAAAAATTGTATATTGCTGTGAGTTCTACACATCTCTCCCACTCCTTGCATTGAAAAGTTTCAGAACTTTTGGCTTCCTGAATGGCAAGCTGCCTTTGGGGCAGCAAGGAAACATCCCCAGCCAGGGAATAAGGGCTTATGCTAGCAATTGGTCAGAGCTTCAGCATCACTTATCCTGAAAATGATACAGGAACTTGAGAGGAAACGTACCACCTTGATGGTCTGTTTCCACTTCCCTCCTGGAATTACAGAAATCATCTTTAAATATGTATATATATATATACATATTATATATGTAATATATATATATATTCCACATGGTAGATACAGGATTTCTGATATAATACATGCAGTGTATAATGTGGAAGTGATTTACTGAAAGACAGTTGTAACCTGTTTTAGGAACTCAGCAGAGTGTAGGTCTTGGACGCAGACGTGTTGATCTCAGAGATGTTGGGCAGTGGACAGCTGACATGTAGATCTCAGAGAGAGCATAGCCTGATGAATCAGACAGGCCAGAAAATGAACTCATCCCAGCAGGTTTATCGGGGGAAAGATGACTGATAAGTGGAAAATAAGTAGCAAAAGCTCCTAGGGCTGCTGGGGAAAAAAAGGGCTCTGTGAAGGGATGTCTCAAGTAAGCACACACTTGCTTTTTCTTTCTTGAAGCTCCTTTGTCTGTTGCCTCAGGCTCAAAACGCACAAGACAGAGATGGTTGGCTGATGGTATCCACCAGAGTCTGTTGAGCAGCCAGCCAAAACATTTAAACAGTATTGAGAAGTAAAGGACTGGACAACAGAAACCAAAAAGTGCCCTGAAGGAATGGTCTTGCATTTACAATTCATTTTTTCTCACTTATTATCCTTCTTAAGATCACAGTTTTCGTGATCTGTGCTTTTAGAAGGACCCTTGGACCCATCCTTTTCTTGAATTTGTCATTATTGTGGTGCTTTGCTGAGGATTTAGCCCCCAAGCCTGCCCAGATGGACTCCACGGGTGTAAGATAAGGCTGGCAGTGCCCACTGCAGTTAATGCTGTTACAGACCTTTGGGGAAAGTAAGTTGGTTGTGTCAGTTTTCTTCCTGAACACAGATGCTGTAAACACATTGCATAAATGGGGAAGTGATCTAATTCCACTAGTGCTGGCTCTGATGTTCCAGTTTGAACAGCTCCAGGTTGTGGCTGTGTCCTTGCTGCAAGCAGGGGATGAGGCTGCTCCTCCTCTAGTGCTGGCAGTTCGCTGTCATCCCAAGTTGGGCCCCAAGGAGTGGGGCAGGCCCTGATGGGTGGTGTCAGCGTGCCTGAGGATATCAGTGCTGACCCAGTAGCTTTAGGCCCTCGCTGCATAGCTCTGTTTGCACGTTTGGAGCTGAATTGATTTGAAGACAGGAGCGCTGGGAGAGCCTTCAGACCTCAGAGATATTAACTTGCAATATCTCTATCACTGCACAAGCCAGACAGCTTGCTGTACTCAGTCTTATATTCCCAAATTTCACATTATTGAACAAGTACATATTTAGACTTGTATGTGCAGGTTTATTTTGGTATATATGTATAAATAAAAGAAATTGGTATGGAGGGAAAAACTCAAATAGCGTGCAATACAAAAGGTTTTTAAGCTGGAAAACAGTGCAGTTTATTACTTTGTTCTGTTCTGTTTTTCTTGTGTTTTACATCATCCATCTTCATTTTCTCCAGAATTTTCTGCCTGAGAATTTTCTGAATTAGTCTGAGCTTAGACCCAGTCTGTGCCATTTCAGGCTGCATAGGAGCCCAGGCAGCAATGAATGAGTCCTTCAGAGGACTCAGGTAGGTAGGAATGAGTTTGCAACCTTGATAGCACGGTGCCTGCTGCTACCAGCAGGAGATATCATTGCTCATGACCTCAGCTAGGAATTATTTGATTTTCAGATTTACATAGGAGGTATTTTTGCCTTAAGCACCCTCCTGCAGCCCTGGGCACAGGAAAGGAGCACACTGACTGCTCTGCAGTCCGTCTTGTCTCATCCATCCTCCTCCTCTCTGAGGTCAGCTGGCTTCGATGCCACCAGCGGAAGGACAAAGAGCACTCACTGACCTCCTGTCCCTGCTTTGTTATTCAGCTTTGGTTACTGGTGGAACAGAAGTGAGAGCAAGCCTGCCTGATTTCAAACAGCAAAAAGAGAAGGCAGAGCAGCAGCCAGAGCGTGTGTGCCTCCAAGCTCGTGGCCAGGGTTTCAGTGGAGGAGGCTCAGAGCAGCTGTGCACCCCGCAGCACAGCCCTCCTGCTGGGCACAGGGAGCCAGGCCATCCTCTTGCCTGCCCTCTTCTCTGAGCTCCAGTCCTGGTCTCTGGTGGGGATTTAAAGGGAAATCAAAACCCAGACTGGATTTCAGTTGTCAGAACTGTGCCCTGGCTGGAAAGAATGCCTATGTGAGGTACCAGGGTGAGTGATAACTCATTCTTAGTTCATTTTCAAGAGCAAATTAAAGCATGCTTTGTAGAGTTTGTGCTCTGAGACATCGATTGCCCTTTCTAACTAAATATTGAAACCTAGTAAGAATGCCTGGTTTTGATTTAGGAGTTATCCAATTTATAAACTTGACATATGAGTACTTCCCAAATTGCCAAGTTGCCCGTTCTTTCATTTTTCCTACCTGACATATTAGCACCCAGTTGATTGTTTCTCTCTACAACAAGCTGGACATTGCAAGGCTGACCGAAATTCCTGTCCTGGGTTTTGGGAGCACGATGCTTAGGAAACGGCAGTGGATTTCTGAGGAATCTTCATTGACAAGATCTCTCCATGGCAAGCTTCCATAAGAAACAGTATGATTGAGGTAATCTGCAGAGGGAATATTCTCTGGATCTCCTTGGAGAGGAGCTGGGAAAGATTTATATTGTCTAGACCTGGTATCAGCAGCTTCTGATGAAATCATCGCTGCCTAAGCAGCACGTGAAAGGAGAGAGGCCGGCCGGGCTGCTGGGGAGGGGTGGCTCCAGGGAGCCCTCTGGGTTCAGGTTTCATCTGTGGCACTGGGAAACCAGGAAGCTATTATTTCATTAATCATCCATCTAAATATGCTTGCATATTATGTGGACTCCAGTGTTTATGAAAGGAAATTATCCGTTTAATGAGTAATAGAAACAGAAGAGTAGAGGGGAGAGAAAGCGACTCCTGTGTCCATTAAGACAAATTTCCTTGCGGAGGAGAGCCTTCCATTTCCCAGAAAGATTCCTCTGCAAATAAAAGCATATACTTAGTGTTCCTGCTGTGTTAGAGGAGAAAGACACCATATGTATACTTTATGTATAGTAGAATAACTGTGCTGTAGATGTAGAATACGATCAGATGCAAGTTAATTGTAAATACATAAGCTTTTTAAAAATGAGGGGTAATTTTAGTGTGGGCTATAGTAGGGGGATTATTTTAACCTTTGTTCATTTGGCAAAAGGCCTCACAGTGCCTAATGAGTCCCTTCATTCCATGGCATCCTTCCTCTTTTTCCCACTGCCTATATCTTTAATGTGATTATTTCTGAAATCTCTTAATGCATACGTCGTTATGAACGTGCCAGACCTTTAGCAGTGTAAGGTAGAAAGGTGTGAAAAAGCAAATCATTCTGCAGGCTTCTGTAGTACCTTCTGGGGTGGAGGCAGAGCCAGGCTGTCTGCAGAAGTTGTATTTGCTTGTAACAGGAGCTGTGCTGATTGCAGTAATAGGAAAGGGCAGCAGCACTAAGTAGACAGGAAAAAAGAAATTTTAGACCAGAATAAAGCACTTTAGCCCTGATGGACAGATTAACCATAGGAAGTGGGACCACTTTTCTTAGGCACAAGGTCACTGATACAAACAGTAGAATGGAGCTGCTGCTTTGACTCCTACACATGCTTGGAAAAGTGTTGAATCTAAGCAACCAATTAACACATCCAACTGTTGTTCATCAGGAAAGTACACCATTTGTTCGCTCTGCATCTGCTGCAGTTCCCTTCAGAAGTCACTAACAGCAGGATCTGAAATCCTCGTTGGAGAAGGATGGAACAGAGGGATAAAAGAGGTGAGGGAAAATGGGCAAGGTAGAACTGGTGTGAACCACAACCACGTTCATATCTGCATGATTTCTCATCTTTCCAGAATTCATTGCTCCATTGCATTTGCCTCTTTGCAAGGTACAAACTGTTTTGTCAGCGTGCAGAAGCCAAGAGTTGGCAGTAAGCTGTACTGAAAATTGGTGCAGCCCATTGAGGATAGCTTGTACCTGTCTTATCCTTATTACATGTCAGACCTGGAGGTAAATAATGTAGCTTTGGGAACAAAGAATGAATTGGCACCTGCTGGGGGTGGCGTTACTTACATTGCATCATCTTTACGTGCCATTTGAAGGCCGTATTAACTCCACAGCTGCACTGGTATGAAAGTAAAAGACTTTGCCATGGTTGTGTACCCACGATTCCAAGTGATTTAATCTGATTTCCAGCTTTTGCACTCGAGTTCCTCCAATCATAGGTTACTGTTTCATTCGAGAGAACTGCAAAATTTAATTTTCCAGAGGAGTTTGTCAGTGTTTCTGTTCCAAAGTTATTTCAGAGTGATGGGGTAGATGTAGTAATTCCAATTGGTGTATTTGAATTAGTGTTAAAATGTAGCACTCTCCTTTTTCCACATTAATTTTTAACAGCCGATTTGTTGTGCAAAATTTGATGTAGCAATGGAGGGTAAAAAGAGTGGCTTTAGAGAAATGGGAGAGACATATGCTTCCACAGGCACTTAGTCACTTGTGATTTTTAGAATTGCCAAACAGCCCTAGTCCCAGGGAGAGAACAACCTAATGAGCATAAGTTGGGCTGATAATTGCTTGTGGCCACGTGCTTGTAAGTCTGCTGCCTTGCATATGGACTGAGAGGCACGAGTGGCTTCTGGCAAAAGCAAGGTGCCGAGTGTGTTGGTAGGTGTTACAAACCATTTACATTCTCAGACTTCCAAACCTGGTTAGGATTAAATGGATCTCAGATAACACACTTTACTTTTGTTACGCTTACTTTTTTTCTTTCAATTTGTATTACAGGGAAGTACAGATGTACTTAAGGGAGATATCAAAAGATAGTGATGATGACATTTACGCTGAAACTCAAAACAACTGTTCACCTTTTTTTATTTAGTATGGTCTGGCAAAAGAGGAGATGATGTTATGAATACAAACAGCACAGTAAAAATGCCCTAACAAGCATTTTTCTGCCTGCTGTCCTTCCTTCCTGAGCATTTCTTGCAGTTGCTTTCTTTGCACTTAGATCCATGTTTGCTGTCATTACCACACATATGTTGGGACTTAACCTTGCACTTCATTACTGACCAAAAGCAGTCATTGCAAGCACAACCCAAACATTGTACCTTTATAAAGAGCATCGTATTTATATTTTTCTTTCAAACCTATAGATATACTTTCTGAGCAGTAGTGTTGCGTTTGTAAATCCATGTTCTCTTAAGCCAGAGGATTCTTTTGACGTCAACTTCTTGATTTTTTTTTCCTAGGCAGTTAGAATAGCTCAGTTGGAAGGCACCTACAGAGACCAGCTGTCTGACCACGTGAGGCATAGCCAGAAGTTAAAGCATGTTTTTGAGGACATATTACAGAACACACAAGTACCCAAATGATTGTATGCCAATGAAACCTATTGCAGTCGATCTGTGACTTATATTTAAGTACTTAAAAAGTAATATTGCATTATAGATTTATTCAGGGGAACTTTGCCTGCTATGGTCTTCGTATCCCTAGTGGTGACTCTAGGACTTCAGTACAGGTTGTTAGAAATGGCAGTGTGAGTTCATGTCATTGGGTTTGGTTTCATTGGGTGCTGGAGGTGCCTTGGGCCAGGAACAGCCTTTCTTCTCCATCTTAGCACAGTAGAATCACCAATCTTGGTTGAAACCTCTGGTTCTACTGTAAGAACAATGGTAATTATAGATAGTAACCCCAAAAGCACTTCCGAGTTTACTACTAACGCAGCTCGGTCATAATGTATACCGTTTTTCTTAAGTGAATTAAAATGTGAAAGAAAGATAAAAATCCCTGAATACTCAGACACAATTAAAAAATAAATTGGCTCTCAGGAGAAACACAGTGCACTGAAGTCACTTTAAAGAAAAGGAAAGTGGGTAGAAATGCTGCGTTGCTGTCTGCATGGAAAACATGTCAAATATGCATGAAACTCTCGGCCCAGGGGGTGGGGAGGTTGAGAAATGGAATGCCTTTTTTTTTTTTCAGCTAAAAGAGACCGTTTGCTTTCAGCCTCACCTCTCATCCCGATAAAAGAGTTTATTGAGCTCAGATGCCTTTCAAAGAGAACTGAAGGGCACGCTCTAATTTTATTTTTAGAGAAAGTTGAAATGACAAAGTTGCCTTCATGTTCATGGTGCCGCCTCAAAGTTGGAAAGAAAGCAGGGAAAAAAGCAGAAAAACCCACCCTGCCTGCTCGCTCTGCCCGGCCTGGGGCAGGGCGTTTGGGTTAACTGGGCCTGTGCTCCCGTGCCCTCAGGGACAGCAGCACAGGGATGCTGGGGATGCTGGGCCTCCCATGGTGTGTGCTGAGAGCAGCCAGCCATGCAGGGCAGGGACCGGCCTGGGGTCTGTGGGAGGGAGCCATGGCTGAGGGGGGACTGCGCAGCTTCCCATTGGAGCGAGGAGTTTCTCTCACAAATGCCACAACTGCTGCTCATCGTCCTATTTCAGCCTCTGCGGCATCACTGCTCTTGCATAGAATCGTAGAATCCTTAGAGCTGGAAGGCCACATGGTCCAACTGCAATGCACAGGGACACCACAGCTGGATCAGGTTGCCCAGGGCCTGATCAGCCTGGCCTTGAAAGTCTCCATGGATGGGGCATCCACCACATCTCTGGGCAACCTGTGCCAGTGCCTTAGCACCCTCAATGTGAATGACTTTTTCCCTATACCCAACCTAGATCTCCCTTCTTTGAGCTTGAAGCCATTTCCCTTGTCCAGTCATCACAGACCCTGCTAAGGAGTCTGTCCCCTTCTTTCCTGTCACTCCCCTTTAGATACTGACAGCTGCCCTCAGCTCTCCCCGCAGCCTTCTCTTCTCCATCTGCACAGCCCCAGCTCTCAGCCTGTCCTGTAGGAGAGGTGCTCCATCCCTGGGATCATTTCTGTGGCCCTCGTCTGGACGTGCTCCAACAGCTCCATGTCTCTCCTGTGCTGAGGACTCCACATCTGGACGCAGTGCTCCAGGTGAGGCCTCACAGCACAGAGCAGAGGTGCAGGATCACCTCCTTGACCTGCTGGCCATGCTTCTTTTGATGCAGCCTGGAGTACAGTTGGCTTTTTGGGCTGTGAGGCGCATTGCTGGCTCATGTCCAGCTGCCATCCACCAGTACCCCCAGGTCCTTTTTGTCAGGGCTGCACTCAATCCTGTCATCCCCCAGCCTGCATTGGTAGTGAGGGTTGCCTGAACCCAGGTGCAAGATCTTGCATTTGGATTTGTTGAACCTCATGAGGTTCACCTGGGCCCATAGCGCAGCCTGCTTCTGAAGAGGTCCGTTTGAATACTCTAAGGAACCTTATGTACCTTTAAAACAAGGTCTGTCTGTCTTTGAGCAATTGTTTAAGGTTCCACGAGTCAGAAAAGGTGAAGTCCCATGGTTGTTGCTTTCTAGGAACTCCCTCATAACGTGTCCCTGCTGAATGTGCCTGGGAGGAGCTGTGTGCTGGCACTGCACGTGCTTTGAAGCAGCACTGAGAAGCATCAGGCTGCATCCATGCAGCACAGAGTCTTGTGCGTGTCCTGTGTCAATCTGTACGGTTGTGCAGGGGGATCAAGGGATGGGGTGCAGAAATTCCTCTCCTTCCCCAGCAGCCGGTGCATTGGGACCTGTGGCGTTGACCACCGAGGCAGGGAGCAATGCCTGCTGCTTGATCTCCTCCCCTTAGCGTGCCATGCCAGAGAGCTGAAGGCTTTTCCGTTGCATTAATTACTCCTGCTCATTAGGTTTTCCTAATATACTTGTAATTAAGAGAGGATGGAACTTTTCAATCAGCGGAGAAGCGTTGATTTAATAAGCTTGATTATTTATCAGCTAATAAATTATAATAGGAAATGTCATTACTCTCTTACGGTGTATGCTGGTTACCTATTCTGACTCTGTTTTTTGTCCACTGTTAACAACTTTTGAACTATCTCTTTTGCTTCTAATGGGTTTTCAGCCTCTCCATTCAGTTTGCCAGTGTGGTAAATTCGCCTTTTCATACGGCAAGTTCCACCCCTGTATTATGCATGAGTCTTTCTTCTTTTTCAAGGCCCCCAGGTCTCCAGGTCCATAAATATTCCATGAATAGAAAGCCCCTTATGTTTTCCCTCTGGACTGGAGGTGGTTGGGAAAGAGGAGAGGTTACAGACATAAGGGGAGGGGGCAAGCGCTCAGCAATTCTTCAGCTAATTCTTGTTTAAAAAATAATTATTGTAGATAAAATGTTTGCGTCTCTTCTTCCTTTTCCCTCTACTTACTGCATGTTTGGGCTGCTGCTTACACCAGAGTGGGCAAGGAACTGTCACAGTTCATTTGTTGGTATGTCTCTATATCCATAGGATGTTTCTTTTGTCTTCATGCAGTTCAGTTGTTGTTGCCCAGCTTTTATAACTCTTCACTTCCTATTGCCAGAGCAGCACCTGCTGGCTAGAACTGATATAATTGCCATCTTTAGCAAATAAATTATTTCCTTAATTGCGTATTTATTTCGGGTATTGCCATAGCTATTTCTGTCCTTAGGTTGAAGCAGTTGTGCCGACTGCCAGTACAGAGAAATTGCCATCAGTACCTTGAAGGAGAGGCTTGTTTTTCTTCAGGAAGAATGGAGACAAGGCTAGAAACACGGCCATGCTCTCCTTCCCTGGGGCATAAGCTTTTGCTCCTAAACTTTTTACCTCAGTCCCCATGCCAAAAGTGAGGATCTTTGAGGTTCATCTCTGTTCCTTGACGTATGTGAGCCAGCTTTCCAAATGACTGCATGATCTGATGGCACACGATCCGCTCAGTGGATGCCATTAGCTGGAAGAAGAGTACTGGAGTTCCTGGACAGCAGCGGTTCCATCAGCAAAGGGAATTTCTGTCCTTATTCAGATGCAGTCAATACTGAGTTAGCGGAGTAATTCTAATATGAATACCTTGATACGTGCTAGGGGAGGGAAAACAATGAACTTTTAAAATAATTTTAAAAATAATCATATTGTGAATATCTGCTAAAATGACTATTACATACGAAATTTGTAAATAAATGTGCAGATTTAAGTGATGTAGTGTCAGCCAGCACCCAGCTGAGATGGATCCACCAGGCCCACCAGAGGCACAGCGTGGATGTTTTGTAAGAAAGCTGGATTTAGGCTATCTGTGGACACTTAAAATGTTGTGAACACATTTCTTTGTAAACTGACACAGTGTGGTGCAATGCACAGACAAGATATTGCTGAGAAACGTTTCTCTGAAGCGAATGACAAGACTGTCTTTAGCCAGTGTGATTGCCTACCATCCACAGAAAGGGAGGAAGGGGGGGAGAGGCTCCTCTGTTAGGCTGGGACTGCGTGGGCCAGCAGCAGAACCTCGCCGAGCTGGCTCAAGATCTACATTGTTTTAAGGTCTTTGTTGTAGCGCAGCATCCCAAGCTCTGCAGGCTTTCCAAGTGGCACAGGGAGAGGCATGAAGAAGTTATGTAGCTTGTACGGTGCAATGGGAGAAGTCTGTGGCACAAAGGCTTGGGTTAGAGCTGCCTGTGTTGTCTGCATAAATCATGTGGGGACAAGATAAGGCTGTAATGACCACAAACAGATGATAATTAGACCTCGAAGCTGAGCTGAATGTGAGCGAGTACCAACTCCAGACCTGGTCTGCATTGTGAGAGCTGTTGTCCAGCAAAGTAACATAGAATGCGCTCTAAAGAGCAACTGTTGGTGTTTAGAAAGGCAAACTTTTGGCCGTGTGTCACCGCACTCCTCAGGGCTCTGCTGGCTGGCGGTAACCGCTTCCTGTTTTTCCCTTAGTTGGAAACCTCAGCTCTCAGCACCAGCCCTGCGTATCTCACAGCGCGCACCTCCAACCCCGCCGCCTTCAGCTGAACGTGCCATTTCTGGGCAGCCGGCGCTCACGTGGGTCACTCTGAAAGTAGTGCCTCCACATTATTTCCGTGGAAACTACAGCAGATACAAAGAGCACAACAACACTGTTTGATAGAGGAAAATCTGAGCTACGAAACACTGTTTTTCACTGTTCCCACCACCATCAGCCAATCTGTGCCAGGTGGACCTTTTTGCTGCTTTGCCTGGTGCTGCCCTGATCTCTGATAAAGTCCAGGGGAGCTCAGGGCTGGGGGGAATTTGTTCCCAGCTGGAAGTTTGGTGTTTTGTGCTGGGGATAATTTCCAGAGCCACCTTCTGTCTGCTGATGAGTGAGTGAGCTCATGACGTCTGAGGGGGAAAAGCAGTTGTGGAGAGGATTAATGGGGAAGGAAGGGAGGATTTTAAAACAATTCTGGCAGCTCCATTTACTTGGAAAATCCTGCAAGATCTGTGTCTGGCACCATCTCCACAGCTCAGTCCTGATGGAGTTCTGGGAGGAGAACCCACCTGTGCAGCCCGGGGAGCTGAGCCTTCCATTGCACCATCAGAGCTAGAACATGAGCGAAAGCCCTGCTGTTCCCAAAACAGTTTTAGTGCCAGCTTTAGTTGTTCTCTGAGCAGTTGCCCAAACTGGTTTCACTCTTTGGAGAGCCCAGGCAGGTGAGATTCCATCCGTTTGAATATATACCAGTCTCCACACCCCTCTCGCCCTGTGCCCTGTGGGTGCTCTTCAGATGCTGATCTCTGGCTGTCCCGGCACTCACACCACAGGTCCTAGTGACGATACGCACGGTCACTTGGACCCAAAGGTTACATTCTTGTTTGTGAAGGAAGGGGTTACATTGCCATGCACTGTAACTGGGGTGAAAATGCTTTCCAGCAAAACCTGGAACAGAAGAAAAAACAAGCTCATGCGGACCAAGAGGCTCTTCATCAGCATCTTTGTTTTCAAGCACTTTGTATTGTAATTTTTATTCTTGTCTCCCCTTTTATTGTTTATTCCAAACTGCTTGATTTTTATTTTTTTGTGCCTAATTCAAGTTCTTGTGGCATTATAAATACCAGTCTGCCTCTACTTCGGGTAAAGGTCAGTTGATTTCATAAACCTCTGCAATTCCTCATCTTTCATGGAGACCAAACATAGAAACTCTGTCACCGAGAGAACTTTCCAGTCAGCTGCAGATGAGCAGAATCTGGAATTTGTAGCTTTAACCCAGGTCTTTCTGTGCCAGCCCGAAACAACACAGGTGTTGTTGAGGCAGGCAAGGAAGCTGTCAGCTCTCAGGTATGTTTCAGTACGGCTTTGCAGGGAGCGATGAGAGCCCAGCTCCCTGTGTGCGGGTTAGCAGGCTCCTCCTGTCACCCACAGTGCCTCTCCTGGTGGGGCTCTGTCAGAAGCTGCCGACTGTGCTGAAAGGTGCTGTGGTTTTGCAGCAGCCGAGGAGCAGGACGAGACTTGCCAACTGCTTTTATGCTGGTGCCTGACTGCAGGCATAAAACAAAGGCAGTTCTGGCTGCCTTATTGAGAATGTTGCTTTGTATTTCTTCCTCCTTTTTGTCCTGCTTTCTAACCACGGTGGCAGTCTGTGGCTGTCCAAGGATCTGCAGGCTTTTTTTTGTTGTGTGGCTTACAGCTGAGAAAAAGGAAATGTGTGCAGGAATTCAGTCCTTCTCCCCCTCCCCCTCCAGGCTCTTCCATTCCCTCTTTCTAAAAAGGAAAGCCAGGTAGGAGATTTTGGCAGTCGTGTGATCTTTAATTTTTAATTGAAAGCAACGGGGTGGAGGTGGCAGGAATCTGACTAGATAATCATACCGGCCTCTTCTTTCTTCGCACTCTCTCTTCTCAGTTCTCATATGTCCTTTCCCCTTGGATTGCTCTCAGCCAGCACCGTTCCATTGCTCGCAGCCAGGGCCATGGCCAACACAGGGCTGAGAGCAGCCATAAATCACGCCCACTGCTGTGGCTGGGAAGAAGGATGCTTTCAGAGAGCCTGGGGCTTGTAATGCAGATGAACGATCCTCATCTCCCGGGAATGCCGGGGAGCAGGCAGGGAGGCAGCAGGGAGGCAGAGTTGGCTGCATTCAGGGCTGGCTGTTTGTGGCTCTCTTTTGTTAGGTCCCAGCCAGGTCTCCCTTAGGTCACACATTTGCACTTGTTTTGAATAAGGTAGAACTCCTGGGAGGCTGCATTGCCATCGAGGGCTGGGGGAAGAGGGAATGCATTCTGGGCTTGGGAAAACAAAGGGAAAGAGTACTAAAGCTGCTTGAGTGCTGCAGATGAAGGTCAGAGGTCTCCTGTGACCTTGCACTGCCTGCATGCCCTTTTGGAGGCAGCTGACTGTGATGATTTCCCTGCCAGAGGGATTGTTGCCATCTGCAGACGTTCCAGCAGCACTTAAACACCTGTGCATGTGCTGCTGACATTTCATTAGGACAAGTAATGGGCTGCAGATTAAACGTCTACCTTTCTGCCTGGCTGGGAGAGAAAACAGCAGAGGGAAGGAAAGTGTGGCATGTCTCAGGGCTTAGAAACTCTTCACATGCAAAGTAAAGCATGCTCCCCTCAGCTCTGCTGGGAATGAACCCAGCAGCACCGAGCCCTTGCCCTGCTGCGCTCGCTGGCCGTGGGCTGGAAGCTGGTTTCCAGGATTAGCAGTTTTTACAGCCATAGCACAACTCCCTTGCGTCACTCTTGGGTTCTTCCTAGAAGGATAAAAAATTCAATAAAGATTCCCTGGGATAAGTGCCCACGTCTGGGCAAAAGCTTATTCTGTAACCTCTTCCAGATAGATTCTTCTGTGTGATGAGATCCAGAGCTAGCATTGCCAGATTGCATCCCACTGTAGCACACAGAGGCTGGGAAGGAAAGCCTGCATCACTCTGGGCTCAGGAAAATGCTGCTCATAGCTGGCTGTGGGCAGGGCTGCTCTTAGCCAGCAAACCAGAGTGCTGGGAAGCAAGGTCAGAATTCCGTGTCCAGAAGTTTCTTATGCAACACTACTCCTGTAGGACAGATGTACTCTTTTTCAAGCCTAATAAATGCCAGACTCTGTGCTGCAAAACAAACGAAACTCATGATTGTTTTTAAGAACATTCATCCTTTGGACAAAGGTGTCTTGCAGCAGTCTGCACCTCCAAGTTTAAATCCTTTAGTGCTGGTATATTAGAGGGTGGGCTTATCCTAACAGGGTCTTGGGTAAGGTGGAAGGAGGCAGGTGTCCATGTTCACCTCCAGCATACCTGAAACCAGTGCGCAACCTTTGTCTGGGTGCTTTTTCACAACAAAGAAGGCAGCTGTCACTGCGCTGTTGCTTTGAGCTTCGCTGAAATATGAGCCGTGGAGTTGTACTGATGTTCAGAAAAATGATGTCTCTTTGTTTGCACAGTAGCATATAAATGTGCTTCCCTTTCCAGGCAGGTGGCCTGCTCCTGTACTGCGGGGCTCAGCTTGAGATGTTAGAGATGTGCTGGTGGAGACAGCTCCTGGAATTTTAGGAGGTATTATATTCCTCATAAACAGCTAAAGTGGGTTTCCGTAACCACTCCTGTCTTTGATCAAAAACTTTCCAAAATGAATGGAATAGCAATACCTTTTTGAACTTTGAGATTTAGGTCTGGACCCTTGGCTATCCTGTTTGGCACTGTTGATGAAGAACAAGTTCGACGTCCCTCAGGTTTGCATTGAGTTTAAATGAAGACGTGAGGAAGCACTGACCCTGAGCTGTGCTTTGCTCTGTCGAAGTAGAGTGTTCAACCTGAGTTTACCACGGTACAGGAAACAGTTGTGTGGTGGTGGTTTGTTTTGTTTTTATCTAGCCCTAGGGAAATGACTGCAAGATGGCTTTATTCCTTTTGTTGCTGATGCATAGGACAATATTTTCCTGAGTCCTGTTTTCATTTCTGACAGCAGCTGGCCTATAAATCACTTTGGCATAAAAGTATTGCTAGGCATCTTACAATATGGGATGGATGTTTGCATGTGTTTCCCCTTCCACCGCAGCCATACCATATCCCACTGGTACCTGCAGTGCTTTAACCTCTGTTTGGTGTCTCCATCCCTGTGTGTCCCTCCCCATTACAGAGCTGACACACACAGTCAATGGCTTGGGGCTGCATTCATCTGAACAGAAAACTTTTGAGGCCTCAGTTGTTTTCACAGCCACTGTGGGCTATCAGGTACTCATTCTGACAGAGCTGTCCTCCCTGCTTGCTTCAGCAGGCCATGAACATCGCCAATCCTCAGCGCTCCCATTTTGTCCTTGGTTCCACCTGCAGTGATGTCTCCCGCTTGTGAGGCAAGCATTCTTCCAAGAAGGTTTTTTCTTTAACACTCTTCCTCTTCTCCTTTCTTGACATAAGAAGTGCCTTGAGTAAAACAACCACGCATACCAGCCTTTTAGATAGAAGTACTGATCTGCTTCACAGAATCACAGAATGGCCAGGGTTGGAAGGGACCTCAAGGATGATGAATCTCCAACCCCCTGCCACATGCAGGGCCACCAACCTCCTCATTTAATGCTAGCCCAGGCTGCCCAGGGCCTCATCCAACCCCAGGGACGGGGCATCCACAGCCTCTCTGGGCAGCTGTTCTAGTGCTTCACCACTCTCCCTGTAAAGAATTTCCCCCTGACATCCAACCTAAGTCTTCCCTCCCTCAACTTAAAACCATTTCCCCTCGTCCTGCTGTTAATCTACCCTTTCAGAGAGTTGAGTTGCTTTGCTGTGTTGCATCTCAGGATGTGTGTACAGCTGCCCACTAGGCCTGTCTGCTCCATGATCGAGTGAATGCAGTAATGCAGTCACAGCAGTCCTGTGCTATTTTGCCATGAAGCTGTGTGCTGGAAAGCAGCCTCCCATATGTTGTGGCTGGAGTATAATAATGGAGGTTGGTGGCCCTGCTTGTGACAAGGGAGTTGGAGTTTGATGATCCTTGATGTCCCTTCCAACTCAATCCATTCTGTGGTTCTGTGATTTTATCGGGGGTCTGCATTAGAGGAAAGGGAAGAAGAAGGAATGTTTTGATTTGCTTTTTTAGTGGATGTAGTAGAATTCATGGTTCTCACTCTGGTAAGATGTCAGAGGTTTTGCAGTTCCCTTGTTTTTCCCTAATTCCTAAGCAAAAGCAAGAATGAGACTTGGGGGGCTTGAGGAAGCCTGGTTTGGGCAGGGTGAGACCCCTCACTCACTCTCTAAGCAGTCTTTACGTAAGTTTATGGCCTGTTTAGATTTTCTTACCTTTGACCTCTGCACCTCTAGTAAATAGATGTTTAGCTAAAGATCATTTGTCTGAGTGCAGCTTCATCACCAGAAGGCTTTGCAGACTAAGGGCAGAGCTGAGGGATGGAAAGCTTGGGCAGACCTTGTGAAAGGCTTTGGAAAGCTTTTTGTAACCACAGAATCCACAGAGGAAGTGCTTTTCAGGAGCTGACATCCCTTTGTTAATAAGAACAACCTCTTATTCTTGAACTTGACAAACAGCAGAAGAAAAGCTTAATATGAATGGAGCTGATGAGGCTGGGGGAGAACCCAGGTTGGCGCTGCAGCTGCTTTGCTGCGGGAAATCATTGCAAAATCATTGTAATTTGATGGTATGTCATTAATTGTGTTGCCTTTTTGCTTTTTTTTTGTTGTTGTTGGACATCATTTCTTGTGGTAACAGACAATTCTGCTTGCAGATGCCTGCAATCAAAGACAGGAGGAAAATGAGCATAGGAAGGGGAAATGCTGCTGCTGTAACCGTGCAACAGGGCAAAGAGCCGGGACCCTGTGCTCTGTCAGCCAGCCTCGACCGCTTCCTTCCCGTTCAAAGCAAACCTTGTAGTCCTCCCATTCTTAGAACAGAACTATTTTCTCAATCCTAAGATATGCCTGAAAAGAAGAAACACGTTAGTGCTATTTTTACCAGCTTTTCCTGTAAATATTCTTGTTCTTTCTAAAGTAAGCAGCTCTGTAATGCTCTCTAAGACAAGCCCTGCCCTCGGAACAAGCTGTGCTGAACCTGGGGTGGGATTGCTGACCAGAGCCCCTGCTTTGCTGGCAGCGGGCTGATGGTTCTGTTTGCTTTGTGGGAGGACAACCATGACAATTCCAGTCCGCTAAAGCACCTCATTGGTTTTCAAGACCAAACGGAATAGCTGAAGTATCACAGGAGCATGGGGCACCCATAGGCTTTCTGAAAAGTACCTCTTGGTGTTCAATGAAACAAATGTCCAATATACTTGGATAAGCAATTCTGTTTTAAAACGAAGCACTGCCTTTATTGCCTATTAACGTTTTGACATCTGTTGATTATTTTTCATTTTGCTGAATCTGGGAACTCTCAAAGTGGAATACTGGAAAGATTTTAAATGTACAGAGGGGAGAAAACTAATTTCATCCGCATCCAATGAAAAATGAACTTGGTTCATACAGTAAGAGAAAATAAAAAGTCTGTAGCGACAATTAAAAGGAATCGGTGTCGTTTCATTCCACACAAACCTTTTTATGATTGATCTGAAAAAAGAAACCCGTAGCATTTACCATATGGTTCTACTTCAATGAAGCGTTAGCTTATTTTAGGAGCAGCGAAAGTCGTCAAGGCGTTTGAGAAATGTTTGTGTTCGTGGAACTGGTTCTCCTCTTCAGAGCACAGAAGGGCTGTTGGGGTGATGTCACAGAAGGTCCTGAGTGGAGATGCTGTTTGAGTCTGAGCTACAGAATAACCACGCAGTTCTGTCACTCCCTGCCCAAGGCTTTGAAGCAGAACCTCATTTAACAGCTGAAGCGAGGAGCCCTGTTGTCTCACTGCACCCAGCTGAGCCCTGGGTGTGCAGGAAGGGTTACCTACCCCCAGGAGATTCCTTGTAGGGGAGGATGCTGGCGGGGTCTTGCTCCCTTGTAGCATAGCTGCCTCACAGGTCTGGATTGCATATGGGAATTAGGATTTGAGAAACGCAAGGAGGGTTTGACACAGCATCGTGCTGTGGTGGTTTCTTTTGTTATGCTGTAATTATTAAGCTCAGAACCTAAGCTGGGAAGAAGTTCTCAGTGGAGATGTGTGATGTTTGTGTCATCTCTTTCACAACTGCCTTCGTCTGCTTTTTGTTTCCTCGCTGCTCCTGCTGCATCTGTCAGCCCGTGAGAGCTTACACCATCTCCTTGGCAATGCCACATACCTCTAATCTTAATGCCTATTACTGTCTGCCTCTGGGATCTCATATAGGTTTCTTTAATACGCTGCGGAAGGTGGCCAGCAACAATCTCTCTTCTTTATACCTCTGCAGCTCTAATCCCGCAGAAGTGCTCGCTTGTAAAGATAAAGGCACATTTATCCTCCTTAATGAGGCAGCAGGTCTGGAACTGCAGATCAGAGCTGAGTTATGTCAGCAGAGCCACGCAGTGACTAAAATATTATTGCTGATAAAGACCGAACGGCATCTGTGCTTCACCCACCTCTACTCTGCCCCGAGTTGCCCGAGTTGTTTGCTTGTAAACTGAGTTTAGATTAACAAAGAAACCAAGAAAATATGTCTTTGCCTGCAGTTTCTTAGAATGCTGTGTGTGCTGGTGCTGAGAGGAGGAAGTCTTCCCATCGAGGGGGAGAGGGTCATAGCTGGGCCCATAGAGCACAGTCCCAGTACAGCAGCAAGGCGTGTGTGTGTGGTTGGGGTAAACAGCTGGTGTTGTTTGGAGCAGAAATGTGGGTTACTGTGAGTTACTGCAGCTGCCAGGGCTGAGGGCTGACTGTTCCTCAATAAAATCATTAAGATTTTTGCCGTGTAATGTGGCAAAAAAAGTCAGGCTAGATTGTATTAAGTAAATATCACAGACTGCAAAAAGAGCCTCAGTAGGTAAAATAAAGGTGCAAAATAAAGGTGTTTTGAAGATTACTCGTTTTTCCTGTCTTTTTATCCCTCTCTTACTAAAGTGTTTGTTTTTTTTTTTCCCCCTGGTGATTATCTGCTCTTGAAATTTGCTTCAGGCTTAGCACAGCTAAGAATTAAGGGGCTCAATAGGAATCAAGTTCCTAAAACTTCTTAGCTGAAGTCAATGAGATCTGAAGGCAGAGCCAGGCCTTTGTGCCCCCGAGCCAGCGGTGCTGATCCACCTGTGTTGTGTGTGTGCAGAGCCAGCCTGACGTGGGCAGCTGCTGCAGGCCTGGCAGGTGGAGCCTTATCCCATCCACAGAGCACTAAGGGCTTCTTTTTATTCCTGGTTTTTATATGAACTCACCTGCACTTGCCACGCTGCTGCTAATGATGAAAACCGTCACATAGCAGAGGCTGCACTTGAGTAGTAGTATTCATTTAATAAGCTTTGCACGCTGGAATGCAGATTGGGTCTGATTTTGTTTGGAGTGCTTTTAGCTCCTGTTATCAAGGTAGCTGGAATTGCATCTCTCTGAACTAATCTTACTCTCTCTCTTCTTTTTCATGCTTCCATGATGCTTCCAACTTGAACCTGTTCCACCATTTGATGCATTTTAGGTAAGTGTATATCCTCTACGGGAGTATTGCTCTGTTGTGTGTTTTTGTGTGTTTCATGGTTTTATTTCTTTGTTTTACTCTCTCTCTCCCCTTTTGTACATCGTGAAGCATTCTCTGACTGCTCCTCCAGCCACAGGAAAGCTGTGTTTGGAGTCTGTCACATTGTAGTACTGCTGGCCTAGCCTTGACGCAGCGCCCTCAGATCCAGGTCTGCACAAGATGACTTTGTCTTACCTAGAATTCCAGTTTTGTCATTTGTTTTTCCCTTTTTTTGGCAAAAATTCCAGTTTTGGCATTTGTTTACCCCTTCTCACAAATTGTGAAGGGTGTACTGGCATCCATTGAGAGTGTTAGTACAGCCATGCACTTGAGACAAGCACTTGATATGGATGGGGGAACTGCCTTAGGTACCTTTAACTTATTGGTGATATCAGCTGTAGTTCTGATCAGTGTGCAACTTTTTGATGGATTTTTTTTGAAAAGTTAGACAGCATTTAGAAATGCTGATGTACTAGGGCAATACTCTTTGTGATGTAATAGAATAGATATTGGCTTTACTGGAGCTGCAGTGGGCTTGCAGTGATACAAATGAGGCACAATTTGCACTGAAAAATATGACTGCATGAACTGTCTTTCCTTCATGAGTATTTGTGAGAGAAACATCACTTTACGTTCATCAAATGCCTGCAGGAATAATGTGGGATTCCATCTGCTTTACAAAAGTGTAAGTATAGAGGACAGCCTACTTGTTAAATTTGCCGTGTAGGTAGCGGATACCTTATGGAGCTAATCATAGAATGGTGGAGTGGTTGGGTTGGAAGGAGCATTAAAGGTCATCCAGTTCCAGCCCCTGTTGTGAACAGAGTTGTCCCCCACCAGATCAGGCTACCCTGGCCATGCAGAGCTGTGCTGGTGCCTCACCACCCTTTGAGTAAGGAATTTCTTCCTAACATCTAATCTAAATCTCCCCTCCTTTATTTAAAATCATTTCCCCTTGTCCTATCACTATAAGCCCATGTAAAAAGTCAGTCTCCCTTCTGCTTATAAGCCCCCCTCGAGTACTGTAAGGCCACAGTGAGGTCTCGCTACAGCATTTTTTTCTTCACACTGAACAAGCCCTCCTCCCTCAGCCTTTCTTCACAGGAGAGGTGCTCCAGCCCTCTTATTGTTTTCATTGCGCTCCTCTGGACCTGCTCCATCAGCTCTGCATCACTCCAGTGCTGGGTGCCCCAGGCCTGGACACAGTACTCCTGATGGAGTCTCATAAAGGGCAGAGCAGGGGGGGACAGTACCCTCTCTTACCCATGGCCACCCCTCTTTTGATGCAGTCCAGGAAACAAATGGCCTTCTGGGTTTCAAGCACATACTGTTAGCTCTCATCAAGCTTTTTGTCCTTCTTACCAGAACCCCCAGGTTCTTCTCCTTAGGGTTGTTCTCAATGAGTTCTTTTCCCAAGATATTTGGGATTGCCACAACCCAAGTGCTGCACCTTGCACTTGGCCTTGTTAAATCTCATTAGGTTCATTTGGGCCCACTTCTCAAGCTTGTGAGGTCCCCTCTGGATGGCATCTCTTCCTTCCAAAATGCACCACTCAGCTTGGTGTCATCTGCAAACTTGCTGAGGGTGCACTAAATCCCACTATTCGGGACATTGATAAAGGTGTTGAAGAGCACCAGTCCCAAGATGGACCCCTGTGGAACACCATTTGTCACTGGCCTCCACACAGACATAGAGCCATTGACTACAATCCCTGGTTTTGATTCTCAGAACAATTCCTTTCCCTCTGAATAGTCCATCCTTCAAATCTGTATTTTTTCAGCTCAGAGATAATGCTGAGATCTGTGCACAGCGAAGCTAGCTGCTTTCTGTGCTGACTGCATGAGGCTGTGTGGTGAGGAAAAGGCAAAAAGGGAAATATTCCCACAGGGGCCAGATACCCAACCCCACATACTGCCTCTATGAGCAAATGAGGACAGACCAGCTAAGAAATCCTGTCCGAGGAGCCCAGCTCCTCTGCAGCAGCTGCTGGCAGAAGCAGATGGCGAGGCTGCCCCAGGCCCGGCTACCATCTCCCCAGGGTGAGGCCAGGGCAGTGCGGGGAGCAGCACGGAGCTCAGCTCCAGGGGACATGCAGCTGGCTGTGTCCTCGTGCAGGAGAAGTGGGGCACTCTGCCTCAGTGCATTGTGTGCTGGGCAGCCGAATGGGAGCTGCCCACCAGCTGCTCGCTCGGAATCCTTGAGCGGCTCTATGAGCACTGCTGCAGCTCTTCTCCAAGGTAGTTGTTCCAAGCAAAAAAAGAGCTTTCAAAAGGCGCAGCACTGAGCACATCTGTCTTGCTGTGCTGAGGGAAACAGCAAAAGCAGAAGGGCTTTGTCTTCGCCACAGAGAGCTTGCCAACTGGGCCCCCAGCGCATCACATGCATGGAAAATGTATCGCTAACCACGCACATTTATGCAGTGCTTCTGCAGGGACTGTACTTGCCTCAGCAAAGCTAAATGCGGTGTCGTTTGCCATCATATCATTTTCTACCCGAGCAGCAGCAGCAAATTCTGCTCGCTTATCACAGCCATCCAAATCCCATAGTCCTGCGTTCCCCACCTGCAGTAGAGGTGACATGCCTGGTTGAACATTTGTCCCCACGTGTTCTCGTAGTGTTAAGCCACCAGTATTTCATTACCAGCCCTTCCTTGACAGCACCCATTTATTACCTGTTGTTCCTTGCTCTTGAGGAAGACCTCTTGGCAGCTCATCTCAGAGGCTGCCCAGCAGGAAGGCTGTTGGGTGACAATGTGTTGGCTGCTTGTGAGTATGGGGAGAGAAGGGAGTATCCAGCACAGGCACCTCTGTCACCTGGTGAACCCTGCTCTGTGGCAGCCGCTCTGAGTACTCACAGTGCCAGCTACGCTAGTCAGTGCCAGAAGGAAAGGAAAAAGAGCTATGGCCTCTATTAGTGGGGTGGTTAGGAAGAGCTCTACATTATTAAAGAAAAGATATTTCCTTTTAAAAGAACAGGATCGTCTGATTGCTGCCTGTTCCATGTGCGGAGCAGCTGTGAGGAGCCGAGTGCAGGACGGCGAGGGAGCGGACAAAGGAACCAGCCATGCCTGACCCTGTCCTGGCTCCCACAACCCTGCTAAAGGCTGTGTGTTGCTGACAGCAGGCAGAACATCTGGGCAGGAGACAGCTCTGAAGGGGGCTGTGCATCATCTATGCTGTAGTAGCGCTGAAAAGACTTGATTATGTTATCTCTGTGCTGTGCTAGGTTCAGAACAAACCCTGTAATTAATGCCTGCCTCCACTTAAGCCTGTCATCTCATTCATGGGGGAGACAAACGGGCAGGGGCTGGGATGAAAAGAAGCAACATTCAGACAGCAGCAGCGGCTGCCTGCAGCTCAGTCTTTGCAGTTTTGCTGCGTGCTCAAGTGCTTGGGGAAGCATGATCTGAGAATTAATGGGCTTACATTTCAGCCACAGAAGGCTGGTGTTAGAAAAAATGGTGAGCTTTGTCAGTCAGACACTGGAGTGGGTTTCTAGAGTGTGTGTGGAGGGAATTTGCACAAAGTTTAAGGACTGGCCGGGCAAACATTTACCGAAAAGGTCTCTATAGTGAATCTCTTGGGAGCAGGGTCTCTTCAGGCCTTCAAGGACTCTCCAAGCTCTTCTCCTGACTTCTGTTGTAAATCCTTTTCCCCAGCCACTTCCATTTGAGCAAAAAGACAAAATGTGCTCCTGAGAAGCAACGCAGCATCTCTCTGTAACCCAGTCTCTCCAGTTTTGGAGGCAAAGCGCTGTCCGCTGTGAGCTTGGCTGCTCCGGTGACTGGAATCCATCACTTCTCTTATTTTGCAGGGCAGGAGGCAATGCCAAATATTTGCTTTGTACAAAACATATTTCTACAGGTCCCAAGACCCCTGATTACCTGGTGGAGCAGAAGCAGGATTACATTATCAGGGTGTTACCACATCTTTAAAACCCTCTCACTGCATTTCCCTGCTGTGGCCTCGTTCCTTCTCTTGGTGACTGTGACACTTCACCAACCTGATGAGGGAGGGCAAGAAAACTGAGATTTGATGACATATATTTCCCTTTAAGTGCCACACACTTAGTGAGATAAACATTTTGCTTTGCAATTAGGGAGTGTACTCTAATCTGCAGCAATTTTTGCTCTATTAATAACCCATTAGTTGCCTGTAGCACATTCTCTGTACATCAGCACAGATTTGTGAACTTTCCCTCACTGTTTCATGTGAACCGAAATAAATGATGGCAAGAAGGATGGGAATGGAAGCTTCTTTAGAAAAGGTGAAATCTGTCCACTAGATCCCAAGAAGGAGCCCAGTGAGTCGCAGCCTCACATAGCAGTGTTGTCATTCCCACTGCACATCACCTCACATACTGCAGATCTCATGGCCCCTAAGCCCACATGTTCTTAAATGCCTTGCCTGGACTTTTATAAATGGTGTGCAGAAAAGAGGCAGAGATACGACAGCTGTGCTGCTGATTGCGTTGTCATTTTGGTCCATTATTCTCTGCCTGACTTGAAGCCTTCCAGGTGAGCACCCTGCCATTGCTCTGCACCTGCCACAGCTGTATCTGAGGATCCAGGCCTGAGTTGTGCTCCTGGTGAGCAGGAGGAATGTGGGACTGCTGATGAGCAGGGCAAGGACAGGGGCCATTGACGTGTCTGTCCACCTGTGGACATTCAACGGCCCATGACTGATCAAGGTAAGCTATTGAGTTTTTCAGCTGGGGCAGTCACACTGATTTTCCCTACTATTTTTCCCTGAGTTTGCAGTGGCAGTCTGGGACTTGCACGTTGAGGCTGTATCTGGTCCAAGCACACAGGAAGATTTCCTTTACCTGAAGTTGTGTAGCTGTATCAGCTCTGCCCAGGCTGCTGATGGGCAGCAGCTCAGTCCTGGCACCCAATGGGCCCGCTGCTGAATGCTGTGTAGTGAGCTGTGCTGTAACTGAGGAGGCAGCCCAGGGCATCTTGTAGTCCTTACGCAGATTTTCTTATCTGGTGACTGCTTGCTGTCTGTTTACAGACAGTTCATTGAGAATGTTGGTGATGTTAGCTCACAGGTTTCTGCAGAACTTGTTATCTGATCGTTGATGGAATGCAGGCTTTCCCTGCAGTCTCCATTTGGACAGCAAACAGAGACAAGTCAGTTTGCTTCCCAGGACCCTGCCAGGCCTGCACAGCCTCTCTGGCTTTCCCACCAGATGTGCCTGTGCTGGGAAGTGCGGTAAAATGCACCGAGGATGGAATTCCCGCAGGGGCTGAGCTGGATATCCACATGTGGAACAGGCAGGTCAGGGCGGGGGGAAGCTGTCTGCAGCCTGGTGAGAATGACCAAGGTACTAAAAGCCGATCAGAGGGAGGTGGTAGTTGCTGGAGCAGATTCCAATGAAGATCTGAGCCAATAACATTTTTCGGTTTTAATATTTTTACTGTCTTTTACTTCTCCTTTATGATTTTCCTTTTTTTCTTATTCTCCGGATTTTAGTGGAGCAGCTCATTTCTTTCAAAGAATTGAAACAGTATTTCTTCCATTTTTGCTACTTTCATACCAGAATTGTCCTTCCTCCACTCTCACATCATGTGTGTTTTTTTTCTCTAGACAGACAGCCTGAGTGTTTGAGGTCCGAACGTAAAATCATTGAAAGCTCATTGCTGTCCGTGTCACCGTATTAGAGCTCAGCAAGAGAGAATCCAGTGGCCAGGAGCTTGCACCTAGCCTGTTATCAGGCATCCAGCACGCTCCTTGGGCTTAGAGCAGTACCTCACAGCACAAAAGGCAAAGTGATGTTCTGCCAGTGCTAAGCTGCAGTGGAATTAGCTTTGCCTTAAAATGTCAATGTTTTACCATCAAGCCACAATGCTATCCTTTCTTCTTTCCGTCTGAAAATCAAACAGACCAGACTTTGGAAATCTCTTCTGTAGCGATTTGACTGGTTGAGACAGGATATCTAAACAGATCATTCGTTAATTATTATTCTTATGTGCACTTGTGATGCCCCTTGACAGTTCCTTAGGGTTGTTGGGTTGTTGTTTCTTTTTTCTCTTTTAGCTTTCCAGTTTCTTTTCAGAAAAGCAATGTAGGAGAGACTTGCCCATGTTTGGATTTATTTCCATTCCTTAATTCCACATACTTTATTTCTGAGTCATGTATCTCTCCTAAGAGATGAATTTTGAAGGTTGTGAACTTTGCAGCTTACTGGGAAATCCTCTTCCCTAACCAGCAGAGCCAGGATTTATTATCTTTCCCACAGTTTTTTCAAGAAAGAGAAAATATATTTGGTGGGGAAACTGGTTCTGGGCGGTGAGAATAGGAAGCTTAAAAATTAAAACAGACATAGAAGGCACTGTAGGAGCAAGGATGAATTTTAGATGAAGTAGTCTTATGTTTCTCTTCTAAATTCCCCACATGCAAACGGAGTTGTTTATTCAAGGAGATCTCTGCTTTTTGGAGTCTGTTTTTTGGCATTCGGGGCACAATTCCCAAGAAGCAGGCCAGGAACAGCAGCATCAGGCACACACGCTGCCCGACGTGTTCCCCAGGAGCAGCCCTCAGAAACCCACTGCCCCGGCTTCAGCTCTGGGTGATGACATGGTGCCTAGAAAATGGAGCATGAAGGATGAATGTCAATTACACAGCAGAAGTTGAATCGTTAGGGTAGGGGGAGGTGGGTTTTTATGACACCATCTGCTTCCGTGATCTGGAGTCGCAAAGTAAAATCATGGCTGGAGCTCTCTGCTATAGGTTAACAAAAGCCTTTAAATAGGGTAGCTAATGGGTCAAATGTATCTTCGCTTGTAAGGTTAAGACCCACAAGTCATCGTTTGTAGGAAGGTGGGGGGTGGATTGGCCACTGGAGAGGAAAGACATTAAATTAAATGTGGTGAAGGAGCCACATGGGACCCCTTAATAGTTTCTGAGTATTATTTTTTCTTAATGAAATGCAAGTTAATGCAATCCCACCCTCCTGGCCTGCCAAACATCAACTCTGGCCTTTTGAAGGTTGTCATGTCGCTGCTGCCTTATAAATGATTCTGTGCACCTTCCACTCTCCGCTGCCTTCTTGTCACTTCCAGCCCCTGGTTTTTGACGTAAACAAGGGATTATGTCAGTGGGAAGCTGGGACTGTCAGGCCTTTCAGTTTTGCTTCTCACCCCGTTGCTTTCTTACAACAAAAAATAAGATACGTTTTTAAAAGGGGGTTGTAGAGAGCCAGTGGTGCATTAAAGAACAGGCAGCAAAAGTGGGGAGGAAACAAGTATGGAATATGAAATATGGATGGGGATCTGGGCCTCTGGAGTTCGTGCTCGGATAGACAGTGTTGTGCAAGGTGAACCCAAGCGAGCCTAAGCCCAAGGTTCATTTGCTGGTCAGGGCTCAGAGCATTGCTTTCTGGGAAAAGTAAGTGGAACTGGGTCAGGTGCAGCACACCAGGTTCATTTTAAGAGCTGTTGTAGGACGGCTGAAAGAGTTTGAATCTTTCTAGTAAAACTAGAAGCCAAAAGCCACCTCAGTTTTTACACTGCTACTGCCCATTGCTCAGCAGCAGCAGCACCTGCTGGATGGAGTGCTGTGCACTTCTGCAACAGCTCACTGCTGGTGGCTGTTAGGATGGAGTATTCCTTTGCCCTGCCCTAGGAAATGTTGTCCTTTTCTCCCTCCAGCTGTGTTTCCTATTCTGACTTCAGTGCTCTTCAATCTTAGAAAAGAATTGGACTGGAGAGCTGTGCGCACAGCTCATGCCCAGCCTGCTGACCATCGGGGCTCACATACATGCTGGGTCTGATGCTCCCAGCTCTCATCTCCATTTAACTGTCCAGAAATGGTTTTCCTGCAAGTTGGCTTTTCCAGGAACTAGCCTTCAGCTCAGGTTACCTCCATACTTAGGGACACTGTTCCTCCTTTTGCTTGAGCCAATTCCTAAAATCTGCAAATACGTACATCTCCCCATCTTTTCTTTATTCACATCAGTGGAACCTACACCTCTGTGCTCAGCACTGTTCATGGCCTTGGAGGTATTGCTTGGCTTTGGGAGCCTGTGCATAGCTTGAGAGGAGCCAATGATTTCTTTGGCCAAAAGCAACCTCCTGGGTGTCGGGCTCAGGTGAGTGCCTTGTATAATGCCTGGGCAGGCAAGGAGTGGGAGATGGGGTTTGTTACCACCATGGTTTATTTGTTGGGAAGGAGGCACAGAGCTTGAATGGCTCATCAAATCTCTGCAGCGCTGAGGTGGATGGGTTTTTCCTTTCTCTATAATCAGCCTTTGATTTCACTAAATGATGATTATTTTGAAGTGAAATTGTTTTCATTCTATTTGACAGTTTCTTAGGAATGAAAAGATTTTGGGTTCCTTTTCAAACTATCAAATAGTGCTGCTGAAATAGGAGCTGCACTCGGTAGGCACATGAGGGCAGCTGGTTGGAAGTGATAAGCGACAGGAAAAGAAGAGTAAAGGTGACAACGCAGTCCAAAAGATTTTCCATTATCACATAAGTATGTGAAGAAGAAGGTCAAAGAATCTGTCAGTTCAAACTAAATGTGGCTGGAAATGAATGTAACTGAAGTGTCCCACTACATCAGGATCCATCGTGCCCCACGTTCTCCCGATTTACTTTGTTGTATTAGTCATGCGTGTGCAAAATGCATGCATTTACCTGGTGAGTCCCTACTAATTACAAATTAATGGCTATTAACCGTGATAAGGATAGTCCAGCAAAGTCTGAAAAGATGAGCCCTGTTTGTAAGAGTACTTAAAAAACCCATGGAAGAGGATTGGGAGGCTTGGGATGACTACAACCCTGTGCATGGTTCAGATACTGCTCAGCTGTAATTCTTAAGAGGACTGCTCAAAGTTTTCCCTTCCTTCAGGGCTGTGCTAATCAACATAATCTGCTTTATGCGTCAGGACTGGTAGTCTAATTGATGTGTCCATGTAAAAGAAAACTCTGATAGTGGAACAGAATTTTATACCCTAGTTGGCATCTCAACAGAGAGGCATGAGACTGACTGGGCGTGAAATCCAAATTACCTCGATGGCCAGCCATGGTGGTTCTCCCAGGGCATGGCCATGCAGCAGTGGGCATGCTCGTGCTCGTGAGCTTGCTGCTTCTTGAGGCAGGAAAGCTGTTGAATCTGGCACCATTTCAAAACAAAAATTGTCTGTGGGGGTGCAGAGAATGCTGTAGTCCAGCAGAATTCCTTCAAATACTCATCAGAAAGTGAAATGTCACTTGCTGAATGGACTCTACGTACACTGCTGTGAATGGACATGTTTCAGGAAGCGAAGAGTTGCATGGTGCAGTGCAGGTTTTGTGTGTAGAACCCATGAGCAGAGAACCTCCTGGGAACCCTGGAGCTCTTTGTGAAGGTGGACCCCAGGAGGCAGTTTCCCCTCTAGGAGGGCTTTTGTCTCTTCTCCCACCTGCAAGAGTCCTTGGAGCAGCTGCAGAACACAGATTTCCATATCCCAGCAGCAGACTCAGCTGGATCCCAGGAAGGTCCATCTCCATATTTCTCCTTAGGGGAAGTTGCTTTGTTGACTGTGTGTGGAGCTACCAAGGGCTGCTCTTATCGGGATAATTAATGATAAAGAGATTTCTCCAGAGAGGCCTTCAAAGCTGGGAACCTTCTATTTGGTCCTGCTTTGGTAACTTAAAGGTGAAAGGCCAGGGAATTCATCACTTTGAGCATCCTCCCTTAGGAAGGAGAATCTCAGTAATTAAATAACTGTGCCCGCAAGGTTTTCAGGGGTAACAAGCAGCAATTAAAAAAAGAAGCTTCGGTAAAAATCATGGATCTACCTGCAGCACTCCTGCCATGACCTTTTTGAGGCAGGTAGATGTCCTCACAGTCGTGGCGAAGGAGTGGTATTGCAATGCCACGTGTGCTTTTTTCTTAGCATAGGTGGAACTCACCGAGTGAGCTGAGTGCAAACCCCATCTTAAACCTATGAGCTTGTTTTAAAGCTAATCCATTTGTGCTTAATTTATGAACAGCTGGTCGATTTAAAGGGATTTTCGTCCTGGAGTAAACAAGAAGAACATTTACACAACCAGTAAACTATCCTACCGTAAATTCTCTTTGCAATTGTTGCAGCTATCTGTTTGCATTAGATCTTAACTTCCTCAGTGCAAAGCTAATCCTTCTTGATCCCATAGTGAAGTCATGATCCTGTGTTTGATGTCACCATCTGTTGCCATAGAAGCAACTGTGATGTTGCAAATTAAACATTATGACTTCATGGCAAGATAAAGGCACGTCTTCAGCTGCTCGCAAAATTAGGAATATTTCCATGAAGTGTATGAAAAATATGCCAGTTTAGATTTTGTCTAAATACAGTTCTTGGAAAGTTTGTGAATGAGGAGAGGTTGAATAATGTGTTGCATAGAAGGGGAAAAACAAATCCCAGGGCTTGTCTCAAGTGTAAGCTTTTAAAATAATTAAAAAAAACCCTCTTGTACAAGTAATTGAACTTGGCAGTGGCTCTGTCTGTTAAAAATTTGTATGGGTACAAACAAGATTGAAATAGTTTAAAGCCCAAGCAGTGTGTTGTGTCCTGGTCAGCACAGCTATCTTCTGGCTGCACAGCAGAGCCGTGATCTCACCTGGCAGCGTGCAACAGCTGTTGAGAATGATGAGTTTAGTCACATAAATATCCAGTTGGGGATTATGAATCTGGAACTAGGATATGTCTCTTGTTTTTTTTTTTTTTCCTGAAGCATTTAAATGGCTAAGGAAATCAAGCCTTGATCACAGCTTAGGTGTCTGACTCACTTAAGAAGAATGTTCCTTTTCATAAGTTAGAGGAATGTTTTCTGCCTCCCAGAGGTCAGGATGTGGGCTTTTGACTCAGTGGTGGGGAAGCAAAGGCATCACGTTGGTGGTGTGGGAGGAGAAGAGCAGTGGTGTGGATGCACTGCACAAGTGTGCAGACAACGGCAGCAAGCTGCTGGTACCCCTCGTGCTCCTAGCAGCAGCAAGAGATTGCAGAGATTGCAAAGGAAAATGCAGGAGCTCTTGTTGTTCTGGTTACTGTACAGAAGAGAAGCTGATGAGAAGTATGACTTCTTCTGTACAAACAGGGAGAAATCCTCCCTGAGACCCAATGCAACCCTATGGAGGAAGCAAGGGTTTCTCAGTGAGAATCTGCCACGCGGGTTTGCTTGCCTTTCTGGTGAAGAATTTCTTGCATCCTGGGGAGGAACTGGGTTGTATTGTCCAGCGTGGTCCACTTCAGCAGCGTTGTTCCCTCTGATGTGTTTGCAGTTACTTTGTTTTACCACTGATTTCACTTCTGTGTGATAAGCACACCATTCTGGTAAGGGAACTGAAGGCAGCTGGCTTTACTCAGCTCACTTCTTTACGGGAAGGCACTAACTCGGGATTCTCTTAGCATGTCTCTCTCCATCTCTGAATATATCTCCAAGGAAAACAAAAGTCAAAAATAACATCTAGGGACCCCCAGCAGCATTAGGTTCACTTTAAGCATGACACACGCTGTATGTCCCTGGGGCAGGCACTTCATTTTGTAGTGTTTCAGATTTCTGTGACACAATGATTGATTTTGTAGAGGTGAAGTTGCCTCAGTCATTAGTTAAAAAGCCCGATAAAGCTGTATGAAGATATTAAGTTGTTATCAATCATCAGCATCTTTTTGTTCTCCCCCAGCCTTCACCCCATCTCTCAAAGGAAGAAGAGCGGCAGGCCGGAGGCTCGGGCTCCCTTTCAGCCTGTCAGGGCTTTATTAGACGCCGGCTCTCGCTGCTGAAACCCCGGTTAGCAGCAGATGATTAATGGGAGCATGTACTGAGGCCATGCTGTGCTCCTGCTGGCTGCCAGAATCCCACAGCCCGGCCTGGGCCTGCCCTGGGCCTCGGCCTTGCCCTTGCTCCATGCCTGGCCTCTCCTGCTCGGTGCCACCATTAACTTGGCAGCTCTGCTCCCGCCTGCAGTGCAAACCGTGGTGGTTTCAGGGCATTTGTTTCCTTTTCTCCCCTTTCCTGTTCCCATCCCTCCAGTTGGATCTAACTGGTTCGTGGAAATCTCTTCAGCATGTGAATGGCAGCTCAGATCCTCCTGGGATCTGTGGAGCTGCCCGAAGCAGATGCAATTGATTCCTGCCTTAAATGCATAGGGTTCTCCCCCTTTTTTTTTCATTTCTCTCAGTCACGAGGTATTTCTCCAGGCTTACAGTGCTCACTTTATCATTCGTACTGTTCATGTCTGGGTCGCTGGCTTCGCCATTCTGAATTTCTTTTGTGTCAGCAGTGCTGACACTTGGAGATGTGGAGAATTCCTCTAGTAGAACCTTTGGTTGGCTGTGGTTTGGAGCGGTGTTTGGGTTACTTTAGGGAGCAAAAGAGGGTGTTTTGTGGATAGGTTTCTCTAGCCAGACTGAGCTTCCCCGTGGCATGGCCGACAAAGGGGTAATGCACAGTACGGGTGGTAAAGACCTACAGAAGGTGATCTTCAGGTCGTGCAGTTGAGGGGAGAACTGTGCTTCATCTCTTCTACACATATCTCAATATGATTCCTCTTTTTTCAGCCATCCATCTGAAGCCACTCAGTGCTTCTGACAGCTTTCTGTAGCGATGCTGATGTGATGAAGTTCCTTGTTTTGGGGTGGGAAAGGGTGTATTTTTATTTTCCTCTAGGCTTATGTTTTGTTTTACCTTTCATGATGTAAGCGTTTTTCTCATGTTTTCAGCATGAGTATAGCGTGCCTGTATCTGTATCCAGGTACACCAGAATAGACGTACATTTGTGTTGAAAGGACCTGTCGTGTGTACATTTTCCCTTCCAGAGGCCTTTTGCTACAGGAACTCTGCTGAAGGGTTCCTGAGTGGTACACAGATAACAAAGCACAAGCCAGTTTAGATCTGTTTTGACTAAGTTCTGTTGTTTAAAAAAGAGAAAAGGTGTAGCTGAGACTAAAAACGTCCATCTACCTCCCTATATCCAACAGCAGCTAGACTGAAAGCCTGGCAAACAGCACCCAAACAGGGGCGAGGAGACAGAGGGAACTTTCTCAGTGGCATTCCAACCTGAAGGACTTCCCTGAGTCAGAGATGGCACCTTCAGATATTATTCCCATTAATTTTTTTTAACTCTTTTTGAGCCTTTGTGCATCTGAGTGTTTATTGGATGCTGTGAAGATAGGTTTCGTAGTTTAACTAGCTACATTGTGGAGAACCACTTCCTGAAATGTGTTGTCTTTCCTGCCTTGATGTATCATTATCAGCAGACTTGGTGTCATTGGTCACCTGTTCTGGTACAGCCTGGGCTGTACCATCGGTCCCTGTGCTGCTTTCTGTGAGTCCTTGCATTGTTAAGGAACATGTCCATTCCTGTTTTTGTTATCTGTGTTTCAAGCAGCTATCTGTCCTCCACCACACCCACCAGAGCTTCCTTTTAGAGGCAGATTTTTGTCTGAATCTGCAGTTTCCGCTGCAAAAGCACTGGGCTGCCCAGCAAAACAGGTGAAAGGTAGAGTCTGAGGATGTAGGTGGGACATGCAATTTCCCAACAGGCAGAGCAAGGACCATCTTTGGGTAGCGTATTCCACTAAGGATGCAGTAGGAAAGGAAATCTTTTCAGGAGTTAAATGGTGAAGGTTTTCTCAGTTTTCTCAATGACTTCATAATCCTCGTGCTTTCCTCAGCAGTATTTAGGTACATTCTGGCCTGTTGTCTGTAGCTGTTCAAAAGTAGGGCTGATCAGTGGTTTAGTGCTAAAAATAATAGCTTTTAAAGAGCACCGTTGTTCGCTGTGGTCTGATTTCCTTTTCAAGCCTGATTTAAGCAAACTTGACGCTAATTCACTGAGTAGTTTGGATAAACAGTTATTTAGAAATTGCTCATGTGAATTATTTTCTCTTTGGAACTGGTAGTGAGTGATTGGCCTTAATAAGGAAGGTGATATTGTTGCTTTGTTCTGATTGCATAATTTACATTTCTAAGGGGAGGAAATGAACTACAGAGAATTATGAGCATCAAGGTAATAATGGGGATTCTTGTTCTTGTGGGAGCACCCTTTCAGCTCTGCAGAAAGCAGCTCTATCCCTAACATTTGTGGAAATAAACAAAAAAAACCGAATTCATGCATAGTGATAAGGTGGAGAATGTTGTCTGTAACAGCTGTTTGGTGAGAACCAGCGTGGAAAGCCATGCCTTGTAGGGCTCACCCCTTTGTGTGTGACATTTCTGGAAAAACACAAGCCATTAAAATTATAAAGCACTGATACCCAACGACAGAGACAAAACTTGGGAATGCTGGAGGTATTAATATTTACTTAAGTGCTGTCTGAAGAAATGCACAGAGCACGTGTGCCTGTATGCAGCACTGCTGGTCTCGGCAGCATGTAGACCTCAATGTAAGCTCATTAGGGTGATGTTCCTAACGCAAGGAGGAGGCTTTGTAGAATAGGTGCTGTTTCTAGCTCATGGGGTGATTGTCAAGTGCCAGCTCTGCGTAACAGACCCACAGCTGCGTGTGCATGAGGATAAGCAGGAACTGATGCAGCTCGTGGTGCTGGTGATACTGGGGGTCAAGATAGGTTTAGGCAATCCAGTATGGGTCATAAGGATGACACAACTCTGAATAAGGAATGGGATTTTCATTACTGGAACCTGGTATACTTCTCAGCAGCAAGCGAGCGCCTTTTAATGCAGTACGAGCATAAGCAATGGTGAGAAAATGTGACTTCGACCTGCCAGTTTCCTTTAAGAGCACTGAACGATGAAAGACGTGGGTGGATGTTGGTGTGGTTACATGCCCATCTGCCACCTTGACGTACCTTTCCCAGGGGTGCAGCAGTGGGGCCCTCCGCAGCATCCTTCCTCTTATCAGAGCGGGTGTCGGAGCGTGGGGCTGGCAGGGAGCGCTCCTGGTGTCACACCACAGAGCTGCTTTGGCAGCAGCAGAGCACAGGTTGCACTGGTATGTGCATTTGAGAACTGGCACATTGCTTCTTTTCTGTTTGGATGATAAGAGCTTGGTTTTTTCAACTGCCATCCTATTTTATACGTGTGCAGGGAAAACTTGCAGAAGTTTGGTCCATAGCAGGGAGTTTAAGAGTAAGAGAAGCAGCTGCTGTCTTCCCCCAGCCCGGTCAGTTCTGCAGTGCAGCTCAAGCCTGTTACCTCCCCATGTAATCTGCTCATTTCCCTTGTCAGGAGGCACACACAGCACTGTATTTACAGCCAGGGGATTAGGCTGGCAGTGCTCCAGCACTGCTGGGACGGCTGCAGCCAGCCCGCTTCAGCTGAGCCTGTCAGCGCTGATTGATTTTCATGGTTGACAGCATTTGAAATGCTTTCAGATTGTGATTTCTCACTGGGCTTGATCTGGGGGAGGTATTTTTATTATCATTATTAATAGTAGAAATAGTATTATCTGGATACTTACACAGATAGAGATTATGGGCACAGACCGGCATGAGCAGTTGGTGTTGAGCTCCATGCGGGCAGGGAATAATCCCATCAAGGCTTGCTTTGCAAAACGTAGCTGGGCTGCAGCACTTCCAAGGCAAATTAGAATTCACCATATGTTTTCCTAAGACTTACTTTTTTTGTTAGTGTCAATTACTGGTAATAATGTTGAAATTTGTATTTTCTAGGATATGTTTTTAAGTTTAACTTAGCAAGTAGATGGAACAAAATGCACGTCAGTCTAAAAGGTGAGCGTCCTGGTGAGGCTTTACAGAACTATCTTTGAGCTACTTCTGTTGAACAGAGGTTCTGCAGGATAGCAGGTTACAGGGTGTCCTTGAAAGACATAGCTCTGGGTTGTGGTCAGGAGCATGAGTTGTTGGCTTTGTCCCTACTTGATTGCCTTGAGCTGGGAGGAGCTGTGAGTTCTGGTATAGATGAGCTTTTTCCCATTATCATCCATGCCTGGATGGATGATGAGGATGAGATGGCACGAGATTTCTAGTACTGCCTTGGCCGTCTTTGCTACTATTTCTCCTTAATGTTTGGTTAATTGCTCCATGGAGAAGTGGTGTCCTGGGTTTTGTGTGATGCCTAGGGATGGGTTTGGGAAGCAATGTCCTTGGAGTCTTTTCACAAGTTTACAGGCAGTGTCCCTTGCTATGCCCCCAGCATTGCCTGCCATAGCAGGAGAGTGTGTTCCAGTTGCACACCTATTTGCACAGCTGGATGCAAGTCACTTGTCCTCACCTGATCCTCAGCACCTCTATAGCTTTTAAGCATCTCTTTCACAACTGCCAGCTTTCATCTCTTGCAAATGTGCTCTGTAGGCTTCAGGCAGTCCCAGCAGAGGAGCTTGCTGGCTTGTACCTTTGGTGTATGTCACCCTAAGAAGTACTGCACAGAGCAGGTGAGCTTCAGAAAAGTAGAGCTTATCCTACAATCCCTTCAGACATGGCAGCCCCATCTGTTTGTACCATGAAAGTGTTCAGGCGATGTCTGCAGGTTGGTGGGTTGCTCACCAGCAGCCCCTCCAGGTGCCACAGAGGCAAAGCACAGCCTTGTCTCTTGCTTTGGGCCTTGCTCATCATGGATCATCTCTTCAGGCACACAGGTGCAAGGTTTTTAGTTGCTCATTTCTGCTTGGTCTTTGGAGCAAGCAGGAATGTTTTCTTACTCGCCTGTCACAGTGGGATGTCACTTGATGTGACAGATGTCTGTCAAGCTTCTTTTGCAGGTACTGGCTGTTCTACTGCACTCTGAGCAGTCCCAACTGGAGAGCATATCATAGAATCTTAGAAGGGTCTGGGTTGAAAAGGACCGCAATGCTCACCTCGTTCCAACTCCCTGCTATGTGCAGGTCACCAACCAGCAGACCAGGCTGCCCAGAGCCACATCCCGCCTGGCCTTGAATGCCTGCAGGGATGGGGCATCCACAGCCTCCTTGGGCAACCTGTTCCAGTGTGTCACCATCCTCTGAGTGAAAAACTTCCTCCTAATATCCAACCTAAACCTCCCTTGTCTCAGTTTAAAACCATTCCCCCTTGTCCTATCACTACCCACCCTTGCAAACATATCCAGATTAACTTTTTACATACTTCAGGAGGGAAGCAGCAGTTACCTGCTGGTCCCTCCAACCAGTGCCATGCACCAGCCCTTCCCCGCGTCTTGTTAAAAGAACTGCTTATGCCAGTTTAATCTCTGAGGTATGTGATTTTCAACAGCATCAAGTAAAGGTAAAAAACACCAGGGGCAGCACAAGAATAGCACTAAGGTTTATTTTTTAACATGTGGCGAATCTGTCACTTTTGATCTATGAAGACAGCGTATCCTAATGCTTTGGAATTAGCTTTGTTGCTGTGAAAGATAACAATGAAAAATATACATGCAAAAAACCCAGAGGATGTCTGTTAATAGCGCTGCTCTGAAAAACGGTCTGATCTTTGTGGGAAATACATTACTCACGGAAAGAGGAAATCACAGTGGCTAATGAGAGGAAATTTCAGAGTTGAATCAGTTTTCTCATCTTTGTTAGAAGGGATACCCCCTTAGTCAGAGAAAAAGGTCTTTTTCAGTTCAAGGCTGAAGTATCCTGCTGTTCGTGCAACCATATTTTCTTTTTCCTACAGTAAAAAACGTAAGTAAAAATGAATCCATATGAACATCTCAGATTAGAGCTACAGTCTTCGTGATTTACATGTAATCCATGCCCTGTGTCACTCTGAGAGGCAAATTAGTGATAAGTCTGTGTCCTTATTCCACTTCAATAGACGTCTCCCATAGTGCTTACTGACCAAGAACAAGAACCCATTCTGTAAGTCGTTATATAAAGGCATAGCAAAGGCCAGCTGCCTCTTCTCCAAGCTTTGTTAGGTGCTGAATGATCCTCCCTGCAGCTCAGGTAGGTGGGGGTTCTGATGGAGAAACCTTTGAGAGGGCAGGGCAGGGCAGGTAGAGGATGTGAGCAGTGACTGAGTCCTTTTAAAGTATGGAGGGGATGAGCTGTGGCCTGGAATTATTTATTGTGTGTGTGTTTGCTATCATGAAGCGTACTTAGGAATCCTTTGGCTACGTTTGTGCAGTCACTGTTGCTGTTGGCATCGCAGTGCGTTTACAGGAGTTGTCTTCATAGTGGAGAATCACACTTTGTCTGCAGGCGGTGTCCTAATTTATACACCTGCAATTCTGAGACAGATGAATGTCGACCAGAGTGTTCCATGTCAGTGCAAGTGGTGGTTTTGCCTGGCAGTCTGATGGCAGAGCAAGGTGCTTGCCTGTCATAATAGCTATTATCTCAACATTACGTATTTTTCTTAAAAAGAGTAGTTGTTGTCTATGATGTGCCATATGGATCGCATCTGGCCAGTGCCTCCAAGTGTCTGTGCTAACCTTCAGCCAGTTTGGGCAAAGAAATTCTCATCTTGCACAGATTTAGGACTGTTTATCTCTTTTAACAGATCTGAGTATTAAAAGGCTGCTGAGCCAATAGATGAGGTTAATAAGTTGCCAGATTGAAAACATGCACGGTTTGCTCTTTCTGAGAACCACAGGTGGTTGTTTATGGGCAGCTGTAGGTGCACTCACCAGTTGGAGATGGGACTTAACATCACCAGGAAGTTCTGAGAAGACTGTCCTGGCTCCTTCCACATCTCTGACGTAGATTTTCCTTTTTTGTTACAGCTCAGTTGACACCTCTTCTACCCTTTATCTTTTCGGATCAGTTTTTCCTAACTGCACACATGGCATTTATCTGTTACCTCCATCTGTGTGATAGAGGAGAGGCAGGACTTTGGTGTGGTAAATGCTGCTAAAATATTTCATGGTTTCCCCTGTGCTGTAGGACTGCACGTGAGAATCCTAGAGAACTGTGCACGTAGCTGTAGGTTCTGCTCAAATCTTGAATGGGTTAAGTGATCCTTGTTGTATTATCGACCCCTGTTTTTTAATGCATGTTTCACAGCTTCCCTAAAGTTAGTTTAGTCTTTCTTATTAAGCTTCCCGAGCACTGATTAATTTTGACTTTGGTTGGTTGTTTTGGTTTTTCTTGCCGACAGATGATACGGTCATATCAGATAGAGGTAATCATGTAGAGAGACTTCTCGGTTGGTTGCCCATCAGGTACGCAGCTGAATTCCCTGCAGTTCCAGTTCTTTCTTTAAATGCCAACAAGAGCACTAATGAACTTGAAGGGACTTTCATCGTTTAGAACACAGGGTCTGAGCCCAGAAGCGTGTCTGTACATTGGAAAGCTTGTGTAAGAGTGTTTGTCTCCCATTTATGCTTCCCACTGCTCTGGTTTGTGACAGGATGTTTGCTCTTTTAGTTCTGTGCTCCTTTAATGGTCTCTTTTAGAGGAGATTTTGTAAAGTTTTCACTGAAAATGTAGATAAATTGTATCCTCTTTGTGCTTATTTGTCTGCCATTCAGATAATACTGTTCAGAATAAAGTATTGTGGTATTAAACCGGAAGACTACGTATGAATTGCAGCTATAAAAGCAGATTACGATATACACGCTTATATCGGCTTACTATCTACAAGCTGGCACACAGGTTGGTTCTAAGACATTAGCACAGAGTTGCTCTACTACTCACCATGTCTTTGCATCACGGAACACGGCGCAGGATTTTATCTTTAGGCTCAAACTCCATCATGAATATAGAAGTGTCAAGTTCAGTAGAACCGACATGAAGAATACTGCTTAAAATACTGGGCTCTCAGTGGGCACCAAAAGAAGTTTGGTGTGTCAGCCTTGTCCTTACGTGTGTGACTAATAAAGCGTGCACATGCTTTCTCCACTTAGGATGAAGTTAGTTTTTTGGTTCCTCCGAAGAGGTTTGGCAGCAGTTATGTATACAAAGAAGCATTTACTTTTCCGTGCTTGCTCACGGGATATACCTAAATTGGCATGCAGATAAACAAGAATCTGTGTTCCTCCTGTCAGAGGAAGCCACGTTACAGTGGCAGTGCCAGATTTTGTGTGTGTCCATGACTTTATCATCTTATCCAGGGCCCACAAGTGGGGCTCCAGCGCTGGCTGTCCATCAGCGTGCCCTTGATTGACCAAAGCCCTTTGCCCCAGAGTTGGTGTTCCAGCAGCTTTTGTTGTACACCTGCTATCTACCTGCCTGCTGTAGGTCTTTATCCTGTAATATCTTCTGCTCTTTTACTCAGCTCTGTCTTCTGCACAGAGCACTCACTCATAGCTTTGTCACGCTTTGCTGGGCGTCGCAGGGCACGTTGAGATAACGGAGCTCAAATATTCCATCAGGTTAGCAGTAATCTCTGTAGTGAGCTCAAATTGAACTGCTGTATTTAACAGCTAAGAATATTGCACTAGCATGGGGAGGGAGGGTGCAGAAGAATTGCTTTCTGCGTATTACTGAATCTCTGTGGGTTTTGGCTTCATTTAGGCACCTGGGGTGGGGGTGTATCACTTGGGTTTGACTTGGCTCGAGGCAGCTGGAGGATGCTGCGTTGTGCTGGAGGAGAGGCACAGAGAGGTGAGTGTGCTGTGTGTGCTGCCAGTGCTTTGGTCCTAATGAGCAGCACAACCACAAGCAGCCAGCACGTGGGGTTTGCACAGAGGGACTCTTGCCAGAGAAATCCCATTGTTTTGTTTGCTAATTTACAAAATTAGTGGCTGAGAGGAATGCAGTTTCAAGACGAGCATAGATGCGCAGGAAGGAGAATGATTTATAGAAACAGAAGAGGAAGTGAAGGAAGCAGGAAGCAAGAGAATCTTGGGAGGAAGGAAGGCAGACAGCCTGACAATGAAATCAGGCGGCTCTTGGGTAGTTCTCCCAATATGGAAAGTTCAATTAATGCAAATAATATTTGTTGTGCAGCAGTGGGCAGATCTGAAATGGGAGAGAGATGAACAGTTCGAACTCATTTGCCTTGTTTTTGGAGTAGCTCTTGTTTTGCAAAGCTTCTCTTTTCCCCCACGTTTTTGCCAGCAAACTTTTAACTTGTGTCATGTTACTGACCTGAAAAATAGGAGGTGTTTTTGTTGATCAGAACCAGTTCCATCTGTCCTGCCAAAACAAGCACCAACTTTGTGGGGTGGCAGTTTTCTCACTGTTCAGTTTCTCCAGTGTGCACAGTGGAGTGAAAGGCTCGGGGCGGGCTGCGTCAGAGCGTTGTTAGCCTAAGATGACGTTTCAGTCATGACCAGAACAGCTATTAGTCTTGAAGAAGTTACAGCAAAACTCACCCAAGGAACAAAAGGCGGCAGCTGCCTGGCCTAAGTTTGAACTTAGCAAGCCCAAACTTTGCCTTCCTGCCGAACTGCAGCCAGGTGCATTGCTCAGTGCCCCCGGGTGCTCGCTGTTACAACACGAGAACATGACTGCAAGGGCTGCAATGAAAAGTGAGTCCGGATTTCTTTCATCCCATGGCATGCCCTTTGAGTTAGGCAATATGGAGATTTTCCTAATCGCCTGTAGCATTTAACTCGCTGAACACCTGGCCCTGAAGGTACTGCTGAAGTTGTGCTTTAAAATGCAGATATCTCCCAGGGTGAAATGCAGGGTGAAACATTTTAATATGCCTTACTTCTGAAAACAACGTCTTCAGTTTTGAATTAGATAGGTGTGCTACAACTCACTGCTTCACTTCCATGCTTCTTTGATTTGGGATTGTTGTTTGTTTTTGTTTTCTTTTTGCTGTTTATCATAGAATCATAGAGTGGCCTGGGTTGAAAAGGAGCATAATGACCATGTAGTTTCAACCCACCTATGTGCTAGACCAGTAAACCAGTTTATCTTCTTTTAGCTGTAGGAACTTTTCAAAAATGCAACCTTTGTTACATTAGCTTTTGTTACTTATTTCCTTGGTGCACAAGAAATGGCCGGGCTGCGGGCTTCGTTATTCGACTGCTGAGCTGAAGTTGCAGTGAGTTTTTATTGCAGCTGAGGAGTAGAGCAGATGACACGTTAGAATAGCCTGCATTTGTTCACATGTCTTTTTTTAGGCAACTGGGAGACTATTGAAATAGCAGCAGTGCTGTAGTGATCTAAGTCTAAGGGTGTATGAGTTTCAAAGACAGAGATGGTATCTTGTGTTACCCTGATACGCGTGGGGAAGCAGGACGGGCTTTTGATGGCAGCTATTTAATTAGCTGAAACATCAGAGCACATTCCTTATCTGTATGGCATGGAGATCCTGTTTTCTGCCATTTTCATGATGATTCAGTAGGTCTTTAAATACTCCTGTTAAAGTGTATTTAAATCACGTAGCGAGAAGGTGAGTGTGAAGAACAGGCTCCTGGGAGATATCTGCAAGCCTTCTTCACATCGGCACGTATGCTTGGAGTATTACCAGATAAACTAGTTGAAATTCAGCAGTCTTTAGTATGTTGGCATGCTGCTGCAGTGAGCTCACTGTAGGCTGATGGGTGGACCTGATGAGAACAACGTAGCATACAGGGAAAAGAAGTTGCTCACTCCAGGAGCCCTGGGATGGATGCGTGCCCCTGCTTTGGGTGGGATGCTGGCTGGGTCAGCTGCCGGTGTGGCAGTGGGATGCAGAGCACATTCCTACTTTGGAAATTCACTTTGGCTGTATTTCCTTGTCATTATGAGGACCCTCAGGGACAGATCAATGGCAGGAAAGAGACAGCGTCTCATAAAATGATGGCACCATCAGCAGCAATTTGTGATGAGAATGCTGTGCTTTTTCTTTTCAAATTCAGTTACTTCTAGAAACAGCACTGAATGGAAGAGAACTTCAGACTGTGGGGTTTGGGGATTTCTGTGTTGTTTTTTTTCTTTGTTTTAAATAATAATGAAGCGGTCTTATATTTCACTGCATATATTCATTTTGCTCTTGGTTTCTATATTTGGATGGCATATAAATACTAGATCCCAGAAGGTCCTGTTTCAGCTAGGAAATTCAGCTGATTTGCTGTCTTTGAGATGAGCATTACAGTAAGAAAAAAATATATATTAGTTAAGATAGTGTAAACTGAGTGAAATCCCCAAGCGCCTCATTCTTCACACCATGTTTTAATGTAACATCAACCATTTGAAACCAGTCTGTCCCTAGAAGCAAGATTTTCAAGGAAGCCTTGTACAGAGGTTCTCCATGTTAGCCTTTCTGGGCTTGTACTTGTTTTTCCATCCTAAAACCTTTTTTTTCCTGCTGTGTAAACTATCAGTACCAACAGCAGAATGGCAGATTGTAAAAACCAGCAGATGTTGAGTGCAGCACACCCAGAATTAACAGGTGTGTAATGAGTTCTGTATAAGCTCCTGTCACAGTCTCTGGCTGGCACTGCAGTAGGGCATCACAGCATGGTTGGTCTTCTGCTGGCTCTCTACACTTCTTTTTTCACTTTGGGCAAAATTCAGCAAATGTTTGTCCCGGCTCTTTTTCCTTTAAAATGATCCAAGGGAGTTTGTGTATTAAGAGCAATTTTTTTTTTTTTTTAAAGACAATTTGGATAATGTCATCGTGGTCCTACATATCATGTTTTATGGTACCTCTTTGTCCTTTCTTGTCATCCTCCTTGCTTGCTTGCTTACAGCAGAGCTAGAGTGAAAGAAAAAGACTGCTGCCAGCCTGAGCCTTCATGAAAAGCAGAAGTTGGTAAGAATTGCTGACCTCTTCCCAGTTTGGGTTAGCAGTGATAGTAGAAGATAAAGTCCATCTCACTCCTATCAAACAAAAAGGAAAATGCTCTAGTGAACTCTTTCCTTTAATCTATTTCACACAAAAGTCACTTTGGTCTGGTGAAATGGATTTCTGCCAAAGGGTCTTTTTCAAGACCTTTCCCTCATGTTTCTGTCAGTCAAGGACTTGGAGAGGATTTTATTGAAAGCCCTTGGCTTTGAGAACGGGTGGTAAGGCACAGGATCTCTTCTAGCATCTCTGTGCTCATCAGACAGCTTCAAAACCAGCATTCTTAAGGGATGACAGGCAAAATGTCAGCAAATCTCAGCTAGACAGAGTTGCTTTTTCTAAAGCATACGTCACATGGAAAGCATCAAATAGAAGTCCTTCATTTAGGATGCCCGCGTCAGACTTAGCATTACTTGATGCGGCATGATTTCCTGAGCAGGCTAAGTCTTGTTCTGCCTAGTGTTGCTGCAGCTCTTCCTCTCCTTCTTCAGTTCCCTTAGATCTTGCAGGAGGACGTTTTGGTTGTCTCTAAGTAGGATCTTTCAGTCGTGGCCTCATTTGATTGTTGGTGAACTGCTCAGAAGCCTTTCTGTAAGTAGCAGTCATTTGTTGGTCTTCCAACTTCAGAAGTTCAGAAGTTCAGAGTTCAGAAGGCTGAGAAAAATGTGAATCGTGATCATGAAAACCAAGTGTAGCAGAAATGCTAAGTCAGGGCCTGAAGCAGTGATTGAGCACCTGGTGGGAACTCAGGGGAGCTCAGGTGCATGCAATGTACTGAGTGACCAGAAGAGGTGGAGCCAGGATGCACCCCTTCCCAGTCCTCATTTAAGGGCTGGCAGTGGAAGCAAGAGTGTCTTGCTGGAGATCCTACTTGCCTGAGGCCTTCTAAGTGTAAGCAGGTTTTTTTTTTTTGTTTTTTTGTTTTCCTGTGTTTACAACTGCTGTGTTTGGGCTTATCCTCACTTGTTGCAGCCTAGAACTTGGCCGCACTGCTGTCATTGCTGTGCTTTCTATCACATCATAGCATTTCAGCAAGCAAATCAAATATTCCTTGCATCTGTTAGTGGCTTTCTAAGAATCTGGGTCTTTCTAATACTGTAACGTCAGACAGCTGGAATGCATGTATTCCAATTTCCATCACATACCAACGATAGGAAAATAATTCACAATACAGCCTTTGGAGCATTTTGGTGCTGCCCAGAAATGAGTCTTTGTGGTCACCCTTGTGGTCCAGTACAGCGTCTATACCATGTCTGATGCAGTCAGATCAGTACAGGCCCATCCTAGCTTAGTGGAGGCATTTCTCTTGATAAGAGCTATTTGTTATCAGTTGCGTGTAGTCCACAGAAACAGGAGGGTTCCTCACAGAGTTCTCTTCATGTTTAGCCATTGAGTTTTCAAGGTAGGAATCTTGGGAAATGTTTTAAAGCTGGGTCAGATGATTCTAGGTTCTTCTCTCTTGCTGTGTGAGAGATGTTCTTTTCTTTGTTCTTTTCTATGCAAATGAAAAAAAAAAGTGATATCGCATACTTGTTTTCCTTTCAGTAAAAATAAATAAATAGAAATAGGTAGCATTAGGAAAGCATTGTTTTTAAACAGTATTTATAGACTGTGAAACTTTCCCAGGCTCCTTTCAATTTTCTAAAAGCAGAGTTTAAGAATACATCTAAGAACAACTCCCTCATCTGCTTTCCCCATCCCCTGCTTCTTGATTACCGTGTTTGAAATTGCTTAGCACTGCTCTTGAACAAGAGTAATAATTCTGATGTCAGCAACAACTATGTTGTATTTCCCCTTTAAGCATTCCACGTGACCCTATCTTTCACATTCACAGTTTCCACTAAATTGGATGTAAGTTGGAACCAGTTTGGGTTACAGATTTGAGAGGGAGACTTTTCCCTTGGGTAGCTTCTATGCGTTTTCTAAATTAAATTTAATCTTATAAAATTAATTAAGGACAGTTTCCCTTAAACCTGATTTGATCCAGCTGCTCAACGGAAGGAGACATTTAGCTTTTTTAGACTACAGGAAAGCACACTGTTCCTTTCCTATCTCTTCCTGTCTCTCTGCCATGAAACGAGCACAAATACTGACCTGGGTTGAGGAAACAGGAGAAGAGTGACATCAGTCCTTTTGCAGTACAGTGCTCAAAGGTGAATCTGTGAGATTTCATCGTTCCTGTGAAACCTCTGAACAAGGTAGGCCAGCTTGTTGAATGTTATAATACATTGCCATCTATTTCCAGGTTTACATGACAGAAGGGGACAGTAACTGAGGTGTGCTGTCTGACAGCTCTGTGCTGAGCAGCTCAGTGGGAGAGGAGTGCTCACAGTCTGTTATTAAAAGAAGGATCTCCACAGAATCCATCACTGCACTTGGGACCAGTAGATGTCCTCAAGCATTAAATGTAGCCAGGTTTCAGAAGGGCTTTGTTGAACCGCTGGGGCCCACTGTTGTAAGATGGAAGCCCTGATTTAGAGCACTGCAATTCAGTGCGTGTATTTTGATGCTTAAGTGCTGTGCTGATATATTCTTCTCTTTGCCCTATAACTAAAGGGAAAAACAGGAGTACGCTTGCTGTCAGATTGTTGGGTTTATTAAAACAACCTTCAACTTCATAATTGTTATCTCTCAAGGTTTAGAAGGCACCCAATAGACGATGAGAAGGGTTTTGTATGTGATTCATCCATGGTTTGGAAATGGACTGCTGCCTGGTCCTGGCAGAAGGGCAGCATTATTACCAGAGTACCTGAAACCTGTTTGTAGTCCCAGTTACCCAAACAGAGTCCTCATCATCCTGAGTTGTAAATGACTTCCCCACTGCTGTCCTTCAGTTTCCAAGCAAACATGGCTTATGTGGGCATGCTGTGTTCCTGTGGATTCCCCCAGCAAACTATCTGAAGTAGGTACCTGACAAACTCCAGCCAAAGAGGAAGAGACACCTTAGGGAGAGGTCTAGAAAGTTTAATGAAGGCAGGAGGTAACGACGGAGGAGAGAGATGCAATCATCTCACAGAGCAGTGGCTGGAGCTTCCTACTGTACATCGGAGAATTAACACCAGCTCCTAAAAATGAGACTCAGATGTGTTGGAAACCAGGCATCATTGGTCTGTTATGCACAGAAGGATGTTCCAGAAGCATCGGTAGGCCTGAAGATTTGCAAGTAGAGACTGCGTGTAATTTAATGTTAATGTCTGGGAAGTAGATACTGTCTCACTGGTGTCTCCAGTACCTAGCCGTGTAGGAGTCCTGCCATCGTGCTGCTGTTCACCCAGTACAGGCAGAGGTACAGGCAATACTTCATTCTCAGCATGTATGCCAGCTAACCTAAGTAAACACTGAGATGGAGTTCACGTTTCTTAGTGGTAGTCTCAAAGAGCTACCTGGAAAACATCACACTTCATGGAAGTCATCGTACAGTTGAACGAAGATGTCTTCAGGGTTATCTGCTTGATGCTTCTTCACTAATGCATTGTTTTGAGGGCTTGAAAGGTTCATTTCTTCAGTAATTTTGATTTAAGTGGGCAATCGGTATTTTGATCTGGACTTTACTGTCCAACAGAAGAAACCCCCATTGCCCAGTTTCACTGGCTCCTCTCAGTACCAAGGAAGGATCTCACTAGGTTGGCCAGGGCCTTGTGTGGGTGGAGATGATGTACTAAATTCATGCATCACTTCAGCTGTGTTATGTCCCCTTATGAACAGGATATGCATCCTCTGGCCTAGGCTTGTTCACTGGCACCTGGCTCCCAGGCTACCGGGAAAGATTGCATCATGTTCATTAGCCTAATCACAATAATTACTGCCTGAAGACAAGACTGTACAAGAAAGGAAGAGAGGTAATTGAATGTGTTTTCTTGGTGAGAAATCCACACAGAATTTGAAAATGTCCACAAGAAAACCTCTCTGTTTAATTCTCAACCTTCTACACTCCTGCATATGCTTTCAATCAAGTTAAAATATTCTTCTGAAGTCTACACTTAGCACTGAGGGTTATCTGAAATGACATAGATTAACTTCCTAACACCAGAGAATAGTTGTAGAAAAGTCTGAAATACAGCTGAAGTATATTTTTAATTGGAATTTTACTGTTTTCCAGTAAGAATAATATCTGATTGCTCTTTATGTTTTATGTTGAGGAAGACGATGCAGGAAACTCCAAATGACTGAATTCTTTCAGTGGGAAAAATTAACTACCTTTTTCTCACACTTACATTCCCTATCAGCCCCACCACTGGGCTTGTTGGTAAATCATACAGACTACCGTGGTTGGCACTGTTACTTAATTTACTACTCTGCTCAGTATTCAGTATTTATTAGTGGTTCTACAGTATAGAGAAGGTGGGAGACTACTGCAGGCTCTCTCGGTGCTGAAAAGGTACATGGGATTTCATTTATTTATTTTAAGGATTGTTCTCTTTCCAGTCCAAGCAGCAGTGTCTGAATTAGCCATCTCTTTTAAATCATCGTCAATTACTTTAAAACAGGGATGGGGTGCTTGCTGGAGAGGGAAGAAAGGAAGACACTGGCATCTGCTGCCTGTTAAGTCCATTAATTGAAAAGAAAATCCTGCTGGTGCCAGAATGTACAGCCCTACTCCTAATTAAGCCTAGAGAAGCAATGGGCTGGTTTTAATTGAGAACAGCATCTCTCTTAATGGTGCCAGCAGCTGAAAAACGCGAATAAATGCAAAGTGTGAAGCACGTGCAGGGCAGTGGTGACTCTTCGTAGGGTCAGCCATTGTGCTGTGCGTGGAAACCTGCATCCCTGCGTATAGGATGGAGGAATAATTGAGTCCCCACTGTGGGCAGAGTTGTCTGTGCTTTTCTAGCTCTGAGAGCTGGATGTTTACAATACAAATTAGCAGCAGTCATTAGGAATGTGTGCTTTCCAAAATAGCTAAGGAAGAAAGTGTTTCCTGGTGACTTCAGTGGCAGGAACAAGAGCTGCTGTGCTTTACCTATGACAGTGTGGTTCCAATTAGTGTGGCCTTCATACTTGAAATGCTTTCTGACCAACCAGATCAGCTGTGAGCACAGGCTTCTGTGCACCACATTTTAATCCCGGATCCATTAATTATCACTATTTACCGTGTTAGTTACCAAATAATAATAGTAATAATTCTGAAATGATCGGCCATTAGGAGTTTGGTGCTGAGAAAAGTCCAGAGCCATCGTCAGCCTGGTTTCTGGAGGAACTACAGCTTATGTGACTGCATCATCTATTCTCATGCTTGTCGCTCCTGTTCTAGAAGCTTTTGAATCCACTAGACAATTTCAGCCTAAAATTTCAGTGAAAATAAGTGCCCAGGCAAAGCAAAGAGGCACAAATTAATTTCCCCCTCGAGGGGAGGGTTAGGGGTAAGCTCAGCTACGTAATTAGGCATTAATGAGTTCACACAGGACACATGGCTCTGCTTCAGGAGCAGCTCTGAGCACAGCTCCCAGTTATTCACCATGGGATAATCAAACCCCACACAGGAGATGCTGCCCTTGGTGAGTCCCACTGGGCCCTTGCTCTGATAGCTGCAGTTCTGCCTTGCCCGGGGAACCTCCATGCTGCTCCATGCCCATGCTTTGCCCCGCCATCTCTTTCTCCTCCAGTGAGGCGCTGCGGCCCGGCCGCCATTTTGAGGCAGCTCCCTCCAGGCACACCGCCCTTCTGCACGGACACCAGCATCCTGTGCCACGGATGGGGTGACCCTTCAGTGTTCCTTCCAGGGGATGGGTTTTTTTACACAGCCGTGATCTTTGTCTCCAGCTATAGACAGAAACAAAGCGCCGTTTGATGCTTCAGTCCATTTTATCAGCTAAAATACCCACCATCCCACCAAACTGCAGACAGTTTACCAAAGCCAAGTGCCGGGATGCAGGGATATCTCAGCTCCATCTGTTGTCTTGCGGTTGCTGAGTTGTGTAGCATATTGAGTAGCGCTTCAGTGTCTGAGGTGCTTCTGAAACTACGCCTTCAATGAGGATGTATGTATCTGTAGTGACAGGTGGCACTTGCTCTGCGTGAAGGGAAAGCAGTGTGGCCTTCCAGCCCTGCCTGTGGCACGTGGTGGCTCAGGGTGCTAACTGCTCACGCCTGAGTGCCTGGAACATGTCTGTCCATTAAGCAATTAGCCAACAGCAAAGAAAATTGCAGGAGGAGCTCCTGTGCAGTGGTGTCGGAAATGCAATTTGGGAGGAGGCTGAACTGTATTTACCTCATCTGGAAGGCAGGAGCATGTCGTAAGTGAATCTGCTATCAATTCTGAGATTTTTTTTTTTTTTTGTCTGCTATTCCTTCAAGAGTTGAGATGGTTTTGGTCTGGCTGTAGTCCAGATCATTTAGGAGCCTGGCTACTCTGGCTTGGGCTGTAATGACCTGGCCACGTTGTTAAGCTGCTGCTGTGAGCCTGATGGTGGATTTAGATGTGGCTTGTGTTCATGGCAGCATTCAGCAAGTCCTCTCCATGTATTTTAAACCTTTTGTGCTGTATCTACTGTAGAAATGCAGAAATACAGGCTGTGACTTATTTCAAGGTGTTTTCTCACTTTGGCATCCTCAGTATGGCTAGCTGCTTCTTTGAGTTGTTCATATGCAGATGACTGCAAAACATCCCATGAACACTCAGTTGGCCAAGAAGTATGACTGGGGACTGGTGGAATCAGTGTAATCTTTGAACTCTGGTTATATTTGGCAGTTTCATTCAAGTGCTTTTTTCCTGTGTATATGGAACAAAGGACTAAGATTCACAAAATGAAATTGTTTCTGTATGAGCAAAAATGGAACTTCTAAATGGATTTGGTCAGTGTTTTTTAAAAAGATGTTTTGTGTAGCTCAGGAGTTTTCCTGAGTTCAACCTAAGCTCTACTAACAAAAGATGCTCCAGTGCTGAGACGTGGGATGCCTTCAGGTTTCTCTATTCCTTTTTTCAAGGCCCAGGTTGCAATGCTTGCTAATCCTTTGACTCTTCCAACTACATCTCTTGAGAGTGTGGTTTATGTGGTCATACTGTTGCAATGTCTGTTTGGGCAACGACCTCTAAGCACATTTTCAGTTCTTGAAGCAATATCTTTGACCTTGCAGGCAGAGCAGCAGCTGGACTGTATAAACTGACCCATGTTTGTGACTCACTGAGTCTTAATTCTTCTGGGACCGTGTTCTGGGAGTCTGGTATCTAGTACAGGAACTGCTGACCTGCGGCACTCTTTCTGAAAGCACTAAGGAGGCAAATGGTTTGGCATCATAGAAGCTTTGTTTGCGTGTGCCAGAGGATATGGCTCCCAAACCTGATCTCTCCCTGAGCCTCCCAAGATGTGCTCCAACCCAGGGTATGCAGAAGGCAAGATGCCCATCCCATGCCCTGTGGGAAGCAACCAGGTAGGAGCACGGAGCAAGAGGCTCCTGCTGCCTTTCTCGGAGAGAAACTGCTGCCAGCAGTCCTTGCTGCATCCCCTTCTGAATGGGGGAACCCCAAACACTGCTGTGTGGGAGGCTGTGGAAGTTGGGAATGTTCGCAGAAGCAAGATGAGAAACATGAAACCAGCATACTTTGTCTTTTTCCATCACAAAATGGGAACTGTCATATGTGAAGCTGGATGGCTGCTGACCTCTGAGCTAGTGCTTGTTTCCTGAACCAGAGGTCAAGTAATCTAGGGAGTTTTTTGCAAGATTTGCCCTTGGCATGCTTTTCAGTCCTTGAGCAGCCTGCTTTACCCCATGGCTATTTCCTGTTCGTCCTTTGTCTCAGATATGTAGATTGCAAACTCTTAAAGACTCTGCTTTTCCCACTGTGCAGTTCTATGGTACCCACTTTAATTAGCTGAGCAGTTGCTGCTTGTCATACATGGGACAACAGCCTGGAATTGAGTGCCTGTGCTGCCTTGCCTTTAGGCAGCTTTGGTCCAACTCATTTGCCTGAGCCCCCCTACCTCTTGTTCCTTGTTGCACACTGTTACAGTGTGTGGGAAGGGCCAGAAAAGTACTTTTCCAGGTGAAATTTTGGATCATTGCATCATTCTTATGATGAAATTTTGGGTCAGTGAATGAGAAGTTCAGACTGCTTCTTTGGGAATGAGTTTCTTTTTCTTGAGTTGAATTGCACTGGGATGCCCACAGACAGGTTCCATAGGAAGCAGGTGTACTGATTAAATAGTTAAGCAAATCAAAATTAAAAGCATGCCTCTGGTAATAGTGGCACTTCATTTTCAGTGAAGCACACACTTAGATAGTCATCAAAGGAAGAAAGCAAATGTGGCCACCAGCTGGTAGATGAAATATCCATGGTGTTGTGTGTGTATGTGTAAAAGACAGGAAGGGAAGGGACAGGCAGTCGGGCAGCACGGAGGTGTCTGCTGCTCTCCTGGGTAACTGCCAGATGGATCTGAGCAAGTTGGTGCTTTCTCCCATCCTGCCAAGTTTTCTTTGTCTTTTGGGGACCATGCCTTTGCCACCCATTGCTGGGAGGTGTATGATGGTTTGGGGGCTGTTGGCTGCAGCTTAGGGCAGTTCCAGAGAAGCTCTTTAAAACCACAGCTCACATCTTGTGAGGCTGTCGGGGCCATCTGGAAATCAAATGTGGGTGGCATCTCTCCTGCATCCCCGAGTTCAGTTAGGCAGCATCAGTCCTTTCAGTTGCTTTTTTTTCTAACTGACCTCAATCAGTGCTTTCTCAAGACAGGCAGTGATGCTGAATTGAAAATCTGCTGCTGATATCACTTGGTGTGTTGCAGCAAGAGCAAAGCAGCACCTTTGCCGTGGGTCCCCATTTCTCCTGCCTTGGGCAGAAGCACAGCTCTCTCCAACTTTCCGCAGTGAGCCCACCTGAGCCATTTGTTCGTGCTGAGATCTCTGGAAGCCCATTAGCACAAATGCCAGCTCTCCCAGCCCTTCAGTGTGGTTTTTAATGGAGCCCTCAGCAAGTGAGTGCTTTATTTTGGGGGATTCAGTAGACAATAGGCTTTCTGGATTCTCCTCCAGGGGACAAGCTTGTCAATCATATTGTCACAGACAATAATTACCCCCTGCTTTATTCGCTCTGTCTGTCTTCAGAACAGTCAATTAGGGCTATTGATACAGACAAGCTATTCTCACCAAGTTAGTTTTCAGCCTAATTAAAAGGAACCTGTCAGCGCCTTTCCCGTAACCTTGGGCTTCTAATGGCTTCTCTTTGTGTGCCGTGCAGGAACTAAAGCTCAGCCCCAGTTCCTGGAGACAGAGGGCTTAGTTAGAGGGAGTTCTTTCATATGGGCGCTTTCCCCAATGGTGCTAAGAGGGCAGGATGGAGAGAGGGAGAGGAGGATTTTTGAGAAAAGACAGAGTCCTGTCTTCCTGGCTGTGTCCACGCTTGCTAAAATTCATCAAGGGCAAAGGGGAGAAGACCTCTGAGCTTTGGACTCCTTGAAAGCAGTCTGATAGTAAATAAGCATTAACTGAAAAGACAAATAAGGGCCAGGCCCTCTCCAGGGATAAAACCAGTGTTTTTTCCTGCCAAAATATTTTGTTCTGCTGCTTTTTTTTTTCTTTAAAATTACTAGAATGTGCAAAAAGATACACTGGAAAACCTCATCATCTTGAGGTTACTGCGGATCTAAATTGTATTCAGCAAAGTAAATACTTCGGCCAAACTTCTATTGTGATAAAAGGAGGAAACACTGCTTTCCACAACTTTAGCTTATTTCAGCAGATGGTGTCCTCAGACATGAAACAAGCTCCCCATCAGGCTGCAGGGCCACGATTCTGCTGTGATGTTTTTCCTCCTGGGATCCAGTGGATGCAGTCTAGTTTCTGAAGAGACAGTGGGCAAGATGTTCAGACTTCTGCTCCTACAAGACTGAGCTGTATGCATTTCATAAACGTGCTGCGATAACTGATCACTTATTTTCTGAATTAACAGTATGTTTTTTGTTTCCTTTTCCATGTGTCTGCTGCTGTTGAATCTTCTCCTCCAACTTGAACTGAAACATAGGTAAGTGTATGACCTGTTTTGCTAATATCAATTATATTAGTAATCATAGAATCATAGGATGGCTCGGTCTGGAAGGGATCCCAAGGATCATCAAGTTCCAGCCCCCTGCCACAGGCAGGCAGCCAGCTGCTAGATGAAGCACTAGCTCACATTGCCCAAGGCCCCTTAATCACCTCCATGGATGGGGCAGGCACAGTCTCTCTGGGCAGCCTGTGCCAATGCCTCACCACTCTCTCAGTAAAAAACTTCCCCCTGACATCTAATCTGTATCTCCGCTCCTTCAGTTTCAAACTATTCCCCTTGTCCTATCACTATCTACCTCTGTAAAAAGTTGGTTTCCCTTGGAATACTGAAGGGCTGCAGTGTGATCTCCCTGCAGCCTTCTCTTTTGCAGGCTGAGTAAGCCTGTCTTCATAGGTGAGGTGCTCCAGCCCTTGGATCATGTTCATGGCCCTCCTGTGGACCGTCTCTGAAAGCTCCACATCCTTCCTGTGTTGGGGCCTCAGTCAATGTTTCTTTTTTTTTTTTTTTCCCCCCCTTTCCCTCATACTCTCTCCTATATTACAAGTGACTTTTTCAGGAGTGTGTTGCGTGGAGAGAGAAATAGTAAGGAAGATACAATCCCCAGTGCTCTATAAATACATGTTCCCAAACAATGAGCCATTTCACAAAAAGAGAAGAAAATTCAAAAAGCAAGTTTCCCATCTAACCCAGAAACAGAAAAGTGGGACAACACCATTCTCTTGCCAGTGAAATTCCTAACCTACTCTTTGTGCCAGTGCTGTAATTAAAAGCACTGCAAGTCAGAGCTCTATATGAAGAGACTCTTTCCTTTCCTTCAATGAGGTGAACTTCTATAGGAAGTCACAAATGTATTTCCAAGTGCAATTCAAAAATGTGACTGGGATTTTGAAATGTAGGAAAGCATACCTGTACGTTTCATCAGAAGAACCTTGAGCTCAGAACTCTTAGCATGCTTTCAGAAAAGCTTTGCTGGCAAGTTTATTGTAATGCTTAGTCCTATTGTAATTCAAAATCTATCCCAGATCTTTCCCCCTGCCCTCCCCTATTTGCCAAATACACAGAAAGGGAATAAGGGGTATTTAATTTCTGGAGTCCTGGAGGACTTTCTGCTGCCTTCAGAGATGTGTGGAGAGCAGAAGAGGTCTGAAGTCTCAAATTGGAGCCTTCAGTTTGAGGCTGGGTGGTTGCACCTGAACTCAGCAGCACAGGCTGCATCCTGGGCTTCATTGTCCTCAGTGTGACCTGAGCTGCTGCCTCCCTCAAACTGCTTCTTCATTGCTCCCTGCAATCACTGCATTATTTGAGGGGCACTTCAGCTGTCTCCCATGATTTTCATAGTGATCTGTAGGCAGCTGCTGAAAACTTAGTCTTGTTCTTGACCTTGTGTTTTCTGCATCCATCTCCTACCTGTGCAACTGCATTGATGTTACAAAGGCAGCATGGCTGTCTTTTTGCCACTGCTCAATCACCAGTCAGAATTTTGTCCAAGTTGAATCTTGTTGCGAATGCAGTTTCTCACATTTTTGGCTAACACAGTACTGCAAAATGAGAAAACAGCCAAAAAAATAGAAAATTATTATTATTTAAAAAAAAAAAAAACGTTTTACCACTTAAGTAACCAAGCAAGCAAATGGCGATTGCAAGAATGAGGGCTCTCGTGTAAATTGCATGCTTTAAAAGCTGTGTACTCCTTACAGTCTTCAAATCTGAAATACAACAGAATACCATCAGGATTGCATGTGCTGTGCATGGAGCATACAGATGTCTGAGTTGTAGGTCTGACTGGTGCCATAGAGCTTGAAGTGATGCAGCTGTGCAAGCTTATATGCATGCATATGTAATCTGAATACACTTGCACAAGTAAACGTTGCCCTTAAGTCCTGTTGATGTGGAAGGTAAGTAAGGAGCTGTACTGGGGTTGGAGGAAAATCCATCTAGTCTGATAGCCAGGGAAGAGTGAAAAGGGATGAGCTCATGTGATGCTTCCTCAAATAGTTCTCCAACTTTCAGTGATTTTCAGCTTAGTGACTGGAGTGTAACTAAAGTAGGATATTCAGGGTAAGAATTAAACTTACCAGACAAATGTGGGTTAGAATGTGGATTTTCTGACCTCGGATTTTTAAGCACTGCTCACAGCTACATAGGTCTTCCTTCCCTGAATCCCCTATTCCTTAAGGTTCCCATTCTGCCCAGCGTTGCACTCCATATGTGTTTTTGGTGCCGCACTCTTAAAAATATTTCTGCACAAGTGATAATTATCGTATGAAGTCATAGTTGGTGGTGGGTAAGCAGTTCTGTGCCTGGAGAAGAAGGAGCCTTTTCTCTGCTTCATGGCAGAGGCACAGGGCTCACGCAGGGCTTGGCGTGGCTTTTATGCACTGTCTTCCAGTCTTGCTATGAATGAATACTCTTTCTGGTTTAGCTTTGTTATGTGGAACAATTATTCTCCATGTCTACGCCAAGGTCTTGGTGACTGCATGTGGTTTATGTAGAACTAGAAGTAAATCTCTCTGGAGTAACTCACAGCTGTTCCAGTGTCCAAGGGATATTGTGAGCCAGAGTGTAATCCCCATCATCAGTATGCTATCGAGTCCATCACCAGCATGGTGATGGCCTTCTCATTCTTTATGGAACAGCAAGAGTGGGTGTCATTGTGGAATAACTTACTGCAGAAGTAGTTTGTCATCCTCTACAGATGATGTTCAGTTTGGTTACAGAATGTGCATTTTGAAATACAGCATGCACGTGTTGGAGACGAGGAGCTGGATGTGCTTGGTAGTTCTGTGTGGTAGATTATTTTATCGGCTATGCTCAAATTCTTCTTGAAAAGGACAGAGCAGGCTTTCCAACCAATACAATACTTGAGTTCTGTGTCCTTGAGCAGATGATGCTCAGGAAAGGCTTCTTGAGAGATGCAGTAAAGGTAAGAGTTATTTATATGCAGGAGAGAGCAAGTAGCAATAGCACTAGCAGTACCATTATTCTTCTTACTAAAGGTTTCATTTATATTTATATGCACAGACATCTGAAAAGGTAATCTGTTTGAAAAGGACAGATCTCTGGTTTACTTTAGCAGGGTGTTGGAATAAGAACTCAGTGATGGGGCTTAACTGAGCTGTAAGCACTGAACTGGCCAGCTGTAGCACGTGGAAGATGTTCAGCAATCTTGTGTGCTGCTTCTGGCAAATGATGCCTTTGGAGCGTTGTCAGCTGTGACTTGGAGGCCTAAGAACATAAAAGTTCTGTTTAGAAAAAAACAGTCCTTATTTACAGCCAATATTTCCATTAAAAAAGAAAAAAAAAAAATGAAGCAGGTTCTGTTTTCGCCTCGCTGGAAGTCCTCTGGCTATCATACAGTTTAAAGACCTTGAAATTCTCCATCTTCCTTTTTTTCAGCTCCTCAGCACTCTCCTGTCTCTTGTGTCTTAATGCACTGTATATGAAAACAAATCAAACTGAAGCAATTTTTTCCTGACTTAGCAATTAGTAAATAAATGCAGTTCCTGAGAAAAACAGAAATCTCAAGGTAGGAGAAGTCAAGTAAAAACTGTAGCAGGATGAACACAATGTATGTAATCTTGAAGATTTATGAAAAAAAAACTATCATTAAAAAAAAGATGAAAAGCATTAGAAGTGTTTTCCATCTCTTGTATTTATTTAACTTCTAATTTCTTTTGTTGTACGCAGTTAAGGCTTTCCCAGCCTAGTATCTAACACTGCTGAGTTTCAGCCTGCAAGAAGTGCAGTAGCACAATGCTATCCATCTTGGTTTAAAGCCATATCAAAGGTACTGACATCTCTTTGAAGTGAAATATTAGGCTTGCTGGTTTAGACACTAAACTTTGATATACGTATGTAATTGTGGGTATGAGGGGCTCCTGTAAATGTTAAATACTGTTACAGATCCACTGCTCAGCCTTTAATAGGAAAATTCAGCCAGGCTTTGCAGTTTACTAACCCTGAGTATCAGTGAAAGCTCAGCTGAACATTGATCGTATTCTCAAGTGAATTTAGTGTGGTTGGCTGAAGTTTCTGGAATTGATACAAGGAACCGAGAGAGCACACATCAGTTACAGAAGACACTGCATTTTCTTCTGCTTTATTTACTTTCAAGCTACATGAATTGCTGCCTGGCCTTGCGGCTATGATAGAGCTGTACCAGGAGCAAGTCCTCGTGTTAAGAGTTGCTTAATAACTCTGATATTTGCTTTATTCTTTATGGCATTCTGGATCCAGGCTGTGGCCAAGGCGTTCCTGCCCACGGCTGTGCAGGAGGCAGGGCTGCAGCAGTCCAGTGGTTCAGGTGCCCATCTGTGATGGAAGGCAACTGACATTCTGCTCAGAAGCTGAAAACCCGCTCCTGCAGCTTTGTTCAGTGTATTATGATGCTGTTCAGACAAATGAAACGCTTGCATCATGTCCAACAGAAGATAGGTTGCAACAGGCATTTGAGAAATGATAAGCAAGCATGTAATTAAATGTTGTACCATAACACGCACTCAAGTGGGAATGCAGTTAACGTCATTCCGTAGCATAAATATTTTTCTTCTTTGGTTCATTAGTTATACAGCAGCAATGCTTTCTTACTTTGTTTTCGTTTATAGACTTAGAATTAGAATGCAAACATTACTGAAAAGAATTTCCTCATGTAAATCTAATTGCCTTGTCTTTTACCTGAAATTTCAGTAAGTTTATTGGGAAAGCTTATTCCCTTTTCCTTCCGTTTTTTTTTTTTTGTGTGTGTGTCATTCTCGTGAGCAGATGGAGTTATTTTTATGATCACAATGAAATAAGAACAGGTAAACTGGCTTTATGCTGCTGTATCAGTTCTGTATTTTCTCTATTTCCTGCTCTTATTCAGGCCTTTAACTTGGCTGCAAGCTAAAGGAGTAAAAGAACGTTCAGGAGCAAGAAGCACAGGGCTTTTTGCAGCTTGAGATGACGTAGGCTAAAGGGAAGATGAAATTGCATGTTGAAAAGATGCCTGGAAGGCAGAGTGGGCTTTCTGTCTTGGCTGGTTTCCCTGCAGGCCCAAGCAGCCCAGCAGGAGCACTGAGACGTTGGTGAGCGGCCTTGCTGTGCTGCTGCTGAGCCTTGGCTCTCCTCTCTGGGGGTGGGAGGAGAGGGAAGGCTCCAACATTCCTCAGTCTGAGCACTCGAGTTTACATGGGAATGATAACACAGTGGACAAATGGCCCGTGTTGTGGGATGATTCTATTTTTCCTGTGCAGTTATGTGATACAAGTGCTTTATTATGTTAAAGAAGAAATTCAGGATGCTTGAGAAAAGTATACTGTTACGGTTGTAGCAGCTGTTGCAGTTTTAGAGCCTGCTGTACTTCAGGGATTGGGGCCACTGCAGGAAGCCAGCATTTTAACTCTCTCTTGCTGGGAGATGGAGAGCGTCCACCCATGCAAGGGGGAACGTTGCTCTTCTAAAGAAGGACTGCTCTATTTTCCCAAACCTCACTGGAGAAAGCCTCGAGCCTGAGGAAGCAGAGAACTGCTGCCAGGCAGCAGAACAGCAGCATTGGTTGCTCTCTGGCCCTCTCTGCCCTCACCCTGCTGGCTCCCTTTGCCACTTTAACAAGGCAGAAACATCACACAGTCTGGGAATTTCAACCACTGCACGCTTTTACACCCTGAGGACCCAACTGAAGGCAAACGGATGCCCAGCTGTCACAGGTGTTTCATTTATAGGGATTCACTGTGTCACCTGCAAACTGAAGTCTGTGTGCAGTTGAATGGTGAACAGTGACAATTTTGCTATTATCAAACGTTGCTTCCCTAATCCTAGAGTCATAGAATAGAAGCATGGAATCATTAGGGTTGAGAAGAGATGATCTCTAAGCTCATGTAGTCCAACCATCAGCTCATCTCCACCTTCCCCACTAAACCATGTCCCTCGGTGCCGTGTTTCCACGTTTGCTGAAAACCTTCAGGGACTCCACCACTGCCCTGGGCAGATACTGCTGAATTAAAAGCAGGCAGAGAGATGGCTTCACTTCTTTTTTTTTCCCTTGTTATTTCTGCCTAGACACACCAGCATGAATATTTTAATTAATTTTTGGAGCTGCTTGAGCTTGACTTAGATCAGTTGAGACAGAAGATTTTAAGAGGAAAGAAAACTCTTCAGCCTTGCATCGGTGAATGGCCACATACGTTGGTTTTCATTTGTCTTTCATAGAAATGTGCAGTGTAGTTTTTTCCTTGTCCTGTGGCTTTTGTGGTCCTGAAGATGATGGCTGAGATCGGGAGCTGCCTGGCAGCACACAAGTTAAAGCAAGGCATTCACATCTGGCATTGCTTAAACCTCCTACAGGCCTCCAGTATTTCCCAGGCAAATCTGTGGCAATCATTCTTATTTCATGAAACAGATTCAGAGCATCAATGGCTGGCAGCATCACACTGAAAATAGGCTAAACTGCTGCAGCTAGATTCCCAAGCAGAATTAGCACACAGAGCTGTGCGGTTAATTAATACCAACACATTCTCCTGGAATATCAGCAGATGGTCCACTGAGATGAGCAGAGTGCTCCATCTCTTCTCTGTGCACATCAGTTCTTCCTGTTCAAAAGAAAGGGCAGGGAAAAACAGAACAAAAATGAGTTTGCTATTAGACGTGATGGGAGTTCAACTGCCCGGAGAGCACGGATGAGCAATGCAAAGCCATCCGAGCAAAGCAGTCTGCTCAGCATCAGACCTTTTTGCACCACTGTAACTCCCCTGCCATCAGCTGAGATAAACTGTACTAGCTTGTAGAAAATCACACCCATTACTTATAATTCTCAAAGGCTTAAATTATTCTGATAGTCTATCTCTCTCTAGCCCTTGTATTTTTCCTCTGGGAAGCATGTTTCTGAGAAAACGCCAAACAAACCAGGAGATGAAAGACCATTCTGCCCTTGGTATGTTATTAGAAGGACACAGGGCTATCCAGTGTTGGAGAATCACCATGCCAGGCACTGACCCGCTCTGCTTTGTGTGCAGATCCCATTTTACCAACACATACCTTATTATCATTTTATTTTCAGTTCCCTGTAAAACCTCTTTTCCTGTTGCTGCTGTGTTTATCACTGCAGTAATGCAAAGCTGCTGTGCTGCAGTGTTCCCAGTTCTTACAGCCAGCTGGTTTGTCTTGCTCCATCCCAAGGTTTTTTTTTTTCCTGTTTTGCTCCAATTTTCTTGCTCCTACTCTTTAGTCAGTTATGAGTATTCTTGTGCCCTTGGGTGTTGTTCAGTCTTTCTAACCCCTGATATAAAGAAGTGATTTAGTGTAAAGAAGGACTTGATTAGCAAATACAAACCAGCAACTAATTTTGTGTTTGAGGGAGGTGAAAGTGATCTCATTGGGGTTCTTAGAAGCAAAGGTGGCTGGCAGTGCAATGGGGACATCAGTATTTGGGTTAGCTGTATTTCACAATCTTTGGATCTATAGACCAAAATTTAGGAAATGGGTTAAACTGTCCGATGAGTGACCTTGTTGTGTTTTACTCTTTTGCTCTGTGGCGGTTGATATATGATTATATGTATCTCAAGAAAAGATAAATTAAAGATAGTCAGGAAGCTGTGGAAATCTGCTCTGTTCCTGTAACAGTTTGCTGGTACAGCTGACCAATTAACACTTTTCTTTTCCTCTTTTCATATTCATTTGCTTATGAAGAGCAGCACTTGAATATTAAAAAAGGTATTTCTTGGGGGGGCTTTGTAGGTTTTGTTTGTTTTGCTGTTGTTTGCTTGGTTTTTAAGGTTTCAGGAATGGCGAGATTCGGCCGTGCTGCTGGTTGTTCCTGTTTTGCAAGGAGATTTTGTGCGTGGAATGTGACAGGTGTGAATGAGGGTGCAGAAGGCTGTGCCTGGCCCCTTACACCTGGGGCTGCCTCTGATCCTTCAGAAGGCCCAGTAGGTCTGGGAGCTCCCGATGCACAGCCAGCCAGAGCCTGTTCCAGGAATGCTCCTACCAGGTGCCAGGCTCTGCCCATCTCAGCAGCTACCTGCTGGGTGGGAGCGGCAGAGGCAGCTCACCCAACATCCCGTTGGGATTTTGTTGCAAAGGTTAAGTAAAATTACCTCCGTTAAGTATCTGCAACAGAACTGCGTGTAATTCAGATCACTTTTAGGAAGATTGTGACATGCCTGCTGACAGCAGGAGAAAATCCCCTCTAAAGCTTTAAATCGGTGGTGTCCAAAAACGTCTCCAAAAATACAAAGGAAGAAGTGTGTGTTACAAAATCAAATCCCGATCACAAGCGGCTGCCTTTGTTGGTAGCATCAGGTTGCTGCAGAGCTCAGGCTGTAGCTTGTAAAACCACGCATAAAGCCACAGTTTAGTTTCACATTACGTTGCGTGCTTTGGAATTTAAAGTAGTAGTCATGATACATCAGTGCTTCAAAGTGTTTATTGCTGCTAGTAGGAGACAAAGCAAGTCTCCTTATATTCCTGCAAATATAAGGAGTGTATATTGTATATTATGTGGATACATGTATTATACGTGAATATAAGGACATTGGAGTCCTTATATTGGAGCAGGCATTGTGCTGGGTCTCAGCTTTGTGCTGCCTGGGGCTGTAACCCACTGCCTGCTGCCAGCACTGCTCTTGCACTGTACCCTGGCATCTCTGGTTTTAAGAATGTGCTCCCAAGCAGGGAAAAGGCTATGGAATTCCTTTTTTAAAATCATACTGGCTCTATAGCCCTTATCTCAGCAACCATTTCTGAGAGGGGCTTCTGCCAGTTCTGCAGCCCTGTCAGCTGCATCAGTCACGCAGCTCATCTCAGGTCACAGCAGTCAGCAGCTCAGCCAGCAGTAAAATCAAGAACTTTCCCTGGCTGGCACATTCACCTTCCCTACGAGCAGATGGCAGGGCTCATCCAGCACACGCTTGTGGCAGTGAGTGTGCTGTCACCTGTGCAGTTTGGGCAGCTCTGGAGTCTTGGCTCAGTGTCCCCTGCCCTGCCACAGCACAGCTACAGCCATGTCGTCCTGCTGAGCCCATGCCATCTCATGGGCAGGGACTGCTGCTTGCCAGGGGAGGACAGCAGTGGGCTTGGAGTTACGGGACAAACTAAGGAGTGATTCTCATCATACAGATTCTCAAGCTTTTTCCCTCTTTTCCCTATCTCTGTGACATGTCACTGGAGCCAAATGGCTTATTAGGGGCAATGGATAAACAGTGTGATACTCTGATGGGAGGGAAAAGGAGATACCAATCTGCTTATAAACTATGCAGTGGAGAGTGGTTTCAATGCTAATAATAGTAATAGCATGTAGCAGCAGCCAAAGATCATATGAAAAGTCCCGTCACAGAGCTACAGCTTTAGGTGTCTTGGAGGACATAGCTCAGAAGTGCTCTGTGTCCAGCACTGACTCTAGTGGGCTCAGGGCATGTACAGACTTTAGGAACTAAACTGTCCTGGGCCTGTCCAATAGAGACTGCTTGCTGATCTCAAATATTGTAGCCAAAAAACAGGACTCCAGACTGAAGAGCTATTGCCATATTAAGCATCAGGAATCAAACTTGAGTTAGTTCACCCCAGTCAGCACTGTTACGCTGCAGGCTGTGATGAAGATATCTCCCAAGTCCTTTGTCTTGTTGCTTCAAGATTCTTTGGAATAACTTCCCATTTGTCAGATGGTACTTAAATTGCTACCTAAGAAAGGTGATTGCGTTCATTCCAGACACCCGTGCTCAATAATCCTAGGCTTTCTGTCCCTAGTGTTATACTAATGCTAATGGTTAACAACCACAGAGCAGAGATCCTGATGGTTTCACTGGGAGAGTATCTGCACAGACAGCCTCTGGTGCAAATCAATATGTGTGTATATACCAGAGGCAGGAGGAGAAATAAGGAGCTGGAAGGTCTAAGGGACTGTGTGTTGTCACCCAGCAGGACAGTGAGGGCTTTGGGAATATCAGTTCTTCTGATTGCAACTTCATGAGAGGTAATAAACCATTGCAGCCTGCTGTTATTGCTCCTGACTGGCTGTTAGGACTTTAATTGTATGTCTTCATTTCAAGTTCAGCAGGCAGATAGCTGGCTTTAATACAGCGTTTGAAGCAGAGGAGTCTGCTGGCGTGTGCATTTATTTGCTTCAGGTGGCAGACTTGCCTTGCTCCTGGAGGACAGTACTGTTTGCAAATTGGCAGCACAGACCTGTTCCTGTTAACCAGAGGCATCTGCCTGGGGCAGTGACACCAGGAAAAAGTGTGAGAGTTTGGAGCGACGCCTGTCCCCTCTGCCAGCCCATCTCTCTGATGCTGCTGCTGTGGTGTCCTGTGGCTGTTCAAATGGGACTGCCGTCCAGTTGTCCTGAAGAATTGGTTCCATGCAGAGGTGGAGGCAGACGTGTAATTTGGTCTTCACTCTCTCTGACAGTCAAAAAAAAAAGGCTGGAATAGAATTGCTGATTTTTTACCCGTATCCACTGGGTAGTTTTATCCACATCTACTTTCCAAAAATATGCTTTTTTTTTTTTTTTTTTTTTTTTTTGGCACTCTTTGAAACAACATAGAAATTATTTAAAATCTGGCAAATAACTTATTTTAAAATAAGGGAAAGCCAAGCGTGTTTCCCCTCCAGTGCTTCCCCCGTTGTTTAGTCCTCTCCTTTTTGATTGTCAGGTAGTAAATTCACCATGAAGAGTGTCTGGGAAGGACAGAACAGATCCCTCATCACACAGCAGTGATCTCTGCCAGGGAGGGGAGGTGAGGACTTGGCCTCCCCTTCGGCCTCAGCCCAGCTGCTTTCAGCCCCGTCAGTCACAGCAAGCACTGAGCTAATTGTGCTCACTGGGACCCCAGAACCCTCCTCCTGTGGAAGTGGTTCCTTGGTGGATTTAGGGAAACTATGCATACTCTGCAAGGACCACAGGCAAAACGTTCACCTCGGTTGTTGGTACAGAGATGCTTATTTCTAAGTCTATGCTGTAGTCTGCTTTCTCCTGTGCTGCACATTGTGCCGTGGTGCTGGATCCTAAAGTGAATTCAGGTAGGGGAGGTGGTCTCTGAATTAAATAACAGCGATGCAGGGCAGGAACTGTACAGTCTATTCAGACCTGTGCTGAACAGTGCCAGACACATGCTTGTTGCTACTACCGTTTAGTGGAAATGCAAAGAATAGGCAAAAATGTGCGTGTGGTTTGGATTGCAAAGGATTTGGCTGTAACTCTTAAGCCCTTAAAACAGTCTGCTAGAACAAGATTAAGGAGCTGCTAGAGGTTTATGTAGTCTTGCATGCTGCGTTGCTGCTTTTAAATGCTGCATGCTGCTGTCTTGTTGGCTACAGCCATGAAACGGGGCCATGCAGAGGTTCTGAGATCACACATGTCTTGTCGTGTATTTAGGATACGCTGCAATATTTCTATTTATGTTCATGTCACCTGAACTTATTGAATTGTGAAGAGCTGTCAGTTCCGCATTTAGACTGCCACAAAGTATTTAAATTCTTTAATTGACAGTTACCTAACAAGCAACAGGAGTAGATCTCTTGCTGGCTGAAGCCTGAAAAGCCCGTTTGAACCTTTAAAAACATTAGCACCTTTAACGAGCTGACAGTGAATCTGAGTTTCTGCATGTTCAGTGGGAACTCTTCCTAACTGATGGCCAATTGCATTTCTTCCCTCCATCCAGGAGAGATGATGAGAGCAGGACAGCATTTGGAGTAGGCCAGAGAGAGCCCCTTAGAAGCTGTTCCTTCTCTCTGTCGTGAAGCTGGATGGAAGTGTGCGTTCCATTCCAGAGGGTTAGCATCTGATAAACATTATTTAGAGTTCCTGTGGTTTTATTTGCAAAGAAATTGAGGGTTCAGACAGCAAAATAGTACACTGCAGTGTCGACTTTAATTTATTCTCTGGCCTAAAGTCCCCCAAAAAGTGCTTCCTGCCAGTGTGGGGACTGGAAGATTGATCATAATTGGCATTGGGCAAGGCAGTACAGCAGCCTGATTCAGTGCTTAACGGACATTTTCATCTGGAAAGTAGGCTTGGTGCCTTGACAGCACCCTTCCCTGGCCACAGCAAAGTCCCAAGCCTCATTATTTACATTTGGTGCTTCCAGGACACAGATACTCAACATTTTACCTTTCCGGTTTGTCTCTGAGCGCACCTGAGCATCGAGCACTAATTACATCCCGCAGCTGCTGAAGATTAGCCAGCAGTGTATCACCTCAGAGACACAGAGCTCTACCCGAGGGGGTGAAATTGTTTGAGGTCTTTTATTTTAAAGGAGCTTTTTCTAACTTTCCACATTCAACTTCTGTCTGAGTTCTGAGTGAATGCTGGAGTCAATACTAAGGTTCATCTAAGAACTGATAAGAAAGCTGCACTGGAAGTGCTTTTTCAGGAGGAAAAAAAGCACCATACTGACAAATTGCTCTTGCAATGGCATCAGCTGTACTGGCAGAGCTGCTGTGTGCTGTTTGAGTAGCACCTCTCCCTGGAGTGAGCACACATGAAGGGAGCCTTCCAGCCCTGAGCCGGCTCTGCCAGCACAGGCAGTGCTGCAGGGAGGGCTCCTGCTGGCACCATCCCACCCAGGCCACCCTTCCTTACCCCCCATGAGCTGGGCATTCAGCAGCCCACTGTGTGCACACAGCCTTAGTTTAGCATGTTTATATATCTGGTTTTATAGAAGGCCCTGTGGGGGTGTGCAGCATGGCACTGCTGCTCATGAGTCCCAGCCTCTCAGTGTCAGTCTGTCTATTAATCCTTTCTAAACCTATTAAACCCTGCCTCTTAATACACTTCCCACCTGCTTCGCTTTGCAGTATGTGTTGGTAGGGACAGTGTAGGAGTGTACAGCTCAGTAAATGAAATTTTCAGAGGTGTCTGAGTGATGCAGGCCCTTAAAAGTGTTACCCTCCATAGCTCTTAGCATCACTGGAGGAGTTTTGTGGTCCTGCATTAATACTGACTGCTCTCTTACAGTCCTTTCTCATTGTTCACAGACGGTCAGCCAAAGCCTCTGCTGATACAAGTCAACAGCACCCCATAAATTCCAGTGCTAATTTACAGCTCTTTGTGGATTTGGTGCTTGATGGCTGGGCTCAACAGGGAGAGCACCTGTATGGAGCATGTGAACCCCTATGCTGTGCTCTCACTGCATCCTCAGGTGGCTTCCCCTTCAATAGCTCACATACGTGGCACACAGAGTATGCAGTACACAGCGTGCCTGAATGACCAGCAGCAGCCCCATTCCGTGTATGTTCCAGGCAGCCACAGCACTGCTAGTAATTCAGTGTTGGGAGTTATCTGCTTTTCAATCAACCCCAAAATTGGGGACAGAAAACAGATCAGTGTTATTGCGTTCCTGACAGGGAGAGTGGAGGCCATCACACAGTTTCTCTCTTCCACCTCAATAGCAGCGCAAAATAAATTTTCTCAGTTCTTTCAAACCAGTTATGGATCTTTCCTCTTTTTGTCAGTCTTGTTCTGTGTGCAGGAAACGTTATAAATGGCTTTATTTTCAGAATAATATCCTTTCGCTCATATCTGTCCTGAATACAAAGAGGTCTGAAGACTTAAGCATTGGGTCTGCGAGCAAATCCACTGCATTTTCAGCAGGATTTCTCCGTGCACCAACAGCAATGTCAGCCCACCAGAGGAAGCTGTACAACTCTGTGCCAATACCAAGCAGTTCTTTCTAATCTGAGCGTTCCATTTTTCTTTTGTGTAGAGAAATATGCAGTGCCGGGGGTTCTGCGAAGGCCGTGTCTCAGTGGTGTCACGGGAAGTTTGTCAAAACCGTAGTGCTGAGGAAGTAGAGAAATCCAATCTGGGATTTACGTGGGACCTGTCAGAGTCGGCAGTGCTTTCTGTCAGTGTCAGGCAGCAGGAGGGAGGGAGGTGAGCGGTTTTGAAGTCAATCCTAGGTCTGGGTTTTGAGCACTGTATCTGCTCCAGCTTCAGGATGGGCTTTGTGATGTTTGATGAGAGTGGTTCTCGCTGTCTTTAATTGCAAGGCACGTTCAGCTCAAGGCTCCTGCCTCCAGGATGTGGAAATGGGGGTCTGCCCCGGCAGGAGAGAGGGCTGGAGGATTGGTGGTGGTGGTCAGGTCAGCACCGGCTCAGGTTAGTCTCCAGCTGTCAGAGCTAAGTGGATCCGCCGCCTGTGAAACAATTCAAAGGACTTTTGTGCCTCAAGAGAAAGCCCTTTTCCTTCTCAGCTTTCTATTGCTTCAAGGATTCAGGCATTGTCACAGTTAGTGGAGCTTTTGCCCTTGAAGGATCCGGTGCCTTTATGCTCAAGCCCTCCCAACCTCCCTCCATCAAAATTGCAGCAAATCCTCATTGGAAGGAAAATCTTCAAAACCGGAGCTGGGACTTTAATTCCCTGCCCTACCAGTGATGTGCCAGGTCTTTTAGCGAGTCGTTTCACATCGCCAAGCGACTCTTACATTTCCCTGCTTCTTGCTGCTATACCTGTTCAGGAATTTAAGACTGAAAATGACCCCTTCAGCTGTGGGATCATTCCTCTGTGGGCGCAAGCAGTCATACATTGAGTACTGAGATGGGAGAGTCTGTGGAACACCTTTAGATGTACTCATCCCTGTGTGCTACCAGAGGCTTTCTAGTTTCCTGCACCCTCCGGCAGAGTATTGAGTGTTCCCATTGGTGTGGTTCTTGGGGCTGTCCTGTCTGTAGGTATCAGGTGAATAGTCCTCAAGCAATGCTTTCTTTGTTACCTGCCCCTCATCCTTTCTTACGGTATGCATAGGGGGAACAGAGGCAGGAGAATTGCATTTTGGAGATGTTAATGCACTGAAGGTGTAAAACGTGATGCTTTGCTGTGTCCCACGGCAGCCTGACGTGCAGTGCGAGGGGCATCTCTTACATAAATGACAGCAAAAAGCACAGCTCCGGCTGCACTCTCATTCAGGGGATACGAATGCCTGGCAGAGGGGGAGGGCCCACTTCTGAGCTGAGCACGATGAAAACGCTTGTTCAGCTGGGAAGGATTTGTGGAGTGGGGGGGGGAGGGAAGGAGTGATGGAGTGGCAATTCTTCAGGATGCATTAAACCGCAGGGAGCCTAAAGGAGGCTTAGAGATGAGCCTGAGGAAGTGGGGCAAAGTCTGCGCGGCAACCACAGATGGGCTTTCAGGGCGGCCATGACGGGGAGGGCCGGCTGGAGGTGTCAGGAGAGGGGCACCCAGAGGGCTGGGGTGTGAGGGCAGCAGCAGGCCAGGCTCCTCAGCGCCCAGCAGGGCTTCCTGGCAAGCCTGGGCCCCTCGTGGGTGGCTGTCAGCAGCACTTGGCTCAGTTAGGCAGAAATTTATTGGTATTATATTTTTGCCCCCTTTTTTTTTTTTTCATGTTAGAGCAGCAGGGAGAAAGTGACAACTGTATTAGGGCTGAAATGCCTCCAAAGGGGATCAGGAGACATCTGCAGAGAGGGCTTGTGACAGCCCCCTTTCAGTGTGCCTCAGCAGCAGCTTCCAAAGACACTGCAGAAAAGAAAAGAAGGGAAGGTTTATGCTTGTGGAGGGCCCGGGCTCCTGCCTCGTTATTTCTGTTTGCATATAGAACCTTTATTCTCTTCAGCCTTCCACAACACGAGCATCCTTCCCGTTAGCGCCTGAGCGGAGGAAGGCTGCGCTGCTCCCTTAGCTGGTGTGCTTTGCTCTCCGATGGCTGGGGCAGGCTGCGAGGGAAGGGCTCTGCGCCGGGCAGGAGCGAGTCCTCCCACACGGCAGCTCTCAGCAGCTCTATCGGCCTCACCAGAAATGTTTTAAGCGGTCAGAACGGCTTTGTACTTCTTAATCTCTGTCCCTAACCATCCTTTCCCCGCACACATCCCGTTGAGTTCAGCTGTGGAGCTCGAGAGGGAAAAGAAAAACAAAAAAAAGAAAACCAAGTAATCGCTTTTATCACTGCTTTTATCATTAACCCATTCAGCTGCAAATCCCCCTCCCGAAAGAAAATGCACACGCAGATTTGCATATGCAATCAGCCGTATTCTTCATTTCTATAGGACCTCTCCTATTAACCACCTCTCTCAAAGGAACTCTTCAGGAAATAAAATCGGTTAGAGGTGAAATAGAAGAAGTCAGCCTTCCATGTCGAAGTGCTGCCTGTTTGTGAGGGGGTGACATGAGCTGGCCTTCCCCAACTGCTCTGCTTCACGCCAGGGATGGGGCACTGCACCACTGCACCGCAGGTCCTGTGCCAAGGGCTGTGGGCAGCCACCATCTACTGCTGATCTGAATCCTTCATTATCTTAGCGGCTTTTATGTCTAGGATGCAGATCTTATTTCTTCTTTCCAGGCTTTGAAGCACAGTAGAAACGAAAACACAGCCCTTCCTTTTATCAGTGTTTCAGAAGGTTTTGTTCACACTTGCTCGAGTTCTGCTTGTTCCACCCAAGCTGTGGCCGGGTGAGGGGACGCTGCACCTCCAGCCCTGGCATCACTTCTGGCACTCACATTGCCCAGCTTGGCTCCAGCCACTGCTTGCACCAAAATGGGACTTTTTTATACTATTTTCAGTGAAAAAGGATCAACCTCCAGGGAGCTGAGATCTGAAATGGAAGGGATAGCATTTGAAATGAACGAGCAAAGCTTAAAGTAGCACTTCTGTATGTTTATAAAAATAGAGATATATAAAGAAAGGTGGAACATCATAGCTAGCACCTTCCTTTATGGTTGCAAATATACAGTTGTTGATCGTTGAAAGAAATTGAGAGAAGAGCATTTTCGTGTTCAATGATCCCATACATGGGATCGTTCTGGGTGCATTTCTTAATTTGCTGAGATTTTCTTTAGAGTCCGTGACTGTTAAAGTTTGCATTTGAAGTGTGAATGGACAACGCAGGAGTTCCCAGCTGGAGGCTCATGTGTCAGTTACAGTTGGACTGACGCTGCGTGCTTTAGTCAGGGCAAGCACAAAAGGCCACTTTTCCCACAAAGAGTCGGGAAAGTGGAAGAAATTACTTTTCAGGTTCTGTCATCTGTAAGCACTAGTACCAAATACTGTCATTTGGTGGGAAAAAGAATAAAAAAGGAGAGGTAATTTTGAGTAGTCTCATTTAGTGTGAGAATGATAAATAATTCCGAAGCGTTTACCAGGGGGTTAGTGAAAAACAGCAGTGTCGTTAAATAATTTCTCATTCAGCCTCCCAAACAAAACTCGATTGGATGTGATTTTGTGCATAGCCACTATCTGGGCACATCTCATCCTTTCATGATAGTTTCTTCTCTGTTAGCTGAAAGAAGAAATTTTTCACTAGGGTTTGTTGGCTCCTGTTTATAAATGGAGAATAAATCCATATTATAGTAACAGCAGCGCTCCCCAGGGCACATTGTTCACACTCCAGAAGGCTCCGGGTTTTTATTTTGAATATCACATGCCTCTTTCTGTGTATTTCAGTTACGGTTTAATAACTGAAAACTCATAAGACCGCAAAAGATCTTGGAAAATTTACAAATCCGATGGATGGAGAAAGATGGAGAGCTGGTCCACCTGTCCTTCGGCCAGCTCCCTTTGAACAGCACATGCACTCACCTGCTCAGCTCTTTGTACTGCCTGAGAAGAAGCCGATGGTACAGCGATGCTGGCGTCACTGGGGCTTGCTGCTGTTTGAAGTGAAGCTTCAAGCACTCCTGATTTCAAATTATGTAATGGGAGTATCAGGCTGGAAGTGCAGCATTTGAATAAAAGCCCTTACTGCCCGTGTATCAGGCTGTGCAGAGAGTGGAAACTCGGCTTGGTGTATGTATTTTTAAGGCACATTGTTTGCATTTGAAGTTAATAGGGAAAGTTATGAAGATCCTAATCAGGTTGAAATAGCGTAGTGAAAATTGCATCAGGAGAGACACACAGGGAGTGCAGCTACTCCCTGGCTTGTCTCCATGTACCGACGCTTCAGGCACCATAGGAACCCCTCACTTTGGGCTTCTGGTTTTGACGCTGCCCTTTGACTGACGGAAGGCGTTTAGGCACAGCAGCTTTTGTTGCAGTACCAAAATTGGAGCTGCACCCAGCGAGATGAAGGCGCAGTGTGTCAGCAGAATCACCATTCAGAAGTGTAAATTCCTGGAACAAACATAACGAGTATTCTGTTTCCGCTACGTTTTTGCCCTGCCACTGAACCAGCCATGCCTCAAGGTCAGAACCCAGGAGTGCAGTCTGCCCTGGTTTTCTCTTTGCAGAGAGCCCAGTCAGATGCAGGCAGCCCTGGCCCAGAAATCCAAACCCTGTACAAAGAATATGGCTGCAAGGAGGGAACTCTCATTTTGAAAAGGAGAGAATCAGGAGCAGAAATCCAGAGAGTCCTGCTGCACGCACACATCTTCACTGCTGGATGATTCGATGCTCATTAAAAAGACAGCGATCAAGAAGCGCTCCATTTTGTAGCAAATGTGGGAATTGCACGCGAGTCCCTCACCACCTGCCACTCTGGTAACTGCCACGCTCTGGCAGAGATCAAGGCTGAGCAATGGAGAACACAAACCAACAACGACCACAGTAATACTGTGCCGTAATGATCAAAACATTCCTGAAAAAAAGTGTTGTAGGGGTAGTCGGTCTGTTTTGTTGCAGTGCGAACTCCGGCATTAATGCTGAGGCTCGAGCACACACAAAAGATGATGCAGGCTTGCACGAGCTCTCCCTGGAGTGTGGTGAGCAGCCTTGTGGCTGGGTCTGCTCCAGGAAGGGTATAATAACGTAAGGAGGGGGGAAAAATCAAGACAAATCATATGCATAGGAGCTGACCTCACAGTCACAGAACTCGAGTGTCACCAGTGTAACACTTTTTATTCGGTCGTTTGGTATAATACCAACCTTTCCCCATAATTAGCAGACACCAGCTTCACCCCTGTTTTACTGCCGTCCGGGAGATAACCAGTACAATTGTGAAAAGGGGAAGGAAGGGGGAGAAGTAGGGAACTGCCATGAGGATTGCTATAAATAGAGCTTGGTTACAGCAGTGCTTTTAGTGGAGAGAGTTCTCGCAGACAGGCTTGTAGCGAAGAGGGAGCAGATTTATTGTGCAGGACTGTCAGCCTTTCTCTGAAAGATTTGTTGATGCTGTGCCTGTGCGTTCAGTTTAATTCTCTTGTGCTTCTGCCTTAGAACCCCCCCTCTATGCCTTTTGCCCGAGATTTGCCGTATTCGTAAATCATTCCTTCCATCGCAGTGCAAGGAGCCGCGCTGCTTATTTGATGGGGATTCTGCAGTTCAATTTGGAAGAAAGGTCCGTCTACCTTTTGGGGCTGCTTCCCTGCTGTGAGTTGCTGAAGCTGATTTCAGCCAGGCTTGGCACGCTCCCCTGCCACCATGTGTGCTTGTGGCAGCGGAGGTGGAGGACCCTTTTTCTCCATGGCACGTTCTGAACAGGGATAAAGAAGCACTGAAAATACTCCATTTGCTTCCTTTCATTTTTAAGAAGTGTTGATCTAATTGTTTAGTGGAGCTGAGGATGAAATAATAAATCCTGCAATATAGTGTCATTTCAGACTGTTGTGCTAGGGCTTTTTTTTCCTCTTCCTTTCTCTACACACAATCAGTTCTGATTTCTGTGACCATCTTCTTTCACCAGGAGGCAGGTGGGCTCTGCTCCCAACTGTCAGCAGGAACGTTCAACCAAGTCTTGGTTGGCTTTGGACATCACCCAAAGCCATTATCAAACATAAGCAGAAATATTGGCTTTACATATTTATTTTTCATAGAATCTTAGAATGGCCTGGGTTGGAAAGGACCACAATGATCATCTCGTTTCAACCCCCTGCTATGTGCATGGTTGCCAGCCACGAGACCAGGCTGCCCAGAGCCACATCCAGCCTGGCCCTGAATGCCTCCAGGGATGGGGCAGATGCCTCCAGGAGTGGAGTTTTTGTTCTTTCCTAAAGTGTATCGACATCAGCCCCTGAATTTTTCAGAATTTAATGAGCATATTTTAATGTTCTTTTGGCAGAAAGAACTCAAGGCTTACTAGCACTGCTGCATCTCTAGCTTAAAAAAGAGGCTGAAAGTCAGCACCAGAGATAGTGGGTACGGGCAGGGTCCATGCTGTAAACTCCCTGAGCCTTGTCCCTGAGCCTGGGGAGCTGAAGGCAGCACCTGCTTTACATCTTCCCTTAACACCTCATGCACTCTTCAGATCGACCCTTTGTAGCCATAAAACTGCTCAGCACTCTGTATGTTAGTGCCAGTCAGTGGGGCCATTGGCTTTTGTGCTTCTTGTCACTGGCTGCCTATAGTCACGAGGCATATCAAGATGATTGCATTTGGAAGTCGGGATGGATGGCAGCTGTTCAAATACTCCTTGAAAAAATGCTATTATGCAGCTCAACTATAAATTTCATAAACATCATAGACCCTGCTACACAGAGAAATTCCCAGTGCTTGTTGGCAAGAAGTTAACAGCTGAGCGATGCTGGCATTCTTCCTCTGCAAATTATACCTGATATGATGGGAAGGCTTCTGGTGGTGCTGATTTGTGTATGGACGGGCTGCTTGGCCTGATGGGAGTCACAGTGAGGTGCCTTCAGGGACACAGCGAAACGTGATGCACAAGAGTGTCAAGTCTGGAGACATCAGTAAGTGGGAAAAGGGATGCTCTGAGCATCGTTGTTTTAGGGAATTATTTTTATAGGTTCAGGAGTAGAAAAAAATCATTTTCTTAATTTATACATTTTTTCCTCTGGCTTGTTGCTGAGTGGCAGCAATCGGTAGAGCTGTGACTGTAACGTGTGCTGTGCTGGGCTGGTTGTGGCGGGGCAGCTGCATGCCTCCGGCGTGCAGGGAGAGAGCCAGAAGTTCACAGCACAGCACCGCCCGTTGGTCCTCATGCATGGCCGCGCAGGGCCTGCCCTGCTCCCTCCCGCTGGCACTCAGCACGGAGGGGCCCTTTGTTGCACAACCTGCCATCAGAACAGACAGGCTGCGTGGCATATTTAACCCGCAGGAAGCTGTAGCAGCACCGCGCGTATTGATCACAGCAGCTTGATCGAAGAGAGGCTGGCGGATGAACATATGGGTAGTGCTTAAAAGGAGGCTTCCAGTTAGGGCCAGAAGCATTGCATTTTGATCAGACTGGAGCTTTGTGCTCATTACGGTTTCTCAGGCCTATGATAAAATGTCACGGATATAATTGAAGCTGACATACAGTGAGAAAGGAGAGGGGCCTCTCCTTCCCCCTAATGGTGACTTGCCTTGACAGTCCAGTGGCCCATAACATCTGACCCCCAGTCACAGCAGAGTTACAGCAGTCAGTGGGATTGAGCCCAGTCAGACCCTCGTGGGGCTGCTCCAGGACCGCGTGACGCTGTCCCACAACGGACAGTCCGTCTGTCCCCGAGTGAGGTGTGGCAGCACCTCTGCACGGCGCTCTGCAGTTTGGAGTGCCTTCATTCCATCTGTTTCTCCTTTCTGAACACTTCTTTGAAAGACTTGGCAAGGTGCTTTTGCTTTGGTGTGTCGGGATGCAGAGCGAGTGCGTGTAGACAGACAAGTTGTGGTTGTTAACAAAGCTCCCACCAGCCTATCAGTGGCTTTTGTAAGAGTCTTTTTTAGGGAAATCATCACCTGCCTTCAGGAGGGAGAGCTGTGAGGCCCCATTGTGCAGGGCAGCATCCCGCTGCGTTCGGGGCAGCAGCACTGCTTTCCCAGTGGCTTCAGTGCCCTGCAAGAGGCAGCTCTGGAGCTGCCGTGTGAGCTGCAGCAGGTCGATTACCACAGCTATATTTCCCCTCCCTCATCTTTTTTTAGGAATACCATCTGTTTAGTCATTAGCCCCATCAGCTCTCATTAATTGAGTCATGTCTCATTTAGGCTGCCGTATTAGCTTCTCATTGTTCCCCAGACAAGGAAGCACGGGCTTTTTTCCAGATGCCTTGCTTCCTGTTGAGCTCCATCCAAAGTCAGGTGTCAGCTGGAGAGCAAGGATGGGATCCAGCGCGGGCTGAGAGCCTGGTGCCAGCCTGCTCCTCCAGGGCACCGAGTGCCAACTCGGCAGTGCTGGCCCAGCTCTGGCAAGCCATGTGGAGTATGGAACGGCCTGGACTAAAGAGAGGAAGCCTTCTGTCTCCCTTCCCCTTTGATTTCTCTGCTTTTCATCATCTCCGCTACAGCTAATAGGGTTTTTTTCCTTCCTCCCAATGGCACAGTGGGTGCATCTAAGTATCAAAACCCTGATGCAGAACAGATATTAAGAGCAAATCACCTAGAAGGAAATGATGGGTTGCATTTCAATTAGTGCACTTTGGTTACACAGAATTAGTCCTGTCACAGAACTTTATCGAGAAAGCCTTCAGAAAAGCAGGGAGAAAAAAGGAGCCCTCCTGTGCAGTTGAATTTCAACACCGGGGAACTGAGGGTTTGTTATAAAATCTTCTGTTTAACTCACTTTTTCCAGGCTTATGGTTTTTTTTACCATTCTTTTACTGAGCTTGCTGAGTTTATTTTTATTTTTGAAGGGTGGAAGGATTGGTTACAGCGCAGCCCTTTTATTTCATTTCTTATCCTTAAAAGAGCCCGATTTGAGTGGGAGAATGTGTTAGAAATTAACCAGATCTCAGCAAAATGGATCATTGTTAAGACTACAAAACGTAGGTGTGAGTTTGTGAAAGCTGCCGGAGAGGGGGATTAGGAAGGTGTTGAAGTAATGGAGGCTCCGCAGCGTGATTTACAAAGAAATGAATTAATTAGAGCAAATTGTGAACTCACAGCTTTCCTGAATGACCTGCCTGGCTTCGATGCACTGAGGCCTTCAGACAGTGTACAACTATTTTGAGTGCTTGGTCAGATGAGCTGCTGAAAGAACAGTGTTTCTTTTTGCAGATACGTAGGGGAAGACCCATTACATCTGCACCATTTTCCCAACTTGATTCAGTGTGGAGCAATTACTTCAAGATCAATAATACGTTCCTCTGTTCCCGTTGGTCTCAGTTACATCCACTTTCATTTTCATTGTGCTGTAGCGAGGTGCCACTGGTTTCTTCCTAGGACTCCCCTAACACTTGCATGGCAGAGGACATCACTTCCTCCCTAGTTGTGGTTCTGTGCACTTTTCACGTTTGCTGAATCTGCCAGAAACAGCAGCGAGCACAGCAATGACCTGCAGTAGCGGGTGAGCATCTGGAAAATACCCGAATCTGAAGTGAAGCAGCACAGGTTCCAAACGTACAGCATTAGATGTAGGTGAGGCTGAGCAACCGCATCACTTGTAGTAGAAAACCTGAGCTACCTGTGCATTTCTGCCTTGCCTTCCCTGCCACAAATTCAGGGCTTGCTTTGACCTGTTGCGCTGTGCGCTTGAGACCCGAATCAGGAGGAAGATGTGCAAAGAGGTCACAGCTCCTCAGCATTCTGTGCTGTGCAGCCTCATACTGCTGGCCCGACGAGTGCTTAGCAGGGCTGGGCAAGTTATTCCTTCTCCCTGCAGACCCTCTCCTCGTTTCCACCACTGCCTGCTTTATATCACTGCTCTAATTAACCTCCTCTTAATGTGAAGCAGCCACAGCCTATCACGAGCTATTTGTGTTGCGTGTATTTTATTGCCTGTCCTTTCTTCCTCCAGCCCCTTTTGATTCCAGGAGAGAATAAAATACCCAAAGGCAATTTTCTTCAGCCAGAAATTGTGTATATTATCTACATATGAAAAAAAAAAAAAAAAAAAAACAACTGTGTAATTTACTAACTCCAGTTCCTGGGATATCTTTGTGGTTTGCATTGTAAATGCATAAAAAATGGTTCATCGTTCAAATGGTTTATAGCCTAAGTAAGAAAAACAAATGTAAAGTTTGTAGGATAAAGCATAATTTAGGGAGAATTGCTCAAAGTGAAAAACTTAAAAAAGAAGAAAAAAATGTACCCAGTTCTTTCTTAAATGCTGTGACCATGATGTTTCATGTCTTTATTCACTGCTTTTCTCATCCTCTGCAAAGCCTCTACAAAATAGCTGTTCTAAATTGAGGGGTGGCAAGATGAAGCTTCAAAGGTATTGATTTCTTTATAGAGAGTGCTTAACTGGCTTCCTAAAAGTGATCCAGCTTCAAACTTAATTGTGAATGGATTTTGTTCCAAGGTGCCAAGACGTCCGTGGTGCCTACACATCTACTTGTTCTGCACATCTAAAGAATGCATTAGTAGTGATGGAGTGCAGCTGTGGTCTGGGAGAGGAGAAGGCTTCCCCTACCAGCTGGTGGCCAGGCACCAAACCTGCACGACCCCACGCTAACCCAACCAGGCAGGCCTGCCTGAAGCAGATCCGGGTTATCCCTAGGGCCAAGGAGCTTCTGCTCCTTAGGAGGTTTAAAATCAGCTTGTCATAGTGAGCCAAATACAGACATTTTTCTGATTATCATCTGAGGAGGAGAATGACTGGGGATAGTTGTTGGCCTGTAAGTATCGTTTCTAGGAGCTGAGAGGCTTAGTGGATTAATCTTCCTTCTGGGATGTGGATCAGGCTGCAGTGCAGGGCAGGATGATTATAAAGACTGAATTTCCCTGTCAGTTTGCTGGCAGAGATGGCTTCTTTGCATCACGACAGCAGCAGCAGCAGCATCACGTCTCAGAGGCAGCCCAAGGAGAGCACATCTGAGCTGCAGCTGGGAGCAGCAGATCCCAGGGGAGGCAGGGATCCCGGCTTTGCAGAACTGCCTTTCCTTAAGGCCTCCTGCTGGAAGAATTGCTTCTTTCCTGCTCAGCCCTTGCTAGGCCTGGCCCCAGATCCTTCCCCTGGAGACCCAGCCTGGAGTGTTCACCGTATGCTCCTAGTGTCCCAGACGAAGAGATGCTATCCTATGATACCTGGCTTTGCTGTATTCGTTTCACGCTGTGAAAAGCATTGCACTGCAAGGACATCGCCTGCAGCACACAGGAGCCCAGGTGACCACACCAGTCCCACTGTAGTGTGAGGCTGCAGCTGCAGACAGATGATGGCATGCAAGGACACAAGGGGTTGTTATGATATCCTTGTAGTAGTTGTTTTTTTTTAATTTGAGGGATGTTAAAAATAGAAGGAAGGTAAAACTCTGTGTTCTGTAGTGTTTAAACAGCACTGCTTTGGTTCTGTTTATTTCATACTGAAGAGTGTATTATTTTAATTTTTAAATAAGTGGTGTGTTGTGTTCTCACTTAGGAGCTTCTCTCAAGTACGCTTCTGAAGATCTGAGATCTGCAGAGGCCTCTGCAGCTGAGAGCAGCAGGTTTGGGATAGCCAGGGCCCTGCAGCAGGTGTGTTTGCATCCCGAGGCAGGAAATACCCTGTGTGAGTGCAGTTCTTTTGTCATCATTTTCAGGCTAAATGCAGCTCCAAGAACTAGTTTCTGGACGGGTCTCCTCTAACCTTGCCTGCCTTAGAATGCTTATCTTCCCTCTGGGGTTACGCTTTGTGCTTGGGCTTCTCCTTGGGGCTGAGCTATGTTTAGGCACTGAAGCACATGTTCAAATGATTCCCCGTGCTCCAGAGACATTTTTATCCTCCCTGCCTGTTTTATTTTAATTTTGGTGCAGGTTTTATTTTTAAAAGGTTAAAAAAAGATAACTGCAGTTCTGTTGGCCGGTTCTCTTGGTCTGCAGTTCATTTTTTCAACTGGGCCTTGTGGGAATGAGATGCGTGCGCCTGACCTTGGATCAGCCCTTCTACAAAGCACTCGAGTCAGGAGACTTAATCCTCCTTTTCATGCCTCACCTCTGCACAATGGAGGCCTGCCATTTGGAGGAGAGCAGCATTACATACCCAGCGTGGCAGGCTGGGCAGATGGCAGGGGAGAAACTTGTGTGAGGCATTCTGGTTCCTTCTGGGGAGCAGCCCCGTCACCTAGAAGACAGCTTGGGCGTCCTCAGCTCTTGGAAGGGGCAGGGTTGAGGTACAGGTCCGTGTCCCAGGCTTTGTGCAGGGTCGGCCACCTATTAAAGGGCTCTTTAGGAGAAAACTGGTGCCGGAGCAGAGGAACAGCCAGATGGCATGGGAGGATCACGTCAACCTGGCCTGCAGCCCCAGGGCATGCTGCTCAGCCTGTGCCTTGTGTTCTTGCTTGAGCTGACAGCTATTAATCCTCATTTACTTGTATTTTCATGTCTTAATGAGTAACCGGGACACATGCAGAACCACCTAGACAAGAAGTCCTCCAATCCTATTCTTTTGGCATACCAGGAGCCCCAGCTTTCAATGCATCTTTCTCCAGACCCCCCTCCAGCTGCCTCTTCCCCCAGCACTTCTCAGGGATGCCTGGGGGATGTAACACTGGGGGGGGACCAACTGGTCCCATCACCTGAGGAACACCGCCCATAGGCAGGTTGGTCAGCTCACTTCAGTGTGGTGGGTTGGTAAATACAGTTCAGTGGGAGTGCTGGGGATGCGAGCAGGTTCACCCCCAGCTGCATGGCCCAGTACAATGGAGCCCTGCACAGGGCAGTCCAGCAGGGGCATGTGGATCACAGTGTGAGGTTCGTGTCTGCTTGTGAGCCTGGGCCTTTGGACACAGGGCTGCCCTGCCATCAATTCTCATGCAGCCTTCGTGCGGCAAAGAGCTGCTGAAACATGCATCAGTGCGCTGCAAGCCAGTGAGCCCTGGAGGGCAGAGCGTTGTGCCTAGAGCAGGGAGTGATTAAAACATTAGGCTGACGTTGAGGTGGCATCTAAAAAGTTTTCTGCCACAGCCATTAAGCCCCTTCACGTCGTGCTCTGGAATGTGGCCATGAGTCATAAAAATGTCTGCACCGGCAAAGGGGTGAGGAGTGCCATAAATAATAGCAGCCCTGCTCCCAGAGCACTCACACAGGGGAAAAAGAGAAATAAGGAGCAGAGCAGGATGACATGGGGAGATTTATTAACCTTAGCAGATGTGGGGCTTAAGATTGGAAATTTCCTGACAAATGCAGACAAAATACAGTATGGTTTCCTAAAATAAAAAAGGGAAAGCTCTGATTAGCACTTGATATGTTGCTGGCCGACGTTTAATTTTAGTTGCAGCAATAGGAATAGATCCAAGAAGAACTGAGCTGTATTAGTTTGGTTTGACGCACTGTACTGTGGTGTTCTGCTTAATCTGCAGTGCACGCCAGGCAGAGAAATTCAGATTCCAGGACTGCAGTGGAAGTTCCTATTTTTCCCTGTTTGGAGAAGAGGATACAACGAAGTTCTGCCATTTGCAGCAGCAGCTGACAGCAGTAGTCCTAGAGGGTGTCAGAGGGTAAAAAACCTCATCCCGGGCTGTGTCCTTTTGCACAGAATTCACCGTGAGCAGCAGAGCTGATGAACTCTGTTTTCTTGAAGAGTTGTGACCTGTGGGTTGATCTGCTGCTTTAGTAAAGCTTTACCTGAAAGCAGCATTCACGACAGCCTCTCTTGTGGAGCAGCTTTGGTGTCTAACAGAAGAGTGTCTTCCCCACTGCTACTGCTGTGGGTTTCTCCATTACTGCTGCTCTCTGGCTCTGGCACCAGCTCCAGGCTGCATCTCTGCCATGCAACAAGTGGCAAACACCTGGAGAGGAGAAGCTCACAGCTATTCTTCCTGTATCTTTTGTTGCTGTTTTAACTGTGAAGTTCTCATGGGTGCCCCGTTTTCTTTTGAATGCTGAACACGTTGCTCCAAAGAGCTGGTTGGATTCCAAGGTGATCTGGAGAGCCAGCAATGTCAGCACCCACCAGAGTTTGGGGAATGCCCTGACTTAACGACGAAGCACCCTGCAATGGGTGTTAGGAGAAGTGGTGAGGACTGTGGTTAGGGGCTTCATGCAGGGACACCTGGTGTGCACCAACAGCCAAGGTGGGCTCAGCACCTCGTGTCCTTGGGGCACCACCTGTGCTGTTCTTGGAGCTGTGCCTGGCTTTCCAAGTGTCAGGTGGTCCTTACACAGCTGCCTTGGATTGCAGTGCCTTAAGTTGCCGTTCACAGACCAAGGAAGCTTTGTGGACTCTCTGCTTATTCTTGTTTTCCCAATGTGACCTTTATCTTTCTCTGTCTCTGTTAGACATGTGAACACATCTTGCAGACTAACATCACACTGGCCAAGTCAGCTTGTACTAATTTAATCAATTTATGTAAAAACAGCATGACAGGACAGTCCACAAAATCCCCTGCCCCATTAGTGCTGTTCAGCATACCTGAAAGTGCTTGAAGACTGTATGAAAAATAGCAGGCGTAATAATCCCTGGGGTTTCCTCCTGGATGCCAGGCCTTCTGCTCACGGGGGTGGGCAGATCAGACCCTGCAGAAGCAGGGTGGCAGTACGAAGGGCAGAGGAGCAGCAGTGCTAACAGTCCCTCTTAGCTGAGTTCGGTTATACGGAAGGAAGTTTTGTGTTTTTTAAGTTGAGGCTTTTAAAAGAAGTAGGTCAGAGAGAGTTGGAAATGGTCGTGGGTGAGAAGCTTTAGAACTGGTGAACTCTTCACCTCTAATGAAACTAACCACAGGATACACGGTCGGGTAGGTTGAGTTACCCACAGAATCACGGCGTCACACCGAGGATAGTCCTAGCCCAGCTGCAGGCAAGGTGATGAAGTCAGGGATATTGTGCAATGTGTGTCAGGTGGCAGAAGAGGATGCATCTCTGACGCTGAAATCTTTCAGCTCCACCTATGAGACCCTTTTTTCTCAGGCAACTTTCTTAAGCTTAGGTTGCAGTTTGTCATAACAGGTCAGCCAGTCTGTTCATGTTCCTGAGCAGACTGTGATGCAACTTCTTATCAATACATCCTGAACAGACTGTGATGCAACTTCTTATTAATACATCATCCTCGATTTATTTGCTATATTTGCTGCTGTCAGTAAAGATCTTTATGTCTTTCTTTGAAGTACTTGTTTTTGCTGTGGTTGGATCCTTGGCTCGGGCCAAGGTGAATCTAAGGGGGTTAAATAATGGGACATTTTGCTAATGCAGCGTCTCATCCCAACTGATGATCACTGGGAAATACATTGCAGCCTCCACTAAAGGGCACAGTGAGAACTGTTTTGAAATTTGTACATTTTGTACAGCAGCAGACAAAGATCAAGTTGCAAAGAAAAGCAGCCCTGGACTTTGGAGTGATTGTGGGCTTCTTTGTTTTGCTGTATCGATGGAAGCTGCCCCCCCTATACCCCCTTCTCTGAGCTGCAGCAAACAAAGCTGAGCTTTTTAGCTCTGTCTCTGGAATAGAAATGGACATCAGAAGCCGCATGTAAAATAACCAAACCAATATACAATTGCAAACTCAGATAATCTCTTTAGCCTGGTTTCCTCCAGTAAGCGTCGGCTCTGTGAATCACTATTGAGAGACTTAGAAAGCACCCCTGGAGCTGTGCTGCAGGAAACTCGCTTTTCCTGACTTCCAGGCTGCATTTCTTTTTTTGTTTTTATTCTTTTCTCCCCATGCCTCCCGTCTCTGCCTCTTTCTCTATTTTTGTCCATGCAAACATTATAAAAGGCCTAAAAGTGGATAAGTGTCTGCTTCTAGTGTATTTAAGAGGGAGTACCATGCAGAGAATCCCCCAAGACAGCTGCTTTGGTTCCAGGCCAAGCCAGCATTAGTGCTGGAGGGAATTAATTATAATATATTAATATATAAACACACAATGTATGATGCATTTATCTCTTGAAAGGGTCTTGTTTATGCTTATTTTTCTTTGCATTTGAATACTTTCACCTGAGGATCTCAGTATGCTTTGTCTACCTTTAGATATGTGCAAAAAAGCAGCGTGGGGATGGGAACCCATATAAAGCCTCTGCTCTATTTTAATATCTTGGGAACATGCTGCATAGCATATGCACATAGCGTACAGCTGTGAGCATGGGACGGGGTTCCAGGGTATTGAATTTCACTGCTGCGTGAGAACAGCATTGAAAGCATTGCTGGGATGCTGGGGCAGCATCTTTTAATTTCAGAATACAAGACAGAAGAGATACTAAGCTGTCAAATTAGAGAAATGGTTTATGGAATGCCTTAGTTCTTAATTGCGGATTTCCTTGCACTTTTATTACATTATCTGGATGTTTCTCTAGCATGCACTCAGACAGTTCTTGTCTCTCTTTTTTCATTTTTCTTATCTAATTACGGCAATTGATTTTAGTACAACAAACAGATGCTAAATATACTTGGTGAAGGCAATTCACAGGGACAGCTTCTCACTCCCCAGCACAAGCTCCTGCTCACAGGCCATTCTCCGCACTGCACGTACCTGTAAGATCCCCAGTCCTCCTGGTTTGCTCTGGAGGATTTCCAGCACTTTCTTCCCTACAGTTGGCAGCGCACAGCCCTGGCCCTGCCCGAGGGTGTGTTAAGGGTGTGTGACGCTCACAGATGTGCACAGATGGCAAGTGCTCTGCGTCACCTTCCCTGCGGCAACGCATGGTTCCCTGTGCTGTCAGCACTGCCAGGGAGAGGGGGGGAAGGAGGGGAATGTGCTCAGCACACCCTGCTTGCTCACTGACCCTCCTTGTACCGCGTCCCCTCTGCACTCTGATGAATCCATCAGGAAGGATGTGTGGGCAAAGCTGAACCCCGAGTCCAGGCTGTTTCCTGGGGCAGCGTGGCAGCAAGGCGAGCTGCTGCCATTCCCAATTCCAGCAGCAGGGCTGGCGTCATCATTCATCTTATGGGTGGCAGATTTCCAGCCACCAGGCTTCACCAAGCCTTGGTTTGTAGATGTGCGTTCCAGCCCCACCAAGGCTGGACTCATAGCTCGGTGTGGAACAGGACTGCTGAGTGGATGGCCTGATGGGGGACACTTATCAATACCTTAATTGCAAAGGAAGGTATGTGGGATGTGACACCATAGCGAGCGGATTCACCTCACTAAACCTGCAAAAAAACTAGTATAGAAAGAAAGGTGGGGATGTGAGTTGTGTGCTGACTTGGTGTGCTTAAGAACCAAAGCTCGCTGTGCTGATTGGCCTCAGTGGGGCATCAGGTGAGTCCCAGGATGGGGCTGATGGAAGGTGAGACCGCATGGCATCGCACTGCAGCATCGCAGCACCGCAGCACCACTCCTGCTGGCAGCAGCCCACTGCAGAAGCAGCTCTGCTCCTCTCGCTGGCCCCATTCACAGGGTCCATGCTGCCATCCAGTGCTGCTGGGAAAAAATGTCACCAGTCCCACACTGCTTGGGCACACAGCTCCTCGGCAGTGATGCAGCCCTGGGGCTGAGGTGCTCTCTGGGAGCCTTCCACGCTTCTTCCCCTGGTCCAGACCATTGCTGATGCTGTGATTTCTGGGCAAGAGGTGACTCTTCTCAGGCCTTAGTTGTCCCAGACATGTTGGCAGTCAGCCGTGCTTCTAGCTGAGCTGGACTGCCTTGTCTAAAGTTTTTGGTGTTCATGAAAACCAGCTTCAGTGCCTGAGAATGCTAGATTTCTTAAAGCGTCAGGAAAACAAAAGCCAAAGTAGTTGGGAATTCAGTACTGTGTTTGTCCCAGCTCCCACTGACTGTGCATGGAAAGCTGTTGTCTGCACAGTATCTTCTTCCAGGGGGTCATGGTTGCAAATGGATGCCATTATTATGGAGTCTTTTCATTCCAAGCAAAAAGGACAGGATCTCTCTCCATCACCACCCCCTAGGCCCTACTTCCTTCAAAGAAATAAAAAACAAGACCCCAGGCAAGTCAATTAAGCATTGTATGGACCTGTCAGACAGATAAGAAAGGGACTCTCTGGCCATAGAGAGGCCAAAAGGGGGGAACGAATCCCAGAGAGCCTCTTGAGCAGATAATAAATAGCCTTTATCTGGGAGGTGTGTTTGTGTGTGTTTTTTAAGGAGGTGTGATGTCAACCTCCCAGACTTGCCTTCTTTGTGGGGCGGACATTCGCTTTAATTAAAAACCTCCAAGGGAATGTTAATTGGCCTGTGGAGGGGGGAATCATTACTTCATCTTCTCTCTCCATCCAAGTACACGCACACATGTGCACGAATCCACACACTTTCTTTGACGGCACAGCAAAGCAGTGGCGGCGAGGTTTTGGCAGGACCTCGTTTCCCCCAGTGTGACTGCTTGCATGTCCCAGCTTGGCAGAGGAACAGCAAATCAGCGTGGTGCTTTGCTCTGTTCCTCCCAAGGAGTAGTTTTGCTCCCTTTGAGCACTCCAGGCCCACAGGACAGCCTCGAGCAGGGAGCCCAGATGGCACATGGCACGGCAGCAGGGCAGAGGGAGCTTGATAACAAGAATCCTTTGGCTTTATTTGTCTGAATGCTGTTTTTTGTTAGATATATATATATGTGTGTGTGTGTATATATTTTATTACCCACATTTGAGAGTGAAAAGCAGTGAAGTGAGCTTGCAGAGAGCCTTGAGAGGGTTCTCAGTTCTCAGAATAGAACTAGAGATCAGATCTGGAAAACCTTTTCTTCCTTTTCGTTCTTCTTGCAGCTATTCCAAGATGAATGAACGCAGCCCTTCCCAGCTTCTGGTCCAAATCTATACATTATCACAGTGTAAGCTTACATCCTCCCATCACCTGTTTTTTTCTTTCCCGTTGTCACTCAGAGAGCTAAGGGCAGTTTCTCAGGAGCACCCTATTGCTGTTTGCTTGTTGTGTCCTTGTCCTGCTGTAGGAGGCCTGTTTTGTTCATTTGAAACATGGCTTCAGAAGTCCGGTGTCCTTTTCTTCTTAAGCAGTGTAGCAGTCATTCTCAGGACTCCAGCTTTTCTGAAAGCTTTATAGTTTCAAAATAATGTGATTTTTTTTCCTAGGTGTCTCATGCATTATCTGTTATGACAGTTTGTAGAAACAAACATCAAAATTCAGATAGCAACTGAAATGAAAATACTCTGTGCCACTCAACCTTGCTGTCATCTCCCTCTAACAAAAGATGGGTTTCTTTTCTTCCACTGTTGTAATTCTGGAGCAGAGGAGTTGAAATGCACTGCAAACTCAAACCCTGAATTAGTGCAGTTAGTATTTTTAGTGTTACTAAGATGATGAGTCTGGTGGTTGGTGACCCTGCACATAGCAGAGGGGTTGAAACTAGATGATCACTGTGGTCCTTTTCAGCCCAGGCCATTCTATGAGGTAAGTGGACTTTGTGAAGGGGATTTAATTCATAAGGAAAATACATATTTTCTGCCCAGCCTGGGATCTAGGTGGGAAGGAGGGGAGGAAACGCACGAGCCATTCCCACTGGCTGCCAAGTGTTAGTAACAGCACTGACGTTTTGTCAGGGAGAAAGCAAAAAGGTAAGAACGTATGCAAAGCCAAATGTGGAAAGATGTGTGTGGCAGCCAACCTGTGCAGTGATAGGCGGAGGTGCAGGCAGGGATACAGTACAATTTGCAAACATAACTGAATTTCACCTAGCATTTTCCAAAATGTCCCTGATTCTGATGATGCTTAAATACAGTGATGTGTGTTCCTACTAATTTTAATCAGTGTATCACTGTACTTCACAGCCGGGATAACTGCACAGCATCTAACTTCAAGCCTTTTATATTGTTAACATAGTGGGACAGGCTTCTCTTTAACATGCTGTGGGTCACCATCCAGGGAGCCTTGCTCTTTCTTTTGTCTACCTGTGAAGCCTATTCTCCCATCACAGGCAGTTAAATAAATGACTACATTTGGATGCTGTGCATGCCCTAAAACAGGAGTGCCTGTATACCGAGCGCTGAGTACAGCACACAGGGCTCTGCAAAGCTGAGGAGAAAAGTCAGGGCTGTTCATTTCCCCAGAATTACATTTAAAAGGGATGAAAGCATGCCAGGCTCTTGGGGGAGGTAGCACAGCTGCCCTATATAGCATTCTGGAATGTCTTTAAAAAGTGACCTTTTCAAAGGATGTTCTTGTGCTCCAGACTTGTACCCATTTTTGCTCCTAGATATTCAAACACGAGTGTGATCCTACTTCATAATTGAAAGAGTAGAGCTATTGAATTGCTAACAAGGACATCCATTCTGAAAAATGCTCGTTAGCTACTGGAATTTTAAACAAAATATTAGCGCTTTTATAGAGCCTAAATTGAGAGGTCTTCTCAATTACTCTGCTTTCATTCTCCTGATTCTCTCTGTCACGATTTCTGGCATTGGCGTGACCTTTGAGAATAGGCAAGACATAAATCTGTACTATAAATAAGTGGGAAGGAAAACTTAGAAAAACAGAAGGAAAACTCAGAAAACCTAACATTTAACCTTCATTTATTCATCCAAGTATAAACCTCACGTGGTTTCTTTGCAACTTCTCAAGGTAACACCTTTTTAACTCATGCGAGATTCCTTTGGTGCTACTGCCTGTTCTTCAGCAGTCCACATGGATGCTTTAGTCTTGTCCATCTCAGGTTTGAACTTCTAGCAATGCCAGGAACTGGCATTAGGACAGGATTAATCAGCCATTTGGCTGTGGCTAACCCTGCTCTTGCCATGTTTGTGTCAATCCCATTTTTGCCAGTTCTCCTGTAGTGCCTGTCTGAACTACGACAAAGCACTTCTCATGCATCATGGGTAGATGAGAGTTAGCATCTCAAAACTGCGTGTAACTTGTTTGTAGCAGGGTTAGTAAGCTTGTTCCATTGGAATGTGGTGTTCTTGACGCACTGAACTTTCAGGATATTTTATGAAATTCTGACAACATAAAGAATCCTGACTATGGCCATAACAAGCAACTATTAAACCATTTTTCAGGCTCACGGGTCAATGGAGGGGAAAAATAATGTAAGAAACCAGGGTCCACTTTCCAAAGATCAGCAGCAAAATTACTGCTTTGGCACCCCAGGCCAAATTTCTATGGTGTAGAACTGTCTCAGAGGTTGCTTTTTTTTTCTCTGTTGGACTCCAAGGTCAGCAGAAGCATTTTTCCTTTCCACAGTGCTTGCAAATCAAATAACTTCAGTCAATCAACAGATCGGGTCTGCTGATACATAGTTAACGAAATGCGTTAGGATGCTAATCTCTTGACCAGTAAAAACCTGAGATTAGTCTGCAAATCAAACTGGCTAGAATGATTTTAGCTCTTTCCAAAACGCATACTGGTTTTGGTACAGGTCTCATCTCCAAAACAAGGGCTGTCTGGGAGGAGAAAAGCAATGGGGAGAAGAGCAGGGAAGGTGTGATGCTTGCTTTGTAGGTATATCAACAGGAGTTGCTCGAGGAAGATTTGCACGCAGCCAAATGAACGGTGGCGTGCTGTCAGTGTGGCTCATCCTTCATCTTGAATTAAGTCAGCTTGCTTACATTATTTAAAAGGGAAGGGGAGCTTAGTGGTGTGTAATAGCTGTTTCGCTATCATGGAAGAGTTGTTGAGTGTTCACGTGGCAGGACAGAACAAAAGGGTCTGTAAAATGAATCTTTCAGCTCTGGTATGTGTCAGTGTGAGTAAAGAAGAAGACTTTCAAAGTGCAGGTGGTTTGCCTGGAAGCATGTTTGGAAGCAGTCAGGAATCATGCTAGGTAATAGTTAGGCAATTTGTCGTCTATTTGTGCTTTTAGAAGTATATTCTTGTAAAATACAGGAGTTAACAGAAGATGATTCTAATGACTCCAATCTGCTGTTTTCTCCCTTCCATCCCTTTCAGGAGAGCCCATCAAACACCAATAATTCTAATCTTTTACGAGCACCTAATGGCTCCTAGCCAAGAAAGGTTTTAAGAAATAAATAGGAGCTCTTAATGCAGTGAATTTCAGTTTTGCCTAATCTGTGCAAATTGATGAATTAAATCCCTTTGCATCTAAAACCCACTTTGGTGATTTGCATGGTGATTATTTCGGTTTTCATAAATTTCCTCCAATCGTTTTCTATCATTTCTTGAGAGCAGACATCTAATCTCCCCAGGAATGTGTGTATGTAGCAGTTACATACTGTTTTAAACTTGCCTGCATAGACTCAGGTGTCACACACTCATAGATAATGTATGTGGATGCACGTAGGACACCAAATTTCTCATCTGGCCCCAGTGAGTGTGCCTGCAGTACCACTTCATGCATCCTCTTCAGCGAGCAGAAGTGTATTCTGAGATAGAATGAACATGATCCAGCAAGGAGCTGCCCTGCACTTTGTGCAAATGGGAGCCGGTTGCTGCATGTGAATCCTGTAGTGTGCTTACTATATGTAAAAAACTACTGTAGCAAACTCCATTTTCTGTGTAAGCCAGGAAACGTCTGCCTGGTTTCTGTTTCTGTCCCAAGCTGTGGTTTCAGTTCAGTGCAAACCGCCGCTCTGCTCAGGGCTTACCTGAAATATAAGTGCTAAGTTGCAGCTTCTGCTGCCTTCTGTGGCCTTCACACTGAAGTTCTGACGTGTCAGTGTGCCCTTTCCTCTGGTTTCTCTCAGTACAAAATGAGCTGCAGAACATTCCTTTATTTGAGAGCTTCTGTTTTACTCAGTTTGGCACATACTGGTGCAGAAGGGGAGCACTAGTGATACATGTGATGTTTTGGAGCGTGATGGTTATAACATGCCATGGCAGTCAGTTATTTGTTCTGGCTTCAGGACTTGTAGTCGCTCATTTGTGTTGTAAGAAGAATGTGAGTAGGCTGACATGTAGCTATTCCTGCTTTAAAAATAGCAGCCATGACTAGCAGCTCTGGAATTACTGCTGCGGTATCTTTAGCCTTGATGCTTGTCTTTTCCATTTTCATTCCCATCTACTGTTTTCATGGTTGTCTGCAATGACCCTTGTTTACAGAAATGACACATGTATGTTTTGTAGATAAGTGGTTATAGATACAAGTATAGGTAGAGATTCGCATCATGTATGAATTTCTGTCTCTGTGCATGCTTTATATGTTCATATTAGTGAGGAATTGCTTTGATCCCTTCTCTCTAGCAAGTAGAGAGATCGGAGAAGCTAACAATAATTGCAAGGACAAAATAAGTTGTGTTCAGAGATTAGAATCAGGCTTCTGCTCCCTGTGCTTTTACTGGAATTGCTGAAAGCACAGAAGGTCATCCAGTCCACCCTGCTGCCCCGGGAAGGATCAGTGCAAACTGACCTGCTCCTCTGATGGACAGCTTCTTACAGCCACGTAGTGGTGGAGCTTCCCAAGGCCCCACAGGCAGTCACTGGGGCTGCTGGCTCGTCCTTCGTTGGGAGTCACATTGCCCTGCTCCAGATGTCATTGCAAACCTCTGCAACAGGCAGAAAAGGGGAGCTGTGTGAATGTCTGTGCTTCGGTGTGGTGCCCTGCAGGCTTAATAAACTCCTACTGTGTTAAGATGGGCCATCGTAGTTCTGTGTCTTCTCCGATCAGAGTCTTTCAGGTATCAGTTTTAGCGATTCTGAGCCTGGTTTTTAATTGAGAATAGGGATGCAGCGCTACAGCTAGTGGAGTCTGCCCAAAATTCTGTTGCCTCCAAGTAAATGTTTATAATGTAAGCATCCCATCAATTTGGTTGGACTCACAGGAAGCTCACATATAGGGGAAGTACAACTGAACTGTACTGAGGGGACAAACAAAGCCCTCGTGGCTGGGAAACATAGAAAATTGAGACGCGGGCTCCACTTTCATATGACATCTTGTGATTGGTAAGTTGGAACTAAATAGAGTGATTTAATTTTATAACTTTGCTCCCTTGCAGGGGCAGGGGCCTGTCCTGGCCCTGTGGCACAGCAGGAGCGCTTTATGGGCACAACCCCCACGCAGCACATTTGAGATGGGAAAAGCCATTCCGGTGGAGAAATGTGCACAGAAATGCTCTCAGGTGGCTGGCAGCAGCTGGACTTTGTGGAAGTGAAAGGGGCTGGAGATGCTCAGGGATGTGCTGAAGCCTAGTGCTGCAGCACGGCAGCCCTGAGCCCAGCCCCTACTGCTGTGCAGCTGTCAGAGCTGTTCTGCAGGGCAGGTCCAGGCTGAGGCTCAGCTTTGCATCTCTCCTGCACTCCTCGGGGCCATCAGCACCTCTGGGCTGATGTTTGTCACCCCGTCAATCCCATGGTTATGTGGGCGGCTTTGGATCTGAAGCCACCCAAGCTGCACTTTTGCTGGTGATACAGCCTGGGAAATTTCACCAAATTGTTATTTTCTTAATATGTAAAATGAGGCAAAGAATGGTCCAATTCAGTGTTCCCTGCTGTCCCTTCCATCTCCCCTGGCCTCCTGCAGCTGCTGGGGTTAGCGTGGGATGGAGGGCCGAAGCAGGACGGTGCCCAGGGCTGACTGCTTTGGGGGTTATTTTTACCTGGGCCCAGTTGCCTGATCAGGCCTGGCATTCAGCCCTGTCAAACAGCTGTTCTGGCACTGCCGAAGAGGATGAAGGGCACAGGGTGGGGGGATGCTGGGGCTCCTCCAGTGCCAGGAATTAAGGTCATTTCTGAGCCTAAACGCAGCACGGCTGAGAAGTGCTGCTTCTCCTCCATGTAGGTTCCTTACAGACCAGTTTTCCCTGCAGTCCCTCAGCAGTGCTTCCTCATCAACAAGAAGCCCTTTTAGGAAATTCAGCTGAGCTGTTAGGATGATGAGGATGCATGTAGGTCAGAGCGGTCATTACTGCTCGTCTCCTCATTCTTTTGCATCTCTCCTGGTCTCGCCAATTTCCGTCCACCATGTTGTGTAAGGCTTTGTTTTTGACGTGGATATCTGTTGCCTAGGGACTGGATTAGGAGTTTCCCAGTTTACGTGGGATGCTGGTGAGTCTCTAGGTAGAAGCAGGCACCGAGGCTGGCCATGAGGCTGTGACCTTGGCAGGGGAGCCTGGCACTTCGCTGTCATCCCCAGCACTGGGCTGCCTTCCTCATGTGTGTAATCCTAGAGGTTGCATGCTTTCCGTGGGAGATTCCAGCCAGCCTTTGAAGTTACCTCAAAAATATTTATAGAGGATGAGTTGACTCTGTTATACAGTGAGTGTTACATGTTCTCAGAATCAAAGTGCAAATTATATCTTTGTGGATGTGTGTGCCGAGTCATGAGCATCAGAGCTCAAAATACACGCTGCTTGTGAGGCTCTTTATTAACATGGGGAAGTAGTGAAATGTCAATTTAGTGTAAGATCTTTTTAAGCCTTATATATGAGGGGAGATTTTTTCCACCTGTGATGTACTTGCCAGTGTTTATAATACCACAGCGCCCAGCAATTACACTGAAAGGTTGGAGTCTACATTTGCAGTAGATTGGAGTCTACATTTGCAGTGCAGAGTGCTGCTCAAGCAGCTGGTACCAATATCCTGAATATTACAGGGGAGGAGAATATTATGTACAGGGACATTTTTAAATGGGTTTCTCAATTTGCAAGAATAAAATGCAAGCTAATGGGACCTCGTTGCAAATCTCTGCAGCATTTTGAAGCCCACCCTCCCCCATAGTTGCCACTCAGTAGTCCAAGATAAAAACGTGGCTTTTGCAATCAGAGCAGGATGTTAAATCCACAGGTAGGAAATCCGGTGCTATGCAGTGTATGTCCTGCACAGAGTGAAATTGGTGGTGTGAAAATGAGAAGTATCCTATCTTTCAAAGGCAGTTATGTAAGACTGGCTCTTAAGCCAGACCTTACGTTGTGAAAGCCTGGATTTCCACTCCCACCTTGCATTTGGCAGTGAGAGCTGTACCTCTTAAAGGCAGGCAGCAAGTTACGGGTGAGCCAGCCAGCAGAGAAGCCCTTGTCACAGAGCTGAGCTGGAAATCAGGCTGTTTGGATGCAAGACCACGTGTTCATAGAGATGCAAGAGGAGTTTCTTGGGGGATAAGTGCATTTTTCAACCTGTACAGAACAGTCTCTCCTACTTCCTCTCACGATTATTATCTGGATTCGTAATTAGCCGAGTGCAGCTTTTAACTTGATAGCAGGGTGGATTTTCCTGTGGCTGAAGCCTTGCTGTCTCCTTCTGTCAGCACATTTGATGGTGAGCTATCACTTAGTTTCATTTGAGAGATTTCCCTTGCTTAGCTGCATAAAAGCATTACTTTATGAGACCACGAGATCTCACAAAGCCATTTGTCTGGCATTTCTCAAACTGTTTGCTTCCTGTTGATAGTAAACTGATGTAAAAGTGCCTGAGTTACCATAAACTCTTGCCTCCTCATGTGCCACAGATCCGTGTAAGAGTGGATATACCTAAAAGTCACTGGGACTGTGCAACAAGTACATACTTTTTCTTATTATTTTTTATGGAGAAGAGCAAGTTGAGGCCAAAGCTCAGTTATATCTCCCACAAAAATGTGCCTTGTCATTTCTGTAGGTGCCAGCGTTCAGCTGGTGGATAAAGACAGCAGAGAACCAGCTTGCCACAGAGAGCACTCAGATCCTGCAGAACTAATTTGGAAGAAACAGGCAAGCAGAGACTGAAGCAGAGGGTACACTTACCCTGTTAGCACTTGCTTAGAATACAGACATATGAAAGAATATAGAGATCTGTCACAGAGATCTGTAAATGCCTAACACTGTAAAATACAAAAGCAATGCACACGAGCATCACTGGCAGAATTGTTCTATAGGGATGACAGGGTGGGAAGGTGGCTCTGAAGAGTCAGCCTGAGAGAGCAGCAGTGCAGCCACCTGTACTGCATGCCCAGAGCTGGTCCCAAAGGGAAAACAGGTGTGATGCAGATCCCAGAAGGGACCCTGCACTGTGGTGTGTGGGGTGAGAAGTTCTCCAGGCTGGGGAGTACTTTGGCCTGTGTCCTGCCTGGGCTGAAGCACCAGGCACTGCAGGAGCAGCACAGGGCTCCATAGGGGCACGGAGAGGTGGCTGCATTGCTGTCCTCCTGCTGTGGGGGAAAATTTGTGTCAGCAATGAATCTTTTACATTAAGGCTAAATAATGAAGCAAACAAGGGATGCCAAAGCCAAAGCTGAGTCTCACGGTGGATGTTGTTTCCAGTGGACATTGATTGCAGGAGCAAGGCCACTGAACCGGTGAATTCCCAGCATCTTTTTAACTCCTTCTGTGGAGTCAGCAGCAGGGGAAAGGAAGCGGAGAGGTTGAGCATTGTCCCAAAGGCAGGGTGCTGAGGCAGGGCTCCCTGAGCACACGCTCTGAGGGCTGCATCAGGAGGCCAAGGGCAGCCGTACCGCACCAACCCAAACCCCCCTTCACCTCTCAGCACTCAGAGCTGGTGCAGAGGGCTGGCCGGCAGCATATTGTGTGTGCAGTACCTGCCCCAGCTCCCTGCCAGCCTCCCAGAGCCCTTTTCTTTTCCTTTTTTTCTCCCTTGCGTGTTCAGAAAAAAAATAGGACTTTTTGTAGATTCTTGTGCAGCTTTAGTTATTCACAAAGAAGTATTGGAGCCCTATCAATTTTTCATGGGAACAAGATAGGGAAGGCTTTGAATTTTGCATACCATGTGGGCTAAAAGGGCAACAATATGATGCATTTTAATACACGCGTTTTGAGTTTCTTCTTACAGAAAGTATCAAGTAAGCAACATGAAAGAGTGCCAAGGCTACTTCTGAAGCTTGCAAAATAGATAAAAGCCAAGAATTTAAAGCATTTGATTAAAAATGAACCCAGAAGTTTTTTGAAGCTCGACATTTTGCTCTGCAAGCTCAGCAATATTCATTAACTTCCCACTGAAGATTGCTGAACAGCTGGATCCAATTTCTGAAGAGATAATCACGAAGAAATTAGATTAATAGTCTTCGAGTGGAGCGGCTGAGGATCAGTTGTGGCAAGCTCTTTTATATGTAGCATGTTGTTAGCTGTTCTCCATGTGAAGATGGTTGCTGCAGTCCCACGAGGCACGAGGCCGTATCTCAGCGATGCAGATAGCAGTTCTCCTGGGCTGTGAGCACAGCATGGCACAGATAAGCAAGATTGCTGCTGGCTTTCTGTTCTCCTTTTTTCCCATCTCCCTATTCTGAACACATCGCCTCCATGACATATGTGCATATTCGCTGCAAGAAAATCACTGCCCTTTCAGTATCAAAGCCAGCACGTCCCTGACATACCAATCGGTGCAAAAAGCTCCTGCTGGCCCAAGTGAAGATTAAGTGCTTTTGTGCGGTGCTTTATTGTAATACAGAGAGGTAAATGTGAAGAATGACCTGTCCCTCCTAAGGCACAGCCGCAAATAAAGTAATGTTCCGTGCTGGCATCACTCCTCTCACTGAATTAACTGGTACAGCCACACGGAGGCCAGCAGAGGCTGCCTTGGGCCAGGCAGAGCATCTCCAGGGTCTGCATCGGGCTGCCTTCGCCTCAGCCTTAGCGTTCACTGACTTCAAGCAGGTGTGACAGAAAGAGCCGTGGATCTTCTCCCATTCGCAGGTCGGTTCCAGGCACCCCCTGAACACCCCAGTGCTGCTCTTGCTTGGCTGCCTGCAGCACATGCCTCCAGCAAGCAGCTCCTGCAGGGCTATGCGTGCCCCTCCACGGCACTGCAGCTGATAGCCAGTAGCACCTGCCCACTACAGAGGTCATATTTTGACTCCTGTGCTGTAATTACATTCAGAGGAACCAAATTCTGTACTGCAGATGGATGCAGGGCCCACGTGGGTGTTTTCCCTGTTGTGTTCGTGTTCTGGTAGCTTTCCCCAGATACAGAACAAGCTAGCAGAATAGTAAATGCAAGGTGGGAATTGCAGCATGTCCGTTTGTGCACAGGGGAGCATTGCTGTGGTGTGTGGGCGTCCTGCAGCAGCCTGATCGCTCCCTGCTTTCCTCCTCAGCTCTCATCCTCCCACTTGTGCATTACTTCCCACTCACACAAATCAATGCAGACTAACCTGGCAAAACTCAGCCCGGTTTTCACTCATCATTCTCTGTTCTACAATTAGCAAAACGATAAGCTTGTTCTTCACCTTCCCTGTGCAGCATATGTCCCTACTGAATCGCTTAAAGGCTTTCTGCCCCAAATGGAAATGGGTCTGTGATAAGCTCAGGTGGTTCTCTGGGTCAGGGTTCAAAGAGATTCCCTCTTTTTGCCTTACTGTGTTCTCTGCTGTCCTCCGAGGCTGACAGAGCGCAGCAGCAGAGCAGGAGAGGCCATGCCTGCCTTCTGGCAGTGCTGGAAGCCAGCTAGCTCTTTAAAGGTGTCAGTGTTTTATTTTGCAGCCCCGAAAGGGACATCTGAATGAACTGACAGAGCTAGGTAAAGAAGCAGAAGGCCTGTTTGTTTTCCTTTTTACTTTAACTTTCAGTACATGCTTAAAATGTGATGCTGTTGCCCGGTATTTCCAGCTTAGACAGAGTATGGTTGTTTCTTGGGTTGCAAAACTGAATTCCAGAAAGAATTAATGCTTCTGGCAAAGCGGACTGCATTCCAGGGCATGATTTCATCTGGTAACTAGTTCAAGAGAGTCAATACTGGCTAATACGACCATAACTACATGTATTTCTCATTAATTTTCATCAAATCTCTCCAGAAAATTCATGATTCGGTGCCAGCAGATCACTCTTCCTTTCTATGTATTTTGTAGTGTCATCATTCACTAACCCCAGAAGTCTTTCTAAGGAAAGGAGTAGTGCAGCATGCTCAGCTCCTCTCTTTGCCTGCTGCAGAGGTGCGGGAAGAGGCAGGTGGAAGTCCTGCAGCAAGCAGATGGGAAGCTCTTTGTCTCAGATTCCCTTCTAATGGCTTTTGTGACTCCTCACCACCTTCTCGCTCCGCCGGCCACTTCGCAGGTTAGACCTGCTGCGTGGTGTTCCTTAGCAGTAGTCATGTCGAGCAGATTTGGACTGCCCAATCACCCTGCATCCCATGGATGATACAGCCTGCGCAGGTTTGTCATGCAGACAGCTGCCCCATCATCCTGTGTGTGAAGCAAGAGGTGCATGATGCGCCCTGATTTGTTGGTGATGATAAGAGGGAGGTCCATACCCTGAAAAAATCCATGAGAACAGGACCCAGCCCCTGAATTCTGCTGGTGGTGAAGTGCGTGTCAAGAGTGTCCTGTGAAAGAGCTAAACAAGTTCGGTGTCCTCCACCCCTAGAAATGATTCAGTGACATCCTTCTGCAGGGAGCAGTTAGCAGTGGTGCTGTGCACACCGCATCTCCTTGGATTCCAGCAGCATGCTGCTCCATGGGAGCTGGCCTGCAGGGCTGGGAGGCAATCTGCTGGCCTTTGCTGAACACCAGGTCCTGCAGACAGCAGCTGGGGGAGGTGCCGGGCTCAGCAGAACCACCACTTCAGCTGGCTGCACTGGTAGAGCTGCGGTCGTTAGCATTTGCACCTTTCAAAGAGCTCTTCCTGTGTAGAGCACTGCCTTATGGAGTGGCTCCCCGTCTCTGGGTGCTGCAGATACATAAGATCTCAGTTCCTTCAGCAGATGTAGATCTGGTGACTTGGTTGCCTGTTTTTCCTCTCCAAAATCCAAAATTTTGAATTTTGAGAACCCTTTTCCCTCCTGCCTTCATGGAAGGACAAGGCCCTGGGCATGGAGGCCAGGCTGGGCTGCAGCTCTGGAGACGCAGGAGTGCTTCAGCTGCCCAGAGCAATGCTGAACTGCTGGGCCACAGCTCAGCATTAGAAATTCCCTCCTTATCCTGCCCATCTATTTCTTTGGTCTGCTTTCTTCTTCTGGGACACAGGGCCTAAAGTCGAAATCAGAGGTGTTCAGATGCGGTTCTTGGGGCATGATTTAAGGCAGAAGATATCCCCTTATCTTCTGTAACTAAAGGTATGTGACTGGCAGAAAAGCATGTTGTTTAGCTGTGCTGAAGAGCTATGTATCAGAAATAAGTGCACAATAAAGAGCTGTGAGTCACTCTAAATATTACATTCACAAGCATTTTACAGATGGGGTGGTGGGAGATAAAAAGGTACGTCTGTGTGATTGGTCACTATGCTCAGTTCACCTGCAAGAAGTAGCGAGTGTATCACCGTGTGTTGTACACAGAGGGGTTTTGATGTGGAATTTTAGTAAGAGGAAGAGATACAGGGGAGAGAGAGGATCTTCACAAGAGTAAAACCTGCCTTTTCCTTAAAGACAGCATCCTTTGTCCCATTTTTGCATCTCAGAATGTAAGGCACATGTAGAGTCAGTTTTGCTATTTGTGGATTGGTCGATGGCTGTTCAGCTTGTGTAGATCTACTGAAACACCACAATTAGGTGAGTCCTCACCCAAGCAGCCCATCGCCCCAAGGAAGGAGCCAAAGTGTGCAAGATCCACAGAAACCATGAGCATGAGCACCTCTCAGGCTTCGGCATTATCCACGGCAGCTGCCTTTCCTGGGTGACTTGGTTTGCAGTTTATTTGGCATCGTTCTGAAACTAATTCGGGAAGTAATGAGTAAATACTGTCTGAAAGCATGCAGAGGAAGAGGAAAGACCTCTCTGATTGTGTTTTGACATTTTTGACATCAGCAATTCTTTTGAAAGAAGGAGAAAAAGGAAACAAAACAAAGTCTGTTCAGTCAGGATTTTCTGCTTTTTGTTCTTTTTGGATAAGAAATATCAGGTTGTAGTGAAGCTCATGCTAGGAGCAGAACCAAAGCTTGCTTCCCAAGAAAGAGTTTTCATGTGCTCAGCTTCCATCCAAAGGCAGTTTTGAAGTAATTTCTGCTCCTGTAAAGCAAGCATAGTCTTTGCAAGTGAATTTTGCAAGTGAACTTTGCAAGAAATGGCACTTGAGCTTCCGCAGGACCTTGGTACTTTGCATTATCTCACTGATTTCAGAGACATGGTGCTAGGATTTGCTTAATCATAGAATCACAGAATGGCCTGGGTTGAAAAGGATCACAGTAATCATCTAGTTTGAACCCCCCTGCTATGTGCAGGGTCGCCAACCACCAGACCAGGATGCCCAGGTCTGTCCTAACCCAGCAAGAAGTCTGCTCTCCATACAGGTTGTGCTGCACCAGGCAAAGAGCCGTTAGCAAATGGAATAGCAGCTCTAGTTTTGTACCCGAAAACATTGCATTGGCTCTTAGAGGAACCTCTATACCTTCAACCTATTGACCTGCAACATGGAAGATATACTAAGGAGTTATTTTTGTTATTAGCATTTGGTACTGGTTTTAAAGATACTTAATAAATATCAAACTCAGATCGTAATGCAGGAACTCAAGTAACAGAATCACAGGTTAATGTATAATCTTACGTGCTTTGTAGCATTCTTCCAGATTTTAATCACTTCACACCCAGGGCAAGTAAGGCCAATAGCAGATCTAACACCAATCTCTATAGAAGCAGGGTTATTTTTTAAATCTCAACTTTTTAGTTATATTTTTAAAAAGAAAATGAAACATTTTCAACCTTTTCCAGAAACGGTGAGGTTGGAAAGGACCATCTGATCTTTTCCTGCATTTACCTCTCAAACTGTAGGAGCAGGATTATATTCCTGCCTGTAACAGCTGAAATCCTATTTCAGCAGCACGTCATTCTGCAGAAAGAAACAGAAACAGTGAAACCCCAAATCTTGTGAGGACTGCACTTTGTTGTCCCTCCTGGTGCCCCTCTGGAGCTGGCGGTCCGATGTCGGTGGATTTAGGAAGGATCCGAAGCCACACTTGTCTCCTGTGAATCAGTGCATAGCTCTGGGCTGGGCACAGGGAAGCATTACAGAAGCCTCCAGTCCACCACTGGGACTTCTTGAGTGATGCCACCACAAAGCAGATTCTTCTCCCCTCCGGCATGCCGAAGGGCTCGCGGCACAGATTCTTTCCTCTAGTTGTTAGGAAGATTTTCTCCTATTGCCTGGTAAGCATTAATGCTGCTTCTTTCTTGGGGTTTGGCAGGTAAACGAGAGCGCAAGCTTCCAATATTTTTTTTCCAAATTACATTAAAAATGTCTGCGTTTCCAAATGACTAATAAAAACTGAAGTCTCCTGAGAGACCTAGGGCTTTTCCCTGGGATTAGCCCCAAATGAAAAAGCCATTACTGTTTGAATACCTTTTAAAATTTTGACTGAGAAGTTAAGTGTGCACGTTATTTTGAAGGGCCTCTCTGTGCAGTGGCGGAGAGAGTGAGTTGAAAGGAATGAGGGACCGAGTTTGAGCAGAACTGAAGACTTGTGGGATTTCCCACAAGTGGGTTCTGAGAGGGATCTGAACTCCTCCTCACCTGGTGGTTGTGGGATGTGGTTTTGGAAGGGACTTGTGAAATGATGAATGCACAGACAGCACAGCTTCTGGCACTTCTGCTTGGCAAACAGCATTTTAGAGTCAATCAACTTCTCAAAGCGGAGCGAGGAAAAACAACCCACGGATTTTGCTAATAGGCTGTGAGTAGTTTTCTGAACCTTGGGAGCTGCAGGCTCACCCTGTTTCCTTCGTGTCTACCCCAGTCCTGCCAGTCATAATGAATGAGATCGTTTTGCACCTTAGCTTGCGTGGAAATGAAATTACTCGACTGCATAGCTGCTTGCAGCCCACCATCTGCACCACATTTACAGTTGTTACCCTGCAAACTCAGCTGTCCACAAATCATACTTTCATAGAATGCTCTGGGTTGGAAGGGACCTTTCAGATCCAACCCCCTGCTATAGGCAGGGACACCTCCCACAGCCCAGGTTGCTCACAGCCCCATCCAGCCTGGCCTGGAGTGCTCCCAGGGAGGGGGCTTTATTTAATTGGCTTAAGTTTGCCCCCCAGAATGTAACCCCACCGAATTAAGAGTCCACGGTCTAAAAAACTGGGTTAATGTGGAACGTGGCACAATTTCTTAACAGTTTTGCAGCTCCTTCAGTACAGCAGCACCAAGTGCAGGTGATGCTCTCTCAGGTCCCTGCTTCGCTCTGATTAAGGCAGAACATTAAAGCCATTTCCCCTCTCCCCATCGTGAAGCTTAGTGACAGCTCTGTCACTCACTGGGAAACTTCCTTCTGAAGTTCGAGTGTCTTTGTTGTTTGGTTTTCTGAGGTTGCTTTGTTGTTGTTGTTGTTTTTTAATGGGAGCCTTTTCATTTCTTTTTATGCTTGTGGATCCGTACATCCCCTGTGCTTTGCTGACATCCCCCAGCCCTCAGCCCTCAGCAACACATGGCTTTCTCCCTGCTGAATGCAAACAAACAGCACTTCAGTGCATTGATGGTGATGGGATATTCTAAGAAAAGGGGCTGGGACAGACTTCATTTGTAGTAAATGAGCAGTCAGCTTCTCTTGCTTTTCATCTCCTGTTCAGATCTTAAGAACAATTTGGCTTCTGTAAGATTCCAGAAATTATTGTCCTAAGAGAGACAAAACTCTCACTTGTTCAGCATGCGTGCCGGGGCTCATCGGAGCGCTTCTGTCCTGCGGGCACATTCCTGTGTGTTCTCCTCTCCCTGCCCCAGCCAGCAGTGCCATCCTGCTGTAAATCCAGGCCCATGCTCTGCCCCCAGACCCAAAGGAGGTGTCACATGGAGGCAGTTCAGTTCTGCTGGCACCTCTGCGCAAAGTTGGAGACTACAAAAGATGCTGTGATTCACGGCTGTGCGAGCAGCCAGATGTAGGAGCTTTGGAGAAAGGCATTCTGCAGATGGATCACTGCAGTGCTATTACCATCAGCGGTGTGTAAGGTGTCAACTGCAGCCGTGTTGAATTATTCATTATTTCATAAATACGGTGAGGTTTCAGAGGGCAGGGATTTTAACATCCATTGGAAAAGTGAAATGAGAGCCCCTATAATTAAAAATCGTTATTAAACTTCATTTATTTAACTTCATTTCAACTTTTCCCTATGCGATTATTATTAAAGTTATGATATTTATCGATTTTTCTACTCCCTTCCCTGTCTCTGCCAGCTAATGAGAAAAAAGTGGTTTTGAATAAAGCAAATAACCTTGCTCTCCCTAGACAATAGTTCTGTGCTCTCACATTGACCCCTGGAAAGAGATTTACAGGGTGATGCTCTTACTTTTTGCTGATAGGATACGCTGTGCACATCAGTACAGGCTGAAAGGAAATGAATTAAAAGGAAACCTGAGTTTTGATGTGCTCGCCTCTCGGATCCTAATGCTGTCTTTGGTTTTGGAATGACTGGAATCTGCCCTGGGCTCTGCAGGAACATAGCACAGCACACAGAGAGCAGCGCTTTTGTGCGAGCGCTGAAGACAAAGTGCGTGTCCAATTCCATGCAAACAGCCTTATCTTTAGTTCATTCCTACAACAGAACGTATTTCCATCAGTACCGTGCCATTCAAGATAAAAAAGGTAAAAGTCCCTTTGATATCTCAGCCACCTTCATGGTCATGCTCTGCTGCAGGCTGTGTGTCAGGCATGGGCAGACATGGCTGCAGTGCTTACAACAGGGGGATCTGAAGTCAGCGTGGTGGTACAGAGCTGCATTTCCAGTGCCCTTGAGGTTGGTTGTGACCCTGCGATGAGAGGTGCTCTTAACCCCCATGAAGCTGTCCCTCATGTTATCCCCTTGCTAAATAGATATGTTCACCAGCTCACCTAGCATTAGGAACAAAAGTAGAGTCTGGTAACTACAGCTGGCTTTTATGTTCAGTCTCCCCATAGTGCACCATTGCCACAATTAAAATCCAGCAGGGTAAATTCAAACCATTAAGTATTCATCTGGAATGTGGTATCTTTTTTGTGAGTTAGCTTGCAGGACTCTTTTTTTCTGCTGATTCTATAGAGCAGCATTAACATAGCACCTCAGGGCATCAAGAGGTCTTGGAAATGCAGAGAGCAAATATCCTTGACTTGTGCACAGCGTGCCCCAGCAGCAAGACACATGCACAGTGGTGTGTGCTGGTGCACAGTTGGGAAGCAGAGCCCCGGGGTCCTTATGAGACAAGAAGAGAGGAGCAGACCTTTTGCAGGCCTCCCTGTGGGTTCCAAGGGCCAGCTGAAGCAGCAGCTCTCCCCCAGCCCAGAGACAAGGTCTCAGCTCTGCCCCAGCTCTGCCCCAGCCCTCAGCCCTATGGGCTCTCCTGTCCCTCCCAGCTTACCATGCCACTTACAGCAGGCTTTTTGCATCACTTTCCTCCCTTCTTACTGCTTTCACTTCTGAAAAAGGAGTTCACTGGGACACTGATGTGTAACAAGACAGTAACAGGCATCCCATAAAGGGTGGGGGTGAAAGGCAGAGGCAGTTCACGTTCCCTACTGCTGTGAACGTATGAACTCAGAGAAAATACATCTCCTGAACACGTGTGCTTGCTCCTTTCTCATTCGTCTGCATTCAGTAGATACTCAGGAGTGAGATCATAGCTGGCATTTATTTAGAGCCACACTCTCTCCACCCTTGTGGGTCCTTCAGCAGAGTGACTTTATCCAAGAGTTCATTTCCTCCCTGATGTTTAGCATGAGCAGAAACAAAGTTGGATGGACAAACGTGTTGGCAGAAGGCCCCAGTTTTCATCATAGTCTCACAATGAGAAAGGCAGTGTCAGAGCTGGGACTCGTCTGTCTGTCTGTGGTGCTTTTCCTTGTATTATGGCCCTACGTCCTCTGGAAGAGCACCTCTTTGTGTTTATCCACATTCAAGTAGAAAAAATACAGAGCTCTTAGGGCACTATTTGTGAATGTTTTTTGTATAATTGCAAACTTGATTTTGCAAATCCTGAAACAGGTGGGTTAAATCAAATGGGACGTGTCAAACTCATGATGCCTGTATGCAGGGCTGGGGTGGAGGGGACACGAGACCACTTTCTGCTTGGTGGGGTATTCTCCTTCATTCACAGACCCTAATGGCAAGCCCTTTAGAATCACAGAGTCATAGAATTGCTCAGGTTGGAAAAGACCTTAAAGATCATCAAGTCCCACCACAACCTGACCATATTACCTTAACTCTAACAACCTTCTGCTAAATCATGGCCCTGAGCACCACATCCAAATGGTTTTTAAACACATCCAGGGGTGGTGACTCAACCACCTCCCTGGGGAGCCTATTCCAGTGCTTAACCACCTTTCTGTAAAGAAGTTTTTCCTGATATCCAACTTAAACTTACCTTGGCATAACTTAAGGCCATTTCCCCTCATCCTGTCACCTGTTACCAGTGAGAAGACATCAACCCCGTTCTCACTGTAAGCACCTTTTGAGATATTGGAAGAGAGCAATAAGGTCTTCCCTCAATTTCCATTTCCCCAGACTGAACATCCCCAGTTCCTTCAGTCTCTCCTTATAGGGCACATTCTCCAAGCCCTTCACAAGCCTTGTTGCCCTTCTTTGCACCTGCTCCAGCACCTCCATGTCCTTTCTGTACTGAGGTGCCCAAAGCTGAACACAGTACTGGAGATGTACTTTGCTCCAGAATTGGGGTGCTAACGATCATGGAATCACAGAATGGCTTGGGTTGATGAGGCAGTTAAGCAACTTGAGCTTCCTCCTCAATTCATTCAGTAGCACTGGAAATCTTTCAGTATCCCTGATAAAGTCCCCAGGAACCTCCCAGAATTTCTGACTTTAGTGCACTCTTTCTTTCTTTTCTTACAAGTAATTTTTTCCCCCCTCCCTTCTTACCCCTTCATTGCACCGAACTTCTGTTGTTTTATGGATTTTTGTTTTAGCTTTTACAGGTCTCCAAAGCATTTTCCTTGCTTGAGTGCCGGAAGTATAGTGCTAATATAGAGAAAAGTGACTGGATATTAAAACTGAACACAGGCTTTGAGATGCTGTGCCAAGTACAATAGGCTGGTCCTGTACCATTGGGAACTGGGGTTTTGCCAAGGGATTAATACTGTTAAGTGCGTGCAGACAGATGTATTGATACATACCATACCTTTCCTCTATATCTGTACCCATTACTTATACTTACTGTTCAAAAGTAGAATGGTATGTGTCTGCGTTAAATTTCATCGTACATAAAAGACTTTGCTGTTATTCCTTTGATGACAGCAAATCAGTGTCACAAAGGAACGCTGATGAAAATTTATTTGCATCTATCTTTGAAATCTTTATCCACTGACAAAAGCACTTTGTATAGCTCTGTTTCATTTGCTCCATTGTTTTAACTTTATCATTTTCCTGGAGAAAGTAAAATATACCAAATTAAATTTCTTTTTCCTATTTAGCTGGCGTGCTCATAGTGAAATATAAATGTAATTTTTTTCTCTTTCTCTCTTTCTTTTCTCATTTGACCTGGATTTGTCTTTGGATGGCTTTGATATCCCTATGTGATCCTTTCTTCTTCATTACTTTAAAGGTAAGATCATTATTTCCTAAGTCAGTATTATACATATATCTGAGGTGCAGGAATTCAACTTGAAAGCCAGCTGGGGAAGAGGTTAGTAAGGGGGCAAAATAATTAGCGGCCATTTGGAGTGCAAGAAGTCCAATTAAGAAGTACATCTTTTATTGTGTCTGTGCTAACTATTGGCTGCAAATAGGGATGCTCCCAAGGGAGGAGGCTCATCTTTTCCTTGGCAGCCCCTGGCAGTGCCTTGCATGCAGCACCTCTGTGCCATGCAGTGCCACAATGTGCCATGCTGTGCCAGGCTGCACCTTGTGTCCCGCTTGCTGCTTCCCAAGGCATTGCTGGGAGCGATGGAGGGGGAAGCAAAAGGTTAGAGGAGCTGTGCAGCAGCCTTGGAGCAGCAAATCTGTCCAGGACTGCAAGGAGCCAGACACGATCGCTTCATGTTTCCCTTCATGCAGGGGTTCCAGAGAATTGCTTCTGTTGATGTGGGGCTCAGTGAATGTAAAGATGCATACATGTCTGCTTGTTTAAATTACAATAGAGAGATGGATGCCAATCAAGATCAGAGGACGTAGTGATAGGTGTACAAAGACAGGCAAAGACATTGTCTCTTCCCTGAAAGCTTGCAGTGTTTTCTTTCTATTGCTGTAGTACAAGTATGTCTGTGGTTTAGGCTGCGTTTTTTGCTGCTTTCAGGAGTCTGCCAAGTCTGAGGTGAAATACCTCCAAACACACTCCTTCCCAGGGCTTGCTGCCTTTTAATGCCTTTTCAGTACCTTCCACTCCTCGGGAACTAGACCCTGAGGGAGGAGAAACTTCTGCAGTAGGAATTTAGAAATGTGCAGATGTTGACAGGCAAGGCTGTGTATCTTCTGACAACTTCGCAGCCCAGAATTTTGCTGAAGACAAGCAACAGGAACTAAAGTAGGGAATTTTATTTTAATAAGCAGTGTTCTGTGCAATCAGCAAGTGGCAAATACACAAGTCCCAACGCTTCCCAGCTTGCACAGAGACAGTCCTCGTCTTCAGCAGTTCCTGAAGACGCTATTATTTTTCCAGACCTCATACTTTTGCTCCTCTCAGAGGTCCAGAAATACATGCTGTAGTGTCTGGGTCATCTCAGCAGCCCCGCAAAGGCCTGGCTGTGTTCCAGAGAGTGACTGACAGGGAGGGTTGGACCCAGTAGCCTTGTGCCTTGCTCAACAATGGTAGGTTGCCTCCATTTACATAGTGACAGTGGAGTCACAGAAGACTCAATGCATTTAATTAGTGGGAATGGAAAAATTTGTGTACTCATTATGTAAAACATGTAAATTTAACCCTTGAAATGGAATTGTCAGTGACTCACCACTGTGGCTGGATGCCAGGGCCAGAGGCAATATTACAGAAACTGTCAGTGTGTCACAAGAAATTAAATCAATGACATTAATGTTCCTGGGCTTTGTTGAGGAGATGGTCATTTGTGCCCATTATGGACTAAAGACTTCTCAGCAATATTTTGTTGTGGGCTGTTGGTTTTTTTTCCCATTAAAAATGTTCTTTGAAACAGGATACGTATCTGTAAGAAGGCTAATTGGTAGAAGACCACAAAAACATGGAAGGAAGAGGAAGCATGCTGGATCTCTACCAAAGAGTGTGCACTGAGCATACGGCTGCAATAAATATTGCACAGTGTGTGGCCACCCTAGGAATGCTCAAGCCCTGATGGGTGTCGCAGTGCCAAATAATGGCTGCGAGGAAAGTTCTTGCCTACCCAGTCACTGCAAATGTTAATTCAAAGGCCCTCAGGCAAGTTACATGAGGGTGGATTATCCCTGTGGGATGCCCTGGGGTCTCATTCGGCCTCATTGTAGAGGATGTGGAACAAAGAGCTTCATGGTGAGCTTTAGACTATTGTTTTCAATAGGAAGGGAAGGGACTTAACCCTCAGGCTGTGGCTGACACTTCTGGATCCCATCCAGGAGCGGGTGTGTATAGTTGCAGCTCTTAGGACGGTGCACAAAAAGAATTTTCAAGGGTCTTTTTGAACTGCTGCCACTGTTGAAAAGCAAAAGAAAGGTCTGTTAAAGACTGAATATTATACCTGCCATGCGGTAAATGAACCTCAGAGGCTCAAATTTTTCTGTCCTATCCCCATGACTGACGTGGCGCTTCATTGTAGTCCACACAGTTCCAAAGCAATGCTGGAGGCCAAAAGCGGTGTCCTGGAGCTCTGCGGGTCACTGGAGGGATGTGTCCATCCTGCTGGGCTTCCCAGAGCCACAGATTCATCCTTGACAGGCAGCGGGCACCGAGTGAGCCTGGCAGGGCTGGAGCAGCCATGGTGAGGCCAAAGGAGGAGCTGCAGCCTGGAGGGGAAAAGCAGAGTCTATGGTTATCAGTTCTCTTCTGGTCTTGGGCCTGGCCTCAGTTGATTTACCAATTTACTCCAGATTTCTTATTTTCCATTATTTGTTTAAGAACTGTCGCTCTTCAGCTTTCTCCCGCTCTCTGGGGATCATTTCATGTGTGACATGACACAGCTTGGAGGCTCCTTCTTCTGCAGCTCTGCACAGCCATGCAGGCAGCACGCTGCTTGCCCGCGGGGCTGTGTGCTCCCAGACATACAGGTTAACAGTCCTTCCTGACCCCAAACGTCACCATCCGTGGGATTCCTGTGCATGCTCCAGAAAATTCACCCCAATTCTCAAGGCCAGGCACTGAGTGTGGACGTGAGGCCTTGCAGCCTCAGACAAAGAGCCCGGCCACCATCGGCTGCGCTGCCTGCTGAGCAGTGCAGGGTGTGCAGAACAGACAGAACGGGCTGAAGCAGACAGACAGCAAGTGATGGAAACTCATTTGGCTTCATTTGCAGTTCAGCCTGAGCTGAAATGCAGGCTGAGCTGCCTGGCCCTGCCCCACCGCCACTGCCCAGCGCTTCCCACCCACCTGTCTGCACCAACAGCTCATGGTGAGCAGGTGCTCAGCCACAAGAAGGGCTTTTTCTACCGTAACACTGCTTTATTTTCCAAGATTTTGTAGTCTGGAAGCCTGAGGCAGTTATTAGACAAGGATGTTTAACTAGATCAGAGCCCAAGATTATTCCGGTCTCAGGTCACCGTGTCAAGTGCTGCTGTTCGCAAGAGTAGTTCGAAGGATTTAACTTCTTAATATCTCCAGTTACCTAGGGAATGAGCCTGACTTGCAGTGGAGAACTGCTTGCTCACTCAGAACTGTATGTTATTGCATGTCTGTGATTTATAGTGAAGCTCAGGAGCAGGGAAGGTCATCAAGGGAAGCTGAACTAAGAAGTGAAGAACAGCAGTGAGAGGATTCCTGCCATATTTTTAATATCTAGGGAGAGTTCTGCTGCCCTTCCCCAGCCTGGCCCAGTGCTCCAGCAGAGCTGTGGGAGCTGTGTGCACTCTCACTCCAGTTTCCATCATCTGCCAGGAACTCCGTAGCACAGCTTACCCACATTCTACCATCAGGACTCTGCCCAGGGGTCTTCCTGCCTCCCTCTCTCTGTGCTTAGCCTTGCAGCCGATAGGCAGCCATGGCAGAGCAGTGAAGTGGACAGTCCTGTCCTCCCTCTTCCTCATGCAAATGGCATTTGTGGGAGAAGAATGGGAGAAGAGTGGGAGAAGAGTGGGAGCAGTGGCAGTGAGGCAGCCAGCCCTTCTCTCTGCACTCCAGGCATTTCAACAGCAGCAACACTCTGGGGCCTGAGGGTTTAAGGAGGCTGGATGCCACTGAGGAGCCTGCCCCAGCCATGGTGACACATTTGGAAGTGAACGGATGTGTGAAAAGTGCCAGAACTGACAGCAGTGGAGATCAGGGACGAACAAAATCTTTGCTTCTTATGATTTGGACACTGTGGATCTCACAGTTGTTTTCTTCTTAAATATTATGGGGCTTGTGCTCCGCGTAGGAAAGCAAAAATAGCCAAAGAGAAAAGGTGTTTGGAAAAAGGTGAAAAGCTCTTGGGCAGCGGAACTGTGAGAAAAGAGCACACAGGGAGAGGGAAGGGGACCTCTTGCACTGTGTCACTGCACTGTCAAAGCAGGCAGAGCTGCTGGAGGCAGGACGGGCACCCTCCTCGTGTCACACATTGAAACACATATTTGAAACAGGCATTTGCTTATGGAATGAAAGCCACCTTTAAAAGCAAGAATAAAGTTATCTTTATGAGACAGTTGCATGGAGGACAGTTATATCCTGGCCTCCCCTTCACCTACCCAGACAAATCAAAAAGCAACCAAACGCTGTAGCACCTCAATTCCAGTTTTGAGCAATCAGGGGCACTGTTACTCCATCTGGCAAAATGTGATGCTGTGTCCAGAATATCCCTGTCAATGTTTTCTTCGTACAGTTGCTTCACTTCCACTGTTGTCAGAGAGTAAATGCTTACTGACGTGATGGGATCAGTTTATGAACAGTGTTTATATCCCAAACACAGGAGCACGAGGCTCATCCAAACAACATTTGACGTGGCCCAGTGAAATGAAAGATGAAAAGGCTGGAAGAGAGGCTTTGAGATGAAAGCTGCAGAGTGCAATCCGTTGAGTTCAAGCTTACGTTTAAAGGGCCATTGATTTGCAGGCTGTGAGAGGAATGGCAATTTGGCAGTAGGCTTGTAGACAAAGGTATAACTGAAAGCTAAAGGTGGACGCAGTCAGACTAAACTGAGGTTGCGCGGTGGGTTAAGCGCTGCTGACAGCGGTTAAATTGCAACAAGAGTCTGTCAGGAATACATGCTGAATTCAAAGCAGCATTAAGTCATAGAAGCTCAACAGCCCATGTAATTCAGAAATCAGAATCGAGATTTGCAGCAGGCTTCCACGGTATTACTTTCTATGAATGACAGTAAAATTAAGAATTTCCTGTTTTTGCTGAGATTTGGGCAGAAATGAAAATCAGCACGTATCCATGGCACTGACTTGGAGAAACTTCTCCCCTTGTTCTCCATGGCAGAAGGAACTCCTGCTTTGATTTGGGAAGCTTCTTTCCTGCCACACACACAGGTGGAAAATATTAAAACAAAGCTTTTCACAGCAGCTGCAGGTGTTTGCTTGTGTTAGCAGTCACAAGGAGCAAGAGTTCGGAGGTACGTTTGTTAATTTAATGTCAGTGTGCTCTTAAAAGAGAAAACAAAAGTTTCACTCTTGAGGCATAAATAAAATAGTCAATGTAGTAAGCATTAGTATTGAAACGTAGTTCTAGTTAACATAAGAAAATGGTTTAAGACTTGATAGCTCCTCGTCCACATCACCAAAAAGTGATGGTACAGCTGGTGATCTCAGCTAGGCTGATCTCAGCTGGGCTGGGCTTGGCTGCTCTGGGACTCACACAAAGATCAGAGTGGTGGTGATTCATCATGCTGGTGTGTGCAGCTGTTTAATGAGGCTGGCGTGCAAAGGTGGACAAGGGCACAGTCAGGAACGGGCAGAAGCAAGAACTTGGTGGTGGTGTTTTCAAAAGCAGCCAGGTAATTCTGGAGCCTGAGCTCCCATGAATGGCATTTAAAATAATCATTCTCATGAATTTTAAGCGTTGCCATGCTTCTTTTCAAAAAACTAGGCTTTGTTGTGGAAGCCCACTGCAACATCCAGCTCCTTCTGCTGAAAAACCTGGTGTAAAGAACAGGGCTGATGGTGTTCAGAATGCAAGTAGGCTTTCAATTCTGCAGTATAAAATCTAGGAGTTACTGCTGCATTATCGCAGCCAAAAAATACTCAGTGGAGTGTTATACCAGTAACCTCAGTCTGTAGTTAATGTGCACCATAGCAAGGGTTAAATGAACTGGAAAGCTCATAGAAAAAAGCTCATACAGTGCAGTTTTTGTTTATACTGAAATGTTCCCATATGTTTCGGTTAATGCAGAACATAATTGGGTCTGCCTTGGGATGGAGACATTTTTCTTACACGATTTATCCATTAATCGGGTGTGGGAGAGAGTCCACCAGAAATAGCTTCCTTTCCATTTTAGCCAGAAACCTACATTTGAAAATCTCCTCCTTTCCCTTTCCCCGTAGTGCACTCATTCTCCTCTCTGAAATGTTCTGCTTTTCTGCAGCGAAATAACCTGGCGGAATAGTTTCAAATATGAGGTAAAATAGTTCTGCCCTAAATGAGCTCCTAGTTAATGTATTTCCTGCCTCGATTTGCTGAGCAGCTCACATTGCACATGGAAGTTGCTAAATTAGAAAAATCCTACATACAAAAGTTTTCTGTGTTTTTGTGTGTGTGTTGCTTCAAAGTCAGAATTCCTGGTTTTGATTTTAGTACCTCAAAGTAACAGGAATGAATTGTGCTTGGCATTAATTGCATCCTTCTGCCTCCTTTATTATTATTAGAATAAACAAGCTACTGATTTGAGGCAGAGAACAGTCCACGAGGTGTTTGAGGTCTTTATTTCCTTTTCCTTTGGTAAACTACCAGTAATTTAGCTCGCCTCATTTGCTTCTGGAAACCTGCTGTTGGGAGTGCTCGTACCTGAGAGAGTAAAACGAGGGAGCTGCAAGGAAGATATCCATAATGAGATGAAAAGTTGGGACATTTTGGCTTTGTCCGTTGGTCTGCATTCTGGTATGAAGGTGCACAGAAAGGAGAGAGGGAGTATTGATTATCTGAAAGCAAGGCAGCAAGTTGCATGAAGTGAGAAGCTCAGAGATGTGTGCTTGTGTAATTAGTTAGGCATTATGTGGGGTTTCAGGACCCGGTGGGCTATGCAGTGTATATACTTCCATTGCCTTTCCATACAGAGCCAAAGGTCTCGTGGCAGCTTTGGTTTGCACTGATACGCAGTGAAGGATGTACAGCTGATCACCGAGCTGTTATCTCAGCAGAGGGAAGGAACCCTGTTGCACCCCAGAGTCTTTACTGTGGCTCCCCACTGTTAATTTAAGGGATCAGAGTGGGTTTCTTTACACGCTACCGCTGATCTCCTGGTGCTTTATTGGTCCACAGGAGCCACTGACAGCCCGTAAACTTAAAGCAACCTTTGTACTCGTGCCACTCGCCAGACGTAAGGCAGATTCGGGATCAGCAGTGTTTGGCAGCTACCTCTGGCCCTTGCCTGACCCATGCTACGCATTTTTAGATTGCAGCAGCAGATATGCCACAGTGCACAGCAGAAAAGGAGACCGGTGCTTAGTTGTGTTTCCCTTTATACCAAATGGCAATCCCCCGAATATGGTGTTCCTTGGCTTTTTGAACCAGTGCACTGTCAGCGTATCAAGAGTGGTACCACCTATGGAAAAGAGCCCTGTTGGGTTTGGAGGGAGATGTGTTTACTTCACCAGACGTCAGCCCTGGGAGAGACTGAGGTCCTCCTCCTCGTGTGTGCAGTCTTGTATCCCACAGCTATCTTAGTGCAGGTTTGAGCTGGCATATGGGAAGACTTCAGTAACTAACAGCTGACATTTAGAGACAATGGTATCTAATTAGTACGGTGGTTCTGAAAAGCTTGCCTTCGTCCTGAACCGCCTTCCTTTATAGATCTGTTTTCATTTCCACATCCTATTTGTAATTAGCATTTGCTTTTTGCTTAAAAATACCTGTAAGTTAGATTAGCAGTCGTGTGTGAGTCAAATGATATTGCAAGTAGAATTTATGTTGGACCAACAAATACAGTCAGGTATTTGGCCACCAAGTCAGTACTGTCTTAAGCATCACTGCTTGTTGTGCAGATTCTGTAAGCCAAAATATTTCTGCTACTGTATGTGTGCAGATTGTCTAAATGTGTGGCACCATGTGGCTAACCAAGTGCCATCTTGGACAAGACTTAGTAATCAAGCTTGGTTAACAAGTTGTATTTGAGACACAAGGCAAAATCTTGTTCCACTGCCGTTTTTGTAATCGTGGTGATTGTGGTGCACACAGTGTGCTGAAAATACTCCAGATCAGCAGACACGGCACTGAATGCGTTTGGAGAACAAATCCACATGTTACTAACTTATTCATTCTTATTATTTCATAGCCCCGTTTCAGAGAACTGCTCTGTAGGCAGGACAGATCACAAGTCTCTGCTGCTTGGGTGCTGCTGCTTCTGATTATCTTACGAATATCTTCATATTTTGTCTCTCACTATTTACCATTCCTTTTCCTTTTAATTAGTGCAATTTCCCTCAGCCTAGCAGTTGCAATTGCTTAAATCTTCCCTTATCACTTTCTAGTTTGGTCCACTGCACCCATGTGCTTACAAACCCTTAGGGTCATCCAGAATTCCTATCACAGTAAAGAAATTGCCAGCTAAGAGAGGGAGAATTGTAAGTGTGCAGGAGGCAGGGTGATAAATGAGATTCTAGGAGGAGGGAGTGAGAGGATATTAGTTTTCAACAGCTTCTGAAAATCCTAAAATAGACTATAACTGGGCTACAACTAACAGAAATCACGACTGATGAACAGAGGCACTGCTGCTGTGAGAGATGGAGGTTTGGCAGAGGACACCTCCTGCAGCTCTAGTGTAGTTAGAGCGAATGGCTTGGAGCTAGAAGGATCCTGGGCTCCAGTGCCAGAGTTCTTGGAGCTGAACAGAATGAGGTCAGCCTCAAGTGGTGGAATTTTTCAGCTGGCCCAATGGTTTTCTGGGGGCCTGAGTCAAATTTTCTGAACGCGTGAATCTGGCAGTTCACAGAACTTTTGGTTTTTATAACATCCAGTCACAACAGTATAAAAACCACTTTGCCCGTACATGTGGGTGGGAGGGATTATGGAGTTGGTAGATTCCACGTGAACCGACTGGGAAAACCTGTATTGTCATGGCAGAGCAGTGACAGAAGTAAGAGACACCAGTTTTCTACTAAGACTTTTATTTTTTGCCTTTTAGCTTCGTAGTGAATTAGCAAGGGAGGAGTGTTTAATTTTCTTGGCTGCGGTAGAACAGCTGGGAGTCCCCAGTGCTTCAGCTGAAGCCAATGAGATCAGCGGAGTCCCAGGCAATAAACTGGGCACAGAAGGTTGACATTGCAATAATGGCAAATAAGTCATAATTCTATGGAGAGAACAGTGTTTGGCTCTGTACACAAGTTTTGACAATTTCTTTTTTTGCAAGTTGTCCTTCCAAAGAATATGGGTCACTCAGCCTCTGCCTAAGCTGTGAGATATGTGCGTGTTGTTGCAATCCCTTATAGCCTGCTTCCTCTGTCAAACTAACGAGGAGCAGCCCTCAGCTCTACCCCAACCCAGCAGAACCACTGCATGGGGTGGCTGGGCACTGCTGGAAGTCAGGACAAACTGGGTAAGTGTTCCTGGGTCTGATGGCATTCACATAGCTTGATGAGCCTGCTGGAGGCACTGAAAGCACAACAGCTCCAGCTGGGAGTTTTCAGAAGTTCTACCTCTGAACAATTTGATGGAGCCACACATCCTCAATAGAACATATCTTCCCTTTCTAGCAGGAAGGTGACATCACTCTTAGGGTCCTTCTTGTAGAATCCTAGAATCACCAAAGTGGGAAAAGACCTCCACGGTCATCGAGTCCAGCCATCCACCCACCATCACCATTTCCCACTAAACCATGTTATCAGTGTCTGAGAAAGTGGCAGTGTTGAAATAGCATGCAGGCAGAAGTTGCTGTTGTTATTAGTTAGCAGTGAAAGTCGACTCCTGAGGTGTTCAGCTTTCAGCTCGCAGCCAGGCCAGGTTTCTTTGTAATTCATCCGTATCATTGGTAATCATTTGAAATGTTTTGGTCTCTTCTTCTTGTAGTAGAATGCTTTTTTTTTTTTCAGTAAGACCTATGGAAACCTTGTCCATGGAAAGGAAAAGGGAAAAATGTGATGAGAGTAGGTACAAGGGTAAAAAGAACCCTGTGGGGTGATGACCAGTGCAGCTAACCTCATCCCAGATGTTGGCTGAAAAGAGAGTTAACTGTGCTGTTCAACTAGAACATTCCTTTCTCCCGGTTTTTAAAACAGAAGATGTCCAATATTTTTTATTTTACTTCTTTAAAAGGGAAGCCCTTTGTTTTGTTTTGCAACCAGATTGACATAACAGTGAACTGAAGGTTGATATGTTCAATACTCTAGGTAATTTTGGAAATGTAATCTAACAAATTTAATCAAATTTAAATGTAACAAATTTAATCACTACTCATTTGAAGCTCTTCCTTTCTTCTCTGCCTTCCTGATCCTTCCCACCTTGTCATCTGGGTCGTTCTGAGTATTTCTCTGAGAATATTTTCCTACTTCTTAAGGCTCAGATGAGAATCTATGTATAAAGGCAAGCTATGTATTCATTGGGGATGAATAAAAGTGCAGATGGAGCTATCTGTTTTCAAGGATAACCACTAACTTCGAGATGAAGGGAAAGGTAATAAAAGCTTTTGAAGGTTCTTTGGGTTAACACATTGAAATGTGGTTCGTAAATCTGCCATCTACTGTCTTCAGTACCCAATCTCAAGTCTCACAGCAGGCGCTCAGAACGACGAGAACAATATAAGGCACATCTGTCTTTGCAAGGGGCTCTTGGTACCCGATTGCTGTAAGTGCTGTTGGAAGCTTCATCCACAGGATTTTGTGTGTTCGTGGTATTAATGGACATCTTGTTGATTATTTGCATCTAAGAACCTTTTTCATCTGAGGAAGAGAACTCTAGGAAGAGGAAAACCCATTCAGAATCTCATGTAAATTCCTCACTTAAACTTAATCCCCCCGCTTTCTAAGTCACAGCATAGCATGTTTATTCTATGAAAAATGTTCAGGTTTTGCTGTGAGTAACTTCACTTCAGGTTGAAATCCAGGTCCCAATCAGGAAAGCTGTTCTATATTAAAAGAGACCAGAGCATGTAATTTTTTACTGTTAGAGCCATGTTGAGTAAGTAAGGGGAAATCTTCCTGTGCATTTGAAACATGATGTCATTCTTATGATACATATTCTTACATCTAACAAAGAAAAAATGTAGTTACTGTTCATGAGGATGAGGAACTGAGACCGCCTTTATTCAAAGATGGAAACCTGCCCAAAGTCAAGTCTCTACAGTTGAGTTAGTAGAAAATATTTTGAGTTGAAAATTGAGTATTTTTCACATGGTGCTACTTTCCATGTTTTTCCCTATTCTTTCTTATATTTTCCTCTTGCTTTTGGTCACGGTACAATTTCTCTAATCCCGTCACTCACCACTGTGCCCTTGTTTGCTGGAAGGATGCCTGATGAGTCATGGAAGAGCATCTTCCTCCAGCCCCTGCAGGAGTTTCACTTCCATATCCTCAGCTGTGAGCTATTGACACGCTCGTGCTTGAACAGGGAACATTTTGAGGCTGTGATTGAATACCTGACTTATTCTTGGCTTTCAGTTTTTTGTCAGTGGAAGTCAGCTGTCTTGCATGACTTTTAAAGCAAAACAAAATAGACCTCTTCAGTCATTCATCAGCAAAGGAGAAATAAAGTAGAGTGGAGCAGTGCTGTACCGGCATAGTGTGTGCATATCATCAGAGCTTCTTTGGTGATGCAGAAAGAAACTGGGCACTTCAGTTACATCTGCAGCCAGGGAGGAAATGCTCTTTGTGTGGCACTAACAGATGGAATCTAAATCTGCTGGTCTTCGGTGGTTTTAAGCAGAACTGCAGCTTCTTGGGAATGGTGCATCTTCTTGGGGGCTCAGAGGGAGAGCAGGCAGCTCCACGTTGCAGAGATTTGCTGTGTCTTGTAAGCAGTGCACCAGAGTAAAACGCAGGAAGGGGCCCTGAAAACATCTGCCTGACAGTTCAGGCACACTTGTAGCTGTCTGTCTTAAAGGTCAGCCGTGTCCTTTGGTGTTTCTTGCACTTGATTGCTGGGGACTGTGCAAGAACAGGAAAGACCCAAGTTGACTCAAACTGTCAAAATTATTTCCCTTGAGAAGGAAAGCGTCTATATGGAAAACATTGCCTTGCAGCATGGAGGAGACCAAAACCAGATACAGCATATGGAGATGAAGGCTTCTCTTGAATATGTCAGACCCAGCCATAAACAGAAATTCCCATTTCTCTTTAATTAAGCCTCTTCCTGTCCAGTCACTGGGAAATAGATCCCACGGCAGTAATTGGAAGGGAAAAAGTCGGTGCCTCTGCTCTTAATTTAGTACCTTCCTATGGACCATCCTGATGAAACCGTTGAGCATCTGCCCTGCTGTCGGAGCCACGGAGAGGCTCTGGCTCTTCCGGGCACCTCCTGAAATTCCCCACCTACATCTTGCCATGCAGCACACGGCTCTGCCTGGGAGGGTGTGGGGTGGTGAAGGTCTGCCCAGCCCAGCTGCTACCCAGCAGCTGTCAAACACTGGCTGAAGAACCCCTCCACGTCTTCTTTTGGAGGAGAGCTGTGCTAGTGAGCTGCAGCATGCAAGGGCTGCAATCTCTTGGTTAAAATATGTGCTGCAAGAAATGAGCAAAATCTAAAGTAAACTGTTTACACAGAGGTGATCATCTGCTGATTGCTGATACACACAGGCAAAATGAATCTCTGTTTGAAAATGGCCTCATTTTGCCCTTGCCTGCTTTTTTCTTATACAGTGGAATAACTGGCTCTTTAGCAGAGCAGAAGGCTCCACTACTTAGGTTTCCACGGTGCGTTTTCTCTCCCAAACAATGTTTGCTGCCCCTAGAGCCTAATTATCACCTAAGAGATGTTAACAGCCAGATCATTGAAACTTTCAAAAGGTTTTGATCAAATACAAGCAAGATGTAGTTTGTATTTTGCTGCCCTGTATTCCAGGAGCAGCTGGTCTCCTGAGGTACTGAAGTGTGGACTAAGTTAATGAATTTAAATATGCTTCTGTTAGATCATTTAATCATGAATGTAATTGCATCTGGTAGTCTTTTTAATTTTTAAATACAGAGTATGTGATTGGATTTCTTCTCTTTTTTTTTTTTTTAATTTTTTTCCTATTTTTTTCCAAATTTATTGCTGCTGTTCCTCCCTGCAGGGGATTCTACAGTAGGAAGACCTTGTCCCTCTGGAGTGAACACTGCAAATCTCTGCTGTACTGATTCTTTCAGTATTCATTTTCAATGTTAGCAACCCATTCCTTGTCCCCCTCAACTATTGCTCCTGCTTCTGCTTTGTTAGATCTGGCATAAGGCACACAAGCGTGTAGTAACAGGTACACCAAGCCCAAGCATGGAGTGGGAGGAATTTACCTTTGGTTTCTCTGTGCCTGCGCTACATGCCTTTCGTGCCAGCTCTGGCACTTGTCTCCAGGCTGACTGGAAGAACAGGATGCACAACAAGCATCAGCCTGGCTTCCCAGAGAGAGGAACAGCGACAACTTGAACCCAAGCACCCGTGTCCCACAGTCAGCTGAGAGATGGAGCTTTTCTCTCTTTGAGCTAATTGATGATAAAAAACATCATCGGGCTAAATGGAGCGAACAAAGGAAGCATTGCTGGCAGTTCCTGTGATGCTAAACATTTTCCAGATCTCTCTCTTATGTACACACCCATCTCTTTGAGATGAAAAAATGAAATACGCCAGGCTGAGATTCCACAGGGGATTCAAAGGAATGGATTGCAATGACCCTGCTACCCCCCACCCAGCTCCTATTGGCAAAGTACTCAGAGGAAAGATAAATTCTTATGTGAGGAGACAATCAGGGGGCTGGATGGCTCTGGGCTGGAAACACAGCCTCTTAAAACAAGATCCCAGCTCTCATCCTTCCCTGCTTGGCGGTGAGTGAGAGCCTCTCCCTGCTCAGCAGTTTGAAGGAGCAGGTCCCAGCGGGCAGAATCTTAGCCCTGCATGGGTTAGGGATCTCAGTTACCACATTCCTGCTTCAAAATTTACCAAACACGAGAAACTTTTTCTCTGTGATGAATTGTTTTGACAGAGAGACTGAGGACATGCCTGCATTCAAAATGGGATTATTTCAGTGGAGCTGTGCTGATAAACCCCTTCTGGAAGAGAACTCATGCTGGCAAGCGTTCCTCTGCCTCTACAACTTAACCCATTTCCCTGGACAGAATAAGCTGGGCCCACAGCTGTGTAGATAGCCACCCACAGCTTCTTGCTGGCGTGGCTCTTTGGCTGACAATGTTCTTCTGTTATTTACTTCTTCCAGTTACGGCTCTGCCAGCAGAACTTTGCTATGTAATGAATGAGGGCGAAATACCCTGTGTTCCTTTTTTGGAGGTGAAGTTTCTTAGTCGAGCCTGAAGGAGAGACTTTAGCAGGAGGCTCAGCAGGTACGGAATGGTAATCTCTCCACACAAAACCCAATGCCTCGTGGTTATGTATGCAGCCTGACCTGCAGGCCAGGGGCACTTTGCATGCAGTGTTTCAGTAAGCAGTGACTATATACAACTGCACTGGAAATATAAACACCTGGGAGGAGAGCTGTGCGTGCAGCAACCTGCCTTGGGAGGATGCTCTCAGCATGAGCTCATGCTTGGCAGCACTGAGCCGAACCTGTGGCTCTGCTGGCTGGCATTGCTGCCCCGCAGGGGAGCAGGGGCACTCGGTCACTGCTCCCCCACCCACCCAATGACATGAAACTGCACTTTGGTGGCCTTCAGATGTAGTGCTTACAATAGATCCCATAAGAAGGGAAGACAAGTGTTGCCCTGGGGAGGCTCTGTGGATGCTGCCAGCATCACCCGCTGTTCTGCAGCAGGCAGCTGCCATCTAGTGGGAGCAGGGCTGCTCCATCCAAGCTTCACTTTCCCTTTGTGCTGGAGTGCTGGGTGCTCCCAGGCTGCAGGAGGTGCAGGAGGACTGCTCCTTCTCACTTGAAGGCAGTGCTTTGGGGAATTGTGTCGTACACATCCAAGTACATCGTTCCATCCATTTGCAGTGGAGCTGCAGGGGAGTTGGGAGCCTTCCAGAGTACTTCCTATGGAAGGGTAGGCAATAATCTTGGTCTGTGTTTAAAAAAAAAAAAAACACACAAGGATTTTTGAATCAAAAGCTGCTTTTTGAAGTCATGTTCAGCACATTGCTGCTCTTCTGCTAGCTGTTAGTACTGCATGTTGCCACGGGGCACACAGCCTCATTGAGCACCATTGGAGGCTGGAGGAGCTGTGTTTGCCAGGCATGACATCCCTCCCTGCCAGAGCAGGACATCCGCAGTAGCCTAAACCTTAAGTTCTCTCTGATTTGCCAGCCTGTACTGAACTGAGGGATCACCCAACAGAGAAAGCCTGTGGCTGCTGATGTATTGAAGGCTCCCATGCCCCTGTAGGAACCAAGTCACGAGTCTGACTGTGTGATGCCTGCAGGTACAGGCAGGAGGAAGGCAGAGGTTTCTGTCACCACATCCTTGGTCGCTGATGTACCTGGAGTTGGTCACTGTCACCTCAGGGTGCTGGCCTGGCCACGTGATGGATGTGGAGCAGTGCTTTCCGGCACTGCCCAGCTAATGGGTTTTGCAGTCTTTGTTGGCTTCCTCAGCATGGTGATTCACTTAGGAGAGAAATTGTTGCTGTGACCTAGGCTGTAACTCTGACATCCTCCTGGATGTTTGCGTGCCTGCTTTTGATGAACTCTGGTGCTGGGCTTGGAGGAACGTGCTGGTGCTGTGTGGTATAAAATATCTGCACCTTGCACTGTGCACGTTACAGATTTTCCACTTCTTTGGGAAGCAGCATTAGCAAAACTGTTAATTGCAAGCCAAGCTCATGCTGTGTTGTTTTCAGGCTGAAGCAAAAGAAGTTGAAAGCAAGATTTAACCTACTATTTTCAGTTCAGTAACTGGGGGGAAAAAAAAAAGGTAATGATGACCATGGAGTCCCCAGTTGTGCGTTCAGAAGTGCTGGTGTTGCATAAGGAGCAGCATCATCTCCCTGCAGATGCAGGCCCTCCTGCACTGCCTTCAGGAGCAGTGAGAGCACTTCCCAAGCTCTGGCTCTGCAGCGTGGCTGTCATGGGGCTGACATGGCCCATGTGAGGTCAGCTGCTGTGTGCTGCGTGCCCATTCGTGGGCGCTTTACATCTGGCTGTTAATAGTGCCTTGATTTCCTAGGAAATAACAGATTTCAGACAGAAGCACAGGCATCTTGTTACTCCTGAAACAGCGGTGTGTGTGTGTGTGCATACACAGATTTGGTGCTTAATAATTGAATGTGGACATATCCAGATTGCCAGTGCGCCTTTCAGCTTTAAAGGCAAGGCACTGTTATAGGAAAATGGGATGTTTTACTGTCTGAAGACAGATTTTTTTTTTCCCCAGCTAATCCTGGTGTCTGCAGCTGCTGTCTAGATATCACCTCTTAAAAGGCAGGGAATGAACTTCTGAACATCTGTAGCAGCAACATGAAGTGGCATGGTTTATTGTGGAATTATGGATGATGATGGCTGGATTACTAAATTGTAAATCAATCAAAGGCATTCTGATGATATTTTAAACCATGGGAGAGACTCGTGCAGAAAGAGACAGTGATTTATTGCACCAGCCGGTAACACATCCATCCCCAGTCATTTTTATTTATCGTTATTTTGAAAAGATTTCAATCCTTCATTAAAGCGAATAAAAAAAAAAAAATCTATAATGATGATAGAGTTTTGCTGCAATGAAAATTGACACTTCTGCATTATGATTTCTGGTGCTAGAAATGCAGAGAATAAGGAACTTAAGATATACGAACTACAAAATAAATTAGTTCAACAGTTGCCTTTGTTTAAAGTAAAAGAAGAAAGCTTTTTCCTCTTTATTCTGAACTCTATTCCTTTGCAGGATTCTCGCACTATTTGTAGTTTTAAACCATTGGTACCCAGGATTTTGAATGCTTAGCAAGTCATCCATTTCCAAGGCATTAGCAGCAGACAGGATTTATTTCAATCTGTGCAGTTGATTCTTTGATCCGGGGCTTGCTTAAGTGCATTCCAGTGCAATTAATTAGAAAAACAGCATTAGGCAGTGGCAACTCCTAGTGATCTTAAATGTAAAAGCAACTGATTAGTACCTCTACTTTTCTGAGGATTATCTGTTTGTTGCTTGACAGCATCTGCTATTCCTGTGCAAAGGAGAGGCAGTTAATTGAGATGAGGGAGCTTTGGTATTGCTTGTAAGCCACTAACGTGACTATTCACAAGAAAAGCAGCAGTGTGGGGACCTCTCCCTGCACTGGGTTTAAGAAGAAGCTGAGTAAATGGAATTAGGACCCGTCCCCTCTCTGCGCTGCTCGGGGCCCCACGTTGTGTAGCTGACACGGATGCAGTAGCTGTCCCCTTTGCCTGCAGCCCTCCACAGCCCACTGGGATCTCTGGAAATGAGTTCTTGCAGCTGCTCGCAGGAGTGGTTTCTGCTGCTCTTTGTGTCTTTCTTCTTCGGGACGCGTTGTTTCCTGACGTGCTGTGGCCAGCTGAGAGTTACCCTGTTTCCTTGGATGTCCAGAGCTTGCCAAGCTGGTTTCCAAATCCTGTGCATCTCCGTCCCTTTTCCCGAGCCTTCCCAACACAAGCCATCGTTTATCAAGTTTGTTTGGGACGAGATGGAGCTACAGGCACCTGATGGCTGCGGGTTGTTGCAGCTGTCCGACACACACCGCATCCCTTCGGGCCAAGGCAGCCATTGCCAAGGAATTCAGTTCTCATGTGCGGAAGTGATCGGTATCTGCTCCTCTGCTGTTGCTTCCTTAGTCTCCCTGTATGGTGTTTTTATAATTTAATTATCTTCAAGGAGGCAGACTTCCTATCTGTCAGGCTGTTAGCCTTTTCCTGAATCTTTCCTGAACCTCGCTGCCGGCAGAGCTGGTGTGATTCACAAGAGAAGCTGCCCTATGGTTCAAAAGAAAATGCAAATTTCAGCCTATCTGCTTTGTTTGCAGCTAATTCAGATAACACGCCTTTGCATTTTGCGTCAGTACTTCTGCTTTGTCCTTGCAGTATTTCATCTTGCTTCTGATTTTCTTTTTCCTGTGTGGCCGTATCCTGATCTGTCTTCTGCATCCTGAAGCGTGCAGGGATCAAGGCAGGAAGCTTTCTTCATCAGTTAAGATACTCCCTTGTTTGTCTCCTTGTTGACACTCGGGTGAACCCCTGACACTCTGTTCTCCCAGGGCAAACGCGGTGAGGAGCTGTGCGGATTTCCTTTCTGCATCAGCTCATTCTGGCCCTGAGGAGGATGACACCCAAGTTCAGCCTTTCTGGTAGCCCAGCAGCTAGCACTGCCATTGGTAAGGGAACAGCACTGATTCCCTACAGCTAGAATGGGACCCCCAGTGTTCTCCACTGAAACAATCTGCTGGTAGGGAGAACCATCTTACGCTACCTGTCTGGTTCAAATTGGTTTCCTACATGGAGATGGAAAGTGTAATGCCTCATTGTGAATCTCCCGTTTCTCTTCTCCAGCTGTTGATTTGTTTCTTGCTTGATTTCAGTGTGTCTAACAGGAAGAGACTAAAAGAAGGAATGGGTACAGTATCCTTCTAACACATTACTTCATAGTAAATAGGGCTGTAATCTGTTACTAGAATCTGTATTTTGTGTACTGCAAAACCAATAAAAATGAAGGTCTCTGCAATAGACCCAGTAAGTGAATGGAAGGAAATTTTTCTTATGGAGAATAGCAGAGTTTTCTGGGTTTTTTTCCATCCTGAAATTTCCTACCTTGATGACAGTAGGGGTAATAATAAAAGCAAAAGAATGTGAAGAATAGGCATGGGCTTGCCATCCACATTTCTACATCTGTCCTCTGCCAGCACTGATGTCATTCCTCTGGCAGTGAAACTTTCCATTGCAGTCAGTCAGCGTTCAGATGTGCTATTGATTAGTCAGTTTACGAAGGTCACTTAGGAATCACAACAAACCTCCTGAAAGTTGGGAAGGTAATAAATCAGTGGCATTTGATTTGTAACTTGCTGTCATTTTTGGTGCCTTGCTTCACTACAAGACAGCAGTCAGCGCTTCCGAAGCGCTTGCTGTGAGGAAGGTTATGATGGCAAAAGAAAGCACTTGTTTATAGGCAGTGCAAGTAACATAAGCTTTTAATGGGTCCTGGAGGAGCGGGAGGCTCCAGGGGGCTCAGGAATGCCTTCCTCTCCGCCCCCGGCTGCTCCCCTCACCATGACCCCCATATTTTTTTCCTCAAGCCTTTGGCCAATTTTCATCACATCTGTCATTTTGAAAAATGAACTGGCAGTTTGCTCCTAAGGTTCCTAAGAAGTGATGTATCTTTTTTTAGATTAACTTGTTTGCAAGAGACAGTGCTACAGGAAAGTCTTGTGCTCACAGAACAGCTCAATTTCCTTGAAAAGCAGAGATGTTGGTAAAGCTCAGTCTATTCTGCACGCTGCGTGTGAAATAGTCACAAGGCACCAGGGTGGTAAGGCCATATTTGTTTCCTGAGTAAACACCTGGTAGCAATAGCTATGTAAGTAACCTGTATGAATCATAGCATCACAGAATGGCCTGGGTTGAAAAGGAGCACAATGCTCATCTCTTTCCAACCCCCTGCTGTGTGCAGGTCACCAACCAGCAGACCAGGCTGCCCAGAGCCACATCCAGCCTGGCCTTGAATGCCTGCAGGGATGGGGCATCCACAGCCTCCTTGGGCAACCTGTTCCAGTGCCTCACCACCCTCTGGGTGAAAAACTTCCTCCTAATACCCAACCTAAACCTCCCCTGTCTCAGTTTAAAACCATTTCCCCTTGTCCTATCACCATCCACCCTCACAAACAGCCGTTCCCCCTCCTGTTTATACGCTCCCTTCAAGTACTGGCAGGCCACAATGAGGTCTCCCCAGAGCCTTCCCTTCTCCAAGCTAAACAAGCCCAGTTCTCTCAACCTTTCCTCGTAGGAGAGGTGCTCCAGCCCTCTGATCATCTTATTGCCCTCCTCTGGACCCGCTCCAAGAGCTCCACGTCCTTCCTGTGCTGGGGGCCCAGGCCTGGATGCAGTTCTGCAGATGGGGCCTCACAAGGGCCGAGTAGAGGTGCTGAGTGTGGGACAGTGTGCTACGAATGCACTGAGTATCAAAACCGTGCAACACGGAGAGCAGAGGCAGAAGGGTCAGCTTCTGTTACCTTTTCCATCACCTTTGCAGGAGAGATGTGCTGTGTCCTGCACACACAGGTACGTACGCACACGAGCTTTGCACTCCCTGGCTGTGATGGAAGGCTGTATCAGCCAGCATCACAAAGCCTCACAGCATTAGGAAGTAAACAGGAAAAAGGAGAGGTGTGGCTTTCCATCTGTGCCTAATCATAGGTAAATTACTTTTTAACTCGATGTTAAATCAAACTGGTATTTTTAAGTGTGCCTATAATGAGTACAGCACATTTAATTCCTGCAGGAAGACAGAAGCGTGTAATAGATTTTGGCTCTCCCGCTATTTCGATCAAAAAAAGTTGGTGTGCATTCTGCAGCGTGGGATGGACCCGCCTGAGCTCTCAGCCATTGTGCTGGAGGTGCCAGAGTTAGGGCTGACTTGTTTGTTTTGGGTATTCCTCTGTTTTGCAGGACTTTAAGGAGCTGGGGAGTTGATTGTGTGTGAAATGCAGGAAGGGGCTAAATGAACACCAGATGAGAGGAAATAGACGGAGGAAAATTAGGGCTATTTGCTACCAAAGGAAGTAATCATTGTACATATATTAAATTCCAATCTCTAGCGAGGGTGTGCTGTGTTACACCAGAAGTCTGACCGTAGAACTGAGTAAGTTACTGTCGAGCTGCAAGTCATGGCTGAGGGTGCTTCTTTAGGAGATGCTGTGCGGAGGTGAGAGCTAGCTAGTGTCCTCCCCCAGCTGCCTTAGTGAGGGGACAGCTGCAGGAGGACTGGCACGAATGATGCGCAGAGCGCCTGGCACGGAGGCATCTTGCAGAGATGCCTTCTACCCACCATAAATTGGACATTACTTCTTTTTTAAAAACAAAACAGAGTGTTTTCTGGTCCTGCAAGCTGGTATACACCCTGTTCCGTTTGCTTCATTGGGCAAGGACATCGAAAGATATATCTTTTGTTAAAGCGTAGCCTGAGGGCACAGTGCTTTGACAGATTGGGGTTGTATGGTTGAAGCTGACCTATGCGGCTTCCTTCCCCTTCCCCCACCGGCATGGGATTGGAAGCACTATCATTATTTCGCTCTTTATCTGATGGAAGGCTGCCACAGGAAGGCCGCGTTAGGATTTTGCTCTTCCTTTGAGGGACAGTGGAAAGCTCAGAATCTGTAGGAATAAAAAAAAAATGAGATGTTTTGGCTGTGTGGGAGGGAAGAATTTACTCACAGCAAGGAATGGGGAACTGCACAGTTCTTAGCAGATGTCAGAGACCAGCGGTGGGAAGGAAGAAGGGGGTATCACATAGGAGTGTTGGAGAGAATAGATGGAAGTGGGCCTAGAGACAATAGTATCATACTTAGAATCTGTCACGATCAGAAGTATGCTGACTGGTTACAACCGTAAGCAAAGGAATGTTGTGTTTTTTAGAGGAAGGAAGGTTTCGTTTCCCCCTCATTTGCTGAGGAGCCTGCTGGCAAGAATTAGGGTAAAATACATGGGAGGCTTCTGCTGCTCCCTTGGATCTGCAAGAACACATTATTTTTCATGCACATCTATTCAGTGACTGTGTTTGCAACGTGGCCCTGCAAAAAAACAGTGCTGGCAAAACTGAGGCTGCTTTGTGCTGTGCTGGGAGATGGGAATGAGAGGTCCAGGGTGGGAAATCTGTAGGGCAGCACTGCTCCTGACACTGTGTCATGAAAATAGCCTTCAGTTAACTATTGTCATCTGACCTCAATCCCTGCTGAAGCGGGGGCTTTGCATAATCATTGAAGAGAGGGTCCCCGCTCCAAAAGATGTTATGTTTTGAAGTGCCAAAATAGACAAAGGAAACATTGTCAGCCCTTCACACATGGGAAACGGAGGCATGGAGAGAGAGCTTTGTCTGGGGCGTAGAGGGGAACTTTGACATAAGGGCTCCTTAAACTCAAGTTTCCTGAATGTATTTATGTGCTGCAACCACAGGGCTGCTTCTGCTCTCTAATAATAGAGGTTTTCCTCTCCAAAACTTCAGTTCCATGACAGGTTTGTCTATCAAAAACACGATTATATTTTGCTCTATTTAATAAATATTTTAGTGCTTCTTTCTTCTGACAAAGCTGCGTAGCTTGCATGCACAGCGGAGTTGCAATGCTGAAGTTGCAAGTGCAAAAGCTTCGGGTGGATTTTCACTTTGGGTGCACCAAGGAGAGTGATGCAAGGAAAGGCAGAGATGTGACTTGAGCTTTTCCTTGCCCTTGTGGGGATCACAGCCTCCTGGATAGAAAGGGAGCCTGCAAGAGTAGTGCTACTTTCCTGCCCAGCTTCACATGGGAAGAAGAAGAAGGAAATATCTTAATAAGTAGAAGGCCCGTTTTCTTTCTCAAGGTTTTTAACTCCAGGAATGCCAGTGAGACTTGGCATGGCACGACCAAGCTGGGGCTGTTGGTTTTTTTTTGTGAGGCAGCACTGAGTGGAGCCATCTGGGCTATGAGATGACTGCACTTCTGCAATGAGCCTTTAGGAACACTTGAGTTAAGTGGCTGTCTGGGGCACCATGCTGAAAGGAAGGGACCCCCAGCTCTGCGTATTTTATGAGCTTACTTTATCTCTGATGACAAAAGAGAACTTATTAGTCGTGTGGTTCCTCATAAATTTCAAGGCAGTGCTGTCAAGTGGCACTGCCTGTGTCCTCCACCATGCTGGCAGAAAGTTCTCTCGACTTTCTGGCTCACAGCATTGATAGCAGTGCTGCTCATGGACGAGATCTAACTTTTCTCTGAACTTAAATGCAATCCCCAGGTTTCTGTTTGAGGATGGAAACCTAATTATCTTAAGGGACTTCTTGGGTGAATACTTGCTCGTTCATCTAAGAACAAAGCAGTTTATCTATCTCTGTAGTTCCTGAGGCTCCAGTCTTCTAACAGATGTGCTCTTCACTTCCTTGAGAGCTGCGTGATCCTGCACCTCTGAGACCAGTAACCTGGAAAGCTGAATGCAGCTTTGGGAGCACAGCTCCCAGTGTGTCAGCAGTTGGGCAGTTTAAACTATTCTTTTGCATTGCAGCCTTTGTTTTTTGGAGTTTTGTAAAAATTATTTTATACGCTTCTGGGACAGCTTCCCAAAGAACCTCAGGGTGCCTGGTTCTGCTGCCTATACTCCAGCTGGCAAAGGTGCATCTTATTTCTGTGTTAGACAGCAAAGTGCTTGAAGGAGGGGAGCTGGCTACGTGGCAGATCTGCAAAGGGGCACATCAGATTCAGTATGTAAGCTGTTTTACTGCATTTTCTGTTCTCTGGGATGGATATTAGAGAGATCACAGTGGCAACTCATCTGCTGGTGCATCACATCAACTCAAATAATAGCTTTTATAGTACAGATGTGAAGAAAGAAGTACTTGCTCATTCATGCTTTTACACTCCGTGTCCTGCTGAAGCTGTCTCAGTTTGAGTGGATCCTAAAAGCTTTGCATGATGTTTGTTAAGCTGATGTACCTACACACTCTTAAAAGATGGCAAACTGGACTGAGGGTTACAGCAGTGAGTTTAAGGCCAATTCTGCCAATGCCACCCATTCGACTTTGTGCAAATCATTTAATATTTCCCTTGTCTAATCGTTCCCTTGTCTACCAATCCTTCTTTTTTATTCTCTATCCATACTTGTATAAGCTGCAGGTCTGGGCAGGAATTAGTTCCTCCTATGCCTTTGGATGCCTCACATGTGGGTCCCTGATCTGAGGTGAAACTTGATTGTTTGTGTAAGCCACATGATGATAATTGCCTTCAACCTGCTTCAGGAAAAGATGCAACCTTTGGATTGCACTGGTGTAAATAAAAAGCCCACTATGGTTCATAATTTAAAAAACGCTGGTAGTGTTTAGCATCAGTGTCTGTCACTTGCACATCTGGCATTCATCATTGCTTCCATTTTCCTTCCACTGTCATATTTTATCCCCATCTGTTGAGCTTTCTTAGCGGTGTCTGTATAAATGTCTGCTTCACAGTCTGGGTAGCTGAATCCTTACAGGCTGCAGTGTAAATGAAGGAAAATGAGGTCAAGTTAAGGGAAGTATTTCTCTTCTGCACTCTGCTCCCCTTCTCCCCTCTCCCCATACCCAAACACTGTGTTGCACAGCACTGCTAGACAGTGTGATACCCTGGCTATGAAGGGAGACAAAAAAAGTTCCAAAAATAGCAAGTTTTTTTTAGCAGCCCTAGTTATGAAAGCAGAAAACAAGGGAGAAGCTGGAGCCCAAGCTGACACCCATGGCTGTTGTTGGAAAGACCAAGATGCACTGCTTTAGAGCAACTCTTCAGCAAATTAATAATAACTTGGGAAAGCCAACATTCCTTAAAATCAGACTTCCCAGGCAATTGGTGTGTTTTCTTTAAATTAAAATATTCTTATTGCAGTAATTTAGGTTGCTTCTAGGAAGAATAATATTGAAGTTGTTAGGAAAATATGGGTGTATATTAGCCAAAGTCTATTTTTTAAAAATTTCTTGATTTTCTCAACCAACCGTGCAGTGCCCTCATAGGCAGCCACCACGTTCAGGCTCTCCCGAGCCTTCCTGGCAGAGCAGTGAGCCATAGCAGCTTTACAGAGATGCATTCCTGAGGGGAAGTGACTCCGCTGCCACCCCCAATGCAAAGCATTTCCAGTAGCCCATAGGTGTGCATTACCCTGCCAAAGCCAGCTGTCCCTGTGTGTGCCATGTCACACAGCCCCACACACCAGGAGCACATGTGGGTTTAATTCCCTGCCAATTTCAGCAACTAGAGAAGGAATTTCCTTGTTCTAGAAACACTCTGGGACACCACGGTCCCAAGCCATTTAATGAAAAAAAATCAACCCATTTCCCTCTGTCTGGACAGGACCACTGCAAACTGCCATCATTAGCAGTCCCATAATTTTATCCAGGCTTGACGTGAGCCAGAGCCAGGGGCTCTCTCAGCGGGCAGTAGCTGTCATGCTGTCAGCTCTAGGGGCTGGCTTCATTACACACAGAGCTGCAGGAGTGCCCAGGTTTCCACCTAGCAGTCCTCCCTTTACACCCTTCATAGTCTCATGTATCCAAGTTTGTCTTAAGTTTGAACTGATAACAGCTTAGCTGAAATGAGAACAGACTATTTCTGCTGTCGCTGGCTGTCAACTCATGCCTTCTTTTTCTACAAAGCATATCCCATTCCTGTTTCCCCTTTATTTTTCACTTACGTTTCTGTGGCGTTATCCTGCTAAGCAGTGCAGACTCCTGGCTTTCAGCTCGGCAGCTGCATGAAGTGAAAGTGATAGCCCAGCTCTTAAACAGAGCAGCTCCTGGGCATGTCCTGCAGAGCAGGCCTTGGCTTCTCCAGAGCCTGCGTGCTCATAGGAAAGGCCAGGCGGCCTCTAAAGTTACAGCTGCTCTCTGAGGTTGGTGTATGAGTTGAATGCTGATGATTTGTTCCGACATCGCAGTCATTCTAGAAAGGGTTGCACTGGTGAAAGAGTTACTGCTTGGCATGACTAACATGGTGGGCAAGGTGGGTCTCAGTGGGTTGCACTGAGTACGTGGTGTGGGAGACCGCAAGAAGAAAATAGTCCAAGAGTACACTGCCATGATGTTGATTTACTCTTTCCTTTTTGATGTCTGCTCTAGATCTCATATTTCCAAGCATCTTTCCTGTTAGTAGCAGAGAATTTATTTCATTTTCTCTTCTTCTTGTAGAAAATTTTACTACATCACGCTGCTGAGAGACCCCGTATCTCGTTACCTCAGCGAATGGCGGCACGTCCAGCGAGGAGCCACCTGGAAGACCTCCTTGCACATGTGTGATGGCAGGACACCGACCCCCGAAGAGCTGCCATCGTGCTATGAGGGCACGGACTGGTCAGGCTGCACGCTGCAGGAGTTCATGGATTGCCCCTATAACTTGGCCAACAACCGCCAGGTGAGGATGTTGGCCGACTTGAGCCTGGTGGGCTGCTACAACATGTCTTTCATCCCAGAGAACAAGCGAGCACAGATCCTGCTGGAGAGCGCAAAAAAGAACCTCAAAGACATGGCCTTCTTCGGCCTGACAGAATTCCAGAGAAAGACTCAGTACCTGTTTGAGAGAACTTTTAACCTGAAATTCATCCGGCCCTTTATGCAGTACAACAGCACCAGGGCAGGAGGGGTGGAGGTGGACAATGACACCATCCGCAGGATCGAGGAGCTCAATGACCTGGACATGCAGCTCTACGACTATGCAAAGGACCTCTTCCAGCAGCGCTACCAGTACAAACGGCAGCTAGAGAGGATGGAGCAGAGGATAAAGAATCGGGAAGAGAGGCTTCTTCACCGGTCCAATGAAGCGCTTCCCAAGGAAGAGACCGAAGAGCAAGGACGCTTGCCCACTGAGGACTACATGAGCCATATTATAGAGAAGTGGTAGCCTAGGCAGACTTTTATACGAATGAATGATACTCTAGGGTTTCCATTTAAAAGATCGTGGAAGTAAAATTACAAAAACAGCAGAAAAATATTTTATTTAAAAGCAAGTCTGTAAAACAGAAGGTAGATTGCTTCCTTAAGCGTAGGGTCTTTTTACTGTTTCTTACAAGACCAGTGAGATTCTTAAAAAAATAAATAAATAAATACATAAAAATAAAAAAAGGGTCAACATTATAATGCAGAGGTAAAAAATGCACAAATGCAGTTACCCCCTCTTAAGGCCAGATGCAATGTTTCTTATCCTCATCATTCAAACACAAATGGCAGAAGCAAGATTTTTTAAAATCTGTTTTTCCCCGAGGATAATGATATCAGAATACTTAATTAAAAAAAAAAACAAGGAAACGGAGGTGTTCTTTTGTGGATGTTTTTAGAGGTGGGATGAGGATTGCATTGCTTGTAAGTAACTGATAACGGTGACTAAGCTGAGCATGCGCTGTGCTGGCAGGCTGTGATCTGAGCACAAGGGCAGTTGCTTCGTTTCAGCTGGCAGCCCCTGCCAGAAAGCAGAGCACCGTGAGTATGAAAGAAGAAGCAAAGCATCGGAGGATAAGAAACATGAAAGCAAATTGACTGTGGCCTAAGATACGTACGTAGCACAGTGGTTTTGATACACTGCACTTGTATCACATATACTTCACAACTTCACCATAAAATGAATAGGGAACTCGTGCTCAGAGCTCCCAGGTTTCACAGGCAGGTCCCAAACCAATTTAAAAGCCAACCAAATTCTGCATAGGCTCAAAGATGCAGCCCCATGTCATAATGTCACCCTACACAATTGCCACTCATTCCTTCATCTGTAAATGTGTTAACAGCACGTGAAAACCCTATCCTACATACTGAGACAGGGAGAACAAGTGGAATAGCAATACTCCCTCGTAAATCTGCAGGACAAGTTCCTGGAAGATCCTGCAAATAATCGGTTATGGCAACAAGATGAGGGGGAGTTTTTGTTTTGTTCATTGCTTTGTGAAATACTTAACTGCAACAAGCATACAGATGTACCCGTATCTGTATTTTTAAAGCTATTTTTACTTGCTTTTATCAAGAGATAATGGGCATCATCCTGCTTCCAGCAAAGTCACTAGAACTGATTTAAGTGGGAACAGGATGGGGCTCTCTTCCAGAGCTGTAAAAATTTCTGACTGTGGTCTGAATTAATGATGAGATAGTGCACATGTCTTTTGGCAGAGTGCCTGCGCTGCAGCTCTTGCTTTAAATGAACAAGCTGTGTTCAAAAACTGGAAAGGGGAATCATGGATAATGTTTTTTTAAGTCTCAGACCACTTTCAAAGCAGAACTCTCTCTTTTAATTCTGGTTTTTAGGGACTCATGTAAGTTTAATCCTCTGATGTGGTGACAGTCCAGCCAGGTTCAGCTTACTGACTTTTCAGTCAGAGAACAACAATGGCCTCCCTAATTCCTCTTCCCACTCAACAAATTGAAGTATGGCTTATTTTCTTGCTGTTGCAAGCACTTCTTTGTTTGTCTGGAAGCATGGAGATGATGCCATTTCTGCCTGCTTCATGTCTCATCCCGTTATTACTCAACTGGTAAGACCTGAACCAGCTATTGTCTGGGGTAAAACATGACTCAGATGGAACAGGATTTGATTTTCAAAGGCCGTGGTAACTGCAGATCGATTATGGCATTAAAATCACAAGGAGAGGCAGAGACCTGATACATCCAGCGTGTCATTTTTGCAGTCTCTCCCATCACACGATGGTTCTCTCTCTGCCAGGCACACAGAGCACAATTTCCAGCCGTTTCAAATTCACACTGTGTTTTGCAAAGGAGGTTTACACCTTGCTGCTGGAGATGTTCTTCTCCAGAAGAGGGAAGATGACTAACAAGTTGGGAATGGAACCTACAAGCAGCACGCTGTGGTCAGATAGCCCTGTTACAGACCTAGCCCAACATCCACTGACATCGAAGGACATATTGCCTGTCGATTTAAGATGGGTGCTGGTCAGGTCTGCATCCTGGTGCTGCAGAGTGCTCATGTGCTCACCTTAAAGCGCTGTTACTGTGCGCTTGGCTGGTACCCTGCCTGCTGGTGGAGTCACTGCATTTAAGGCTTTTCACGAAATGGTCCACCTTTCTGGAGATGTGTATTCTTGGCCATAAGCACATGCTCCTGGCTGAAACGTGAGAGGCAAAATAAAGCAGTGTTCCGTTGTTGGCTTGGGGGCAGAAAGTATTACAAATCCATTTGCTCATCTCTGACTTCCAGGACTGGGAGGAGCTGTGTTTGTTAGTTCCCAGCACTTTAATGTGTTGCTGTAACTAAGGAAAACATCTATATTTTAAAAATGCCATTTTACAGGCCGTTTACCCAACAGAACCAATACGCTAGATATAAAAAGCAACCGTTTCATACGCACAGTTTGCAGCTCTGCCCGGAGGCTTTTCGCTGTGATCTGCCCTGTGTTAGGGATCCATCATGCACAAATGGGTACGACAGCAAAGCCATGCAGCCCCAGTGCTGCGAGCGCTCCAATCGATCTGCACTGACGGCCAAATTCTGCTCTTGTCTGCCAAAAGGTGATGGTCAATGGGACTCCAGATGATCGGGACCGGTACCGTAACTGGGTTCATTTTGCCTGAGTTGTTCCTGTATGATGGGCTCTGAGTAACCAGCTGGATTTTAATGGTTCTGTCTGCAGCGTTCTGTAAATCAGAGGCAGCCTCTGACCCTGGGAGCGTGTCGGTAGAGCTTGTTCCAGTGTTTGCTTTGTAATATATTACAGTAACAAGCAAGAGGAATGAAACTACAGAGTCTCATTAACGGTTTCGCTTCAACCCACAAAAGGAGGGCCGACCTCAGCTTTAGCACTGAGGCAGGAGTTTGCTGGTTCCAATCCTGCACCTGGCAATTCCTCTGCTTCTCCACCTGTACAATGGGAATAGAACATTTCCCCTTTGCGAAGAGGCATCCCGAAGTAGCAGATGTGTAGCACACTGCAAAACAGATTTTAAGTCTGACTATCAGAAATGAAGAGAATGACCCAAAAGCCATCCCCCGCCCCGGCTGCCGTGCCAGTCTGTTTAAGGCTGTCTGCTATACAACAGGATTTATTTAAGTGCTGTGTGCCAGAGCATAGGCTGCAGGGTGCACCTGCCACTATTTTCTTCCTTTCGTGGGTTTAAGGGAACTTATTTTAACATAATGTGAATGTAGTTTTTGTGATTTCTACGTACTACAGTTCGAAGTGGTACAATTTTATTTTTAGGGCTGATGATTTGATGCTACAATAACATGAAAATTGTGTGTATAGTTTTAAAGTGATTGGAGAGCAATGGCTTTAAGGGCCCTGACAAAAGTAGAGGCCAGGTAGTGTACATCCTCGTTCAGTGTGTGCCCCTTCCTCCCAAAATGTTTTTCCCGTGACTCAGACATGACGACACTTTCTGCACTATGTAAAGTGTTTCTCTTGGACCATCCATGCCCTGTGACCTGCCTCCTGCAGGGGTTGGCAAGCTGGTTCTCCTCCAGTTCAGATTTCTCCTGGTCCTGAGACACTTGGATACGCATCCATCCCCATGGTGCATGTTTCAGGAGCACCCCACGCAGAGCATTTGCAGGAGCTGGGGCTGTGTGAGGGCTTTCGAAGGGCTTGTCCAGCCAGTATTTGTGTGAGGGAGCGTTTTATGCAGTTACCTGGTATCAGGCAGAGACATTGGGTCTCAGCTGTACTGCCTTACACTGTACTGCTTGTATGCAAACAACTGAGGACCCAAAGAATTTGTCAACAGACTCCATTCCTGCATTTGTAAGGTGGGAGGGACAACACATGCTGCAGTGATAATAAGGAAGAGGTCTTTTTTGCTTTTAGACACCTGAACGATGCACACTTCGCTGCTTGGTGGGCGTTGTTGCAGAAGAAACCTTGTGTTGCTCACTTGTCACAGCCCAGCTAGTTGTCCTGAAGAAGCTGGCCTCCTACCCACATGTCCCAGGTGGATGCCTCCCTCCATCAAATCGCACCTGAGGATTGATGCAGATTGCACAGGCTGCAGACCAAGGCTGTCACTGGGCTCAGAGTCACTGAGGTGAAGACCTCCCTGCACGGGATCTGTGCAAACTTCTGCCTCGCTTCAGTTTCTCCTTTCATCCCCAACATCTTTGAGTAAATGGAAATCACCACAATCTAGGTGGGTGGTTTTGCACCCTGCACCCTTCCATGGCTATAAAATGGGGGTGGCAATGGAAGCAGCAGAAGGCAGGCCCCAGCTCGGCTGTCCCCCTCTCCAGGGCTGCCCTGTGGGAGCAGGGGGGGCAGTGCAGGGCTGAGGCACGAGAGAGGCAGAGGGACCACAGGGATACCCTGCTGGGCAGTGAGTGCCACTGAGCTCATGATACCACTGCAGACTGCACTGCAGGCAGTGATGGGGGAGTGCAGAGCAGAGCAGGGCCTGGCCTACGTTTATATCCAGGGCTACAAGCTTCCCTAGTTTCTCATGTATGTTTTGAGCTACTCAGATCTCTTCCTAGCCCGTGGAATTTTGAATATCACAAGAATAGTGCTACAGCAATTTGCAAGGCAGAGTACTCTGCTGGCAGTAGCAGATCACGTTCCAGTGGCAGAAGTGAGCTCAGGATTCAGTGTTGCAGGGACCAGGCCGTCCCAGCAGCAGGCAGTGAGCAGCACAGCAGCAGGCTTTGTGTCTGCATGGGCTGAGCTGCCTGTTTTTGTTGTCCATCCACTGTTCTGCCAAGATGAACACAGTCCTGATGAGCACACGGGTGTAAGGCCTGTGTTGTCCCAGCTGCAGGTGATGGATTTCTCTCGTTTTGAGCCATGCAAGCTGAAAAACAAGCACGATTTGCAAATGATTATCTTATTCCTCCAAGCCCCGCAGATCCTCTTACCCATTTTCCTGTTCTGCAGACTGGATTGAGAGAGTTGTACAATAATGAAGAATTTCATACTCATACGGCTTACTGAACATGATTAGTTTTGTATATACCAAAATATGATTTAACTTATTGCCCCTTTCCATCTTTTTTTTTCTTAAGGAAAAGACAGAAACCCCCACACTCTCTCAATGTGAAATCCCTCTGTTTATGCAGTCTTCCAGGCAAACCTGCAGCAGCTGCCAGCCTTTCCACAGGTCCCTTCTGCTGTCTGATTCTTCATACTTGTAGTTTTGTCACAGGCTTTCCCTGCATCGTCTCCTCTGTGCTTCGTGATCTGCACAGGGAAGGGAAAGGCAACGCAGGATCTCTTTCTTTTCCCCCTTCCCCTCTTTGTTGTGTGCTTTACCTCCCAAGGAACTCAGTTTTTATCTTTCGGGAATCGTGTGACTGAGGGTAAAACAAAAAGTGAAATGTGCCCCTTCCCACCTCCCTCTTCCATCAGGCAGATCAGCTGCTCTGCAGTGCTTGTGCTGGAGCCATCGCATTGCACTCAGTCTGTATGGTTTGCTCTTTATTTTGGTGATTTTTTTCTCCTCAATCAGGAGCTTAAAAATAAAATAAAAGGCAGCAGTTCAACTCGAACCACATCACACAGATTTATCTATTTATTTAAAGCATCTTATAAAACAACAGCAACAACAAAAAAAATGTGTTAAAGTTTTTTTTTTTTTTCCTTCCACAAGAAAAAAAAAAAAGATTGGATTCTAAAAAAAAAATAGTCATCTGATTGTTTTTTTGTCTAGATGAAGAATGAATGTTAGCAGATGAAATAAACCCTAAATCCGAGCCTCTGTGTGTGTGTGTGTGTCATCCTTGCTGTCCTCCATCACGGCTCAGTGCGCTGCTGTAGCATCGCACCCATTTCTCTTCCCACCAGCAGGGACGGATGGCTGCTCTTCCCACAGCCCTGTGGCAGGAGCTCAGAGCTCACCGAGGCTGCCACCTGCCTCAGGCACAGTGCTTTCCAGAGAACCTCACGTGCCACCCGCTGCCCCCTCAGCTGCGTGCGGCCATGCTGCCTCTCAGCCACAAAATGGCGGCAGCCGCACCACAGCTTCATCCCCTCTGTAGCACTGCCCACCCCATCACTTTGGCATAGGGCAGAGCCAAGGGGAGAGCACTCTCGTTCACACACAGTCCTTCTACATCATTTTTACGATGTCTTTTCCTCCCCGGAGCACCAGAAGGAGGGAGGGGAGCAAGCGAGGGAGGGCACCTCAATGTGCAAGAAGGGGAAAGTGGCAAAAAAGCACTGAGGGGGGCTGAAAGGGAGCATGGAAACTGGTTACTAAGGAGGAACCGCCAAGAGGTTTGGGGTTATTTTGGCGGGTGGGGGGGTTGGTCAGTTGTTCTATTTGTTGCTATTCTGTTTGTTATTGTAGCAGAAATGCTCAGTCACAGCCTGAAGCAGGGATTGAGCACCTGGTGGGAATGCAGGGCCAACCCAGGGGAGCTCAGGTGCATGCAATGTACTGAGTGACCAGAAGGGGTGGATCCAAGATGCACCCCTTCCCAGACCTCATGGGAAGTGGAGGTGAAGGTATCTTGCCTACCTGAGGCCTTCAAAGATAAGCAGATTTTTCTCTTTTGTTTCTGTATCAGTGGGGCTTAGTTCTGATTTGCTACCACTTCGGATTGTGCTACTCCTCTATTACTGCTGTACTTTCCATTGCATTACAGTGATGCTTTTCAACCACTGAACCACAGAGCATCCTGAAAAAAATCGGCAGAAGAAAGCACCCAGAAATCAGACTCTGTGTCTGAGAGCAGCATCCCAGCACTCCCTAAGCTGTAGCACTGGAGCTGTTCCCACTGCTCTGAAGCCATTCTATGCCCACTGCCCTCTGGGGCAAAGCCTTTCCCTGACCTCCCCCCCTCCCTTACACAGCCCCATGTGTTCCCTCAGGCTGTTGCCATCACCAGAGAGTAGAGCTCAGCACTGCCCCTCCACTCCCCCATTCTGCATTAATTGACTTCCAGGCAGCACAGATTCTTTTTTCCTTCTTAATGATTCACATGTGGGTCACATCATGCTATACAGGCTCTCAGTCAAAGAGCAGAAAGGGTGGAGGTTTCCCATTAAATGTACATCCAGCAGCAAGCACATGCCAATAGATTTTTTTTTGTGACAGTGAGCAGAGCTTAGCAGAGCACCATGCATATCATTCTCAGCACTTTATGGCAAGTTTTGCTGTAAGTGGCAATAACAGTAGGAATGTAAATAAATTACACACAGATTATTTAAAATACTGGGCATTCTGCATCTGGAGGCACTCTGTGCTGACCCAGGCACGTGGGTTTGGGCTCTGCTGCAGGGGGAAGATGAGACATGGTCACACACTGACACAAAAACATCTATCACAGCCCTAACAGGAAAGCAGCGTGAGCTTTACTGTAATCATTATTTCATAGACTTGAGATTAAAAAGAGAAGTCAGTGAAATAGTCATGATCAGAGTGGTATTTAATATAGCATTGCCACGTATCTGTTAAAGCAAGTAGAGGTTGCAGGCAAGGAGGTTGCTAGCAAAGCCCTGCATAATGTTGCGTTGAGAAGCAAGTGGCTTGGAAAAGAAACATACACGTACCTACATATTCATATTTTCTAAGAACTATCTATAAGCCTACTATTAATAAAACTAGCAGTCATTAATCTTAAGCAGTCCATGCCCTATCTGGAGTATGTTCAGAGGATAGGGTCCAGAGGAGGGCCACGAAGATGATCCAAGGGCTGAGACAGGCTGAGGGAGCTCGGCTTCTTCAGCCTGCAAAAGAGAAGGCTGCAGGGAGACCTCATTGCAGCCTTCCAGTATTTAAAGGGAGCTTATAAACACGAGGGAAATCGACACTTTTAATGGGTGGGTAGTAATAGGAAAAGGGGGGAATGGTTTGAAATTAAAAGGAGGGGAGATTTAGATTAGATGTGAGGGGAAAGATTTTTGTTTGGAGAAAGGTGAGGCACTGGAAGAGGCTGCCCAGAGAGGCTGTGGATTTTTTGTCCCTGGAGGTGATTAAGGCTGGATGTGGCCCTGGGCAATGTGATCTACTGCTTCTTCTAGCAGCTGGCAGCCTGCCTGTGGCAGGGGGCTGGAACTCGATGGTCCTTCCAACCTAAGCCATCCTATGGTTGTATGATATTCAGGAGCTTTGGTGTGTGCTACAGTTTCTTAGGCATTAGAAATCTTATCCTGCACGTGATTTTACTAATTTCTTACAGGTTATGTCGTTCTCAAAAGCTGTTTTCATCTGCTGAGAATGCTCCCGTCCCTCTGTCCCATGGATGGGCCAGCCTCCTCGTGCAGAGGGAGCAGCTGCCCCTGGTTCAAAATGGATGCTCAGCCAACAGCAAGAGAAGTCACATAGCTGTGCTCCCAGAGCTGGGTGCGGGTGAGTGATTGCAGTACTCTGCAAATGTTTAACAAGCTCTATGGCATTTGCATAATTATTTTGCTCTCCTCACTAATAATATCATTCTATCAGGCTGTAGTTATGGAATCCAGATGTTTGTGTTATAAACGAGTAGTAATGATAAATAACAAACATTTAATTCGTGCTGCTTTAATATGTTCTAGTTCTTACTAGATTCAGAATGAAAGCTCCTTCCCTGTATTGACTTAAACCAACTGTTACACTCAGTTGTGCCATGAATAGAAACGAAATTTCATGTGGCCTAACCTGGTTAGCTCGGGCTGGATACCTGATGCTGAAATGAATATGTGGTAATCAGTCATCAATTTTCTGGCACAGGCGGTGACAACACGTATAAATCACAGGGCCCTTGTGAGAGTGAGTGACTTCCCCACGGAGCCCTTTCCTTGGGATTGTGTTATTATTGCCAGACACTGGTTTCAGAACAAGAGCTCACAGCCAAATTAGTGAGTGCTGAGACGTTCTGCATGCTGTAGCAGCCCCCACCAGTACGTGTTACTGCTGATCTCCTCTTTGTTTGTTTCCTGACTCTCAAATATTTCGATGCTACATAGGAATTCAGAAGCTGTTGCCAATTAGCCACATCATCCTGTAGGCTGTTAAATTCCACCAAGCCAATGCACAACCAAACCTCTGCGCTGCTGGCAGTATTAAAGCATAGACCTGCTGCTTGGTGCTGAGATCTGGAGCCATTAGGAAGGCTCTGCTGCAGGACTGGCGGGCTTGGGATCTACCCCCATGCAGATGGGGAAATGCATGGGCTGTCAGCTCTGCTTCCAAGCTCTGTTCAAGTGGGGAATACTGCAAATCTGCTTGGATGGTCCCCTTCTGAAATGGCTAAAATCACTGGCACTGGGTTACTTTGGGAGTGGGAGCAGAGGCTGTAGTTTTGAGGAGCAATCCCTCAATAGCAGCCTACCTAATATTGGTATGGAATCCTTTAACCCAACCATTTTCATAGGTTTTCCTGCATTTTGTTCTGAGCCCTGCTGTGAGACAAACGAATGTTTTCCTCACTTGGAAGATGGTTGAAAGGAAGTGTGGAATTTAGGAAGCAGGGCATGAACAGTCTCTGGCTCCAAGCATTCATTCTGGGAAGGGCTGCAGCGCTTGGGAAGTGGCAGGCAACCCAAGCAAGGGTTCTTTCTGTATCTGTGAGAAAGTTATATGCAAATTTTCTGAAACATTAGTCTTCATTTTTGTGCTTCATCAGTCTTCCACTGCTGCAAAAGCAGCGTGTTTCAGTTCATCCTGCATTCTAGGTGCATATGAAGACTATGCAAGGAGCTTTTCTTCAGACTTTGTCATTTCCTTTTACTTCTAAGCAATGCTTGTAGTCATAAGCTTTGAATTTTTATATGTACATATAAAGACATTCACATTGTGCATCTGCTGAGTGTACTGAGAGGAACAACCCCAGTGATAACAGAAGCTCCCTGTTGCACACCCACCTGCAGGCTGCACCATCCCACTGCACAGCGCACCTCCCTTTGTCAGCAGTCACTTGCTGGGCTTTTCCCCTCTTGGCTCATTCTTGGTTCGGGGTGGGTGTGTTTGTTCTTCTCTATCTGTAGTATTTAGCAGTTCTGCCTATAGTGTCTGCTGCTTTCTGCATTTCCACGTATTCATGTTTCTATGATTGAAACGCAGCTGCAATTTTCAAAAAGCTGAAGGGAGAGGACAAGCAGAAGAGGATGGAATGGGCCAGCTGGTGTTCTGCAGACTGTGCCACCACTGGGATCCCAGGCTTCCCCTTCCCTGTGTGCTGGCAGAGGCCACTGTCACTGGAACCCAGAGCCATGCGCTGCCATTTCCTGACCCTGATGTCAAACAGCATGGAGAGCTCGCTATGTGAAAACCAGTGGAAAAGGCACTCACAGAACTCAGCCTTGAGCAAATTCCTGAAAATGGAACTTGCTGCAAAGTTAGCTTTGATAACTGCAGCCAGTTCATTATCCTTTCTTTCCTTGTAGGGAAGTGCACAGATTCTTCATGCTCTGAACCATATCCAGAAACTGACTCCCACCTTCAGGACAGCAAGGCCAGGTGAGTGTGAATTCTTCCTTGCTCCTGCCAAGAAAGCTTCATCTTTCCTATGTTTCCTTCTCTTTGTGTGAGGAGGAGGGTGGCAGGAAAGCAGCGCCCTCCAGCCACTGCTATACTATAGAAGGGCACTGCTCACACATTAGTCCTTTGCTTTGTTTTCTCCTGTGCAATGCCTAAAGGTGATGCAATACAGGAGAGGCTTCAGCAGGGCTTTGGGACAGTAGGAAGAGCAGAGACTTGCAGGTGTCTGTAGCTGCTGTGCTCTAGGCGCTCTGCAGCACCATTCACAAGCAGTAATAAGGAGAAGCCTGTATCTACAGGTAATTGGAAACCTACCAGAGCAGGCTGATCCACAGACTGCCCATAGAGATGGCTCTCTGTGATAAAAAGGATTGAAAGGTCATCTTGATTAATTGCCTGCCTCTCCTCTGCCTGGATTGTCCTGCTGCAGACACAGTCAGCTTGGCAGCTGTGTCATGGGCTTCCATTTGGACATGAGCAATGAGGACAAGCCTGGTTACTCTTCTACTCTGCTTCCCAAAGTGCTCCACGCCGTTATGTGGTGGTGTGTGACAATAAAGAATAGAGGGGAAACTTTCTTACAATGATGCAGCAGGAGAGGTGTCTTTCTCCTCTAAGAACTCAGCTCTGCCTCTCTGCTCCACGCAGCTTCTGGCTTAAAAAGAAAGGAAAAAAAAAAAAAAAAAAAAAAGACCTGTCTTGTTTGGGCGTTCCATACACAATAAGCACCGTGGGTTTTCACGTATCTCGTTATTTGAAAAGCTGTGGTGTTTGCATCCTCTTTCAGAAAGTATGCCCTCACCGTGCTGTAAAAACAGGGAACAAAATGAGACCCTGCCTCGGGAAGCTGTAACCCAAATCAGAAGAGAGGAGAATTAGTTTTAGCTCACCCCTGGGCTACGGCATAATCAGTTATCTTTGCATTAGCGGGAAGGTGAGATTAGGAGCTCCTCGCTGTTAGCAGTGTGAGGATCTGCAAACTTGTCTCATTAAGAATAAAGGAAAGCTGGCACGACTGAGATTTACATTTAGTTCCCAAAAACTCTTACTAACCTAAGATTTTCTTTAAGTGTTTTTTAAGATGGCTGTAAAAATACAGAATTCCTCAGTCAGGACACTATTACCTGCTCAATTTCCCCATTTACCTGCCATGCTTTCCCCAACTGCAGAGCAGGGAAGGAGCTGTAATTCTGGGGGAACAATATGCAGTGACACCAGTGAGGAAGACGGAAGCCTCCAACTACATGAGGGTGTGCGAATCACAAGTTCCTCCTCACAATTAGTCATTTTTCCCACTCTAATTGTCTTCTGCCTTTGATTTTTTTTGGAATTTCTTCCTTTTGTCAGATTCCATATTATCTCCATATGATCTGTTCTTTCTCCACCACCACCCCTGATTTTTCTTGTGTAAAGATGCATGCCATTTTCTTGTGTATGAGAACATGCATAGCATTGGGGTACGGTGAGAGTGCAGGAAGATATGGGGGAGAACAGCCAAAATTTCTGCTGGAAATTGACTGGAGAGCCTTACTTGGAGCGTCAGAAGCCATTGCTGGCAGATCCCTGGCTTCTGTCTGTGGGGACGTGTGATGGTGTTGCTGAGGGCTTTCATAGTTTTGAAGGAATCTCTCAAAACGAGGTGTATTTTGGGGGGCTGGGCAATACCCAGGTTTTGAGTTGCAAATGAAGAAATAGTAGTGACAGCCCTTTAAGTGAGGGCTCACTGCGCCTGTATGGACCACTCCTGCCATCCTCCACTGGCAGCTGAAACCATTCCACCTCCTCACCTCTCTGCATGGGGGTTCCTCATCAATACAAGAGTAAGTGCTTCTGTGCTTAGGTGGTTTTTGTGACTCAGCAGCGTGTACCAGGCCCATGCCACTGCTTCATGCATGGCTGAAGACTATCCAAAGTAATGGATAATTCAGGACTTTTCCCTCAGAGCTCAGAGTAGGCAGTGATACTTGCTAGATGTTGCCAGATGGAAAACACAGAGGCTCATGTTCAGACCTCATGTTCTGCCCAAATGGGACACTGCAAGTGTATTTAAAAAGGAAGAGAGCTGGGAAATTGCTCATGCTTCCTTGATTTGAAGTGTGCCTGCTGAGAAGAAAAATGACCTGCTCCATTTGGAGCTCACAGGGATAAGCAGGCAATTTCCTACAGTGTTCTTACAGAGGAGCTGGCTGGCTGCTGGCCTGGTGCTGGGTTGTGTGCCTTGTGAGGGCCCTGAGAGTGCTGTGCTTTGAAGCACAACTTGGATTCTTGGTGGAAATCTCCAACAAATCTGCTTGTGATCTTGCAGAAGACCATGTCTTGGCCTCCTGCCATAGAGGGGACAAGAAGGAAGAGGGAAAAGAAAAGCAAAGGCTCTTGGTTTGTGATGAGTATTTCTCGGGTTTCAGCTTCAAAGGATCTCCGTACAGGTCTAAGAACTCTTCCCAGCCTGACATCTCACCCTAACATCTGATGTTCACCTTGTGAACATTACATCAGGTCCTACGGATGAGGTTTAAGAATCCTCAAGTGGCTCTTCTCTCTCATTCTCTTGGTTTGGAGATCTGCTTTCCTAAGCAGCCTGAGACAAGTGCTAGTGTTTTTAGAAACTAAGGTCCAGATCCAGGACCAATTTAAGCTGGCAGGGATTACTTCCCTCCCTGCAGCACTGCCTCTCTGTTCTTCCTGGAGGGAACAGAACATCTCACCAACAGGACTTCCAGCCCCACAAAAGCAGCTGCTAGATGGTCAAGGTTGATCTTCTGGCTTTTCCATATTTCAAATTATGCCCAAAATCCTAACTCTTACGTTCACCTTTTCTGCTGCTGGAGCCAAATCTCATGCCAGGCTGTTGAAATTGAGGCATTTGCTAGAAGGTTGGTGTGAGCCACCCTAAAGTGCTGGGCTTGGGCTGATGGGAGGGACTCCCTTACCCTGAGTGCCTGGGGCTGTGGAGGTTTGTGTCCATGGGAGTCCAAGTGAACGTGTGGCCTTGGGCTCACCGCACCATGTCTGAGGAGGCAATACAGGGTCAGTGTGGAGGGACAAGGGAATTTTTCAGGGAATTTACCATGCATCTTTTTTTTTCTTTTTTCCTCTGAATTTTCCATCCTATTTTCAGATGCGAATGGAAGCAAAGCTACAACTTGGCTGTTACCTATGGTGTAGAGAAAGTCCAGAGCAGTGGCATTTGGTTTCAGTTTTTCACAGGCTGACTACTCTTGTTCTCCAAAACAACTGTGTACCACTGTTCCACAAGCTTAACTGCAAGTTAAGTCCCTTGTGGGTTTGCTTTGTGAACCTCAGATCCTGTGAATGTGCCTGCAGTGGGAGATACAGACAAAGGGAGGTAAAGCAGGCTTTGTGCATGCTATAGCTGGACACACACCCCATTTACAGGAGGTAGACATGCATGCATGTCCTGTGCTAACAGCACACACTCAGGCTGCTCCTACAGAGTGATGTATCTCAGTGCCTGCAGAGTGAAAGCAACAATTCACAGCCCCTGAAGCCCATTCTGATGGCCCAGCTTGGGCTGGCATCTTTGCTGCAGGAGCTCGTTTAGAGCACAAATCATCCTTCCATTTGCTGCCTGATGAGCTGTGGAGTTCTGCATCAGCTGAGTGGTGTGAAATTATTACCTTGGAACTACTGATCAGACCGAGCTCTGGTTTTCATTACAGGCTCTGGTTTTCATAACAGTGGAAATGGGCACCTCTTCTGGACCTGGACTCAGAAAACTCAATGCCTGTTGGTACAGCACGCCTCTCGTTGCAGGTAAGTGACAGGGAACTTGGTCACAAATTGTTTCTGTGTTGACCTTAAATCCACAGCAGCACTCTGGGTTTCAGCTAAATTACTTTGCTTTTTAACAGTCCAAGTAAATACTGATCCAGCACACTCATGCAACTCTGTCATAATGGTGAAGTTTGAAGTTTGCTGGCAATCTTGTGCTTGATCGTATCATTTGCTCCTCTCAATTAACTCCCAGTTCAATGGCAATTAGTTTAGGATCTTTCTCGCTGCATTTCCTGGCAGGGTGTTGATGCAGTTCTGGAATGTGATTATACTTTGCTGTGGTATATTCAAGTGTGTTTTAATAATAAGGGAGAATTGCTCCGTAAATACTACTAATGTGAGCATATCACACAGCCCCAGACTCGTATGTTGGAAATTTTTGTGGAGCGCTCATTTACAGCTTTAATGGAGCTAACACTAGTTAATGTGGTAACTCAGCTCAGGCATTGAGAAGTTCATTTGTATTCTCACTAACATCTGCAGCTCGCTGCATTTAAATGCTAACTTTTCCTCTAAATGCTCCCTTCTATATTGCATCTCATTTTAGGTAACTTTCAGCAGCTGCAGAAGAGAACAGCCTAGTTCTATGCCACCACCACCTCCCTGCCCTTTCATTCAAATACACATTTTAGTTCCTGTGCTCTTATGTTGGATGTAGTGATGCTGCAACCTTAGAATCAGCCTGTTCAGTAATCTTCTGCAGCTCGACAGCCTCTACTCTTTGTTCTTATTGTATTCAGAGCTTCTTTTCTTTGGCTCCATATACGCCAAGTATAGATGCATGACATCACTGCTATACAAATGATTGTGGTATTCTGCACATTGGACTTTATATAAATGCTTAGGAGTCCGGAGGTGATCAGGAGTTAATTGCATCGTGTTAAACGCCACTTTCTAATACAACCTTGGGCTCTGGTTTGTGTCACTTTACCACACCACATTTCACCATGAAGTTGGATGGCACTGTGAGGAACAAGGCTTTAAAAGAATGGCCTTCTTGCATTCCCAAGAAGCTCTTTTATGGTTAGGGAACTCCATTCCAAGCACAGGAGAAGAATGGAAGTTGGTGACTTGTATGGTTTGTATGGGCAATAAATTCAATGGTATTGTAATCAATTCAAACAGTTGATAATGTTCTCTCAAGCTCTGGCTCCAGGAGGCTGCTTGGTTGACAGCAGACGTGTTCTGTGTGCAACCATCTCACTGAAATGCTGTCGCTGTGATTCGTGCCTTGTGGCAGCTGTCAGAACTGGGGTTGACAATTGACTGCTTTTGTGTTAGCTATTTCTCCAGAAATGACTGTAAAACACTTTTTTAAATTGTTTGTATAGGTTTGTACTGGGTTTGTGTGCACACATCTTAGCTACCATTCAGAAAAAAAGCCACCGGTGTAATAAATTTATAAATACTCACTGGGCCATACAGCCAAACACAATGCAGTTGGTGCAACTGAATACATTATTCATCGCTATGCGTTATTAATAGCCTTGTAACTCACCAGTGACAGCAAATCAGAGCCAAAACGAATGAAAAGGGACGTAAATAGCTGAAATAAATAATGCATCTGCTTTCAGGCCATGAGCCCATCGCTTAAAAAATACCTTTTTTCTTTGCCATTTAGCACTGCTTCTTTTCCTCGGTTTAGTCTGCCTCCTGCCATGAGGTTACTTAGAGAATGTTGTGCATTGTTTTCTAATCACAGGTTGAATTAGTTCTTTCCCTTCTCCTTCTGCTTTGGATTTCTGTTACCAGAGCGGCCTAGCTACTGATTTCAGTAAGACTTTAATTATTTACCTGTTGTTCTCCTGTGACATGTGGGACTGAGTGTGTCTGGTGTCTCTGAACTCTTGCTGGAGGAAAGGTGGGAAAGTAGTTTGTGAAACCAGCACTCTTTTCTGGGTGCCCAAAGAGGCTGTGGATGCCCCATCCCTGCAGGCATTCAAGGCCAGGCTGGATGTGGCTCTGGGCAGCCTGGGCTGCTGGTTGGCGACCTGCACATAGCAGGGGGTTGGAACCAGATGGTATTAAAGGTCCTTTTCAATCCAGACCATTCTGTGATTCTCCGTGGGTGTGCTTGGGTGTGTTCTAGCCAGGTTCAGCAACTGTTTTGGAAAAATGCTTTGAATTGGAGGTTCCTGTTGTGGTACAGGCATGTGGCTCCTTGCTCGCTCCCCCCTCATCCCAGGCAGCTAGAGATCCAAGCAAAAGGGATTTTGGATCTGAGTTGGAGTGTGATGGGTTTTTCTGGGAATTACACAAAAAGCTCTAGCTAGAAAATGAATAAAGTAAGGGGAAAAAAACCCAAGGAAATGAAACAGAAGTATTAATTTTTAGAGCTGACTTTTATGACCGCTCTAGGGCAGTGACTGTGACTTGATCTTTAATTTTTGTGGAGCATGGATAAGGCAAGATGTGCACATTGCTCCTCTGGATGTGTCAAAAGAGCATCCAAAAGAGGCAGAGCCTGGGCCATCTGCACTTTCTCTGTATTCTGCTGCATGGGCACTAAGCTCAATAAGTGAAGGAATGATCTAGATACCTTCTAGATGGCTGCGAGGTGAGGCCCTTACAACAAGATCTTTCTAAAACGTCTCATTCCTCATCACCAGAAATATCTGAGCTGTGCTGAAGACCATTAGGACCATCAACTTCCAGATGTTGAAATATTCACTTCATGCTTGATGAGCTTCAGATCACTTTTCTGCTTTTTGAATGCAGTTCTTGCTTTGATCAGCAACACAAAGCAATGGGGGACATCTATTATTCCACAGGCCCGGGCTGGCAGTAGGTTTCTCCTGTGTTAGCTGTCTGGCAGGGGAAAGCAACAGAGGCAAGAACTTTGGAGATGATGAGGAGACGGATGGTATTTTGTTTCCCAATAGATTTGTTCAAAGAAATAAGCAGAAAGATACTGAGGAAAGCAGGCAAAAAGATTTGCTTCCAAGTGTTGAAACAGTGAGTCTTTAGCTCTGGTGTACCACTGGGGGAGCAAGTCCTTTTTGATGGAGCTCAATCACAGCATACTTTTGGGTTCTTTACCAAGAAAAAGGGAATGGGGAGAGGCATTCACAATACACTGCACTTCTGGTGCTCGCAAATCCTTTCAAAAAGAAAGCAAAGTTATAGCAGTGAACAAAATAAAAGCCTTGAAAACATATCCTTGATTTATAGAACCTTGTGGGAGTCTTTTGTTGCTTATGCTGCCCAGGAAAAGTGTATCTCCAAGAGGGATATGAGACAACAGCTGCCCTCAGAAGTACCAACTTCTGCCCTTCCATCTGAGCTTGTTCCACCACGGTGGTAGGTAGGAAGATGCTGGAAGATGCTCAGTTACTTCCTGCAGCTGATTTTGCCCAATTTGATCAAAAAGCTTGTGAACATTGTGTGCAAAGATCTGTTTCCAGCCCATTTTTCCAAGAATCAATCCATTTCTGTGAAAGGTGTCCTGATTCCAGTGTGGTGCTAAAAAGGGCCAGTCGTATCCATTTGAATTAACAGGTGGGCTCTTGAACTGCACTAGGAAGTTGATGATAAATCAGATGGAAGTGGTTCTATGGGAGTTGGTGATTCATAATTTGTGTGTGTGTGCATTTGTTGGGTTTTGTTTGTTCGTTTAAAAAAAAAAATACTACCAGCCAACAACAGATCCAGAAGTGACTCTGTTCGTCTGTTCCTTTTTTGGAAGCAGTTTGACCTTTTGAGGTAACTACCTTTGAACTTCACTGGAAAGCCCTTCAAACACCATGACAGAAAGTCAAGCAAATGTATATTTCACAGAGATGGTATTAAATGTGTGTCTTAACATGCATGCAACAAGCCAGTGCAGCTGCAGGGCATCACAGCATGCTTTTCCTGTTTGTGGCATGAAGTAGAGCTTGCCAAGCTCTGCTCTTCTGACTTTGGATTTTTTGGGTTTATTTTTTGTTGTTGTGGTGTTTTTTTTTTAGCTAAAGGCCACAGTAGGGCAACATGGGACAAATATTTCCCAATCTAAAAATTGCTCTGAATTGCTGGGAATGGGTCAGCAGGCACTCGTGGTTCTTTTCAGCAGTGCAATTGCTCCATCTACAGGTCCAGGATCTGCAAGTGAGGTCATTATGGGGCCTGGTAAGACTGCTCAGCTCCTCCACCAACACTACTCATACCTCCATCGGCCTGACCCAACACACGTTCAGCACCTGATGATCTTCTGATGTCCCAAAGGAAAACCTCAGCCACTGGTATGTAAGAAGAGTCTGAAGAGCAGACTGCAAAAATCAGCAGTCCCACGGTGTTAGTTCTCAATAGCCTGTGGGAGAGAAGGCAGGTTTTCCAAAATAGTGCACCCAAGGGTCACCTGTCAGAGTGGATGCTCCCTGGAGTTGGTGATGTCTTGAGACCAGAAATGACTCTTGAGAGAGTTTTATGGGATGTGTTTCTTGTCAGACAAGCATGGCTTTGGGAAATCACAGGTTTGGGTTTAATAGCCACATTGAGTGTGTATATAAATCCTTCACAATATTTACCTGATTGCTCAAAAAATAAGATTAAAAGAATTAAAACCAAAGCGTAACCAGTAATAATTAGCAGGAATTCCTATTGAAGAGGTGTTTGAGGTCTGTTTCCTTTTCCTGCGAGGTTCTGCAGTGCTTTTGGATAAGGATATGGAAGTAATTGTGGTGATGGCTGCTGAGCAGTTCTCAGGGCCTCTCTCTGCAAGGGAGCCAAAAGAAGCAGTCAGGTTAGACAAATGTGAAATTGCAAGTCTAGGGACAAGGCACACAAGGAGCTCCTACAACCAGGGATTGCATTGTTGAGTCCTAAAGGGTTTGGTGACTGCAGGGGATGAGTGGTTCCATAGAACAGTGTGCAGTGGGACAGGCAGAGCTGCTTCTTGTGCTTGGAGATGCAGCAGGCAAATGGGTGTGGATGTGCAGAAATAAGCACCCACGTGCTGATGGCTTTTCTTTATGCAGTATTAATGAAATTGTCCTTGGAATACTTGGAATAATGTGCTCAGTTGACCCATCAAGTTTTCTTTTTCTCTATTTAAAAAATCAAAGCCAAATCAAGCCAACCATAAAATACCAAGAAAACATTTTATGCTGTTCCACAACCACATGATTCCTTTCCTCCTAGGAGAAACTGTGTTTTCATTCCCCATCAACTCACAAACATTGTCCTTCAGGTGTTTGTCAGTAACCCAGCATAACTCTCCATCATTTTACCAGGGTGAGATGGACAGGCCTGAGTCTTCCTTTGTGCCCTACTTGAAAATGGGAGCAATGTTTGCCAGCTTCCAGTTCAACTGGGACCTCTCCAGATTCCCAAGAGCAATGAAAAATAACTGAGAGTCTTGCAGTGACAGCAGCCAGCCCTCTGAGTGCCCTGGGATGAATCCTGTCAGGCCCATGCACTTCCATGCATCCAGGTAGAGTAGCAAACCTCACCCAGGTTTGGGGATGGCAGAAGGGAGTTGTTACTGCAGTCACACAAAAGAGACACCACAGCCAGGCAACAACATCCTGGCACCCTTATGTTGTACCTTCCTGTACTTACAGGCACGCATTGATGCGGGCAGGAGAACAAAGAGGGAACACACTCATCCATGGCCAACATCAGATTTGGGCTAATAGAAACTCAAAAATACAAAAAAAAATGTGTATGGACAGATTCAAAACTGCTTTCCCCAAAGCAGCTCGCTCTGTGGCACAGAGGGCAGTCTGACTCTGATGTAAAACCATGTGTCTGTACAGTCACATGCATGAAGATACTGTCAAAATTAAAACGGGGTGGTTGTTAGGGAGGCATATGGCATCCATTTATTCTCCTTTCAGTCATCTCCTTGGATTTGTTCTCTTTTTCTGAACCTGAGCAAGTTCAGACAACCAACTGCAGGAAACCAGGTACATATTTCCACTGCATTCAACAGCACTTTCTCTGTAAAACTGTCTACTCTTTAGTGCTGAGAAAGAGAGACTGGTTTGGAGCTTTTCCTCAGCTTTCCAGAGGAGTTCTTAAGAGCAGATAATGAATTCAGGCCCAGCTTTGTAGCTGTAAGCACTGCGATTTGAGAAACACCAACTTCAACTTTCCCAGCGTAGAATCCTTTGAAAAGTATTGCAGTGCTAAAAGTAAAAAAAAAGCCATGCTCCAAGAAACTTCATTAAAACATCAGTTATCAGAACCAAAACAACCAACAGGAGAGGCACAGGTAAAGAACAGAAAGATTTTATTATATGAGACATCATCTTATTGTTGTCACCATACTGGGAAAATTGCTGTGATCTCAGTTCAGGTAATATGCAGGAATGAGTAACTCCCTGGATCCGGGCTCATTAGGTATCCGTGCCACAGAGTTGTGGCACATTCTTGAACAGATTTTGATTTCCAAAACCATGACTGGATTGTTACTTCTTTTCTTTTGTACATCCCCCTTTCGCTTCCTTGTTTTACAACAACGCAATGGAAGAGCTATCTCCACAACATTCTTCAGCACTTCTGTGCTATTATTTGTTCCCTAGCCAGGCCAAAAAAAAAATAAATCTTCCTTTCAAAAGAACATATTTTTTCAGCATCAACTTTTTATCAAAAGGACAAACGTGTGACAGTGAGAAACTGGGAACAGCAGCACTGCCTTGCCACAGAAGTGCCCTTTCTAGACTGAGGATCCAAAATTGCACTGTAACCACATTCATTCCAATTTTCTATTTTTCTCATCATTTTTCTTACTCATTTCCAGGAACAGGCACAGCCAGAAGCAGCTCCGTCTCAGTCATCATCTCAGCATAAGATGCTTTTTTACCAGCAAGCACATGCACAGATCCAAACCGTGAGTATTCTCCTCTCAGTGTCATTCTCATGTGCTAACAGTGGCTTCCCACAACCACCTGTAGTACTTCACATTCTGAATGCCTGGTGCTGTGAGCATTTTATTGTGTACTTAAGAATAAGTACAGGACTCTTAGGGGTACTACAAAAGGTAGGAGATCTCACCATACGTGTGCTTCTGGTTCCTCTCTCTTCCAAAGATTTATATGTTTTTTAATAAGATCTGAACAGAAGAACGTGGTCTGTGTTAAAGAAGGAAAAAACAACCAACGTTCTCCATAGCTTGATCAATAATTGAAAAGAAAAAAACAAATAGTGGTGTGCGTGTTCAAGTGCATACATTAACTGTTAACAATGGAGGAGCATAATTAAAAAAATAATTCTGTAACTTACACTGAATTTAAAAAAATCCTTCCTTCCTATCCAGCTCCAAAGAAGGTACTGTAAATTGAATTTCAGCATGTTACCTTATTCTCCATCTTCTGGCTTCAAATAACACTTGAAAAAAGCAAAGTCAAATACGGTTTTTTGATAGGAGGAGGTCTTATTTCACAGCAAACTGTAGTTTTCTTGTTCTGATGGGACAGACTCTTCCTGCACCCCCATCCCATCCACCCTAAGCACGCCTCCTTTGCTGCCCCAGGGCAGCCCTGGATAAAACTGGAGCACAGCTGTTACCCTCCATTGTGTGCCATTCCATGGGCTCCAAAAGGAGCAGAGGTGGGGTGCAGCTACTCAGAAAGGTGAACATTACCAGTGTTACTTTATCTGATTAAAAAAGACCAACATAATATCTAATAACTAACTTCAATTTGTTGGCAGGCACATCATTGGTCTTTACACTAGAAAAAATCCTTCTAGGGTAAGTCTGCTTAGCCTCACCTGGAACAGTTTGACAGCAAGCATAAAGCATTTGTAAGCTACAAACCATCAGGGAGACCATTTGAACTGAAAACCCCACAAAGGGGGAAATACCTAAGCTGAAAACTGAAAACTCATGCTCAGTAAGCTCAGGGCTTGATATCCAGCCCCTCACATCTGCACTGTTTTCCCTAGGCAGGGGGGAGATTGGCCTTTCCTCTGCCTTTCTGCAGTCACCTATTCTGGCACTGCGTGCACGGTGGTGCTGATTCATTTACTCACTTTGGCATCAGTGCCAGCACTGCAAATTTACGGGAGCGTTGCTGTTTCTTTTTACCATGTTCTCTAAGAATCTGGGCTAGAGACTTGGGCACTGCCCTGAAGAACAGTTTGAATTCTACAACTGATGTCTTTTAGAATCCCCCAGGACATTTACATGATGTATAAAACAGTATTTCTAGACAAATATCTAAGTCAGGATTCTCTTTAGGGGGAATTTCTTATAGCACAGAAAATCTGTATAAAAAAAACAGGAGGCAGAAACAATCCCAACCTGCATCTCTAAAGAAGCAGTGCATACAGAGCTACCTTTCACTTCAACACAGAAATACCAGTTGGGTTCCTGTATTTCAACTCTTCCAAGTCTCTGTGTTCCAGGGAGCAGACAATAATCCTACAGAATGAGGGAAGGAGGGTTTGAGGATTTTTAAGTTCATAGGACTGCTGCAGCATCTTTAAAAATTAACACATGGATATGAATTGTAAAAAAAAGAAAACAAGAAAACCAATCAGCTCAGGGCAACTCATCCTTGGAGCAAAATGTTTTCTTGTCAGTGGGTTAAAGGAAAACAAATGCAACTCAAATATTTAGAAGTTCCAAAATCAAATTTGGAGTAATATGTGAGAAAACAGGATGATGAAAAGACTGAATGTGAACTAAAGCTTAACATCGAAGAACTCCAAAGTTTTTTATTCATGTGACAACATCTGTGTTTGAAGAAAAATAAAGTTAATGAAATGTACGTGATGAAAAGCTTCCAAGCTTCCAAAGATTCTTCTACAAACAAACAAAAACACATTCATGAATCAGTGAACCACAGCAATGGTGAGGCCCTACCGGCACTGCAGATGGACTTGAGCTTTGAGCAAAGAAGGCAGGAGGGCACTTTTATTTCCAGTCAGATGGGCTGCGAGGAATGGAACAGTCAGATCCAATGTTTTGCTCCCTTTGTAGGCATTTGTACTTGGGACGGGCATTTACACAGACTGTGGTAGATTTGCATGAAGTCAAACTCTCAAAAGTTGGGTGACAAATGAAGACAGGAAACAGAGATGAAATAATGTTGGATTTGATTTAAAAAAATAAAAATTAAAAAAAAAAAAATCAAGGGCATCCTGAATCAACCCGAGGAGAACTGTTGACTGAAAACTTGCTGATGAAACAACATCCCAGTTGAAAGCAAAATTCGGAGCCTTTTAAAATCACCTGGAAAAATTAACTCCACCAGTTGGGGCTAGGACTTAGATTCTAGCCAACAGCTCACCTGGCTGCATTTTCCAGGCTCTCAAGTAAGATCTGAGGCTAACACAGGATCTTCATCAGTGGTGGAGGCAGCAACAGCTGAAGTTTTCCAGTGGATATTGAAGTTTTGTTTCCAAAATGCTGAATTCCATCACAGGCTCTTTTATCTCCACCACAGGTGCAAAAGAACAGTAATGCTAATTCCAGCAATCCAGATCTTATTTCATATGCAGAAATTAACCCAAAGGCAAGTAATAAAAATGCATACATCATCCCATTCAATTATTCAGCAGTTTTGCAGACATACCGGAAAAAAAAAAACCAAAAAAAACCTAGCTTTCAATATAAAAATTGTCTATGAAACAGTCTAACTTGAATTTTTCTCCATGGATCATAATTCCACATGTGCTGCTGCATCTGTAGAAGAGGAGAGAAGAATAAGTACTCCATTTCCAGCTTCCTCAGTCTGCAGATCAGTTTGAAACTTGACATTTAAATCCCAGACTCTTGTTATCTGCAAGATTACCAGTGACTGAAGAACCATTCCTACTCACTGTGTATAACAACTTTGTACAGGCTAAGGTAAGGCCTGGTTCGTGACACTGCATAACAGTGAGGATCTTTAATGGAACTGAAAAAAGGGTGAAACATTTCTCTGTTCTCTAGGTCTCAGCATCGAGTTAAGTTACACCTGCCTCACTTAGCAAGGTGCTTCTGTCCCACTGAATTATGCAGGTTACTTAAAACATCCTCCATGCAAGCCCTTGCTTGGTGCAGGCTCACAGCAAATGTGCGTGAGGGTTTATTCCAGTCCAAACAGGTAGGAGGAAAGTCAGAAAATTAGGAAAACAGCCAGAAATATTACCTTGTGTGTGTTGTTCTGACGTCTGAGCTGGTGTTCCTGTTTCTTTTTCTTTCTGGAAAAGATTATGGAGCTGTTTGATTTCTTGATCATAGTCCTGCCACTCTGGAACAATACGCATTGCTGCCTGCAGCTTGGGCTCTTTGGTCATTGGGTTATTACACTGCAAAGAAAGCACACAAACTGTTCAAACACTTCATGTATAAATAAGCTTCACTTACTGAATAGAGGGATGCTTCCCCCTAGTGGAACTGATGGATTGTTGGTGAACACTTACTACAAGCCAGTATTTTCGCTAGTCTAGAGTGTAAATTCACTTTTTGAGCTCATAATGCTCTAGGTAAGAAAAATATATAGTAGGAAAAGGGGGAAAAAAATGAAGCATTGAAAATATTAAAGAAACAACAGAAGGTAAGGCACCTACATCTGGAGTGGGGAAGTGCCTCTGAGTTGGTCACAGCTTCTTGGTGAGACGTAGGAATGAAGGAGCCATTTTGTACTTACCAAATCAATGGTTTTTGCTCTCTTCTTTGAGGAGTCATCACACCATGTTTCACACCAAAGCCACTCCTGTGGCAGCGATTTGATTGGCACCTGGTGGATCATGTTGTTGGGCAAATCCTGTAGTGAAGAATAAGACTGAGTAGCAGCTTCCACCATGCAAGGCAGGTGGTGAACAACTGTCCCACAAAGCAGCACTCAAAAGTTTTATAACTTCTGAAAATAGAGGGTTTTTTTTCCCAGAACAAATGAATAGCCATCTAACAACTTTCACTCTAAACAAAGTCCTTTGGAAAAAAAAAAATAATTGAATAATACAAAGTAAGTTAATCTTACTTTGTTGAAAATGAGGCTGTTAGTAAAAGGGATTAAAGTTGTAACATGAATCCAGTGTCACACCTGTACTGGATCAGTTTGGAAGACTGTTCTCGAATGAATAAAATTGAATTGTGTTACTTTTTCTCCTGTAACAGTACAAGCCTTATTTCCTCATATCCAAGTCAGTACACAGTAAAGTGCTTGGGGCTAGACAGCTCAAGAAGCAAGTATTCAGCCATGCTGTGTATTTGCCTTGGAGTATACCAGAGAAATGGACAGTCTGAAGGCATGTTAGAGGAAGGTGTTGTTGCCACCCACCATTTGCATTCATCTTGCATGCTTATCCATCTCATTTGAAGGTAGGGAGTTACTGCGACTGCCACTGGAATTGGGCAATGGCAGAAGTTTGGCTGGGAAAGGAGAAGTCCTAACCTGCCATCAGGTCACAGTAAATACGTACGTACATACATGCAATAAACACACACCTGATCAAGGTTAGACAGACTGTTAGGATCCTGACTGAGACCCTGGTATTGTCCTCGGAGGCGGTCTCCAGCTGCTATCTTTCTGAACTTCTTCAGATCCACAACATACAGAGCACTGCATGGAGATAACACAATTAGCAGTGACGTTTGACTGATGGGTAAATTACCAAAGCCTCAGACTCTGAGATTCAATACATCAAAACAATTTGATATACTGCCACCAAGAATTATCTAACACAAGGCAGGAAAGCAGTTCTAACTACATGGAACACACATAAAATTACTTGACAAATCTATCTTAGCTTTGCTGTCATGCAGTCACTTCTTCCAACATTTGTTATTATCAAATGAAGATGCCTGTTCAGTTAACGCTTCAGTTCTTTGTCTGTAAAAGCTGAATCACACTGAAATTAACTTCAGTGCCCCTAGTGCTTCCAATTGGACCAGAGGCAATGGAACCTTAAAGCAATAGGGAGCAAAAAGTGGTTCAAAGCAGCGCTGTGTACCTCAGCTAGCTTTCTGCTGACTCTAATTAGTAACAAAAGTTTTCCACTTCCATTTTGAGGAGACAAAAATAAATAATTCTTCAGTACCTGATGTGATATTTTCTTCCAGCTAAGTGACTTGCCCAGTATCCCGACTTCCAGAACCTGTAGCCATCCATCTCTCTTCTGCTGTCACAGAACGGAGTGTATCCATAAGGAGCACCATCTAGATTGAAATCCCTTAATTCCTTTAGATCTGTGCGCACAATCTGAAGCAAAAGGGTATTTCATTTGTCAAAGCCTGTCAGGGGCTATTTTGATAAGCTAGTCAGGATTTAATACGAACCAAGCAGCTAAAGGGAGAATTACCTCTTACTCTGACATCTGCATTACCATATGTAGTACAAGAACAAGACACCAGAGGTGCTCCCTCTCCCATTGGAGTTGGAACAACTGAACTAGAGCTTCAAGTACTCCAAGAGGGGTTTGCTGGGAGCTGAGGTGCCACATCATTGCTTAGAAAGCAGCTGTAATTCTCACTGTAAATGAATTTTGCTATGATCCTTTGTTTCCTTTCCTCTTTAAAGTCTGAAAACCCTTCATGGATGAATGTCTTTAATGTCTCTCTGACGCAGATGCTGCAACTGTAGTACTACTCTAAAAGTTCTGGTTGAAACAAACTGTATTAATGTATCTTTTATAAACAGAGGAAAAAAAAACAGCAATACACAAAGAGCAGCATAGCTTGGAATTTATCCTAGGTGATACTTATGCTAAAGTGTTCTTAATTGACACGGGATCATACTGTCTATATGCCAGAACGCCTAGGGCATTTTATATTTATGTATTAATAATCTGTACTTCACAATTTCACATACGTTTAAAGGAGTGTTTTTGGCAGTTCTCACTGCACACGCATCCCCTGTGTTCAAAGTGTTTGGGCAGTAAGCACAGACAAAGCCACCCTGACACTGCTTGCTTTGCAGCACGGCACAGTGCACGAGGGAACTGCCTTCTGGCTCCTCTGAAAGCCATTCAGATCTGGCCAAGCTAAAATTCAGCAGGAGTGGGAGGAGGAAAGTGTCTGGGAACTGAGGAAAACACTGTGTGTGGTAGGTGACCTGCAGACTTGGGGAACAGGGCTGGAACTGCACAAGTGTCAGGACGAGATGCAATCTGTTTGGGAAACTAGCTGAAATTGCAGCAGCAAGTGAGTGAGGAGCCAGCCAAAAGTAAGAGGCCAACAAAACCAAGCTTTGTGGGAACACGCTGGAAAACAAGCACTCGCTGAAGCATGCTAGAGTTACAGAATCAGCATTCAGTCATGCCTGCAAAGTGCTCAGACTTGCAACTTTTGTAATACAGAAATTGTATTTTAGAACATGTTATTCCTAGAGGGGAAAAAAGGAAAAGATCAAGTAATTTCACCCTCAGTTACCTGATCAGCATCCACAAATAAGATTTTATCAACAGCTAACGGGAAGAGCACATCCAGAAAGAGGATCTTGTAACCCCAGATGATTCGCTGTTTCTCTGTTTGCTGGTGAAGCCAGCGTGGCCATTTGTACTGGACAAGCTCGTACTGGAAGTTGTACTTCTTAGCCATATATGGGATGAACTCCTGCAGAGGGAGGGGGGAAAAAAAGGAGCTTATCTCAGTTCTTTGCTCCTCTGCTGGAAAAAGAAAAGCGCATTACAAGAGATAGACTCCCATCCCATAATAAAACATTAGGAAAGAACTGGGAGAAACGCTTTATTAGAACAACGTGGCCCACTGTCAAAGGAGGCAATGTTCTCATCTGTGAGGCTTCCTCCAACACCAGGACAGCACAGATGTTGCTGAGACATACTGGCAGAACACAGCTGCTTGCAAGGACGGGGGAACCACACTGCTGCACCTCCCAGGAGCAGTCATAGCACAGCCCACAGCTCTTGCAGCACCACAAGCACTGCTAGTTATTTCCCCCCTTGAGCTCATAAACAGGTAAGTTTCTGTAACACTGCTACCTAGTATTAAGTGTTGGAATTTGCTAATTTTTGAAATACAGTTTTGTCATTCATTTACCTTCGCATTCTGTGTTGAATTCTGCCATTTGATTCATGAGGAATCACAAATAATTGATAAATACTTCCAGGTGTATTCATGCAGAGCCTGAGGCACTCTAGCATGCACTGCGTATGTACTCTCATCCATCTGAACATGTGCTTTTTACATCTCTTCTTAGGGAGCTCTCCCCATACTTAGCTACAACCCTTGATTCCCTGCTAAGAATTTTCCTATGCTCTTTCATCCCTCATGCATCAGACACAAGTCTATAGGCCTGATTTTCATCTTGAACTCTGCACCTTTATCACAAAAATCACAAAAAAAAGTTGAAGCCCAAGCATCACTTTCCAATTACATGCTGTTCTCTTAAATATTTATCTTTGGCACAAGACCACTCTCAGCCAGACTTCCTTCTAAAAGGCAGTTTGAAACTTTGTGAAAACAGAAGGTATACAGGCATCTAACTGTACATATGGTTACATAATGCTATGATGCACAACTTGAAACATTTTTCTCATTTACTCTTCCCACTACAGAATACGTTTCTAATTAGTAACAAACCTTGAACATAGGTGACAAGTAGTTCTTCAGAAACCAAAACTTTAAGGGAGTCTTGGTGTGTTTCAGCACAGACAACATCATTATGCTATCAAGAGAAAAAGATAAAACATTTGGAGGAATAGCTACCACATGCTAGAGATCAGCTGCAAACAGATCACAAATTGCCATGTCACATTATTACATCAGCTATGGTATGTCAGATTACTGAGCTCAGTGTGTGCAGAAATGGGCAGCTTCAGCCTACTGCACATTGCTGAACTCTAGCAAGAATAAAAAAAACCTGCTGGCTTTCTGAATCTGCTGACAACACAATTTCAGATTCTTTTCCAGAGCAATTATAACTTATACATTCTTAACAAAACATTTCTATCCACTTTTTTTTGTAATGAGACATTCTTAGGATAGACTGAATTTGCAAGATAGAGTATTGCTATTCTGAATCTGAGTACTCTGCAGACAGAAGTTCCTGTTGTCAAGGACTTCTGTGCTGCTGTGGTTGTGGTTTGGGCTTTTTGACTGAATGGTTTTTGTTTGCGTTTTGATTTTGTTTGGTTTTAAATATTCTTGCAAATCCTAATCTTTTTACTTGTAAACAGCAGAACACATTCCCCATTTGAAACCCCAGAATATCAATTCTGAACTGACCGTAGGAATCTTTCATATAAATGTCCCGAAGCCACAGAGAATATATTTAATACATCATCTTTGTCCTGCTTCACATCTTCATTCTTTTGTCCTCCTGTGAATCCCCTGAAAGGACAAACATATTCATGAAAGACAAGATAACAAGGCCTAGAAAGAGTGCAATAGACTATAAATTACTACAGTGCTGTCTGGCATCCCTCTCCCTGGTCTGTACATCACGGTCCACAAGACAGAGCAGTGCAGACACAAACATCGAAGCCTACTGTATTACAAGTAGAAGATGCCTGGCTGAGATGCAGCTCCTGGAAACAAGCAGTGCTTTCAGTCTTCCCTGCAGCACATGTGGTAAGGGAACACAAACAGGACAAAGTGGTAATTCATCTCTCTAGAAACTAAGGGGCCTTATGAAAGATACAGTTCCAATGAGTCAAGCCCTAAGTTCAAGCTACTCTACTAGATGGCTATGGACTATCACAGACCCATCTGTACCATCAGGAGAACAAACAGCTTTCCAGTTCAACAGACTTGCAGGTGATTATTGAATTCATTTTTACCATTTGAGAGATTCCCAAAATCCAGATTCGTTCTCACTGGTGCCATCACTCAGTAGATCTTCATTCATCATGTCTAGTTTTTTCTGAACCTGTGAAAGCATAACACTGCTTGAGAGAGTAGAATTAGATACTGGGCAAACAGCTCTGTAGCACTTTTAGGCTCAGTCTGAACTGTGTCCAATTAGCTGCTATGTAACCTAAGCTGTATGGAGAAACAGCTCAGCAGGGAACTGACATCAGACACCGGGGGTCTGATGTCTAAATGGTTAAAAACACTTTGCTCAGAGGTATTTAGGGATCATCCTTGATGAAGGAAACTGGCAAAGCAGCAGCTCAAAGCAGCAGCACAGTCAAAAAAAAAAAAAGAAAAGCAACACCTCAGTACTGCTTTGTGTGTTTCTAAGAGGTGTTACTGGACTCCACAGCAGATAAGCAAGGAAGGCAGGAAAAAACAAACCAACAGGAAAACATCCCAGAATTACTCTAACACAATCCTAATAGTTGGTATGAGCCAGAAGTGGCACAACCATCATTTATCTGTCATCCTCATTAAATGTTCCAGCTATATGAAAAGCAACCCTGTCAGAAGAGTAAATTTATAATTTTCCTTTGTTTAAAAAAAAAAAATATTTTTTTTATATATATATATATATGTATTTGCAACTCTTACATCAGATTGACAGAAAATGTATTACCAGGTGAGTGAATTTTATCTGTAACAGAAAAAATACTGGCTCAGTGGATACTCTGAGTGTTTACCACTAGGACTAAGGAAAAAAACCTGTCAGTTTTGTTATGTCACAAGCACACCTGAGCCAGTAAAATGTGAGCATAACTGTTTCTCATGTGCATACAAAGAGCACAGCAGCTGCACCATTCTCTCCTGTGTCAAAAGAAACAAACCCAAGTCTATAGATAATTCCCTCCATTACAGATGCTGTAATGTGAACTTTGCCAACCGACTCTAATTAAGCTTGCAGGAAGGCATCATCAGGCCCTCAATCAGTTCCTTCCCCCAGTACAGCTCAAGCAATCTGTTTTTAAGAACAGCTCTATGTTTTTAAACTCACCTTCACTTTAATAATTTTGCTCTTGAAGTTGTTGAGAACAACAATAACTTCATCAGCTTCAGGTGGAGAGTCTGTGCCATCGTGGCTGAAAATACATTAAAACACTTTACTACAAGGAAGAAATAAGTTCTTTATCTCTTCTACATGTTTTTCTACACACTATTAAAGCTGAGCATTGTAGGACAGGTTTGAGCTGTGACAAAGAAGTAGGAAATACAGACATGTTCCAATACATACTTAAACAGATTGGATTTGGTAAAGGAATGAATTTCTTTCCTCTCACACACCTTATGCACAGTACAAAATGCAATCTGCCAACCAATTCGCTGCATGTGGGCAAGTGAACTGTTAGATTCACATGTAATGGTGCCAGTATGATTTAGAAGATTTCCCAAGAAAGAGAACAAAGTATTTCTTGTACTGTCCCACCTGTAGATCCTGTAGATATCTTCAGATCTGCCCTTCCTGAGCCTTAGAGTCCATGCACCAGGATTGGCCTTTAACTGGAAGTAACCCTGTAAAGAGAAAAGAATTTCTGTCCATTTCCAGAAAACACAAACATGTTTGTAAGTCATGTATTTTGTCCCACTGATTTGTATCTGGAAATAGTTACTTGTAACCCAGCTGATTAATATAACCACAAGGACCTGAAACCCTCTGAACTGGGAGAAACAAACCCTACATAACCCAAAAGTTTCCATCTTTTTTCATAAGAACCAAGCATTAAAACATCTGTCATTAGATGACAAAGTCTTCAAGACACCTTGATGGGAACAGTGCAATCCCAAATCTGCTTCTGCAAAAGCTTGGCTTTGTGAAGGAGTGGGTGCATTTCTAAGCACTGGCTGGTAAGTACCCTGCAGCCTGTGAAAGGTCTGCCCACAAAGCATGAGGTTATCCATGGTGAAGCTAGAGAGAGATATTTAGCTACAGCAGGAAGCAGGTAACATAAGTTCTACATCACAAAATCTCTCCTGAAAACCCTAAAAAATTACAGTGTAATACTCCAGTAGGAGTTTACAATGCTAGATTCCATAAGAGGAACATCTCTGCTTGGAATAAAGGCTGAGGGAGTTGGGCTTATTCAGTCCAGAGTACAGAGGGCTCCAGGGAGACTGCAATGCAGCCTTCCAAAACTTAAAGGGAGCTCATAGAAAAACATAAGGCATGTTCCTGGTTTCTCAGGTCCCTTCATACCCCTTCACAGTACAGACTGTGAGGAAGAGGATTAGTAGCTACAGCACTGTACACCATGATACACACACTTCGGTTTATCTAATGAGAAAAAAACCCACCTCCAAGTCATCAAGCACATGGAATGTGTTCGTACAAAAACAAGGCTCACCTTTCCTTTTATAGTTATCAATATCACATCACTATAGAATACAACTTGGCTATGAAAAGGCAAGAAGAAATACAAAACTAAGTGAAAGAATTTTAAAATAAACAGAGGAAGCATATATTTTTTCCTTAGTTGCTCTATATGTTGTATAATGCATTCAAAGATTTAAAAAATAGACAGTTTATTTCAGTTTTTCACTAATATTATCTATAAAGAAGATATCCCAATGGCTAACTTCCCTTGCCATAATTTCAGTCCAGACCTCTCACAGTCCAGTGTGGATTAAAGACAGCTGCAGGGAACAATCACGTACTTGGACTGCTGACTCTTTTCCCCAACTGCATTAAGAATTTCCTGTTCTTTCATGCTTCCTTTGTTTTCTACAACACTGACCAACTGAGGAACAACGTGGTTCCGATACATCTGCCAGCAACTGTGGGATGTCAGTAATGTGATGTAGCCACAGCCCACATACTTGGAGATACTTAATGCTTTGTGCAGGTGGTTGTGCTGACTGCAGAACCACAGTTCTGCACTGCCAAATGGAATCATTTGCTTACCAAGTTGGCCATAACAATGGTATCCACGATGACAGGATTGGTTGAGGTTCCCAGGGTAAACTGGAGGCCCCGAGGTGGCTGCCCAGTGGTAATATCATAGCAGTGTCCTTCCAGAAGCAGGTACTCCAACTCATATTCAGCAGCAACAACGTTATCCACCTGTAAGGAGAAGATATTGCTGAACTCAGCAGTAGCACAGAAGTGCATTTTAGTGATCCTGTTACTCTACAAGATATAGCAGATATAGTCATAGTAATTAACTAGCATTTACTTTACTTCACCTGAGAAGTTCAATTGAATGAATACCCAGAAAACCTCAAAGATCATGGCTCCATTGAGCATGCATTGTTAAGGCTGTTCCTGACCAAAAACCTCTGGCTCCCAACTGGTTGGATGTCAGTGTAAGAAAGGGAAGGACTGTTGCTCTATTTTACAGTTCTTTTCACATTTACTGTGGATTTAATCAATAGGTTGGTACTCAGGATGGTGCTTTGAGCATGCCTGCAGCACCTACTGCCCCTCTCTCAGGCTTTCAACTCATTTAAACGGAGGTGGGTGCTATCCAGAGGCCAGCTAAATAATGGCTTACTACGAGGAAAGATTATTTGGTCACCTCCTTAAGTAATTCACTTCACACTCTGAAGCCCAGCATTTTCTACTTCTCATCACATGTGGACTTCTAACTTTCAGCTGTGTGTTTTCAGTGCACATCATTACATGCCAGTGTAATGCATCTGTAACCACTTTGCAGCCCACTACCTGTAGAGGTGCGAACAACTAGTAGAGACCAGACTGTTAACAGCAAGAAGTTAATAATTAGCACTAACTTATTTATCCTACTGAAGATGAAATGAGAATCTACATTGTACATCGATGTACAAATACTCCTCCTTTGTTTTTAAAATGATTTCTGTACTAACCTCCAGCTCCTTGGTTTTTCTCAGAATTTTATCTTTCTGTACGTGGGGCAAAAGCCCGGATTAAGATTCTAAAGGTCCAACTCATGGCCTGTTTTAGCAGCAGTCAGCTCTTAAAAGTACTGCAGAGTGCATATCTGCTGCACCACTTCTACTGTTCTGTTGATACCACAAATCCTTTTGTGGAGCAAGCATTTTCTGCTAACAAAAGCCATGAAACGAAGAGGTAGCTAAAGCCTGCTCAGTCACAAGACAAGTAAGTGGGATTGGGTTACTAGAAATGAGATGCAGATCTTATCTTCCATTACGATATTAGCTGTAGGGAGCTCTAATAGGAAATACTTTTTAAATTCATAAATAAAAATCAATATATTTTAATGTTCAACAGAGTTTGTTTTCAGCTCAGGACATTCTGAAATAATATATGTATGTATAAACACACACGCACTTGGAATGGATATACAACACTCAAAGCAGCACTTCTGCAGGATCTGCTTTGAGCCCACAGCATTGCTCACCCCGTGACACCTTCCAGGCATCAATGAGTAACTGAGGGCAGCAATTTGTCAGCAAGCTTTGGTTTATCTGCAGCCCTCCTATAGAGTTTCTAGCAGTCTGCAACCATGACAAGTGTTTGAAATTCTAAATTTCTTTCCAATTAGAAAAATAACCCCTGGAAAACCAACAACATTTAAATGCAACAACAGTAACGTATTAATTCCATTTACCTCCTCTAAGTAAATATTATCAAGGTCATATGGGGTCCTGACAGATTCCACCATCCAGCTCTCAGGAGTATTTAGGTTCAAAGTGAATAGTGGAGACTGAGGCATATCCAAAAACTTGGCAATTGGTCCAGAAGCAAAGCTGTTATCTGCTGTGAAAGAAATTTCCGGCTCCAAAACGTAGCGATAAAAGCTGAAATTCCAGAAAGAAAAGATTTCAACGTACTTCTGCCAAATTTGGCTAATTCTTCTGCTTTGAACTTGCTGACAGCATCAGTTTTCCCAGAGCTCCAACGTCTCCAAGAATCACTGTATGGAATTCTTATTCCCTACTGTGTACAGGAGGCTTTGCCCAAAGCAACGTGCTTAGAACAAGCAGAATTTTCACCTCGGAGGACAAAGCAGAGTGTGCATGGATCAGCCATAAAAATCAGTAAGTGATCATATACATAAAACCCCACCTAACTTCTAAATCAGCACCACTATCTCACACCACCCACAAATTCATGGATTCTCTGTGGGAACTCATGTTATTGTAGTTAAGCAGAAAGCAGTTATTGAGACCTTCTGATATTTGAAGGGGTTTAATCTTCTCTCTGGGTTGACTGTGTTTTGTTGTTGTTGCTGTAGCTGTTGTTATTGTTCATATGAGGTATCGTTTTAGATGGTTGGTTGTGTTTTGGTGTGGATGGAATTTTTTGGAGGGATGGAGAAGTGGGAGAATGGGAATTAAGGGCTTGAGAGATGCAGCCCAGCAGAGCTGCAGAACCTGGTGTAAGGGTGATTTTCTCCACCAGGCTACATTCCAACTTGTAACAAAGCTTCAAGACCCCCATTGCCAGCCTCACTACAATAAGCATATGCTTCTGCTTCCCATACTGCTCTTTTTCAGGTATCAGGTAGGTTGTTGCTGTGTTTTAACCCTGTAATGGCATTGCTTACCTTTTTAGAGGCATGTCAGAAAGTTTTGACTGGCAGTTCATAAACACCCTTAGGTTCATGTTTATCAGTTGGTTCAACACCTACAGTAACAAGAGACATTCCTTAAAACTCTAACTAGGAAAGGAGACATGCAACCTGCACATTCTCAGGCCTCCCTTTACCACACTCATCTGCTTGTAATTAGATCAACCACATGCTCCCTCATTTGCAGGCATTCTTTTTGGGATGCAGAGACTTTCTTCCTCAAGAATAATGATTGCAAACTAAGCTGTCAAAGTGGTAAAATTAAAAGCTAGATGCATGATTTTGTTAGTGTGATTTTGCAGAAATGTGTATTCCAGCTGCATCATTAGAAGGCCACTGGTCACTACAGAGTCAAGGAAGAAGACAAACTTTTCAAAATTACAGAATTGGAAAAGAAAAACTGTTAAAAATTGTTATAAAACACATGACAATGCTGTATACATACCAAAAGTAATGGAGCAAGTCTTTGAGCATCTCTGGTAACAGGATCAACAATGGCCACAACATCAAAATATGTCTCTCCCTCTTTTGGTCTTAGTTTAATTGCACTAAACAGAATAAAAAAGAATTTTAAACTATCAAATAAATTGAATAAACAAAGGAAAAACACCACCCATCTCCTCCAAAGTCAAAGTACTTCCTAAATGCTGTGCACATTTCAAAACTGAACAGATAGGGACAAATACAAATATACATACACATGCATACAGGTAAGTAGACAAACATATTCATCATGAAAACTGACCCCATTCTGAAAAGTGTTAGAGACTTCCTATTGCTGCTTGTATTTTTTTTTTAATGTTAAGTGTGATTTGAACACACAGCAATTTAAAAAACAAGGAAGAGCATATTGCTTAGCAAGCAGCAGCAATCCTGTACCTGTATCGTTCTTCAAAAAACTGATATTCAATTCTTGCCTCTCCTTTTGGTTGAGCAGAAAGAAGAGCATCCACTTTCATTACCAAGTCACTAGCACTGAAGGAAAAAAAAAAAAAAAGAGGTTTACAGGTATCCAGAAAAATGCATGCATATGTTATGTTTCTGTCAACTAGCAGCAAAAGAGAAGGCTGAAAAGGCTGAACTGAATTGAGATACAAGCTAACAGTTCTACTATCTCTCCACACAAGCATTTTCCATTTATAATATATTGCCTTGAGAAACAGAAACATGGAAATATATAATTGGTGCTTCCAAGAAAATTTTGCCTGGAACAGTGTCCTTACTGTCCTCACCTTACTCTAAGGATTCTCCGAAGTAATTTTGAAGATTTAAACAAGTTTAAGGGTTAATCTAGCACCAAGAATTTAAATGGCTTGCAGCCTTATCACTGAGAGTACCAAAGGGTTTGGCTGACACCGAAACTGCTCTCATTTTAGTGCTGCAGGCACTGCATCCCTCAGCCTCACTAACCTCTCTCAGGTCTATAAGAGATTCAGATCAAACCCTTCTTTCACAGCAGCCTTTTTAAACCATGGCTGTTAAGCTCTATGAAGCAACAGAGAAACTTCCAAGAGAAGGGGGTCCTATCATTAAGCCATAATTACCTCAGACAACTTCTTCCTCATTATTATTCCCATAATTTTTCAGTTTAGTATTATGAGAATACCATATTTAATCTGAAAATGTAAAAGCTCTTGAAACTTCAATGAATATTGGTACATACACGATAGCTTTACCGAGAACCAATACTGTATCAAAGGACTTTCACAGCCAAGCACCATCACAGAAAGATGTAATCCTAAATAGGATGGAAATTATCTTCTTAGTGATAACCTCCATCCCCCAGCTCCCTTCCAGCACCCCATGTCCACAGACTTTGGATCCACAGACACTGACATCCTTGATCCTGAAGACATCTTTCTTTTGAATAGCTCCTCTATTGCAAGAATTATCAACAACTACAATTCTCATCATCACATCTCTTCCTCTTCTTTGGTTATTTCTCTTTAAGAAGTTAAAAGCAGTTTACACGTTTCTGTACCACTGGCAGTGAAACAGGTTATGTTTGATATTGATAGGCCAGCAGCAGTTAGCTGAACCGCAGATATTTTCAGAAAGCACACCCCGGTGTCTCATCTCCTTCCTTCTTTATCTTCTTTTAAACAGGTAACAGTAATCTCACATAGGAATTATGAAACCCTGGCATATTGGAGGCAGATGATTTTAAAACAGTGTGTCAGCTAAGACTTAGCAACAGGAAAAACTCACTAGAAGTCTGAAGGCTTTAATATTAACGAGCAATAAGCAAGCTTTCTCCAGGCTGCAGAAAGCCACATTATCAGGACAGCACCACTGTTTGCCAGCCTCTTCATGTTTACTTACAGATCTTCTTCAAATCCCAGCTGCTGAATCTGAGATTTGATTTTCTGTCCTGATGTCTTTAGGATGATATTCTCAAGGAGGTGGAAGTCATCCTGATTGAACATCTCGCCATCCTCTAACGGGCCAATTATCTTTTATACAGGGAGAAAAAAAGTGAGTTCAGCATTATTAGGTAAGAGCTGCAGTGAAAAAGATTCAAAGATGTATTAAATAAATGCTACAACTCGATCTTTATGGGCGTCAGCTGTTCAGGTGAATATTGCTGTCAAAAGCAGCAAAGTTTAACAGATAATTCTATTTACAGTCATGAACAAAATACCCCAGATAAAGCCATAAAACATGTTTAGAATTTTCAATGGATACTCGATTTGCATAAATATGGCATATTAAATTATATGTGCAATATGTCTTGAAAGGTTAATAGAATGCCAGACCAATGGCAGTAGTCCAGCAAATCTCACTCCTGGGGCCTTCAAAAGCCTAATGTTCTACCTCGGCAACCCTTGCTACTTGGCTACTGAGAGAAAAAGAAAGCCACAACTCATCACTTGAAATTTTTAACCCATTAAATTATACAGCAGCCACGGAACCTGCCTTCTCCTCCCTGCCCCTAGTGAGCAAGCAAAAAAACAAAACTGATTACCTGCAGTGAAATACTGCTGTTCAATAATTTGCCTAAATCTAAGTGGCTCTTACAAGAAGTGTAAGAAGTGGCTCTTCCACAAGAAGTGGTGGAAGAAATTAAGGCACCAATATTCAGTTCAATGCCCAATGAACTGAAGCAGCACAATTAAATTTATCATCCTTTCTGGCTCCTGGACTCAATTCAGTGACAGCAGGAGCTCAACTGTTACCAACTGATCTGAATTTGTATGCAACACCAACAATTAATGGCTCACAGTACCAAGAAAAGGTCACTGCGCATCTGAACAAATAACTGGGAAGCAAGCCAGTGACCTGAAGGAGGCCAGCTCCCCACATCCCATCCCTAGGTCTGAACACATCTGATCCCTGCTGCTCAAGGCCTGCATCTTTCCCCACGAGTGGAATCTCTTTCACCATCTGATCTCACCCTTCCGTTGCTGATCACAGCCCTCTGCCCCTTCTTCAGCTTGAGTACATCTCTGCAATATATAGCATGGGACAGAATGAAATCCACTTTGGGAGATTCAAAGGCTTCCTTAAAAATATTGGTATCCATACCCTGAAAGAAAAAAAATACCTGTCACTGTTTGTTTAAAAAAAAAAAAAAAAACACCTCTGAACATGTTTTAAAATATATCTTTTTTGTTTGTTTGTTTCCACATAAGAACATCTTAAAACCCAGCTAAAATTTACCCCCCCCACTTGTCCTGGTGGCCTTAAACCCAGTTCTTGCCTGTCAGTGAAGGGCCCCAGCCCTACTCATTGTTGCTATTCAGACCACTTGTTCCATTCATTCGTTCTGAAGTGATTCTTGCCCAACCTCTTAAATCTAGTTTGAGAAATGTATTTTTCCTCTCCTGTTTAAAGAAATCATGAGATTAAAGCTCTCCCCGAAATCCCAATAACTGACCCACTCAAAGAGATCCCTTAAACTGCACCCCTTTGACTTTTCAATGTTGTGTAGCTTTGATGTGTATGAGGATTTACTTCATTTTCAGATGGACAGTTATATTTCAGGTGAGCCACACCTTCAGAGAACACTCCATTGTTACTTTAGCTTTTGTAGTACAAACATGCTACACTAAGAAATTCATGGTGAGAACAAATACCCTACCTTTGTAAACGCAAACAGCCATGCTTACCCCAACTGCAAATTCTAAGATGTCAGCTCCTGCCTCCAGTGCCTTTGCAATTTCTTCTTTTGCCATTTTGGTGATGAAATTCTTGGCATTATTTGATGTTTGTGTCTGCAGAGCTGCCCATATGGCCTTAGCGACAACGGTGTTGCTGCTGTTTGGCTCCTCACTAGGATTATTAATCATGCTAATTCGAACGTTATTGCTGGATTTCTGTATTTAACCAAATATGAATTAGGAAAGTTTCAGGTTTTGCTTTAAATGAGAAGAAAAAAATCTATAATACAATGAACTCCATTGTTTAACTTCAAGTTTACCTACAGGCACCACTGTGCCAAGAATCTTTTACATAATACTGTCCTGCATAAGAGAGATTGGAGCACAGCCAGCACTCAGAGAGCTGGCAAAAGAGTGATCTAGCAGTAAGCTATGGATTTGTGTGATTCAGTTACCTTCCTGGAACAAATGGGACAGAGCAGAGAACAGTGCTCACGTTAATCTCCAAATAAAAACAGAGAGATTTTCAATTTAGAACCAGGAGCTTAAAAGAACGTGTTTTCTTTACTGTATTAGAGTAAGACCAAGAAAAGAAGATCAAGGATGTGCTAGCTCCTATAAATAAGATGAAGCTGGAAAATGGAGAGCTGAACTCCCCAGGGTCACACAACAGGAAGAGGCACAACTTGTGTTTTTCAAGCCTCTGTCTGCTGCTTTATTATTGCTGCTAAGTGGTGCAAGTGAAAATACCACCTACCTGATGTTTAATGGCATCATACAACAACTGCCTCCCTGAAGGTTTATCAAAATCACCAACAATCCAAAAAGTCACTGGTCTAACAAAAGAATCATCTGTAGAAGAACAAAAGGGGGGGAGGAATAGTTGAAGGTGAAATTTGAGAGGAAAGCTTCAGTTTTTCTTCATTTGGAGGAAAAACAAGGTCAACATGCAAAGACTTGAAACAAAGCAGATTAATATATGAAAGACCCAGATAAAGCTATGCCAAGCCTGGCAAGAGAAGAATAGTAATATTGATGTAATATTAGAGTTCATTTACCTCATTCAGTAAACCCACGAGACAGCATGCACTTGTGTTTCTAAATTGGATTATTTATTTTTTTACACCTAATTTAGAATTTTTTAAAAGAACCCATAAATAACTTACTGATTCCAACCAGAGTACTGCTTCTACATACTGAAACTGTTAGCTCACAAAACCAGTTGTGTAGAAAGATAAGGAGTGACAAAGCAAACATGCATTTAGAACTTGCTGGTTCTAAGGCCAAAGTTACAAAGGAATTGTAAACTTTGGGAACCAGGAAATTCCCAGAACAACAACAAATGGAAAGCCAAAGCATGATTTACCATAGATCTCCTTGGAAGACATTCCTGGTCAAACAGCAGAAAGGAAAGAGGAAAAGGGAAGAGACATTAATAACTTGATAGTGATTCTAATATGTACCAAGAAGCTGCAGGACTGTGGTGGGCATAACTGAATCACTGAAGCTCGGTTCCAGCAAGCAGCACATTTGTATTAATTCTGTCAGAATAAGTTTTGACCCTTTTTCCCCCTCTATCAAATAGATGGATGCTTTATTTTTATATTTTAGCAGTAGTTATAACACATATTACCAATAGCATGAAGATAACATTCTTAAGACCATTTGCAAGAACTGCCATGCCATTATGACTCAAATGTTAAGAGCTTATCTTCCCCCTTCAAAAACCAGCAAGACAGCACTATGCTGAGCCATCAGTACCTGCACAAATGTGACACATCACTACGAGCAGATACCAGTTATTAAGTATCTTAAGTGACAAAAGGGGCAGCGACCCTGTTACATTGCAGGACTACAAACTAATACACTTTTAAATGAGGTATAGATTTAATTAATAATCTACAAAGGGAAAGTGAGAAACTCTTGCCAAGATTAACACAAACCAAAGGCAAATACAAGAGAGGAGTGGCAGCAGGCAATATTTGGGAAATGTGTGAGAGCACAGTAAAGGCAACAAACAGGAACAAGAGGAACTGGTTCAAATGATAGCAGCTCATCTATGATTCCTAACAGAGGTGAGTATAGGAAAGGCCTGATTAAGTCTGTGTATGCAATTCTTACAATGAGCAGTACAGCTGAGTTTTAACACTATCAGGAGACTTTATGCACACAGCAATTAAGCCATACTATCATTGGAAAAGCAGTGCATGCACCAGAGAGATATGAACAGCACAGACCAGGTTATCAGCTGTCTTATATAAGGAGCAATAACATTTTTTAATGAACTCATACAACCTTTCAAAATTTCAAATTAGGATAAAGGCCAGAACCCCTCTATATTTTTCTAATCAGTGTAATTGCAGCATCAGAGCTTACATTGCTGCATTTCTGATGGCACCATCCACCTCAGCAAGAGCAGGCTGGGTAGGACTCCCATCCTTAACAGAAAGCAAGGTTTGCAGAGCAAAACATTTTTGTTCCATGTAGATGTCAAACCCTATAAAAACGTTAGTTTCTAACACCTGGGTTGCAGCATTGCCCACAGGCCTGAACAAGACTCCAGGCATGTGCTGTGTACTGTATGTATGCTTGGAAACACACAAGAGTGAAGTGCAGTTCGTAATCCATGGTAGATGTTACCTCTCTTTGTTAAGTAGGTCATGCTGTTTGCCACAGCAGCTGTCTTATCTTTGGAATCCAACGTGCTGAATCTAGCAAAGTCATCCACGTAAAAGTTATCTGAGGAAGAGAAAAAGTATTTAGATGTCAAAGCAAACCATTTCCATGTAAAATGAATGAAAATTCATCCTTATTACCAAAACATTATACTTCCCACCATTTTTTCCTCATGATACTGCTTTTTAGATTTGATTTCTGATTGATATAGATTTGATTTCTGATTGAAATAATTTATATAAACATACATTCAAAAGCCCACTGAGTTACTATTTTTCAAGCAACTCAAGAAAGCGTGTTTGCAGTCCTGCCATTATTCTGCAATCTTGAGAAGTTCTGCTAAAATACATGTCACAGCAAATCCCAACTAATTCCAGAGATGCCTGTCATTCTCATCTTGAAAAGAGGCTAGAAATAAGAAACAAACTGATGCTTTATACATATTACATGAACGTTCTGTTCTTTACTTCTACTCTCAGTTTCACAAGTCATATTCCCTTGAGGATTTGTATAAAAACAAAACAAATTCCTGCTGTGATAAATCTGTACCTCTTCATGCTGTGAGTAATAGATCAGCCAGCACTAGGGCTACAGTGTAACTTGGGGTAATGCTTTGCCACTAGAGCTTTCCATTGGGACAGCAAGTCTCAGAATCAGATACTTCAGGTTTAATGCAATGAAAAGCATCCCTTACTCATTGCTGTCAGATCTAGGTACTCTCTGTCTGCCATTAAGATCCTTGAGTTAATTCTTGGAACAACATTAGGCTGGTTCATGATATACTCAACCACGTCTTGGTCATTAGATAGTTCACCCTGAAGGAGAGGAGGAAAAAAAAGTAAGGCATTACTTATTATATCACACGTGTGCCTTAGACAACTTAAAAAAATATAAGAAAATACACAAGTTAAGTTGTATCACATATCTTGGGGACTTTTGAGTCAGTTTTTAAAATACTCCTTTCTCTCTAAAGCCCCAGCTGCACTCAGCACCTACCAGGTACACAGCTCGCTGGAAGATGCTTGTGGTTTCCAGGATTTTGTGCATTGTCACCGTTTCCAGGTCATCAGGATCCAGCTGGTCCTTTTGAAAAGGCATCCCATTGAACAGCACCACAGGGAGAGGGCCTACACCCGTCTGCTCGTAGTAACTTTTTGCTGCCTAAATCCAGGGAAAGAGGTGGCTTTACTGTGTCAGCCCATTACCACAAGGATTCAGAATGTTTCTATATAATATCAAAAAACCATCCATTTAAAACACACTAAGATGTCCTTTCAGCAGCACACAAAACACTTCCTGCATCTTACACACCCAAGATGCCCTTGTCTTTCAGGTTCCAAGCAAAAGAAGCTGCTTATCACACAGAAATGCATTTGTGTTAGGTTGCTGCTTTTGTTTTGTTTTGTGGTGTCTAGCACATTAACTGAGAAGACTTCTATCACTCAAAATTGTCTGCCTGCCTCTAGTGGGTTCCAGCTCCTAGGGAGTGCTCTTCCTTCCACTCTCCTACACACAAAGATGGAATGCATGTGTGCATACAATTTTATTTATATAACTGTCTGCCTTCCTTAGTTTTTAAGACATAGGCTGTTTTGCAAGTGTTAGAGTTACTGGAGATGATATTTCCATTCATTCTTCTAGAACACTCAAGAAAAACAAATATCCATTCCTTTCGATACAATCCCAAATAGGATCTGCCTCATCTCACATAAAAGTAACCAAATACTGATTTGCTCTCAGTTTTCTCCATACAGGAAAGAATCAACCCTAAAAATAACTAAGAAATTCTTTGAGGAAGATTGTTGAATGCCTTGCTACAGGAAAGCCATCATGAATTCAGGATCATAACATCATCTCATACAGCATTCAGACACTGATAATAGGAAAGAAAATCCACAACAATCCCTAAGCACTAAGCTCTTTGGTTTTCTTATGAATCATTCCATCACCTCCATTTTTGAAGGCAGTTTCAAACTACTAAGTTCTCCACACCAGAACGAGAAGAGTATCCATGAGTCACAGGAAAGTTATCTTTGTTCCTGTACTATACAGAAGATTTCAGCAATATTAGATTACAACATGTGATGCATACTAGTAATACAAAGCTTTGTGCTGAACATAAATTCCTACAGCATTATGAAAAGTCACTCTAACATGATAACAGACATGTCCTTAGCAAGAAAGTTGCATCAAGAAACTGTATGTAATCATGTATTCCAGCTGTATTGAAGCAGAAAAGTGACAAATGCTTTAATTCATGAATTCTTACCTTTCTGTTTTGATCATAGGCAGAATCAATTCCCAGAACACTGTTCACTTCCACATAAGGATACTGTTTCTCAAGAACACTAACCACGTGCTCCACCTTCAGCTGATCTCCTGTTTTTACTTTGTTATATATCTGGAAGGGGAATACAAATATAAGTATGCAGACCAAATGAAAAGCACTTTTAGGAAGGTAAGCTGACCTGTCACCTGTATTCCAGTAATTATATAAGAAATATATATATAAAGCTTTACGAGCAATATTGCAAAATATATTTTCATAGTTATTCACTGAAATAAAAACTCCGAAGTATGAAGCTACAAATTATAAAGCACTCATAGCTCTGAAAATCATCTTGCTTTGCCTAACAGTCATCACAGTAAGATTGGAAGTAGATACATATGGATTTCTTTAAACATCTTGCACCTCTGATTACGAATGATATTTGAGAAGGAAAACAGTTCTCAGAGAAAAAAAGGCTTAGAAGTCAAGACATCTCATAAACAATAGAGTAAATCTCACATGTAAGATGGATAACTGATCATTTCCTTCCTGTAGGCAAAAGATTTTGCTTCTTTGACTTAAAATGATATATTTTAAAAAAAATAATAATGAAAATAACAGTCAATCTTCAAGTTACCTGCATGACCCAGCTTGTAGGTTTACATAACAGTGTCAAACCATAAGTGCAAATGGATTAACTAATACCTGAAATGTTTGTTTATGTGGCAAAACTACGCAGCAGGAACTATTCAAGGGAAAAAATATATATATATTGAGAGGATACACCCATTTAGAACTCATTGGCAGAATAAGGAAAGAGGTAGGAAAACTACACACGAATCTTACATACATAAAAGCATATAAAAAAATATTCATTTCCATTTTAAATGAATACTTACAGACATGACTGTCTGGAAAGCATAATTATTGTCCATTTCTTGTGCCACATAATTGTACACTCTAAGAAGGGCAACGCCAGGATCCTGAAGTCCATCAACATCGTCACAGTCATTAACCACAAAGACCAGTCCTATCCTGCAATCAGACAAACCCCCATATCATGAAGCTATCACACTAACAAATTATCAGCTCTTCATATAGTGGTGGAATACAATCATCATAGGCAAAGGCCTTTTCCTAAGCAGACCAAATGAAATGATTTTGAGCAGAGTGGTCTTACAATATACAGTCTCTAAAGGTGGGTTCATCAGAATCTTGCTTTTCATTTCTTTCACCCATAGTACTTCCTTTTAGGATTCTTCTGGACTGTTGGAGTAACTTTTATTCAGCCCTGCTTTGCTAGTAACAAAAGTTATATTCAAAAATTTTTGAAGGAACAAGGTTCAGTAAATGCCCTTCCCAGCCACCAATACAAGTTAGCTGATGTTGGTGCAGTGTCCTAGCAGCAAGTACTTATAATTGCAAGAGTCACGAAAATAGAGCTGATGTAAAATAGATTCTAATAAAAATACAATAATTACCTCAGTGGGATGTGGTTACTGAAGAACATCTCTGCCACATTCAATAATTCTGCTGTGGTCTCATGAGTAGGATCTACTATCAGCACCTGTCCACATGAAGGCAAGATACCGGGCTTTTTAATTCATTTTTCATTGGAGAATTATCATCAATCCCATTTTATGCATTGCCAGAGAGATGAGAGCCACTAAATCATAGTTTCTGCTACAATCTTGAAGTCCAAAATCATAACCAAAAGTACCTCATCTGAGCTGCTGAAGTGTTACCATACAGATTTCACAAACTCTGTGCTGGATCTGACAATAAGTTGTAGCTAAAGACTGGGCAAGCCCCACACTGAAGGGGCATCCATGAGTAATGCAAGGACCTATGATCATCTTTAGAACTTCTGGTGCAAGAACACTTTCTAACTAAGACAACTGAAGCTGCTCTTAACCCTGTTAAGAAAAATATTAAGTAAGAAATGCAAGGGATTGCATTAACCAACTTCAGCTATTATCACAAAGCTGAAATGCACACAAATTCTCACCTGCCAAATGATAAGTTTGTTCCATCAGTGGAGCAATCCATAGATGTGCAAGCAGCACGCACAAGACCAATCTAACATATCAGAGAATCATGCTCAGTGATCTCTGAACCTCATTTATAGCTCACTAGTACAAGAAAAACAAAATCCTTGAGAGGAGCATACTATCCCAAGGTATTTAAATGGCAAGTAATCTACCATACTTGTAAGTGCCAAAGCTAATGGCCCTGATGTTTATAAACATACATACAAGTAACAAAACAACAACAAACACCAACACATTTAATTCCTAGTCAGACTACTTACCAAGTTATGGAAGTTTTTTCTGATCTGTCTGATCACCCCTGGGAATGTGGGACGCAGCAGTTCCTGCACACTGGAAGGCCAGGAATTATACCTGCTGTCAACTTCCAGATTGTTGATCCACTAAGAGAAAATACCTGCATTTTAATGACTGTCATTCTGCTCAAGTCTGAGATTATACAATATTTTTAAAATCAAAAACTATATAGAGCATAGCATGAAAAAAAATTAAACAAAAAATTCTCCTAAGAGCTTAAGAATACACAGCTGAAGGGCACATAAGTTATTCCTTATATGAAACCCTACACACCGAAATAGCAGGGCTTCTGATGTCCACTGCATAGTCTGAATCTGATGGCTGGATGTTCAACTTCAGAACATTGTGCAAGGAAAGCCCTTCAATCCCCAAGCTGTGCAGACCTTCCATAACACGAGCTTCATTGCGTAGCACATCAAACAAGCTGGAAGGAAAAGAAAATCTGTAAATTTTAAAGATAACAAATAACTGTTTGCATCCTAAGAGTTAACAGATAAAAGGTATAGACAAGTCTGCCACATCTATGCATTACTTCTTGTTTCTCACTTATTCCTAAACCTCCCAAGGAACTTGAGATAACTTAAACCTATTCAGTTATATTTCTAGGAAACACCACATTACATAAAGATAAGTAAGGCATGATATACATGTGTAATTTCAATTGCACACTATTGCAACAGATCTTGACAAAGATAAAGGGTGGCTTTCAGATGAAAGACTTACAGGGACTTCTCTTTTGAGAATCAAATATTCTACTGTCTTCAGAATAAAATCTGAAGACAGCCCTTGGAAACCAAAGTCTTGCATGTTCACAGGACAGATCACAACAACAGTATGAAGGTGACTTCCCATTCTGATATCCCAGGATACTGCAGTTTTCCCAGCAGTTTGCTTTGCTTTGTTGAACAAGTATTTGCATAAGGGAAGGAAACACAATTTGCTTTTTGCAGAAGTTAACAATTAAACCTAGTCTAAATACAGACACTGCAAAAGGAGGCTCACGCTGTCTAAATGACTTCACTATTCATGCACAAGCAGGATGCATGATTCTAAGCAGGATACAATTTTTCTGAAAAAGAAAACATTCCCACCTAAATATGTCCTGAGTGTCTAAATCAATATGTAGTCCATTGATGAAGAGAGCAGAATCCCCTGGCTGTAATCCCAACGTTCCTTTGAAATACTGAAAGAAAGTAGACGGCCGTTAGAAGAATGCTGTGGACAGAACACAAATACTAGAGAGTTCAGTGTGTCAAAACTGGATTTTACCTCTGTTACTACTCCAAAATGCATGACATGACTTCTCAACTACAGCCTCTGCTGACTTGATGCACATGCCCATGGCAGAGGAAGACAAGTGAAGCTAGCTAGTGCATAGACACACACGTGGCACTTCTGTTTGTTTCTATATGACTCAGCAGTAGCTTTGAAAAGTCCCTCAGTGGATTTTTAGAATATATCTGATTAAATTAACAGAAATTCTTGAGAGCAGTCATTTAGTATTTTGATGAACAATGAAGGAGAAGCACAGTGTTTAGACATTAAAAAAGCCTGATATCGTGAAGATGAGCAAAGTAATGGAAGAATAGCTAAGTACCACATGAAGTACCAAGAATAGGAAAGCAGTCAGGAGGAATTTAGGTATTTTATTAAATAACAATGCTCTCAAAGAAGAGCTGAGCACCTGCAGTGTTAAGTTGTACTTTTTTGTGGATAATTATCTACTAAGCTTTACCTTACCAGTGAACTTCGCCACCAGTCAATACTCACACAGACTGACCGTCATGCAAGGAACACTTACAGGGCAGAGTTAGATCTAGCCTGGTTGGGATCTAGTAGCCTAAATAGGTTTGGAATGAATCTGCACCCACCAAGTCCTGGACCTATGGACCAGACTGCTCTAGCACAAAACAGAGAAGCCACCAGACAGCTTTAACTTGCACTTACATTCTAGGTTTTGTCCCTTCCAGAACCACACCGGACAGCAGTGTCAAACCACATCCCTTCTGTTCACATTTTATCACTATTGAACAACAAGGGATTTCTCTTTCAGAACAGGAATCTCAGGGTATCCTTAATTAGCCTTCAGGTAATTGTGCATTTACTAATGGACTAGCTAACTGTCATCAATCGGATTTTAAAACAAAGACAAAACTGTCTACCTTTCACTTTTCCTATTAATGTCAAGTTAGACTGAAATGCATGAACAGATCAGCATAAACCACATCCTGTTTGGCTCTGTTTTTATTACAGTCTTAAACTTTCATTTTGTATTTATCCAGATGGCACAACCAGGTGTACTTTAATTGTACTACACAGAATTCCCATGTGCCTATTGTTTTTTCAGTGCTTTGCTAATGCCAAGGATACAACAGAGCTGCTAAAACATATTTCTCCAATCACTTGAGCTTACTCAAGGGTCACAAACTTGCCAGGCTCTTTGGGCCCTCACAAACTTCATTTATCTATTATTTAATTTCAAAACACACGTAGGCTGAACAAGTAGATGTTAGATTTTATTTCTTTACACTCAGAATTGTAGCACTGGAATAATGTCCTCCTCACTGTGGCTCCTTATAAGCCAAAGCAGAAGGTTTTGTGTTTATTCAGCTGCTTCACTGTGAGCACTGCTGAATTCTGATACCTAAGCACTGCCTCAAACGAGGGGATGAGAACTAAATTTATTCTGCATCCTTAAAAGCTGTTAAAAGATACTTCAAACTCTTCAGGCAATAACCTTCTAACATGCTACACTCTATCCAGCACAGATACTTTAAAATAATCCCAAAGTGTAACTACCTTTTAACTCTACTTTGACTAAAAAAAGCCACTCTTATTTAATATTCAGTTGGTTTTGAGAAGTAGAAAATACAATCAAAACCTACAGTCATTGACCTGAAATCAGTGTAAACCTCTTAGTAATATGACCAGGATGACCAGTGTTATGACATGCAGACATCACACATCTGCTGTACCATTCAAGCAAGAGCAAAGTCAGAGACATGAAAGGCCACCCAGCAGGTGCAATTCCTCCCCAGAACAGTGGCCACATGTCTAAAACTTGAGCTGACAAGCCATCACCACATAGAGCTCCAACTTGGGGTGGACTGATGTGACAGACATCCAAATTTCTACTACTTTCCTTTGATGCATTGCTCATATTAAGACAGTCTACATGGAAAGCCTAAGAACATCTTAACCACATGTTTTCTGTAAATAAATAGAACATTTCCATTGCTATTAAAGCTCATTTTATGAAGGTAAATAAACGCAGGCAACAGATCCGATGTTCAAATACTGTTCACATACTGTTTCTATCCTATACATTTTCATATAGCATGACAAAGTTGTGAGTGAAAATAGTGGGTCAATATTTTGAACCAAATATAAAGTTTTTAATAGAATCATTACTATTAAAGCTTAAACTTTTATTAAAACATAAGTGAGATAGCACTACATGACTTTCTTGAAGTGTTACCTTTTGGTTCTCTTCAATTTCTGTTCTGAGTTCCATGGAAACAACTGTTTTTGTTATGGCTCTGCAGAAATAAAAACATGATGCTGTAAATCATCTTTCTGTTTACCTAGTGAATAGATTACTTATCTAACTAACCCACTTTTTGTAACTTAAATATCAATATATTTAGTTCCTTAGTATGAAAAGCTACAATCAGAAGAACTTGCATTTCGTGGTACCATTAAACAGTTGGATGCACTATTTTTTCACAGATGCTCTTTAATATATATAAGAAATATATATAGTTTTCATATATGTTATTCTTTAATATATATCTAATTCAAGAGAACATAAAAACATTATTCACATGCAAACTACACCAAGAAAGACAAGCTTTTGGCTCTCAGTGTCTAGTTTCACATTAACCCATAATAAAAGTGGGCAGCTTCTAGAACAGCAGAATCTGACAGCACAAGACATGGGGATTTCACTCCTTGTGGGCTCTTGTTCCTTTCCCCTTCACTGGATCTAGTGACTGCACCATCATGGAATGGGCAAGTTCAGCTCACAAATCTGACCAGAAACTAGATGACAGGAAAAAGCATACCTCAGGAAACTATAAGCAACTAAATCTTAACATCAGTTATTAGAGATGAGAGCAGAACTCAGCTTCTTTTTACTCTCAAGTGTATCTCAACCTGCTCAAAAAAGAATAGCTCCTATATACTCATCTTCACCCCCCAGGTCATTAAACCTATCAAAAAGAATCTATTTCTACACTGGTTGGGCAGGCCAAATTATGACACGTTCTTTAATTTGAGTATGCTCATGTAATTGATGAAGCACAAAGAGCAGTGGAATGGCACATCAATGTCTGACACGAGGCTGAGTGAGCAGTTTGCCAAAGGGGATCTCAAAAGAGTCATTCAGAGAAAAGGTTAAGCCTAAAGCCTCCAAACAGGAACACTATCCAATAAATTCTTGAGGACTTGATGCAAAAGGCTCAGAAGCATTTCACAATAATAGCATAGCTGGTTCTGTCAAATTTACCACCAGATCACACCAGTGCCACCAAAGAGAAATGCTGTGAGACCCCATAAGCTGAAGAACGGTGCACAAACATTCCCCAGTGGTTGCTTCCAGCTAAATAGAAACACAGACATTAATTAACCCAACCAATGTTGCCCATCTTGTGCTCTGCTGAGAAAAAACAGAAAATGTCCAAAGCATTCATCACTAGAATCACCTGGCCTTCGTAGGGAAGTTCTGACTCAGATCTTTCATGACCATCAAAGCATCCACAGGAGGAGCAGCCAAAATGCGTGCAGCAGTTTGAAAACTTAAATCTGCAAGTGAACCAACAGTCAGATGAAAGAAGCCACTGCAGCCATCTTACATTTGACTTGCAACTTTTTTGCTTATTAGTTACACGTAAAACTCATTTTCTATCTTTACATTTCCTTTGCTTTTCTGCATTTAGCAGATGATACAAGTAGTCAGTTTAAGAGCAAGTGGGTTTAATATATTTTACAATACAGAAAGTAAACCTCACTTCAGAAGTCCATGAAAGAAACTTTCCAAAACCTATTTCAGCAGGACTCAGCAAAGCTTTAGAAAGCTACTGCAGCAATTTACAGTCAAACTCTCCTACTGAATACGGTTGCTACTGCTTCATTTGCACAGAGCACAGGAAGAAAGGTTTACTGTAAGTTTTTACAGTGCAATATTGAAAGTCTACACACAGATTACCTTGTAACTGCCATACTTTCAAGGGTGCCATCTCGTTGGTACTTTCCACGAGGTGTTTTCTAAGCTCTCTCAGCTCTTCAGTCAAGTCAGGATACAACTGCCTAAAAGGGAATGAGGGTCAAGCAAATTCTGCAGCTTCCTGTAATTAAGTCTGCCACTAATTCAAATACACTAATATACGAAAAAGTTTGCTGCTAACACATGTGGATAACCCAGATATTTAAATAGCAACAAAGCAGAAGATCAGTATCTATGCATCAAGTTGCTCAATATGACAAAGACTAACAATATGCAACTGAGCTTTACCTTAATTTCCCAAAAAGAAATCCTTGCACCTCATCAATAGGGTCATCTTCATCTATTACTGTAGCATTCACATCAGTGCCTATGAACACACAGAGAAGAAAAACACTGCTGAATTATTCAGAAAGCTCTCATGTGTACTTTGATAAGCTTACCAAAATGCACTGCATTCCACAAGGGGAAAGAAAGGACACTTGTCAACCTGTATTCAAGAGGTACTAACTGTACAAATGGACACAATAACTGCTGAAATAAAATCAGGGTGGATTGTTTACAAAGAAAAGCTTAAGCTGAGTAGAAATCTCAGGTATGTAGGCACTGCAAACTCAGTAGGACCTAGGAGATCTCAGGACACACAAGCTTTGTAGAGAAAGTGACAAACTCCAACCATGAATGCAATTCTGATCATATAATCCTGAGCATAATGACCTAATTGCTGGACACAGATCAGCTCTAATCTATGTGTTTCATGCCCAAGTCCAATCGAGGTCTTGACCTTTTGAATAAATGATTGCTTCTGGACAGGCAGAAAGAGCACAGACATGCACAGAAGACTGCATGCAGAATACATCCAGAATCAACAGGAGCTGGATGAAAGCCATACACCTCTAATTTGCAATATAATATCAGTGCAGCTGATTTTGCAGCTCATAGCAATGCAAGTAATTTGTCCATTTTACAAATAAAGACCAATAGTTTCTTTTGTCAGTACTCCATACCACTGCAAGAGCTCTGGTCTGTAACTAGAATGATTGAATGAACATAGAGAAGAGGAAGTAGTGATTTTGGTAATGTGAGATCAGAAAGAAGAGTATCTGCAGTTCAGTCAAACAGCCATTTGTTCAAAAAAACCCAACAAAACAAAAGAACCTTATAAAATTGAAGCACCCACATTAGTTATTAAAACAAGAATTCACCTTTCACCTGTGTATCATCCTTGGCCTTATATTCAGTACTTTTAATAGCCAGTTCCACACCATAGCCAGAGAGGTAGACTTTTTCCTTACTGGGATTCTGTAAGGAAAAGCAAATGTTGCAATATTGCTACTCATTGTTTTGATCTCCAAATTAAAAGCTGCCATTTCCCAAAGCTTCGAAATCCCAAGCTGGTGCATGCTTTACATCTAACTGGTAATGGGGTCAGTGATGAATACAGTGAGTGAGCTTCCAGTAATGTGTTGTAATAGCACAACCACGACAAGACCAATCGTGCAATACACTTCATTTCTTGCTTCAGTACCTCTCCCAATGATAATAAACAGATAATTGTTAAAAATGAAAGCAGTACATGCAGTGTAGGACTACATTAGGTTTGGTTCCATTAAGTGATATTCAAAAAAATGTCATATCACTCCAATTTCTCTGAGTTTTTAAAATCTAGGTAAACATCAGTTGTATGGTTACGGGTTAAGGGAGGAAGATGGCAAACAGGACAAGTCATACTAGGAGCAGTAAGTGGTTCTGTAACAAAACTGCCTTTTATTTGAAATGGCATCCTAAGGTTAATCTCTGCTCTTCATATCAAGTGACTCAGGTGGCCAAGCCATGGAAAGATTCAATTCTTATTTCTTAGAGCAACATTTTTCTAGGTCAAACTCTGTAGTTTATCTGAAGATTAGCTCTGCGTTTGGAAAAACTAAATGACCCTCTTACTTAAACAGTCAGGAGATAAAAGAGTCTGTATTTCTCAGCTACGTGCAATGAAGCAATAAACAGTGAGTATGCCAAATAATGATGAAAGCAATGCATTATACAAGTGTCAATTTAAAGGGAGCTAACTGAGATCACTTTTCCTTTTGGCCTCTCCTGGACAGTTACTCTTGCCTGCTTTACCCTGAGCATGTATATATACTTACAGCAATATAGTGTCTGAGGACATAAGTGATTTCTCCTGCCTCAGCCTTTATAACAAGCAGCTTATGGAACCTGTAGAAATCCTCTGTGCCAATCTCAGCATACAGTATGACAACAGGACGTTCGGGGTTGGATGCTGGGTACGTGTGGTCCCCTTTGAACAAAAAGGGCTTTGGTCTAAGAGCAAACATTGAAGATTATCACAATGTGATTCGTACCATTTCCTTACTCAGTGCAAAGTTCACAATTTCTTTTTCTCATGTTTAAACATCTCCTCTGCCTTCACAGCATACATATGCAATACCAGGGCTGGCAGCACTAGATGCAATGCTGATAAGGCTTTGTTAAAAACGGACACATGAAAACACAACAAATAGCTAACTGCTATTTTGAAGCTAATATCTGGAATGTGAAGTGTTGAGTCCTGGCCTGACCCACTGATTGAGCACCTGGGGAAAGGAGCTGGTCAGCCCTGGGAGAACAGCTGTGAGACAGGAAGGGGTGCAGCCTGGCTGCACCTCTCTTAGACCCCACTGAAGGGCTGACTGCCCCCAGGGAAGGATCTCTTTCTGGAGATCCATCCTTGGTGAAGCTTTCCCTGCAAACCTGAAGTCTTCTGACAGGGATGAGCCATCTTCTTACCTTCCTCTGTAGCACCTTTCTATCATGTTGATCCTTAGTCATTACACCTCTGGTGAAACACCTTTTCCCATCATACTGATCTGTCCAATTGCTACAATACCTTTTCTTAAAAGTTAACCGTGTCCCTTTAAAATTTCAGTTACTTTTACTTTGTGATTCAGAAGTTCTGTATAAAAACAAAAGGCTACTAGAGCAAGGGATCAGTAAATACTAATTCCAATCACAATTAGTAAGGAATAAGAGACTACCACTTCTATGCAAGAAATGGATACATCAAAACTGAAGAACCAGAAACTACTGACTCATGACAGCCTCCCTACAGCAGTACAGCTAGGTTCACTTTTAAGATCTAATGTAGCGATTGGAAAAGAAGCAAATACCTTTCTGAAGCAGTCTTCAGAAGTGTTCCAAGAGAGCCGTATTCACATGTCTTCTCTCCATGCACAGCAAAAAACAGGGCACAACCCTTCGGTGGAGGCTCATCTGCTGCTATCTGTATTGACATATTTGCAGTAGTAGGTTGAATGTTTACCCTGAGAACAAGTGAAACTGAAACAGCACAGCTCTATAGTAACTGGTCTCCTTTCCTATTTATTATATAAATTAAACTTGAGGTAAAAGTCACAAGACTGATAAATAGGTCTTAAATTTTTATAATTATTTTGTCAGCTTATTACTCTCAACTGTGATAACAGTTCCAAGCACAGAAATTGGGACCCACAATTGCAAAGGCTTGGTATGCTTTGTATTATATGCTAGAAACCACTACATTTGTTCAACAGAAATGATAAAATGATTCAAGATAAAAAAGAAGATGCCTTCTTCTGTTTGCTTCAAAAAAGCACATTATAATGAATGACTTGCCACAAACTGCATGGCCACCATGGTTAACAAGGAACACAGAACACAGCAAAGTGCCCATCAGAGGTTCTATTTGTACTACAAATACACATTTGTGGATGTACAACTGAATAATGGGAGCATCACTAGCACCATAAGTATCAACAGAGCCATAACAATTTTCTTCAGAAGTCTCCACACATCTGTGAGTGCAGTGGGTACCAAAGATGTGCCAAAGATTTCAAAATCCCAATTCTTTAGGCTGCTGTAAACAGATGGACTCCAGTCTGGCACACAACGAAATCAATACATACCTGTGCACCTGAGCTCAGCTGTATGAAGCACCAGTCAGTTTAACATTTTGTTATCTGTAGCACAGATGGCTCCTTCTCAAAGGCCTTACCTTAATGCTTTAGAAAACATTGGAGGATTTCTCCCGTGCTGTACTGACCTGCTGAAAAGCTTGAACTGTTGCAGAGTAAGAACGTAAGGACAAGGAAAACTTCAACAAATTCTGCTGTAATGGTGACAAGCTCTGGGAGGCTACCTTCAGAATTTCGTGGTAAGCAGAATAATCACTGCCTGCAAAGTCAGAGCACAAGCAGTTATCCTCCTATATCATATCCCCACTAATTGAGATTTATATCAACAGAATCCCACTGGTGTTAATTGAAAGTACGCACATGACCTTTCCTCCTTAATTTTCATTACAAGTACCACAGATGGATGAGAGTTAACTTCATTAATGCCATTCATGAGAGAACATGGACACTCATATACATTCCTAGGCATGCAAACAGGAGCAGGGAAACAGTTAAGAGCCCCCATTTAACTTCAGTTTAGAAATAAAAATACCAATAATATTTTATGCTTGATGTGGAGACAAAACTTGGAAGTAAAACAGTTGTCTGCACTGCTTTTGTCAAATGGACATCAAACACCTCGAGCACTTCCACAGCAAAAACAATACCAAAGTCAGCCCTCACTGATTTTCACAATATTATACGATGGAAGACAAAAAAAAAGAAAGATTATTTTTCAACCATGCCCATGTGATTAAAGAAAATCATTATGAAAACTTACCATCATGTTGAGATGTCCTGATATGCTGACTGGCTTCTATGAAATTCCAGAACTTTTCTTGGCTTTCTTCTGACAGAAATTCACTGCAGAAGAGAGGACATAGCTAAGTCTGAGTTCTCTCACAGTACTGATACCTTGCAAAGCTTCACAGAAGATCAGCTCCCACCATACCTTCACCCATGGCAGGAAGCTGTATATTACTACAAAAAAGCAAACCAGGAAAGCTAACAACAAACAAAGCAATGAATAGCTGCAGCCCAGGACAAATGCATATTACACAAAAGAAGCTGATCAGCACTTGTTCATCTCTCAAAGACTGAAGTGCACATTCTGGGAGCCCTTCTTCCTCCTCCACTTCTTTTATACGAAGCAGACATTTTTGTTTACTTTATTGCAACAAACTATAGCTGGTTAGAGCTACTGGCTTAAGTGGCATGGGGTTTTTTTAATGAGCAAAGAGAGAAGTCACAGACAGCTTCAAACCATGACACTGTAAACCTCCCTGTATTAAGTACATGGTTGTAGAAGCACAGAGACTCAGCAAAAATAGCTCCCTTGTACCATTTCATATGCTAAAGGATGTCATAACACGAGCTGTGAAGCCCACTAGACACTGCAGTAGCATATGTGCTCATTCCAAGCCCTTCTGACCTACTGCAATAAGCAATGTTGAGATGTTTAGGTACTGAATGGCAGTGCTGGGTACATCAAGCAGCAGGAACAATTTGGCTCTGCAGTGCTGCATCACTGGAGTTCACCTAAGATGAACAGAGCTACCCAAAGTCTTGGTCAGGTTACAAACCAAGCCTTAGTACATAATTATTACTGGGTTCTTATTTCCTGGTCTTCTAGGTGAGCTTTCCTGCTAAGCTCCCTCTAAGTTTTCCCCCTAAAAATGTTTGACATTGTCAGGATCTTTAAATCCCAGCATCAGCACCTGGGCTTTGCACTTTACTGCTTGAGGTCTTTTCAGTCTTGAAACTGAATTTCTACAGATGAGGTTACATGAGAGCAATTAATTTCACCCAAGGCACACCTGTCCTATCGTTCTCTGTCAAGCCCAGCAAAATGCCCAATGCCTGAATATTTGCACATGAACCAACTGTGCTAACAGACAGAATTCCACATATAGCAACACCTCTAAACAATACCAAATTCATCACACACACATGCTTGCATAAGCACCACAAAGTCCTGCTTTGCTTTGACATCATCAGATGCTTACACTGTGCAATGAAATGACTGGGACTTGTGAAATGCTAAGCAGACAGGCAGGAGGAGGCCAGCATTTAGCACACAGGCCTGTACACCATTCCCTTGTAACTGATTACACAACATATCTACTCAAAACATTGTTTTATAAATAAAATACAGTATAATCTGTGACTTTAGCTTGCCCATATTCACTTACAGCATGATACAATTATTTCCCTAACTTAAACAACACCTTTTAAAAAAGATAAAGATCTTTAATTGGAATAGATCTCTGCAGGCACAGCTGCACAACTCACAAGAACAAAGTTAAACTCGAGCTAAACCCATACAAGGAACAGATACACATCAAAACCTGCAGTCATCACCAGAGTTAAGAATGCAGGCAGAGGGCAGCTCCTGCCCATGCCTGTATGTCAAATGCACCTGACAGGAGGGAAATAGAAGCAACTGCCCCAAAAGCTGCAGCTCCTCAGGGATACAGCTGTGTGTAAATGCACTTGGATGGGAGCAAATGGGTTTTTTTCTGAGTGATGCTCAAGGCTTAATGTATTAAGAGAGAGCTGCCTCTACATAGACACAGAATGCAGGAGCAGGGCTGTGTCACAAGAAATAGAAGATCAATACCTCCAAGTCAAACTGGACACTAAGACACCATACAGGACTGCTTACAACAAAGTGATACATCATAGAATCCTTAAGAGTTGGAAGGGACCTCTGAAGGCCATCTAGTGCCCTGCAATGAACAGAGACATCCACAACAAGAACAGGTTGTCCAGGGCCTTACCCAGCTTCACCTTGAAAACAGTAACCATGTACTCTTGTAGTAAACACTAAGAAAAGTAATTTACAGTTTCTAAACAGAGAGAGACATATTGCTTTATACTCTAAGTACATCCTGATTTGTGAATGAAGATCACAGTGCACTGACCTTGTCTCAAGGAGCAGAGGAGTCGAAGACCACTTTGTAGTTAGAGATGTTGTCACAGCCTTAGAATCTCCTTTTACAAATGAGCAGCTGAACCAGACCCCCAGAATTGCAATGAGAATTCCCATTTTATAGGGGAAGTCTAAAACAGATGAAGAAAACAAGTCAGCTTTGTGCTGTCTTTTTGTAAGTGCAGAATCTCACATATCCAAATATAAGAAGACATTTTAAGATTGGGTGGCCTGTAATAATTCAGTTAATCGTGCATTTACAAAATTAAGAACACTATGGAGCCAGGAAAAGAGAAAAATTATTTTAAAATCTGACTCCTGAACTACAATCAAACCTAAAGCAATCCCTGCCTCTTTGATGGTCATGCTTTTAAATAAAAGTGTTTCTCTTCTGGGACACCCACACCACATGCAACTCGCTTTACGGTGTACTACAAACAGGGAGCCTTTGAATTAGGTGGAACAAAAAGCTATCACATCCTCCATTCACACAGACACCCCTACAGCCACACAAACCAATGTCAAAGGAGTCAGGCGAGGTCAGAGTCCCAGTCAGCCCCTTATGCTCAGCTGCATACAGCACACCTCTGCTCCAGGGAGTGAGGAAATGCCCATTGCCTGCAGGCACTACATGCCACCAGGATCAGAAGCTGGAATAGGAACAAAGTGACACAACTTACTGTGAGAAATGAGACAACCAACTGCCAGCACCACTGCTCCCACCTCAAAATGATACAGTGTATAGGTACACACACACACACACACACACACATCATTTCTTTGCCACTCACACCTACTTCCACGGCTGTGTATTCTGTGACCAATCACCACAAGGCAACTATGGGGGATTTCCTTGCCCACAGCTTCCACGAGCCTATGGAAGATGGCAGTTCTCATGGTAGCTTTGTACCACAGCCTCCCAAAATCCAGGCCTCTCTCCCGACTGCAGTGCATTTACTGCACAACCCCACACACCCTTACTTTGTGATCCCATTTTTGTGGATAACACCGTTCACGGTTCCTCTCAGAACAGAGTACTTCTCAGAATCACAGAAACCGAATCAGAAAGAACCCCAAGAACCATCGAGTCCAACTCCCGGCCCCACAAAGGACCACCCAAATCCGAACCCCGGCTCTGAGGCGCTGTCCAAGCGCTCCCCGTCCAGCCCTAGAGGCATACAGGCACACGTCACCGCACCGCCGCCTCCAGACAGGAGGGCCCCCGTGTCCCGCGCTGGCACCCCGCCCCAAGCACCGCCATCCCCACCTCTCCCTCCCGCCTGCCCTGCCTGCCAACCTACCTCCCTACCAAGAGACCGCGGCCGTGGCCGCCGCGCGAGTCGCCCCGGTAACCTCACCTGCCGCCGGCCGCCACGCGCCCTTCCGGCTCGCGCCGCTCCCGCCGCTTCCGGGCGCCGCGCTTCCGCTTCCTGGCGAGAGGCGCCGCACTGCCATAGAGTTGCGGCGGACGGAGCAGAGCGTCACCGCGCCGCCATCTTGGGGCGGGACGCTCCACTCCGCCCTCCCGCCGCGAGCAGCCCAGTTGGGAGTGGAACTCGGTTGCTCTAGGCAGGACTTCAGGCAGGGCGCGGGGCGGACCGGTTGCGCCGGCGATGTCACCGTGCCGAGCGGAAACAGCTCCCGTTCTGCCGCTCTCACAGCCGCCCCTCAAGCCGCGGCCCCAGGGGACAGACATCGCTCGGCCCCGCCCCGCCGCGTTGCCCGGGAAACCCCGCGGGCTCCAGCCAATAGCGAGCCGCGGCCGGGTGCCGCCTCCCCGACGTCTCGCGAGATCTCCGCCGCGAAAGCGCGTTCTCGGACTACACCCGCCAGCAGCCCCCGCGAGCTGCGGTCGCGGCCAATAGTGTGCGGGAACGAAGCGGGGGGCGGGACGGAGCAGAGCCAATCCGCCGTGGGCAGCGGCGGCGGCGGAAGCGCAGCTCGGTTCTGGGCGCCGGCGGCGCGCAGCGAGAGTCGGGGCCGCGCCCCGAGGCAGGTACGGCAGCGGGTAGCGGGCTGTCAGACGCTGAGGGCGACGGTGGGGTCGGCGGCGGGCAGGGAGCGGCGGGGGAGCTTGCGGCAGCCGCAGCGCTGCGGACGCGGAGCGAAGCGACGGCGGGGCGGGGCGGACCCGGGACACCGCGTCGGGCTTAGGACGGGCAGAGCGGGGCAGGGTTGCGCCGGGCTGGTAGCGCCGCGCTCCCGAGCACATCCGGGCCCCGCCGGGCGGCTCGGCGGGGCGGGGCGGGGCCCGGCGGCAGGGCGGCCCCCATTGGGCAGCGTCCCGACCCCCCCCATTCGTTCGGCGCCTCCTGAGGGCGCCGCTGCGGCCGCTCCTGACTGGCCGCGCGACGCCGCAACCCATTGGCTGCCGCGGAGGGGGCGGGGCGAGAAGGGGGCGGGGCTTCTGGCGCCGCGCCCAATGAGCGGGGCGGAACCCGCGGGGCGGGGGCGGCGCGGGCAGCGTGATGCGCGCGGCGCGACGTAACGGCCGTTCTGTCGGCTCTGTCCGCAGGCGGAGATGAGCTCTCAGCAGTTCCCCCGTTCGGGCGCGCCTCCCGCCGGTTTGGGAGCCAACCCGCCCACCGGACCCGCCAGCGGCACCGCCGGACTCATCGCCCCCGCGGCCACGAGTAAGCGGGATGGGGCGGGGCTGCGTGCGGCCCCGGCGGGGGGAGGGGGAGCGGCGGGGAGCTTCGGCTCCGCTCGGCTCTGCGTCTCTTCGACTCTCGACGCCTCTCTTCTCTTTGCAGCGAGCGATGAGTCTGTCCGTGACCCCGAAGTGGCCCCCAGGGAGCAGCACCTGGGCCCTGGCGCTCCTGCACCGCCCCGCGAGGAGAAGCAGGAGCCCGTGGTGGTGCGGCCCTACCCGCAGGTGCAGATGTTGGCCCCGCACCACCCGGTGCCTCCCGGAGCACCGGTGACGGTGGCAGCCCCACCTGCACACCTGGCACCGGCTGTGCCCCTCTCCTTCTCAGATGGGCTCATGAAGGTAAGGAGGGGTCATGGAGGAATGCATTTAGATGAGAAAAGCAAGTTGAGTTTTTTTTCTCCTTCTTCTTTTAACCTGTAGGTGCATTTCTTTTTTTAACCTGTATTAAAACTTGAAGTGCTGAGCACAAGTCAGGGAGTTCCCTGTTTTCATTGCTTGATTTTTGCTCTGTGCTCTGATGGCTCTGAATGGAGCTGTTCTATGTGCCACACTGAGGCCTTCCTGGCATCACAATGTTATTCTGAAGGGGTGGATTTTTTGCACTCCTTAGAGTGACTTCAGGAAAGTTCTAAAATGTCCTCTCTGTGAGAGTGGATGAGAATATGAACCAAACTGCTGATGCACAGTGTGTAGAGAAAGGCTACAACCCCAACAGATCCATGCTTTGTGTTAGAAGCTGCCTAATTCCAGCCCAAAACACGCTCTTTGTCCTAGGTGAAAATGGAATGGCTTTTCAGACCCCTGGCCCTACTTACTTTTGGGCAAAGCTGGCTTTCTCCTCCACCTCCAGGAATGGTTTCTCCAACCCTGAGTTGCCACTGGGAGTTGGCAGCACTCCTGACACTTCTTTCTTGCAGCCGCCACTGAAGCCCACCATGCCCAGCCGGCCCATTGCTCCTGCACCACCCTCAACCCTCTCAGCTCCTACAAAGGTTCCTGGACAAGTCACAGTCACCATGGAGAGCAGCATCCCGCAGGCTCCAACCATCCCTGTGGCCACCATCAGTGGACAGCAGGTCTGTGATTTCTGCTGCAATCACTGTAAGGTCTGAGAAGTGCAGCACTGACACAGCAGGTCAGGCTCTTGAAGCAGGGGGGAGGAAGTGAGCAGGCTTCCCTGTCCAGTGGCCACTCTGTTGATCAGTTCTATTTGGAGCAATATGCTTCAGTTACTGCTGGCTCTCTGGAAAGCTCCTGAGTTGGTGTAATCATCCAAATGACAGTGAGACTGCAATAGGAGAAATATATCCAAAGCTGTTATGTTCTTTAGATAATTAAATTTGAAGCCAGTGTGCCAAGACATTCATTGCAAACCCTCTGAAGTCTCAGGGCTTCCTTGTAGTGTCCTTAGGAGGATTTGAGTTTGGATATGCTGTTATTTTCATGATGACTCATAAAAAGTCCAGCAATGTTAGAAAATTGAATTCATTTATTACAGTTTTTGTCAGAGTGCTGCTGTTCTTTTGACCTGAATGGCAAGGTGGTAGAGATCTGTGTCTTTAAGGTCACTGGCAGCAGAAGGGACATGTCTCAGGTTGGTGTCTGAGTGACTGCTGGCAATCTGCCATGTGCCAAACAGAAAAACAGATCTCTGAAACGTTGACATCTTTCCTGTACCGTGTCAGCTGGCTCTGACTTCTCCCTGTTTCTTTACTTGCCTGTGATATTCTTTGTAACATATATTTCTACAAAATCTTTTCTGTCTTTAGAATTCTTGAAGTAATGCTGTCAGAATGGCTGTTAATTCTTATCCACGGAGCTCACTGTTTATTTTTTATGTCTTTTAATTCTGCAGGGCCACCCTAGCAACCTGCACCATATTATGGCTACTAATGTGCAGATGTCAATCATCAGAAGTAGTGCTCCTGGGCCTCCTCTACACATTGGAGCTTCCCACCTTCCTCGAGGTAAGGAGTGAGCAGTGTGTGGCTGCCTGTTGTGCTTGCCTGCTGGGGCAGTGCACCCTGTTTCTGAAACTCCTCACTGCTGATATATGTGGTATAGCAACCTCAGTTGTTCTACTTCTGTGCAGTGAACACTTTGAAAGAAGGGGAAAAAAAAAAAGCCAAAAAACCAAAACCATACTGGCATAGATTGGCCTGTTGTGCAGAATGTGATGCTCTTGGTAATAAGCATCTCTCACTTAACTGCAGTGATGTCTGAGCCCTGTAGCTACCTGATAGAGGATCATTCCAGTATGTGGTTATACGTGCTAATATATCATGTACATTTGCATTTGCCCTTGGGTTAAATGCTGATGCTAACTCCAGGCTCCTGTCTCCCAGGACTTCAGTTGCTGCAGCTTAAAAAAAAAAAACAGCAGGGCAGCCCTTTAAAAGAAGCTCAGTGCAGTGATTTCTGATAAGCTGCACTTTCGAAACATTTATGAGTTGGGTCTCCAAGTTTCAGTTGATCTGAATTTCAAAGCACAATTTGCATTTCTATTTCCGTTGAGATCCAATATTATGTCACTGCTCAAGGGAAACAAAAGTGATGTGTGCAAAGATCTAACCTCATGCTGGAATAGCTGAAAGGACTGCAGCATTATTTGCAGCTGAAGTCAATGTATTTTTGGTCACCTGATTCCTGTAGGACAACCAGCATAAACCTGAGGTTTTCACTTAGTGTATTTTCTCTCCTGATCTCTTTCTCTCAGCTTGCATACCACCTTCCAACGTAGTTTCAGTCAGGAATGTTTATGCAGTCCATCAAATGATTTCAAGGCTATTTGCCTTTCAGAGCAGTTTCATGTGATCAGGAGTCAGCAAACTGTGGACACAAAGAAACCACAGCTCTCTGCTGCTGCAGCTTTACAAATTGTTGGTGACTTTTTCTCCATTTTTATTTATTGCAGGGAGATTCCTGGTATCAGGTAACTTGTTTCCCCATTAGCTCAGTAGTCAAGCTGTTTGAATTATTTCTACTGATTTTTCTATATCAGGTTTATGACATCAGGTTAGTGTCAGGAATGAGAAGCATCAGTAAACCCAAGTCACTTAAAATGATGTCTGCCTTTCCCCTTTTATGAATATAAAGTACTTTTGTTACTAGCCTTGCTTTTAAACCATTGTCATCTAAACAGAAATATATAGCAGCTAACACAAGGGCCTGTCTCTGCAGTGATAGTGGAGCCATTTGTATGCTCTACTTAACATGCTTGGTTTGCTTCCCAGGTGCTGCAGCTGCTGCAGTGATGTCCAGTTCAAAAGTAACTACAGTCCTGAGACCAGCATCCCAGCTGCCCAATGCAGCCACTGCTCAGCCAGCAGTTCAGCACATCATCCATCAGCCGATCCAGGCAGGTAGCAGCCAGGCAGCTCTGCAGAACCACCTGCTCCAAGTTCCTCCTGGCATCTCCTTACAGTCCATAACCTGTAACTGCATGTTTGTTGAGCTGAAGCTGTCAGCAGCTCTCTTCTAATTCAGTTTCTGATGAAACTGAATCCATTTCTGATAGCAAGCTGTGAAGTGGTCCTGTTAGTCCCATGCTTACAGGTTGGGAGCAGGACATACTGTAATAGTGGAGTTTCAGTCTGAAAGGCCTAGCATGTTGTGCAGATGGGGATTTATTCTCAACTGTATTGATGTAGAATAAAAAAATGTATATTTTAGTATACTTCCAAAAAAATATCAGCTTCTGTATTTATGTAAAAGAAAGATTGTAGGTGTCTGCTCTCTGTAAGTGTTCAAAGTTAGGATAAAGGGTCAAATAGCTTTTACTTCATGCTTCAAGATCCCAGTATAATCATCTTTGACTTCCTATATGTATCTTAGTATGGGGTTTCAGCCTGTTCTGAAGGAACCTTTGTTTTTTCTCCAAAAATCCTTCAGAAGCACTGCAGTAATTTCTGTTAACCTTCCTGGTCGTTGGTGCCCTCTGTATGTCCTTTAAAAAATCAGAATAGATTTCCACAGGAGCTTGCAGATCAAATCAGAAAGATTGAAAACATCTTAGAATGCTGAAGCTTAGTGATAAGATCTAAAAAAAAAAAAAAAAAAAAGATTCTAGGCAAATAATTCCTACTTATTAATTAAAGTGCAGAATTTCTTTTCTGAATGTCTGTCTCTGTTCTTACAGTCTCGTCCTCCTGTGACAACTTCAAGCACTATTCCTCCTGCTGTGGTGGCGACTGTCTCAGCCACGAGAGCTCAGTCTCCTGTTATAACCACAACAGCAGCACATGCTACAGAGTCAACCCTCAGGTAAAGATGATTAAGGCAAATTTTTGGCAGTCTGCAGTGTTCTGACTTCACAGAGGCTGTGGGAGGAGGAAACGTGTTAGTCATCCTGAGCTGATTATCCTCTGGAAGTGGGATGGTACAATACAAAAATAGGAGTGCTTGCATGCTACAGAAGCTTTCAGTTCTGTGAATAAAAGTTACTATAAAGATGAACTGTTGCACTGTGTTACAAGAATGGGCATAACAAATCAGTTCTGAACTGCTGCTTCCTGGAAAGCAGAATTTCCTTTCTAGGAGCCTGTAGATTGTTCAGCCCATCTATTTTTCTGAAGACACAGCGAAGAGTGACACGTGAATGTTGTAAAGCATCCTTGACAGGAAAAGCTTTTATGCAGAGCTACGTAGGGCAGACACTTGATGAGGACAGAACAGTGCAGTTTGAGTTCCTCTTGTTGCTTCACCGTGTTTTTGAAAGCAGTGCTGTTTTCAAAGAGAAAGAGAGCAAAGCCAGGCGCATCACTTTATCTTTCAGATTTAGCATCCACAGAGTTATTTTCATGATTGTTTTTCTCTCCAGCCGGCCCACCCTGTCTATCCAGCAGCACCCACCTTCTGCAGCCATCAGCATCCAGCGGCCCGCACAGCCCCGCGATGCGGCCACACGGATCACACTGCCATCCCACCCAGCCATAGGAGCACAGAAGCCACAGCTCCACACCATGGCCCAGGTAGGCTGCTAAGGGGAAACCCTTCTGCTGCTTTCGGGCATCGTTTGAATTTACATTTGGGTGGATAAGATGAAATTTGAGAAAGGGATATTAGGTTAGAAATTGATGTTCTTGATAGTCAGTGCAGCATGATTCCAAGCTGAGTAAATATCAAAAATCTTTTCAGTATCTATCCTTTCAGTACCTAAAGGGAACCTATAAACAGGAGGGAAATCAACTGTTTGAAAGGGTTGATAACTGCAGGAAAAGGGGAAATGGTTTTAAATTGGAGGAGGGAAGATCTAGGTTGGATGTCAGGGGGAAGTTCTTTATTATGAGAGAGGTGAGGTGCTGGAACAGCTGCCCAGAGAGTCTGTGGATGCCCTGTCCATCCCTGGAGGTGTTCAAGGCCAGGTTGGATGGGGCCCTGGGCAGCCTGGTCTAGTATTAAATGTGGAGGTTGGTGGCCCTGCATGTGGCAGGAGGGTTGGAGTTTTGTGATCCTTGAGGTCCCTTCCAACCCGGGCCATTCTGTGATTCTGTGAAAAATGTGGTAGTATTTTAACTTGAAGCTTTTTCTGCTTTTAATAGAAAACCATTTTCAGTACTGGTACTCCAGTGGCAGCAGCAACAGTGGCACCTATTTTAGCAACAAATACCATTGCTTCAGCAACCACAGCTGGTGAGTGTTCATGATGCTATTGTGAGAGGTTTGTGGGTTGTTGAGGTTTTTTTTGTTTCTCTACGCTGAAGTTGGAACCTAATTAGATTTGAGGGAATCTTCCTTTCTGCTAAAGATTGCATTTGGAAGTGTGCAATTAGAATCCAGGAGAGAAGTTGCTGAGTTCACCAGGGGGTTGTCTGGGCTGGGTTTTTTTGCTCTTCATTTGGATATAGATATACTTCTATGTGATAGGGCTCTGCAGAAATATCTTGTATGTTCTTTTTTTTTCTTAGGTTCTGTTTCTCACACCCAAGCGCCTACAAGCACCATTGTCACCATGACAATGCCCTCCCATTCTTCCCATGCTACAGCTGTCACAACCTCAAACATCCCAGTTGGTGAGTGATTTCAGTTCCAAGAGAAATTGTACTGGGTACTTTGATAATACTGCTTATGCTAGCAATGTTTGTGTGCATTGGCACATCAAGGAAGGGAAACAAATCAATTCAAGCTGGGAGAAATCAACTAGAAGGTCTGCAGTGGGCACAGCTTATTTCAGTGCCAGGAAGAAATAGATGTTCTAGGAGGAATAAGTAATAAAATGGCTCATTAACTTACTCAATTGAATTTTCAGACAAATGTAGGCTTTTTGGCATTTCAGAACCTGCACTGTATGCCCTAGGAGTTGTGACTGCTTGGTAATAGGGCTTTCTTAGCTGGTTTTTGCAAGTGCCTTCCTATGATTCTTGGGGCGTTGGATACAGCTTAGTCAAGGCTAGTGTGTTCATCTGAAGGTGCCTAAAAATGGCAAACTTATTTGCCTGGAAGTGCAGTCTGCATGAGATGTTTCTAACACATCTACTTAAGTTTCCTTTGTTCATCTCCTCTGTTCTGCCCACTTCCTTTTGTTGCTCCCTTGAAACTTTTCAGTATCTTTTCTGCCATGAATTTGCCTCTGTGTATATTTGCCTACCATATATTTCATTTCTCTTGGTGTCCGTCAAGTTTTGCTTTGAAAATGTTGACAAATAAATTATTGACAGCAGGAAGGATTGAGCTGATCATTGGAAGGAAAAAATAAGTAATTTCACTGGAGTTCTGGAGTTTCTTCACCTCTTAACAATTAAAAGTTACATAAACACTTATAATGTCTTTGAATTCTGGTACAAGTTGAATGGAAAAAATGTAAGATGGATTTGTTTAGTTTTCTATGTTTCTTCTTAGCCTGGTCTGCTGGTTGGTGACCCTGCACATAGCAGGGGGTTGAAACTAGATGATCATTGTGGTCCTTTTCAACCCAGACCATTCTATGATTCTGTGATTCTTCCTATTGAAGCAGTGTATCATCACTGGATAGGAAATGATTGGAGGTTGGGGGCATCTTGGGAGTGGGGTTATGGGTTTGTGCTTTGGGGTAGGTTTTTGTGTTTGTTTTTGTGTAGTTTTTTTCAGCGTGGTTTGTTTCTGTTATTTGTTTTGATTTTTGTTGGGACTTTTTTTTTTTGAGAACTAATTTTGACTTTGCAAGGTTTTCTCTGACTGATGACATGTTTGTCTTTATGCAGCTAAAGTGGTTCCTCAGCAGATCACACATACATCTCCCCGGATTCAGTCGGATTATACAGCAGAGAGGAGTAACCTCATACCCCTCTCTAGTCACCGGGCATCTCCAAATCCAGTAGCAATGGAAACCAGGAATGACAACAGGTGGGGAAATAACATCTCTATGAATATGAGAGTAGCTTCTGAGTACCTTGCTGCTTCTTTGGGCTCAAGGAATAAGTGCTGAGAGAGTTTTGGTAGTTCTGAATTAATCACAAGAGTTAATAAATGTGATAGCTTATGACAGACAAGATGACGAAACTTGGGCAGCGGCCCAACAGACAGGATTTGAAGGTAAACAGATGAAGTGGTGTAATGCTTGTTGTTCTTGCTGTCTGCAGGCAGTCGGTGCCTGTCCAGTTCCAGTACTTCCTACCAACCTACCCACCCTCTGCCTACCCACTGACTGCACATACCTACACCCCCATCACCAGCTCGGTGTCCACCATCCGCCAGTACCCAGGTGAGGAGCTGTGGGGTGAGCTGGATGATGCTTTGCTCAGTTGTTTGTGTACCAGCTTCAGCATTGGGAGCAGCTGAGAGGCTTCTATGCTCCTTTCTGGTAACAGAGCACAGAGTCTGACTTCTCCTGCTTTCCCCTAAGCCAACAAGTAGAACTAAGCCACTTCAGAGGCCTACTACACACAGCTGATAACTATTTTGTTGTGAGTTTCGAACCTGATATCCAGAAGCTTGTCTCTTTTAAAGTATCAGATTTCACAAATCAAAAACAAGGAAGTTCTTCCAAAACAAATGAGCTCGTTATCATCTTCATTCTCTAATATTCTGAGAAGCCCATTTTTGATATCTTTTCATTTGAATATACAGTTTGAGAGAGAAGCATAAGCTGAAAACAGAAAGCAAGTTGCATTGCATGCTCTTGGTGTTCTATTTACAAGAATCAGGCAATAACCAGTTTGAATTGTTGCAGTAGTTTGCAAAGAAGCAAAAAAAAAACCAAACACATATAATGTGAGCAAATGCTGTCATCCCAAACTAATGTCATTCTCCTGAGACAAAAACTTGGAGCACTTCACCTTGCTCAGTAGCTTAGGACAGATGTGGTGATTTCCACAATCCAAACTCTAAGAAGATGCCTAATTTGGGTTTTCATGGTGGCGTGTTACTCGTGACCAGTACAGTGGCCTTGGAAGGATGTGGAGGTTGCAGAGTCAATTTGCTGACTGGGAAAATATGCACAAGGAATTGATGTGTTACTGAGGTCTGTTGTTTGTTAATTACACTGAAACTTGAATTTCACTGGCAGCTTTCAGATCTTGACTGTTTCAGATCTTGACTGTAAGTCATGGGCTTCAGGATGATTAGAGGAGTTGGGATAGGGACAGAGGGGCTTCTTTCTGTATCTTCCTGCACTTTGAGCAGTGTTACTGGGAGCTGACAGCTGTGGTTGAATGGTTCCAGAGCCCTGGATAGAAATGCTTTGTTTGTTTGTCCTGCACTCAGTTGGTGGGAGAGAGAACAGCAGAGTGCTGCTGGGCAGCAAGGACAGATGTGACAGCAGTCATTCATACTGCCAAAGGAACATTGTGCAGACCTTTAGGAGTTGCAATATTGGTGGCATATGGAGCCAATGATAGGCTAACACTAATTTTTAAAAAAAGATGACCATTCTTCATTGATGGAGATATTTTGCTTATTATATTGATTTGAAGCATCAATTAAAGATATTAATTAGGGCAGTAACTGGTGATACCTCAAAGCAGAGAACACAGTACAAGGAGAGATGCAAACCTATGCTGAGGACAGCCATGGAGGACTTAGCTAAAAGTACAGAGGAAACTTTTAAAAAGATCACTGAGCTGAGGGGTACCTGTATGTTTTGAGGAAGGGTTTTAACTTCGGCTTTTCAAGAGCCAGCTGTGTTTACACAGTCTCCAAAATGATTTTGTTGGATGGACAGTTCTGCAACAAGTGTTTCACCCAGAGTACCCCTGGCAGAAGTGGTAAGCAGAAGCCATTTCCGTGGACCTGATGCTGTATCTTAGTTTTTAGAGGGACTGGTCAGCACAAGAACTTGATGGAAATCCTGTGACAAAATCAGCTCGTTCAATTGAGAAGGCTCTCAATTGTTAGTGGACAAACTGAGTGTTGCAAGTTAGCACTTCATTCTGTGCATGGCTGCAGAAATGATGTTGCTGTTTTGTGACAGTTGGAGCTCTGGAGAGCTGGTAGTCCAACATGGCTGCTAAATGCTCCCTGTGAGAAGTGCAGCACACCTTATGGGAGATCTGGAAAGATGCAACCATAGTTGCTTAGAGCTGTACATTCAAATGAACTAGTTGAACTTCTAAGTATAAGTGCATCACTGGGAACACCACATAGATTATGTGCTCATTCTAGCTGTGGGACTCAGTCTGTAATTGCCTGTTCTGAGTCAAATAAGATTGTATTCTGGGTCAGAACAGTTTGTCCAGCTGTGTGAAGGGGAGCTGTTTTGCTGATGTGGTTAGGGGTGTGGGAAGTGAGATGTGTTTTAAGGTGCTTACATTTGGGTCTGTCTTCTCCACGTACTTCAATACAGTCAAAGATGTTAATTTTATTAATTGATGTAATGAGTTCTGTGGAAGAACTATATTTTGAAAAGAATTCCTTTAGGCTTCTAGTGTATTTAAGCAGGAAAAGTGCCAACTATCGGTACTCAGAGACTTTGTGTAAAAATAAGCAATGAAAACATACTCTAGTGAGCAAAAAATAGCACACAGGTTTCTGAGACTGCGTATAGAAACATAACCTTAGCCTAACTTTAAGGCAAACCTTGATCTTCATTGTTCCAATATGGGGTGGGGGGAAAAAAAGTTCAAGCAGACAACGTGGCCTCTCTACTCTCAAACTCATTCCTGCTTCAAGCAGGCTGGCAAGCTAACTTTCAGAAGAGCAGTCTTTGAGAGTACCTATGGGGTGAGAGGAGGTGGGGTTGAAGTGCCAGGCCAGGCATGACAAGCTGTCCATGTTGCTGCCCACAGTTTCAGCCCAGGCGCCCAACTCGGCCATCACGGCGCAGACAGGTGTGGGGGTGGCATCCACTGTGCACCTCAACCCCATGCAGCTGATGACTGTGGATGCATCCCATGCCCGCCACATCCAGGGCATCCAGCCAGCACCCATCAGTGCTCAGGGCATCCAGCCGGCGCCCATCGGTGCCCAGGGCATCCAGCCAGCACCAATTGGGACTCAAGGACTGCACCCAGCTGCACCCATTGGCACGCAGGGGCTGCAGCCAGCACCCATCAGTGCTCAGCAGCCACAGGCTGACACCAAGACCTCAGGTGAGTGGTCAGAACCCGTAACTCCTGTACTCTGCCTCGAGGGGTTCCTTTAACTCTGGCTTATGATATTATGTGGCGGATCTTGAGCAGTCCCAGTGCTCAACACCAAATACATCCCTGTGAGTGTTTTCTTTCACTAAATATTTAGTGAATGCAATTCATTAGTTTTCTTCAGGCACACTGAGTAGAGTATATGGGTAGCATTGGATGGGTTATGTGAGCAGGAAGAACTTGACAATGCATTCAACAGTTCAGTACAGCCTTGTGGGAAGAGCCATTTACAAGCAGATGCTCTCTGAACTCTTGCAGCTGTGCACTGGGTCACTGCAGCAGTAAAACATGGTGAGGTACCTCTAGTTTAGACTGTGATTAAAAAGCCTTCTTCACAAGGAAGGGTTGGTGTGATCAAATCCCAGTGAGGGACTGAAAGAAGGGAAAATGGCAGCCAAGAGCATCCACTCTTTGCAGTGCTGGCAGATAGCAGTGTGACTCCCTGCCTTGTTGTTCTGCATGTTTGTTTTTCCTAGCAAGGCTTGGCAAGAAGCTCAGAATATGAGCAGAGCTGCCAGCTCACTTGCAAGGTTCTAAGTTGCCACACTAAGTCTGCCTCCACCAGCAGACCCAGTTGTGTTGGTGACCTCCCTAGCAATTTCCGTGTCTTCCATTTATTCTGGGAAAAGTATTTCTGTAGCCAGCAGTTGTTAGACAAGGGGTAGTTATCATCTGCCCTGCAGCAGGCCTAGCTAGCAGAGTGCTAGTAGTTAAGGTGTTAGTTATGAAGTAGTTTGAAAGTGCTACAGCTAAATATTGAGGGAGTCAAAGGAGCAGAGAGACAGCATGTGTTCTGCAAACACCTGCTTTGTTGTCAAACCTCCTTCAGTAACTGCTCCTTTTTCCTCTGTTCTCTCTGCTCTGCTGATGTCCATCCTTCCCAGCAGTAGTCCTGGCAGATGGAGCCACCATTGTAGCCAACCCTATTAGCAACACCTTCAACACTGCTTCTGCAGCGACTACAGTTGTACAGACACACAGCCAGAGTGCCAGTGCTCCAGCACAGGGCTCTTCCCCACGCCCGAGCATCCTCCGGAAGAAACCAACCACAGATGGGTGAGTAAGATTGAAGGGGGGACACAGAAATGACACCTCTGTTCAGTCCAGCTGAGTTACATGGAAGTATTTTAATGTGGATAGGAAAAGTTCTGGCAGGTTATATGGTCAGCAGTGGATGCAAGTGAACTGCAGATCTGTGAAACCCATTTTCTTCTCCTCCAGGATGGATCATAGCTGCTTCTTCCTCTCTGTAACAAGATGTCACTAGCTTTGAAAGTGACCTTTTAAGGGAAAGTAGATTTTGTTAATCTAAGCAGGAAAGCCTCAAATCCAAAGAGGTCAATTACTAAAATTAGAAATCCATGCTTTGATTTCAGTGCTTTTCTTGGAAGAGTCTGTGGATGAATAGTAAGGATGGATTAGTACCCTGCTGTGAAAACTGATTAGGAAAAGGGGAGGGAATCATTTAAAATACTTCATGTTCTCTGGCTTAATTTTAAATGCCTGAATAAAAGAGGCATTTAAATGGAGGAGAAAGCATTAGAATTAACAACCTACTTCCTCCTTACTAAAGACTGAAAATGTTTGGAGCTGATAAGTTCTATGAGGCTAAAATTGTTTTTGTTTTTCATTTGGGTGGAAACCTTCAAGGCAGAGAAGTTGCAAGCTGTAAAACTGAAGCATAAATTAAAGAAGCAGATGTAGATCACTGAAGAAGGTTTCCATTTGAGAGGCTGATTATTTGGAAGACAGTCTCTCTTTCAGCCTCACAGGGGACTGAAAAGTCTCTTAAATGTTCTTCTGAATGCAGCACTGAGCTGTCTAACATCCACATGCAGGGTTTGGAGATCCTGGAGCCAGGCTTTGACACAGTCTACTCCAACTAAGCAAAGCAGTTGCCTGTCTTAGTGCTGTGCTGCTTAGTTCCAGATAGTTTGCTCTGTCTTGGGGTTGTGCAGGACATTGGTGTGGCCAGATCTCCCTTTCCCCCCCCCAGCCACCACATCTGGAACCTGGCAGTCTCAATAAGATGCCCTGACTGGCAAGGTGAAAGTAAGACTGGTATTTCTGGAGAAACCCCAAACATGAGGGAGTGTGAGCCAGAGCAGCTAATCTCTTATCTTTAAAGAAAATAAAACTTAGAGGCTTAGTTAAAAACAAGACTTTCTGTAGCAGATCAGTTAGAGTGAGGGCATGCAGTTCTATCCTGGATTTGGCAAGAGAGGATTGATTCCTTTACTTTCAGTGGTATTTATGTTCACATCAGAGGTGGGAACTTTAGATCTGCCCTTGTCTTACAGCCTGGCAGTCCGTAAAAGCTTAATTCCACCTCAGCCACCCGAAGTAGCGAGCACACGTGTTGAGAATACTATGCGAAGCACATCTGGATCACCAAGGCCTGCTGGGTAAGACAGAAAACCAACTGCATTGTAGTAGCTTCATTCTGTGTGTCTGATTTATGGTGTTTGGGCATCGAAGTGCTTTCTTTCGTGAAAGGTGTTTTCATATTTGTCAGTGTGATTTTTGAATGGATGTAATTCTGTTACGAAGCTGAGGCAGTAAGCTTTTAAAGGATATGGTTATGAGCTTGGGTGAGGGTAGTGACAAGAAAATAAACGTGTTAAAGGCTGTGCTGTGGAACTTTATAATTCTTTGACATTAATGCTAAAGAAAGTTGAATGGATCTTCTACCTGCTTCAGTTGTATCCAGTGGCTTTCTAAGTCACTGTTTTAAAACTACTAGCCCATAGTGTGAGCTCTCACAGAAAGGGTGAGGGACACTACAGCTTTGGGTAAACATTCTGCTTGTTTGCATTGTGAAACTGTATTGCTCCTTTTGGGAGTGTTTTAAAGCCATCTGGAGTCAGTCATGAGATTTGCTTGTACATTAGAAGAGAACAGCACCTTATACAAAGAGGTTAGAAGAGAGCACAGCTGAGATGACACATTCTCCAGCTACTACAGTCATTACCCAGCCAGGTGTTACTGTACAGGAAAAAATTGATCTTAGTCCAGCTGGGCTCATTTACTTTGTGCTAGAAGGTAATGACTGAGATACAATTGGCATCAGCTTGTTTTACTTTTCTTTTCAATGTCACAGTGCCAAGCCAAAACCTGAGATTCACGTGTCCATGGCCACTCCTGTCACAGTGTCTATGGAGGCAGTGTCCAACCAAGGCAGTGAGCAGCCCACCATTGCAGTCCCTCCTTCCTCCCAGCAGCCCCCTTCTGCCATTCCAACCATCATTGCCGCAGCCAGCCCCACCTCGCAGCCTGCAGCAGCCCTGTCCACCATTCCAGGAGCCGTCCCAGCTGCTCCACCGACTTCTACCACAATTGTGGCTGCACCTGCTCCTCCAGCAACCATGAGCGGGGCCCTTTCAGCAGTGCTGGGACCTGTGGTGCCAGAGATAAAAATCAAAGAGGAGGTGGAACCTATGGACATAATGCGACCGGTATCTGGTAGGTTGTTTTTAAGCATTGAGGTGTTTCTCTTGTTGAAATCCTATTTTTTCTGCTGTCTCAACACAAGCAACCTGAAAGTGGAATGACATCTCTTTCGTGGTTGCACAGAACAAAAGTCAAGGGGGTCCTTCATGCCTTCTTTTTACGGTCCTCTTCCCTGCCTACTGCTTTTCAGTATAGAACATGGGACTTGGTTTTGGTGATGTGGCTAAGGTATGACATGCTGTATGAGCAGACTATGAAGTCTTAATGGCCCAGTAAATAAAATGGAAAGCAAAGATTTAGGTGAAGCTGCCAGTTGACACAAGTTAGTAACTCCTGGAAGGAAAGGGCATTGCAGTGTCTGAGAGGGTTCCTGTCTCAAGTACTAAGAACTGCAGAATAGCAACTAAGTGAGCATCTCAAGTTCTTATTTGCTATCTCCTTAATCTCCTGTAGAAACCACTTGGGGTTAGGACTGCTTTCTTCATTTTCAAACAATCCAGTTGCAAAGAGTCTATATGAATTGCATGCTTAGTATACTATCAGCAGCAGTGCTGGTAAAATACAAATCAGTACAGTTAATCTCAGTTGAGGTTTTATCCCAGAAATTCTGCTGCATATTACCTGGCACGCTTGCTTCAGTCATGGCTGATTGAGCTCTTCCCTGCAAATGTGAAGGATTATTATTCCCTCAAGCTCCTGCTGCTATGCTGCCATGCTCCAGAAGTGTGTTGATTTGTACAGTAGCTTGCTGACATAGGCTGTTGACTTGGCAGTACAAGTACACTTGCAAGGAGAGCACTGCAGTCATGGTTTGACTACATCTGACTCTACCTGCACTGCAAAGGGGACTTGCCTGTTTTTGACTGTGATTCGTGGTGAAACATCAATTCAAAGATGTTTACCTACCATGTGGGAGATATTAGCACGGATTCCTTTTCAATAGCATTCAACTGCTGCAAGCCTTGAAGATAAAGGATCTGAGTGAGATCAGTCTCTTGTCACTTTTTGTTCTGAGGATCTTAGAATAAAGGCACTGTCCTGGTGATGAGTCCTGGCTTAGTATCTGGCCTCATACACCAAGAGCTGAACTGCATCTGTGGTGGAATCCACACTTCTCACAATGCACTGAAAGGAGATGTTATTAAAACATGGTACTGTTACCTCTTTGCTACTGATAGTTGAGGTTCTTCTCCTTTCTCTCCTCCCAGCAGTCCCTCCATTGACTACAAGTACTGTCTCTCCATCTTTGGCATTGCTGGCCAACAACCTTTCAATGCCTCCGAGTGATTTGCCACCTGGTGCCTCCCCAAGGAAAAAACCCCGTAAGCAGCAGCACGTCATCTCCACAGAGGAAGGGGACATGATGGAAACAAACAGCACTGATGATGAGAAATCTGCTGCCAAAAGCTTGCTGGTGAAGGCAGAGAAGCGCAAGTCTCCTCCCAAGGAATATATAGGTAATGTCATCTCTGACATTCTTCTCCTATTTGAATGTCTGCATTTACTCATTCTCTTTTCTCAAGGAAGGCATGCTGTAATTCTCCTGCTTATATATATAAATAACAAAGACTCCAAGTACCTGCTCCTCTGTATAGTGATGTTTGGGACCCTTCTCAGCACAGAGCGTCACTTTGTACAACACAGTGCTTACCCATTTTTTGTCGCAATTCCTGCCATGCTGATCTCTCACTTCCACCTGCTTCACGATAGTAACAGCAGCTATTTGTGAATCCTTTTGTAGATGAAGAAGGTGTAAGGTATGTCCCTGTGCGTCCGAGGCCACCCATCACATTGCTCCGCCACTACCGCAATCCCTGGAAAGCTGCCTACCACCACTTCCAGAGATACAGTGATGTCCGAGTGAAAGGTCAGTGTGCTGCCTGAACCCAGGCACTCAGGCACACGGATGGTGTCTGAGAAGCAGTCTTGGCTGGCTGAGGTTGATAAGCAACCCTACAAAAAAGGCTTTGCTCACAGTTTGGAAAACAAGCGTCGGTCACGTGAGCTAATGACTTCGTTAGCTAGATGGTGCTTAAATCTTTTCCTCTCAAGACTGAGAAGAAAAGGGAAGGATCTTGTATAGAATCAGACACAATTCTGTCTGTCTAATTAGTCTAAAGTTTTACGTTACTGAGAACAGTATTTACGTACAAGGGTAGAAATTGCCTAAAGAAATTCTTAAGCAGATTATATGGTGATATGTTATGGCTTAGCACTCAGCCTAACAATCCTGCCAATGTAATCAAAAACATTCCCTATTTAGAGTAACGAGTCTTACAAGCTAACAGATGGGTCTGGTGGGTATCTATGGAACGGTATTTCTAGTGAGAGGAAAATTGAGATCAGATTCTTTCCTTTGGGCTTTTTGGCTTATGTCAGAATTTATAAGCAGATTGGGTTTTTCAACTGTGTGAAGATGTGAAGGAAGGAGCAGATATGTATTTCAGCAGTGTGAGATGGACTGCTTGCTGCTTCATGTACAGTGTTGGAAATAACAATACATTTTAGAAAAAGGAAAAAAAAACAAACATTGTAAACAAAATATCTGAAAATACAGATAACCCGTTGATGAGTGAGAGCAGCCTTCAGGTAACATGGCAGATGAGCAGTTATTCTCCTGTCCCAATCAGTGTGTTGCTGACTCTTACTTATTAGGATGTGTGGAAAGCAGGAGCGAGGTTGAAGCTTTTGTTTGAGAACAGAGGTCTGGTGGATTCCTGAAACTTGAACATATATTTGTGTTTTTTGGTGACAGAAGAGAAGAAAGCTATGCTACAGGAGATTGCCAATCAGAAGGGTGTATCCTGCCGTGCACAAGGGTGGAAGGTCCATCTCTGTGCGGCACAGCTGCTGCAGTTGGTAGGTGCATGGGACGTGCCAGCTGTCTGTACCACGGGGAACATGGAGTTCTGTAAGGCAGGATGTTTTCACAAGCTCAGTACATGCTCAACCTGACACAGGGATGCCATAAGCTGGTGTGTAGTGCCCAAAGGGAGTGGGACACGCTTTCCCCTTTCTCAGGAATGTGGCGTAAGTGGCTTGGAAACTTAGTGTTGATTTTGATCCAGACATAAGAGCTGATGTATTTTGTACAGATGATCAAAATTGGCAACTCCCTCCTGCTGATGCACAGGTCTGAAGAAGCGTCTGTTTGGGATGGTGCGGCTGATCTGAGGAGGCAGCACTGATCCACATTCCTGGATGCTTCTGTTTCAGGTTGGGGGTGAGGTAGGTGCTCTGCATTCTAGCACCAAACTCCCCAAAACCTCTGCATTCCTGGAATAGTATTGTGAGAGACAGGGGAAACAGTTCTGGTTAGGTTCCATGTTTGTTCAGAAGTGGAGCAATCCTGTAAATAGGATGTTTAGTAAGAACAATAGTGCCACACTCAACATCAGAGGCTCCATCTTCTGAATTACTAACATGAGCAGCTGAGAGGGGAACAGATTTTTGTCTTCTGTGTAGATTTCTTAATGTGGGCAGATGTTTTCTGGCCTGGTGGTGAACCTTCTCATGAAGTGCTGTTGTCTTTTAGACAAACCTGGAGCGTGATGTGTATGAGAGACTGACTGCCTTACAGGAGGGACTCATACCTAAGAAAAAGGCAGCAACTGATGATGACCTGCATCGAATCAATGAGCTGATACAGGTAGGCTCCTATGGCCTCTAAGCTCAGAAGAATTGTTCTACCTTTAGTAATTGCAGCAGGCTATTTTCTAATGAAGTGCTAAATCTGGCTTTAAAAGAAATATATCCTTCTCCTGTATCATCAGTTAATGGTGACTTTATAAAAAGGTAGAGTGTTTGTTTTGACTATTTAGTCTGCTGTTAGTGATGATAGTGTTTCATTTCAGGGGAATATGCAGAGGTGTAAACTTGTGATGGATCAAATCAATGAGGCTCGAGACTCGATGCTGAAGGTCTTGGATCACAAGGATCGTGTTCTGAAGCTTCTGAACAAGAATGGAACTGTCAAGAAGGTATCCAAATTAAAGCGAAAGGAGAAGGTCTAAAGCCAGAATAATGACTCTGGAAATGGAGAACATGTACAGAACGGAATTGAGATCTTTTGTAGTTTGAGTTTATTTTTAAGCAGAGCATCTGAATAAAAAGGATGAGTTTAGAGAACAGATGGCAACAGATGGACATGTAAAGCCTGGTGACCTGAAGGGATTGTCAGTGATCTGTCATAACGAACAACGCTTTCTCTCAGGCTCATTCCTTTTTAAAGTCTTTGCAGTCCCACTTGTTTAACCCTCCTGATGTGTCAGTGCCTACTAATTGGAACTAGTGATGCAGTGTGGTGGGCAGTGCTCTCCTGTAACGCAGAGTAAGGGTGAACCAGGTGAGGTACGTGTGTGAGCACAGATGGCCACGCTTTAAAGCACTGAACGCAACACTGCTCTCCGTTGCCCCGTTCAGTTCTTCTGACCTTCCAGTGTCTGAAGGAGCCTTTTAAAACCAGTGCCACTGCACCACGTTCAGAGCCTCCAGTGGGGTCAGAAGTCCCAGCTGTCAGTTTTAAAAAGGAAAAAAATAAAATAAAAGGGAGGGGGGTGGGGAGGGGGGGGAAAACAATTTCCAAGTGGTTTTTGTAGTGTCTGTGTGTGTCTCTGTGGGTGCTCCCAGATGCTTGTTTTGAAGTACCTCTCGCAGCAGGGTACTTCCCGTAGCTGGTGTAACGTTAATTTTATGTACCACATACATCCCGAATATGAATAAAGGACTCGGAGGTTTTTGTATGTGAGCGGTTCGTGTAGTTTTGTGCCAGTGGAACTATCCTACCTTTAAACTCAAAATCAGATTAAGGCATTGAAAGGAGCCAGCGGGAGGCAATACGCATGAGGGAACGCTCGCTTGTGCTGAAGAGGGAAGTGATTCGCATCGCCGCTCCTCTCCTGGGCTCGCAGGAGGCCAACATGGCACCCCGCTCCACACGCGCGGGCGGCGAAGGGCCGCACGTCACCGCCGCGCACCACAGCGCTGCGCGCTCCCGCTGCGAAGGGCGGCTTGCGGAAGGCGGGATTCCCTCAGTCAGCGGGCTGCCCGCCAGGTCCGGCCGTTCCCGTGCAGCTCAGCGGGCTCCGAGCTGCCCAGCCCCGCCGGGAGCCCCTCAGCGCTTTCCCGCCCGCGGGCTCGTGACCGAGCGCAGGGCTCCCCGCGCGTCGCCGCGGAACGGGTTTCCCACAACCCCGCGTCCCTCCTCCGCGGGGCCGTCGCGCCGGCCGCTGACCAATGGGAGAGCGGCATCCCCGCCACGTGACCGGGATCTCCCCCCCCCCCGCCCCACGGGGTGGACGCGCGGACGGGGGCGTAGGAGCTCCCCGCCGCTGAAGCCCCGCCCGTCCGCGGCCCCTCCCGCCCCCGACGCTGTTTGTTCTCGCACGTGCGGCCCGTCACGTGACGCGGAAGGAGGACGTCCCCGGCGCGGAGCGGAAGTCGGCGTATCTATGGTTGCGAGGCGGGCAGAGCGCCCTCTCTTCTCTATGGTCGCTCCGCTGCCGCGGGGCCGACGGGAAGCTGGCGGACTATGTGCATTTTTCCCTCATTACCTCACAGGCGGGGAGGAGGCTGCCGGGAGCGCGGAGGACCTTCCTTCGGCCTCGCTCCAGTCCTCCAGCTCCCCTCGCTGCCGCCGGCCCCGGGAAGCGCGGCTCCCGGCGGGTCCTGCCCGCCCTCACGCCCGCCGGGCCCGCTTCTCCGGGGAGCCTCGCCCGGGCCCATGGCTCCATGAGGCGGCAGCCGGGGCAGGCGGCGGCGGCGGCGGGGCAGCAGCGGCGGCGGCGATTGGGCTGAGGAGGGGAGAGGCGGAGCGCGCCCGGCCCGGGACGGGGCAGGAGGTGGGCAGCCGCCGCCGCCGCCGCCGGGAGGGAGGGGAGGGCCGCCCGGCACCGGGGCCGCGTCCCACAGCGCCCCGCAGCGGCCGGGCCGGAGCCGGGAGCCCCGCAGGCCGGTGTCCGCCGCGCTGTGGGCCCGGCGAGGTCCGGCGGTCCGCCGGCGTGCGGCTCCGTGCCGCCCTCCGGGAGGGGTGAGCCGGGGCCGGGGGACCGCCTCGGGCCGAGCCCGCTGCCGGGACAGGGCCGGTGCACAGCCAGGAGCGAGCGAGTGAGCGAGGGGCGGGCGCGGCGCTCTGCTTTGCCGTGTGCGGACCGGCTGAGCCGCTCTGCCTCGGCTGCGGCGGCACAACTTTTCTTCTTCCTGTCGTCTTCGGTCCCCGAGGCAGAGCTCGGAGGAAGCGGGGTGGTTCCTTTAGGTCGCCGTGCCCTATGCGGGTTATCCGTGGAAAAGCTCGGCTTGAAGGTTTTTTAGGCAGAGCGAGCGTCGCTCCGCGCGTCCCATTGCCGCCGTGCCGGGGAGCTGCCGGGTGCAGCTGGCGATGTGGCAGCGGCGCAGGAGGAAGGGAGCTGCCGGAGCAGGGGCTGCTGTGCGTCTGTGTGGGTTTGGGCTTTCCCCTGTAAGGGCTCTGGGTTCGCAAATGAGTTATTTGGAACAGCTGAGGGATGGGCGATGCGGTGCTTGAGGCAGCAGCCTGGTGCTCCGGGAGCTGGATGTGACTTCCAGGTCTTCGTGGTACTCTCTGCGACTTTGACGTCGGCGCTTTTAGCCCTGTTCGACAAATAGGGATCTGTTTTTCCCTCCCTTTGTGTGCCCGGATCTCACGGTGATGGCGGCATTACAGTCAATAAATTCCTCCATTGGACGTGTGGTCCTTGAGAATCTGCATGTGCTTTCCTCCCTCTGTCCCATCCCTTCTCGTGCTGCCTGAGTGTTCTCTATCAGTTCTACTTTTTCTATGCACGTATCTGCTTTCTGTAGTTACCGCTTCCCCCCTCTCAGGCTGTGCTTATCTTTAGCTCTTCCTCTCCTGTGTGTCTTGACCTCGTCTGTCTGCTTCTGGGCACTGCTGATTTCATTAGTCCTAGAAAGCTAACGCAGGTGCTGGCTCCTGGGGTCTGGGCAGCAGTTCAAAGCTCCTAGTTCTCCCTGTGCCCTGCTTGGGCTGCTCTGCGAGGGCAGCAGCCCTGGGAGCCCAAATGCTGGGGTGCGGGCCAAAGGAGTTGTCACCCTTCTGCTGAGAAGGAGGAAGGGAGGTGCAGCCGTGGCTGTGAAGCAGTTTGCCCTTGGTGTAGCCATTATGTGGAAGGAATGGATGATCTGCAAGAGTATTGAATGAGATGTATAGTCCCAAGTCTCCTTTTTTTTTTTTTTTCCTCCCTTTCAATCTTCCCTCCTTTTATGGGAAGGCTGGTTCTGGTGGTGTGGTTGTTTTTTGTTGAGGTGTTTGTTTTTGTGATGAGCTGCCTATTTTCAAAGTGTTGGCAAACTGCACCAGCAGCTCAGAAGCACAATTTTCTCTTGTGTATGTAGTCTTTTGATTTACATGTAGAAGTACCCATTCTGCTTGCTTGGACTGGTGTTCCCTCTGTGTTAGAGGCATGGGGCAAGTTGCATGTTGGAGGGATTTTCTTCTGTTTTTTGTTGGAAAAGCAAAGCTGAGAACTTTGATAAGCAAGGAAGCAGCTGTTGGTTTTCCACTGGAAACTGTTTTGTGTAGTGCTTATTTTATTTCCCTCCTCCTTTTCAGGGTTCTGCAAGTGCTTCAGGCAGCAAGTTTTGAAGCAGGATGGGAAAAAGACGCTGTGTTCCTCCCCTTGAGCCCAAGCTGGCAGCTGGCTGTTGTGGGGTAAAGAAGCCCAAGTTGTCCGGGAGCGGAACGCACAGTCATGGGAATCAGGCCACAACTGTACCAGGCTCCAGTTCAGGTCCTCTTCAGAACCACCAGCACACAGATGGGAATAATGGAAGGGAGAACGTATCTGACTTGACTTTGGGCCCAGGAAATTCCCCAATTACTCGAATGAATCCCACTTCAGGAGCTCTGAGCCCGCTTACTCGGCCCAATGGAACTGCCAATAGCACCAAGAACCTGGTGGTGACAGCGGAGATGTGCTGCTACTGCTTCGATGTACTCTACTGTCATCTCTATGGTTTCCCTCAGCCACGACTTCCTCGATTTACCAATGACCCCTAGTGAGTAAATTGTGTGTGGGAGGGAAGCGGAGAAAGCAGCACTCAGAGCTGTGATGGGATCAGGGTGCCAGAGTGGGTGGCAGGGAGAGGGAGAATTGGTGCGTGGGGAGGAAGGGGATGTTCTGCTCAGCCTACCAGGCATGGAAAGGATGCGCTGTAGCTGTGTGAAAGAGTAAAGCTATTCTTTTGAAGTTGGTGGATTTGAGTGGAGCTCTGAAGCGTGGCGTTCACCTGAGAATAGGCCTAGTCTTACAGGCAAGCTGGGCAGGTATGTGAGGAGTTACGGTGCTTCTCCGGCTGGTGGTCTGATGCACTGCATGAGACCATCTGTGCTTTTATTAAGGAGTGCACACCTACCTCATGATAACACTGCTGCTGTTGGCTCTCCTCGCTGTAAGGCTTCTTGCTTTGCAAGTAATTAACCACGCCATGCCTTAATAAAATTCTACTAAAACAACTGAAGCTGAAATTAAACAGTTGACAGAAAACAACAAAATAATGTAATTAATTTGAAGAGTGTTCTGCCTCTGATACCAGGCACTGAGGACGAGGGAAGGGACTTTCTTCTGCTAGCACATTAGGAAAGGAGGGAAGTAAGCAGTTGAAGCAAGTTTCTGGCTGATCCCAAAACAACAGCTGAGCTAGAAAGAATTGGACAAGGACACACACAAGGGTGTGTTCTGTTACCCAAGCTAATGGATTTAGTAGGGAGGGGAATCAAACATTTTCAAGTTGTGGAACTGAAATCTGACAATTATTGAGATGGTGCTGGCTGGACAGTATGGGGAGAAATTGGGAGTGCTATCGTCACTTTCAAGGATGATAGCAAGGTTAAGAAGAAAGGAGATGGGTATGAGAAGAAACAAGGAGCAGGATTTCTGAAAGTTAGCTGGCATTTCACTTTGGTGAGATTTACTTAATGTTTATCTGAAGGTTGAATGTGTGGGTGTGAAAATGTTAATGTCATTAAAATATTTGGATGAAGAATTATGTGGAAAACATCAATGACAAATAGAACTTCTGATGCCCCTCAAGGGGCCACCTCCAGAACAACAGATCAAATAGGAAGGTGTTGCCACCCTTAATTTAAATTAATGAATTTTAAACTTGATGTAAAGGAACAACGGCTTAAAGAGGTCAAGGACTTTTCCTTGCAGTGAACATCTCCCCACCTTACTGGCTGTCACTGTGGATGTAGGTTGTATCCATGCAGTTATTATCCCAGCAGGATTATAGGTACATGCTCTGAATGCTACTGCAGGCTAAGCTGTTTAATGTTGTAAGAACAAGTGAGTGGAGACAGACTCTGGATTGGAGTACAGAATAGCTCCAGGGCATCCCCAGACTGAAATCTTTCTGCTGATGTTTCTCATACCTGAACTAATTGCTGTTTTCTAAAAGGAGCATATTTGTTTATTTTGTTCCTTGAAATGCAAAGATGGTGGCATTCTGTTCTGTAAGCAGTAAGAGATTATTTTTATATGGCTGCATTATTTTGGCATTAGATCGCTTTTCTGATGATGAGTTTCACAAGGGGCCTTGTTTCAGAAGTGTTGGCTGTTTGAATTGTGAGCCCCCGTTTGGGAAGTTAAAATTCATTGCGCGTTCCAGTGCTGATAATTTTGAAGGCCTTTAAATCATCACTCCGAAGCAAAACCAAAAATATATACAGCAGAGGTCCCTCAGGAGAGACAAGAAGGAGAATGTTGATGGAAGGAACAGAGAGCTGCCCGGGTTTCTCCTGAGCTGTTTTTCAGACAGCAGACCTATCAGAGCTGAACCCCAAAGGCAGTGGTTGTGATGGTTGGGATCCTCAATAAGGAGTGTGATGTCATAACTGTAAATGTTATGGTTTGAAATCAGCTGTAAATGCTGGTTATCCAGAGAGGGTACACAGGTGGGTGGTTGTGGTGGTGCTGATGGATACCTGTGGGGCACAGCATCTTGTACACACACTAACAGTGACATTCGCAGATGGGTGTAGAAAAGGTGGCTTGCAAGAATCAGTCAGCTCTGCATTAACTTGGCAAATGAAGAAAATGTTACCTTTGTTATTCAACTTACTGAGAAACGATGATTTTGAAATAGTTAATTGGTTACTTCTTTGACTTCAGAACTTTTGTTTTGTTTTCAGAACAAAACTGGTCTGTTCTGAAGTTCTATACCATGCAAGTTCCTAGTTGCTGTGCAAGAAAAATAACATACGTGCATTGTGACGTTTGTACTACAACAGTTCTTTCTGTAATGGGAGCTCCATACTACTTCCAACAATCCACATTTTGCTGCTTTTAACTCCCACTGTAGCTGTCTGCTCCTGGAGCTGCCCTGCACTCAGCACAGCCTGCTCAGAGCACAGTGCCTGGATAGGGGGCTGTGGCCGGAGGGAAGTGGCTGCCCTGATCTCATCAGGGTATGGCTGCAAAGGATCAGAACGTGCTCTTGGGTGAATGTGGGCAAAAGATTATTGAGATTTCTCTTAAGATGGAAAGGAAATGCACTTTTCTGGAATGGGCTATAGAACAATTCTTGTCATCAGTGTCTGTAATTTGTTAAAAGCATTTATTCCTCACATTAAGAATCAACGTCTTTTATATGGTGAAAAACTAAATCAGTGCAATTTTATCAACTTGTTTGAAATGATACACATTGTTTATGCCTCGGTTGTTATGACCACAGTCAAAACCTGTTAAAAATGAGATTTTTAAAGAATATGATGGCCTCCTGGATGTAATTATCTTGTCCTTCTTGGTAATATCTCTTCTATTATGGATGTAGAAAGCCGTGTCACAGCTCAGTGGAAACTTTTTTAAAGTGGAAAGAGGTGAATTGGAAATGTGAACCTGTGATGTGAATCCAAGAAGAGAAGGAATTTACATTTGTATTCTGTCAGCAGTGCTTTTCATCTTCTCCCTTCCTTTTCTTCTGTTTGGGCAAAGTAATTGTTCCGAAAGTTTAATTAGATTAAGCTAAATTCTCACTGAGCTTGAGACAATAATGCATCTCAGAAATCTCCTCTGTAAGCTCTCTGCCTTTTTTTTTTTTTTTTAACTGTAAGCTTTCTAATGTATTTCCTTAGCTCTGTGTCTGTTTTCTGTTTCAACATATGGTGGTTGGATGAAAATAGAGAGGATATCCTGAAAGTACCTTGAAGTGTCGTTGGAAAATGAGAGCAGCAAACTCCCCTGCCTCGATCATAGAGCCACAAGGTGGCTGATGGTCGCTGGTGGTTGCTGAAGAATGTTTCCATTTCCTCTGTGGGCAAAGTACTTCACAATTACCACCTAAAGCCTGTTTGCTCTTTAGGGTGGCATTTCTGCTGTTGGTTGTAGCTGGTAACTAGATCCTGAATTCTGGGTCTATGCTGTGATCTGATCTTGTGGTTCTATTGTTGCTCCAGGTAACAGCACTGGACGTTGCTTTGTCACTGCAAGTCATAAGACATTCTGATTTTTAAGATGTTAGAAGCTGTTGCCTGTGTTTGAGAAATCATCCCCTCTCCATGCTGATTTTGCTATCCAAACAGAATCCCTCCATGTTTTTTGTGTCATTTACTGCAAAAATGCATTGCTTCAAGAATTTGATGAAATGTATTATGTCTGCTTTGATGTAGAATCAGTCCCGCCTTCGGGAGTTTTACCTGAGTTTTAGAACTCTTGGTAATATCTATTTGATTTCAGAAAAAGCTTTCTTAACACTGTGTGTTTTCCTATTGTATCATCACGAAGTCCGATAGAAATCCACACGTTTGGTATCACTGTTGACCAACTATCTCCTTTATGTTTGGATTCGTTTGAATTCTGAGTGACCACTTCTTGCATTCGATACTCTGTAATCTGAACAAGTAAGCTCAGTTACCCTGTTTTTACCATTAGATCAGCATCATCAGTTCCCTTGCACGATTTTCCAGCTGTTTCGACATTTTTGTAGAGCTCCAGCCACCATTATCCTTTCTTTCCTGTTTCTCTCTCCAGCTGTCTGCAATTTCACTCCCTTCTGTACAAGTGAACTTTTTGCCCCTGGTATTCACTGTCTTCTTTATCTGTTTATGTCTTTGCAAAGCTCTTTTGAATATTGTTGCTAAAAATTTCGTGTTTTCTGAGGGTTTTATTGTGGCTGTTGGTTTAATAGATTGAAATGAGCTGCTGACTTTGAGAATCTACTGTTATGCCTGTAAATCTATGAGTAGATGAGGAAAATGCATTTTGGGGTTGGAACAATACAGTGGTTTTATACTTCTCTTTCAAACCTGAATTATTGATGGTTTGTAGAATGCAAACCATTCACGGTCTTTCATTTTCAAAGGTGCTACAAATGAGTAATCTAATTTTCATCTCCTGTATGAGTTTTGGTTGTCCTATAGGCTACCAGATGCTGGTAAGTGAGGCCGTTACTCATAGAGCTTAATGAGTGGGGTCAAATTTTACTCATCAGAAAATTGTGTGGTCTAGAAAGGAAGGTGTTGGTGGAGATAAGGAAGTGTGCTGGAAAGGAGTGGGGAGAAATGCATTTTGCATTTGGAAATGTCTTTTTCATTTATATTGCTAGACGGCAGGTTGAGAAGGCATGCCTGATAGGATTTATTACAGAGAGGATGAGAAAGGAAGCGCATGCATACATGCTCTTCTGTACCTGTTGTCTCCCCTGAAAGGTCTGTCTCTAGAGAGTGAAGGATTTCTTGTTTCTTGCCTTTTCAGTCCACTCTTTGTGACGTGGAAGACGGGGCGAGACAAGCGGCTTCGTGGCTGTATCGGGACCTTTTCAGCCATGAACCTTCACTCAGGACTCAGGGAATACACATTAACCAGGTAACTATGTTGAAAATTAAATAAACCTGTAAATAGTTGAATTTGCTGAGGATCTATGAGGATTCAAAGTTAAGCCATTTTATTGGGTTAACATAGTTAATCTTAATACGCTTCACGGCAAATTCAACATGAGAATTGTGTGATATTTAGGGGGAGGAAATGTATCAGGATGTAGGGGAACAGATTTGCACCAGGTGAATTTTGGTCAACATTTTAAAGCTAACGTTGAATCTGTCTTATATAGTAAGAGTTCTGATGTGTCATGTACCCCTGACTTCTCTCCACTTGCAGTAAGTGGAAGACAGCATCAGGAGGCTTGTAACTAGTGTTATGAATAGGTGCAAATCACTTTATCTGCAGTAGCAAATAACAAAAAAATGTATTTCTACAAGGGCATAACTGAGCATCTGATGGTTTCACTGAGTGTTCAGATGAGGCAATATATCTTCTCTTCCCTTAGTGCACTTAAGGACAGCCGATTTCCACCCCTGACCCGCGAGGAGCTGCCCAAACTCTTCTGCTCTGTCTCCCTCCTCACTAACTTTGAGGATGCCAGTGACTACTTGGACTGGGAGGTGAGAACAGGTGCATTTGGAACTCTGCATCACTCGTTCCGTTCGGGTTCGGGTTAGTACATAGTGATGTGTCTCCTTCGTTACAAGGGTGTATGGGGAACCAAACTGGGGATAGAAATGTGGGGCTGGGAAACTAGAAGGCAGAAGGATGATGGGCTGATAGTATGATATTGGTTGGGAGGGGATCTGAATGGCAGTACAAATGACAAAGAAAGTATTTTACGGATTTGGTCCAATAGGAAGTAGGTTTAGGTGTGTGCATATATATATGTGTGTATAAAATCCTGGAAAGTGCTTTGATGCTATAAGCAGAAATCAGGAATAAAAGATAATTAAAACCTAACATATAAGAAATGTTTAGGACATTTTACACAGAAGTATGCGTAGCTCAAGGAATGTTAAATAAACTTTGTGGTTGGGCTAGCTTAGATATGATTTTTTGTTAGATTCTTGTCTTCTGGACCAGTGTGGGAGATGGCAAACTGTCAGACGTCTTAGAAGACTTTCTTTTGGAGAGGTGGCAGGGAGGCCAGTGGTAGGGAAATGCACAGTGTTGCATGAATGATAATCAATCATTAACTTAGTGGTAGCAAACACCTCTTATTTGGCTATTCATTTCCATCTATAGGTTGGGATCCATGGGATCAGAATAGAGTTCATCAATGAGAAAGGTGTCAAACGCACAGCCACGTATTTACCTGAGGTTGCTAAGGAACAAGGTGGGTTTGAGATGACAGCTAAACATGTCAGTATGCTGTGTCACAGAATTGGGTAACATAAATCTGTGGATTTTGGGTTTGGATTGCAATGCTCTCCTCATAGTGGTGCCTTGGATCCACCAGACTTAATCTGGATAACTGACACCTGATACAGCTGCTGTTGGGTTTTCATCTGGCCTTTCTCTCATCCCACATCTGTGCGCAGTTTTATCTTAGTGTAAAAAAAATGTTTTAGGGCTTAAGAAATAGAGGATCTCAAAATATGGAACTTCCAGCTTCATTTAGCATTGCATCTTTCCTCTTCTATGTTTCTTCCACCAACTAGGATAACTGCAGACTGCACAGTACCAACAGGAGAGTTCCTTTCCTCCTCATTGTTGCTAAAGTAGCATCCTCCAGATGAGGGCAGGAAACAGGGCCCCTCTGGAGCACACTTCCCACTCAAATATAGTAGTGGTCACCATGGTAACTGCTCAAAATATTGCCTCCTTTCCTCCACCTAGCAGAGTGGAGTGGTCGCATCCTCCTGGCTCTGGGGCAAAAGACTAAGGTAGGAATTTTAACTCTGATCTCTCACATAGCAGTGCACTGTGCTATCACTAGAGCATCAGGCTGATCCCAATTTGTCTGTGTAAAGCTAAGTATTACCTTACTTTAAGTCTTAAGAGCTAAAACTGAGTGGCACGTGATAAAACAGTCTGGCGTCTCTGCAACAGAGGCAGGGCACGGACCTTTGTAAGAAGAGAGGTCATATGGAAAAAATGGGATTACTGCTTTTATAGACCACTGCAGTTCAAATATGAGTTAAAAGGGGTTGGCATGTGCAGGTAATGTGCATGCGTAAGATCGTGTATGCCCAGTTTGGCACTGGCATTTCTCAAGTTCAGAATTTCCTGTTTAGTTGTTTGCTTCTCTAGTGGCCTTTTAATGTATCTCCTCTTTTCTTCAGTCATCATTTTTATGTTGAAAAAATATCCCCTGTTTTTCTTTTTCATTAGACTGGGATCAGATCCAGACCATAGACTCCTTACTCAGGAAAGGTGGCTTTAAGGCTCCAATTACCAATGACTTTAGGAAAACGATTAAACTCACCAGGTAAGGTGATGTATCTGTTGCCTTTAAGTTTTATTTTATGGTGTTTTGTGGATGATTCAATTTATTTGTGCCAGGTGTATGTCTTCAGGCTTCTATCAGATGATAGGTAGAGGCTGAAAGACAAAATCACCAATTCTACGTGTTAGGCAGATAATGTATGTGGAATGAAATGTAACATCTTCAGTCTGTGCAGGATTGAGGTTAGAATTTTGAGAAAGCTCTCACTACTTTTTAATGCAGTCATGAGATCAAAAGAAGCAGAACGCTGCAAGTTTATTAAAAGGTTGATTCTTCTGTATTTTTACAACAGACTTCCTTTTTTCAACGTGCTGATCAGTGGAGGGTGTAGCTGTTTGGAGGTGATAGCTGTCTTCCAGCCAAACCATGCTCACATCTGCCTGATTTTTAAGAGTTTGCTTGTTTTTCTACACTCCCAGCTGTTGTTTTCAACTCCCCTTGTTAATAAAAATTTGGACATTCAGGTTTTGTGTAGAAACACAGTAATTTGTCTGGTTGTTCCCCACCTCTGGAGAAAAGAGGTGGGTAGGTTTCAGGCTCTTTTGTTTTCTCTTTTAATGAGAGGATAGGATGAAATTTTTCATTAGGAGGTGGTGTAGGCAGTAGGAGGTGTATCCAGGAGGAAGCGACTCAGTGTAATTCACAGCTGCTTTGAAGTTCTTTCATGCAGTGTGCTTAAAGTGCCTCTGGTCTCTCAGAAGGGACTTCACGTTTTGTGAATTCTGACTGTACAACATGGACTGAGTGACATGTACCCTATAGTACATCTTTTACCCAACTCTGCTTTCACTACCTTTTCAAGTATGAACGTCAGCCAATACATTAATAATACTTGAATACTGCTAGTTTAGTCTCTGAAACTTTGAGTCTTCACTTCCAGCAAATTTTTCATGCCCCCATTTTTTTTTTTTTTTTTTTTTTTCTCTGCAGGAAGTAGATAAAAAAGAATACAAGTTGATCATTTGTTTCCTGTATGCCACTTCAGGAGTCCTCTTTGTTATGATTATCTTGAACAGGGCTCAACTTTTGGCACACTAAAGCTAAATAAAGCTTGTAAAGTTTATCCAGGCTATTGCATAAGGAGATGGAAAACAAAGTAGCTGTTGAAGCTAGGGGGTGTCTCCTCATTGTTGGGGATGATCCAAAAGGTGACGTGGGATGAACGTATTTAATCCAGTCCACACGGCATGATCTCTTTCCATTTCTTATTCTGATGCTGTTTCCACAGGTACCGCAGTGAGAAGGTGACAATCAGTTATGCGGAATACATGGCCTCTCGTCAGCATTGTTTCCAGAATGGCACTCTTCATGCCCCTCCCCTCTACAATCATTACTCCTGACACACGGCTGCATGACCAGTCCCACCCCCCAGTTGCTGCCAATGGCTACGACATCATCGGGGCAGACGCCTCTTCTTCCTGGTCCAGTTACTTCTATTACTGCACCATTTTATGATGCTAGCTTCCGTTGCCAAGTCTGCCTTCCAGCTGACCTGGGGGGAGGATGAGAGCGTGACAGAACTTCAGGGGCCCAAGCCTTATCTCAGCCTTCCCTCCAAATGGGGATTTAGTTGGATTGGAGCTCCATGCCTACGAACTGTCGTGAGGTGCAGAAGACCTCTAGGAGTGAAAGTGCCACTTCAGAGCGATCTGTTTGCGTGTGTTACCGACACTCTGGAAGCTTGAGTTGTTCGTTGTGGAAGCCCCCCAGATCAAGTAGGAGCATTCCCCTGGCAGCCTGGGCAACGGAGTCCAATAAAACATTTTTTAGGTTCTTTTTAATTTTTTTTAACCTCTGGTATCTGTTGTGTACCAAGAGCTGATTGCTGTCCCCGCGCATCACAGGTGGACGTTACAATACAGAGAGGGTTGAACAGCTGGATAGCACCCCATCCTCACAGACAGAAAGCATTTAAAGATGTGAAAATCCTTTGGGTGGTATTGCGGATGAATCTGTTATTTAAGTAAGCCCTAGAAGGCTCTAATTCTCAGATCCCGCTGTAGATGGATTCCCTAGAACTCCTTTTGGTTTACAGTTCGCTGGGTTTTTAGGTGGTTGGTGCTTTGTAATGTAGCCTGCTATGAAATAGAATGCAGTTTTGCCTGTAGGAGTGCAAATTGTCATGCTGTGTACATGAAGGACAAGGTAATCTGAGTGTACCCTGGACAGTCTTTGCTGTTTTGTGTCAAGAATTTTTAAGAGAGCCTGACTGGGGGTGGGGAGGGGTTGTCAGGGAATAGACTGTAGTCATACAAGGGAGACAAGTGACTGAAATTTCTTTAGAAAACTGTCTTGGGGACCTTCCTTTTCATAGGACAGCCACTTTCTCCAGTGTGACTATCAATTTTGAGATTTGTCAGTATTCTGGTCTATGGTGGGCCTGTTGTATGAAGCTGTGTAGTTTCGCTGGTCATATATTGTACAGCTCTTTCGTTACCACGTCAAGGCAATGAGTGGGGAAACCCGTATTACCTAAACTGTATGACACTCACGTGCACTCTGTATTTCTTCTCCTGTCATTGATTGCAAGTAATACTCTGTTCTAAGAGGAAGATGTGTTCTCCAGTTGACTGGCAGCATTGTTAAGGGACACCCTGTCAATGAGGTTACTGGAATTCCAACAATTCGGAAACATTTCTGGAGGGTCAGCAATGATCAGGAAAGAAAATACAAGTGTATAGCAGAGTGGTGGCTATTTGGTCACACGTAGCTTAAGAGTTTGCTTGTGTGCGGTAATAATGGCTTTTAAAATTGGCTGCTGTTCTGAGCCTGAAATTCTCCCCTGGCGAGGCAGGGAATACGGCTGGTAGGAAGCTCAGGACTGCGTGCTGCTGCTCTTTCTGGTCCTAGAGAAGAAAACAGGCCTGTGTGGTTCTGCTTCACGGTGGTGTCCTGTCCTCCTGCTGCCGAAGGAGAAAAACGTGAGGGAAAGGAGGGAGCCCTGTTCTGGGTAACTGTGCAATATTGACCCAGCTTTCCTCCTGTACTGGGTCATTCTTATAAATTGCCGCTTTTCCCTTGTGATGCTGTTGAAGAGCAATGGGAGATGAAGGGATTGTTTTGCCATTTCCTGCTGCTGAGAATAAATCGGTCTTGGTACAAACTCGAGGAGTTTGTAATTACTCTCCCAGGTGCCCTGGAGTGATGAGGGAGGATGGGGTCAGCTCTGGACAATACCATTCACCGTTCAGCTGTCAAACAGTATGATACATAGGGCTACACTCATTACTGTTCAAGTGTTCTATGTTAGAATTTAATTTCATAAAGGTTTAAAAAGAGCAAAAAAAATGGTGCTAAAACTTCACCCCTGAGCACGCTCAGTGAGACTGGTCATGCAGGCATACAGTGCCAGGCTTCTCAACTCTTCTTTCTTTTTCAAGCATTTGCCCTGTTCTGCGTCTTCACCAGTGTACAGTGTTTTCCTGATTTCATTTTATTGGAATAGGGGATGACGAAGGGGTGGAGTGGGGAAGGTTAGCTGTCCTTTTTAAAGAACAGAATTTTCGGATTGAGTGACATGGTTGAATAAGCTTGAAGTGGGCTAAGTGGTTTGGCACTGGGGAAGCCTTATCCTCTCCCACTTCCATTTCCCTGTTCAGTCTGGATTGAAAAAACAGCAACAAAAAAGCCTCTAAATACGTACTGTGTTCTTGTCTTGCTGCAGTGAGAAGCTAGCAAATCAGAACCACTGGTCTGCTGTGTTAGAAACAGGCCCTCTCAGCTTTAGTCCCATAAGGGTCCAGCTATGAAATCAGTTGAAAAGTGTGTCGATTTAGTGAAATTAGCTCAGAAAAATGTATGACAAAGACAGGTGGTCTCAGGAAATAATCCCATTTCTAGATCATTACGTGGCAGCTATGCATAAGGATGAAAGGAGAGAACTAGAAACAAAATGCACTTTGATTTGCCTCCAGATGGAGGTAACAAAAATCAGTGATTTAGTAATTTTTCTGTGGTTACTTTTTGGGGACAGCAGTTTAGAACTACTCCCTCTAAAGCAATTGTCACCTGGTTTGATCTGGATTTAACTCATCCTTAGAAGCAAGTGCCTTTTGGTCTAGAAGGGCTTATTCTCATGACAACCACAGCTGAGAAATAATCTCACTGCAAGTATGAATTGTCTTTGTTTTACAGCAAATACAGGAGAATGTCTTTGATCACTGGAGTCTGTCAGTGTTGGAATGTTTCCGCTGTGAGGTTCTTAAACTACTTCTTTTCATGTTTAATAGTCAATCTCAACTGAGATCACTTCAGTCTGGGAAGGTTTTATGGTCAAAATATCACATATCTACAATTTATAAGAAATAAAAACAAATTCTGTAAGAAATCTAAGAGATCGTTTTAACCTTTGCACAGGATAATTTGTTTTCATAGTACATTAACCTACATCTGCAATCTTCACTGACTATTAGTGCTGTTTTCTGTTTGTATTCTGGAAACTACATGTCATTTTGTTTTGAGTTATTTTGGGGTTAATTTATTTCCTTAAAGCAGGAGACCTCTTTTGACCTTCAGTGCAGATGTCAGACCAATTCTTTGTATTACACTTGGTTGCCTCCTACCTATATAATAACTTCTGAGTGTAAATAATTGAACTCTATCCTCTAATGAAGTATTGTAGAGAATAAATCATAATGGGAAAAAAAAAAAGTTTGTATTGTCCTCTTTATACAGTTTCTTACAGCATTTATGGGACGTGATAAAATCTTTCTCATCTACAAAGCACTGTATGTATAAATACCAAGCCTATTACATGTTCAGAACCAAGGGAGTTGCCAAACTGCTGTCATTTCTGTCTGGAAACATAAAGACAGGCTTGCTAGGAGAAGTGAGGAGAAATGGTAGGAAAATTAAACATAATTATTAAAATTATTCTACTAATAGCGATACAGCAAAGAGTCTGCATTCCAAAATAATATTGACTTGATGATAACTCCATTAGTTGTCCTGACGGTGGAACATAGAGCCCAGGGATGCTGAATTCTGTAGCACACTAAAAATCATGGATTACAGTACCCTATGTGTTCTTTGGTTTTGGTCTTTTAAAATGAATTAAAGAAAAAAGAGATGATATGTACTTTACAGGTCCTCAAGTGATCTTAAATATATACAGACTTTATTTGGGGAAAAAGGAAAGTGTATTTCTAGATTCTTAGCAAAAGTTGAAATGATTGCTTTGGCACAGGGATCAGTTGTGTACAAACAAAGACATATTTTGGCTTTTTGCTTACCTCTGGTTTAAATATTTTTCTGTACGTTTACAGGCTGCCACTGCTGACTGATGTATGGCAGATGTGTAGTTGAAGGTCCTGTGTTTCACACTGGTGGTTCTCAGGAGCTGCAGCCCTGGTATCAGGGAGGAATGAGTATAAGAGGAAAAAAGAAATCAATAAACTATATACCTGAAAGAGGGAGAGCAGTTCTGAGTTGAATATGCCCAGAAGCTTGCAAGCTTTATGGCAACTCCAAAGTATGCACTTTAGTAATTATGTTTCCTTGGAAGATTTAAGATAATGAAAGAATTTATTTTTTTAAGTCCTTTATGCTCTGTGAGGAGTGAGTTAAGGAGTCTGTAGCTACAATGAACTACAGGTGATTTGTACGTCCTGATGTCAAGCACAAAGCCAGCAACTGCTGCTGCTATGTGCCCTGATAAGCTATTGGTTGTACTTTCTCAGCTGCTTTTTTAAACTAGAGTACACTGATCTATTTTTGTATCATTTTATGGCATATATGTTTTTTCCTTACTTAATTTTTCTTTTGGTTTCACACTGAAGCAGTCAGACAAAAAATCTTTGGTTGGTGTCTTCCATCAGAGATTCTTGTCTGCACGTTGCTTCCATGGCCGTAGGAACCCTCAGCGGAGGTGAGCTCAGGCAGAAGGAAGTGCTGAAATAGTTCCATCTGAGCTCAGCTTTGGAATACCAGAATTGTTCTCCAAAAAGCGTTTCCTTCTGGTTTTATTTCTGCTTGAAAAAAAAAAAAAAGAGACAATTAATGAGTCATTTAAATAAAAACTCTAAAAACAAATGACAGAATGCCTGGGAGAAATCTCGACAAGATATTTCAACTGAATAGCACTTGAGCCTTTTTATTCCTAGCAGAAAATACAAATTTATTTTTGAACCAAGTTTATGTGAAGAAGTATCTAATTATGATTGAGAAATGCTGTGTCTCAAAGACAGCAATTAAAGCCAGAACACATTACTGAATGTCATTCATATGCACACTGACCCATACGTGGTGAGTATTGCTCTCAAACTGAATTACATACAGCACAACCAGTTCAGAGCATGCTGAGATATATGTATTTTTAAAAAACAACTTTGTGTCAAAGCCAGTTTCACATTCACATGGTTATCATTTGGGGTATGAATATAATTTTGTATTGCCCTTATGTTCATTCACTGTATTTTTGTTATCCGATTTTAAAAAGAATTGATAAATGAAAGTGAGATTATATGAAAACTTTGGATATTTATACTTCAAGAGCACATTAAAAAAACATGTAAATCTTGTGCAATAATGACTATTTTGACACCAATTTTTCTAAGCGTGGGATTTTGCTCATGGATTTTGATGTCGCACATTAGAAATGTTGCTGACAATGAGAAGAGATTAAGGTTTCAGTGTTCTGATCTTATTACCTCCAGTCAAAACCTGCTTTCTAAAAAAAAGTCAGTCACTGACATGCACACTGGGTAAATAATTACTGCTACAAAGCTTTAGAGCTGCTAGGAAGAAAAGGCCTGTTGTGCTGGTGAGTTGGAAGGAAAGACATTACAAAATACATCAACACTGATAATGGAACGTATTTGTTATTACATGTCCCTGTAATTTACTACATAGATGTTTAGTTAAAGGTGTTTTGTTTTTTTTGTTGTTGTTGTTTTGCTTTGTGTGTGTGAACAGCTGTGTTCATGCAGGCACTTGTTAGTGGGCCTGTTTTCAAACTGAGGGAAGAAAGAAATTGCCGTAGTGGGTCTATCTAACAAACCACCAATGTCCCAAACCCTGCAATGGTCAATACTTTCTGCCCTAGACTATGCAACAATAGGCTCACGTCTAAAACCTGAGACCAAAACCAAACAGCAGTAACAGTGAGCCATTACCCATCACCATAGCCTCCTTGGCTGTACCTTCACACTCTTGCAGACGTGTGGCTTTTCCTGAATCGTTTCAGTTGTCATGTACTTAAGTAGGAGAGATCACTGGGGGACAACAAAAGTTAAATTTGTAACTGAGACTGCAAGCTGAGACTGTTTAAAGATCATGATGTTCTGAGGAGAGAGGTTATGTGAGAAGCCATTGGGATGCCAAATGATTTTAAAAGGCTTCTCTCATCAATCTGGCATGGATTTCCTTGTTTTCTTGTAAACATAATTGAAATAGCCTCATTTACTATGTGTTCTGAGATATTTCCACACTATCTTCCTGAATGTTTTTGTGTTTGTACCACTTAACTAATTAGCTTTCAGTTAGCTTCTCTCCAATGTTCACACAGAATTAACAAACATTAAGGAGCTAAGATCTGATCCTGGAGCTCCTGGTTGAGCTCACACTGGCTGTGCCCCTCCCCCAGAGCACAGGAAGCACTGCAGCTGGCACAGATGTGAGTTCAGGAGAGCAGGAGTGGCCTCACAGCAAATCCTCCAGCCATCTATTTCTGCATTTCTTTAAGGGCACGGGATGACACTGTACAGTCTGTTAAGATGATTAGTGTAAGACTTAAGCTGGTTGGGCACTTTCATGTGCATTTTCCAGGGAAAGTACTACTGCATACATTACTTTGCTGGCCTTCCTCCAACAGTGTCAGGAGGAACTCAGCCATTTCCACCCTGCCTGAAGCTTTTAGGGGTCTACAGACTACTCCTGGGTAGCCCTAAGAAGGCAAATTTCCTTTGAGAGCATGCTGCTATTGCTATCTATGCTCCTTCCCATCAAACTTCCATGTATTTACCATGGTGAGACAGATGTAATTCTGGTGTGGGTAGTTTCCTGGAGACATCGTTTGCCGCCTTCATTCTGAGGCAGCAAAACGGAAGTGCACAGAGTCCACAGCACACTTTGCTGTGCAGCCATGCAGGTGGAGAATCACAGAATCATAGAATCGCAAGGTTGGAAGCGACCTACAAGATCATCTAGTCCAACCGTCCTCCCATCACCACTGCTACCACAAGCCCTAAACCATATCTGGTAGCTCCTCATCCAGACGCCTCTTGAACACTGCCAGCGACGGCGACTCCACCACCTCCCTGGGCAGCCATTTCAGTGCCTGGCCACTGTCTGAGAGAAAAAGTTCTTCCTTATGTCTAACCTAAACCTCCTCTGGTACAACTTGCAGCCATTTCCTCGGGTCCTGTTTGTTGCCTGGGAGAAGAGGCTAAATCCCTCCTCATCACAACCTCCCTTCAGGAAGTTGTAGAGTGCAATGAGGTCTCCCCTGAGCCTCCTCTTCTCCAAACTAAACAATCCCAGCTCCCTCAGCCACTCCTCATAAGACTTGTGCTCCAGACCCCTCACCAGTTTCGTTGCCCTTCTCTGGATACGCTCCAGGGCCTCAATGTCTTTCTTGTAGTGAGGGGCCCAAAACTGAACACAGTATTCAAGGTGCGGCCTCATCAGAGCTGAATACAGAAGGATGATCACCTCCCTGCTCCTGCTGGCCACACTATTTCTAACGCAGGCCAGGATGCCGTCGGCCCTCTTGGCCACCTGGGAGGTGCACCTGCAGCTCCCGCTTACTGCCTGTGTGACTGTGTGAGCACAGCAACTCTTCCCCTGCCTTTGTCTGTGTTTAAGAGCAGCGCGCTTTCTCTCAGCGGTCCTCCTGGAGGTAGCAGACGCTCTCTTGGATCGGGGTTCATCGATGTGCGTGTTTGTAAGACTTAGGCCTAAAAGCTCTCGTTCTCCCACAACCGACTGCCCTCCCACTCACGCTTCCACACACGCAGCGTTCCCGCCCGCCCGCTCCTGTCAGCGCAGCTCCCCCTGGCGGACGCCGGGTCTCAAAGCGCCGCACTTCCGGGCGCCGGGCCTTCCGCTTCCGGGCGCCGCGTCTTTCACTTCCGGGTGAGGCAATGGCGGCGGGTGGCAGCGACCCGAGGACTGCAGATGTGGAGGAGGACGCCTCGCAGCTCGTCTTCCCCAAAGGTGCGCGGCGAGAGGGGCCGGGGCCCAATTCTAAGCGGCCGGTTACAGCTGCAGGTTCTTGGTGTTGATGTAACCTGTAGTTTTTGATCCACGTTTTTTTTTACGACATTACAGTATCGCTGGCTGCCTGAGTGAGAACTCAGCACGCTAACGGGCTGAATAATTACTTTGCAGAAAACAAAACCAAACCGGAGCTTTATAAACAAGTGCTGAAGGACCCCTGGGTTTCTGATTGTGCCCAGTTCCAGCACTCTGCCGCTATTTTGAGCACACGAGGCCTGTCTTAGCGTGTTCAGTTTACTTTAAGAACACATCGGAGGTGTTCCGGTACTGTGGGTATCACTCGTGGATGGATGCTGCGTGGCTAAATATTTTCTTCTTAAAACAAATCATACATTACTTAAGTTCTGCCAAAACTATGCGAAGAAAACATAGCAAAAATATAGAATCATAGAATTGTAAGGTTGGAAACGACCTGCAGGATCACCTAGTCCAACCGTCCTCCCATCACCACTGCTACCACAAACTAAACCAGATCTCGCAGCTCCTCATCCAGGCGCCTCTTGAATACTGCTAGGGTGGCGACTCCACCACCTCCCTGGGCAGCCATTCCAGTGCCTGACCACTGTCTAAGAGAAAAATATCTTAGAAAGCCAGAAATTTGGGGCTGCAAATGTAAGAAGTGTGGTCAAGCAGACAAGTGGGCTGGGTGGCTGCTCAGAATGGTGTAATTTTTATCTGTTTTCAGTGTGGGATTCTGCCCAGTCCTTGGTGAAAGGGCAGTGAACCCAGTGTGCTGTTGTTATTTCCCAAAGCTCAGTCACGCACACAGCACCTACAAATGGCCTTTTTTATCCATGCTTTACTTCTTTTAATGCTGACGTTTGCTTGTTCAAACGTAGAATTCGAAACTGCAGAAACTCTGCTGAATTCAGAAGTCCACATGCTTCTTGAGCATCGGAAGCAACAGAACGAGAGCGCGGAAGATGAGCAGGAGCTGTCAGAAGTCTTCATGAAAACTCTGAATTACACAGCGCGCTTCAGCCGCTTCAAAAACCGTGAGACCATCGCCAGCGTTCGTAGGTGGGTGGAAGGTTTAGGAATTTGATGTGTAACGCTGGTGTTGTTTTATGGAAGTGAGGTTTAGTGACGTTTCCTGATTTGGACCGCTGTAGCTCTGAATCTTGTCTTTCTGGAGAGGCAAGAAATTTGTTCGTTGTGTTTTGAGGAGCATTGTGCTCGGTCTCAGTTGAGCCTGCTGAGCCTCTTTGTTTTCCTTGTTTAAAAAACAGCATATTTCAGTGAGCAGGAGAGTCTTCTAGGCTATTTGTAGTGTAATTCTGGGGTCTTTCCACAGCTGTCACTTTGTTTTTACCTAATGAATTATGTAATAGACATTTCTTCCTTCAAAAAACTTGAATGCAGTGTCAAGAAGCAGAGTAAAAGAGAGAGTTGTATGTTATCTGTTTGGTCTGTTGCTCCTTTGCTTATCTATGTTGCTTGCAATTTCACCAAGTTGTTGTCTTTCCTTACAGCTTGCTGCTCCAAAAAAAGCTCCATAAATTTGAATTGGCATGTTTGGCCAACTTGTGTCCTGAGACTGCTGAGGAAGCCAAAGCTTTGATTCCTAGGTGAGTGTTATATGTACCAAAAGATGTGTTGTGTACTTTCCTGTGATCTAAAGCTAGCTATGGACAGACACCTCCACAATCCAGCTGTTGATGAGAGAACTTTCCATCTCAGTTTTTCTTTACTTACCCATTGATCTGACAGTGAAGCAATCTAAGTATCCCTAATGCACTTCAGATAACATTTACTGGATTAAGAGTGATAGAATTGTAGAGTTGGAAGGGACCTTTGGAGTTGGAAGGGACCTTTAAAGGCCTTGTGCTCCAACTCCCCTGCAGTGAACTGGACCAGGTTGCTCAGAGCGTGGCCCAGCCTGGCCTTGAATGTCTCCGGAGTCGGACTTCCACCACATCTCTGAGCAATGGCTTAAACTGGGGTTCTCAGCCCACCCAGCTGTGTTTGTTGGGTTTTTTTTGTTTGTTGTTGGAGCAAACAACAGAGTGTCCCTATGAACCACTGGGTGGATAATGTACAGATGGGGCAGAGAGTTCTTTCAGTATTGTGTCTTGATTTGTTGCCTTGTGCCCTGAAATAGAGGAGGAATGAGACACCCATCTGAAGTACAGGTTTTTCCTTGCGTTTTAAGATTTCATAGAGTCATAGTATTTTGAAAGTTATACAGACATTTCTTGGATACCTCCACAAAAAAGTGACCACCGCTGCCCTGGGCAGCCTGTTTCAATACCTAACCACCCTTTCTGTGAAGAAATTCTTTCTAACCTAAACCTCCATTGGTGCAACTTGAGGCAGTTTCCTCACATTCTTCATAGCAAGTCTGGACTGGCTTATGAGTATGAGGCCAAGGAGTCTGGTTAAGCCTACACCTGGGTTGCCCTTTTGATTGCTCCCTGATTGCTCAGGGCCATGATTTTAGCAGACAGTTGTTAGAGTTAGGGTAGTATGGTTAGGTCATGGTTGGACTCGATGATCTTTAAGGTCTTTTCCAACCTGAGTGATTTTATGATTCTATGATTACAATGACTTGAAATCATTTTGCAGAAAATTCTTGAAATGATGGAGTTCTGCCACTTAAACAGGAGGCTCTGCATGGGTGTCTGAAACTAATTCGGAAGGGAATGGGGAGACTGTTTCTAAAAGCTTTAATGCACCCTTATTGTTCTTACCTTGCAGCCTGGAGGGCCGATTTGAAGATGAGGAATTACAGCAGATTCTTGATGACATTCAGACCAAACGCAGCTTCCAGTACTAAAGATGACTCTCAACCTCTCCAAATGAATGGAAAAATCTGAGAACTTTGTTTCTCTGCCCTCTGTACCAATCCAGCTCCTGGGCTGAGTAGTGGATAAAGGGAGCTCCAGCACTGTCATACACCCCAGTGTACTGGAGGTGATTGCAGTCCTCTTGGTTTGATAAGGACGCCTGCATTGTGAGGGCACAAGAACTTGAAAAATCTTTTCTTGGTGGCTCAAATATTTGTTTCTTCCATATTCTTCTCCCCAATTTGGGAATTCTGTACACGTTTCTGGTTTTTAGCAGAAATGTTGACCTGTTTGGTTTTTTTTTTGTTTGTTTTCAAAAAGAGTGGGAACACTTACTCTTGACTGCTGGGCGGAATCAAGTCCCGCTGTCTTTCACATGGTTTCATCAGCCATGGTGGACTTTTTCAAGCTCAATTATTTTGTATTATTGCTTAGCATAAATTAAAATATATTTCTAATTAAGGTCCTGTGTTTTGTAAACATTACGTGCACATTCTGATTTACAAAGACCTCAATAAACTGATCGGCCTGGAAGAAGGAAAACACAGGAAGAAGAGCTGGGACAAACACCAGCATGGGTGCCAGGTGACTGTTCTGCTGATGTGTGGAGTTCCACTGATGCAAACGGGAAAGAAATAGGATTATTCTGTTATTTCAGTTCTTCCTGAGCCAGCAAACCAGATTAACCACCACAACTGTTGCTGGATCCAGATATTATAGCTAAGGTAGCACAGAGCTAGGCAGCAGAGTGAGCCTTCCTTTGGCAGATCCCAGCAGCCCTTTTGGCACTGGGAACGCTCCCCAGCTGCAGCTCCTGCTGTAACTCAGAACACCCTGCAGTGTATTTCTGGCATTTCAAGGCATTTTCATCTCTGAAACACGAGTTCTCATACTTTCATTAGAACTTCTGTTGCTCAGAAGGAAAAACCCCACGCCAACAACGCTTTGAAGCAGAAGGGAGCGGGAAGGACCGAGATCCCGCGCTGAGGCTCCGACGCACCGCCTCGCCGCTCAGCCCGGCACCTCCAGCGGGGCGCCGCAGAAGAGACGCGGGCAGCCCTCGCGCATGCGCGTACCGCTTCGCGCTTCCAGCCGCGCGGGTCGGCCGTGAGGGCCGCCCGACTTCCGACCGCGCATGCGCACGCCGCTTAGCGCTTCTAGCCGCGCGGGTCGGCCGTGAGGGTCGCCCGACTTCCGGCCGCGCACGCGCAGGCTGCGGAGCGACGGGAGGCTCGCGGAAGCGGCGCGCGCATTCCTCCTTGCGCCTGCGCAGTGTCCGCGGCCTGCCCGCCGCCGAGCGGCTCGACGTGGGGCGCGTGCGCCGCCCCTGGCGCTGGTGGGGGCAGGAAGATGGCGGCCGGCCGCGGCGGGGGATCGTGAGGCGGCGACGGCTGCTTCCGGGGCCGGGGGGACGAGGCGAGACGAGCGGCGGGGCGCGAGGGCGCGGTGCGAGACGCCGGCTGGACGGTGAGCGCGGCCGGGCGCGGGGCGGGGCGGGCGAGGGGAGCGCGGTTCCCTCCGCCATTTTTAGGCCGCGGCCCAGGAGTGGGGCGGGAGGCCGAGCGGGTGGGAACGGCGGGACCCGGCCTCGTCCGCCTGCGGGGTTCGAGCTTCGCTGGGCAGCGGGCAGCGCTCCGCTCCTGTGTGCCGTGTGCGGCTGCCGGGGGCCCGCCTGGAGCGCACGTCCGGCTCCGATCGGAATCGCGCTGTTCCTCCTTGGGCCTGCGGGGTGCCGGGCGGGCGCCGCTAGCAGGTGGGGCAATGCGGGGCAATGCGGGGCAAAGCGGAGCTCTGAGGGCCGGCACGGCCACGTGCAGCAGGCGCCGACCTGCCCTGGGAGGAGGGTGCGATGGTGGTGATTTCTCAGTAAAAATTAGTAGCGATGACCTCTTAAAACCTCTTAAAGTGTCTTTTTTTTTTTTTCTTTCTGCTGGAGGCAACTCGCTAAACTTGGGGAAAGTGGGCATTGTTTCTCCTTTGCTGACTCTTAGCTGCTTCTTTATGATTAGATAACTGTATACCTTGAAAATACAGTATTTTGCAGCAGTGATAACTCATGTGAGCGTTTCTGTCTTACAAAAGCTGCCATAGGTAAGTAGTTCTGTACCCCTGGCTCTGTGCCTCATTATGTCTCTAGTTGCAGTCTGTGGGTGGGAATGTGTTTGTGAGCTTCAGCCCTTCGTCCTTCTTGCGGCAGATTTCTCTCCTTTTGTACCTGCCTTAGCTCAGAACTGTTATTCCTTTAGTAAAGGCAGTTCCACGTGCATATTTGCCAGAGAGTTTACGGTATGCAGTCAGGATTGTGTCAAAGTACTCGGGGTTTCTTCCTCTTCAATTATTTGTCTGCAGAATTGAATTCTGAACATTTTGTTGAAATATATCATCTTTAATATATCAGTATATAGTAATAAAATTTACTCTCAACTTCTTGACATCTTGTTTAGTTGTGCTGTAGTATTTCTAATGGGTAGCTTTGAAATTCTGGTGAAAAAAACACTTTATTTAAACAGCTTCAGGATGGTAAGACTAATTTGGCATGTCTTTAATTGATTTGCTGTTGGCATTTTTGGAGTTCTCTGCCCAGCTGCTCTAGAACTTGGAAGTTGGGCTTAACTTGATCTGCCTTCATGGGACTGTTTCAGAAGGTGATGGAATTACCGTATGAAGTCAGTTTTGATAAATAAGTACTGAAAAATTGGGGATGTGTGAAAAATGTTTGAGCTACAGCGAATTGACTGATATTATCTAGTGTGTATTTACCATAGAATCACAGGATGGCTTGGGTTGGAAGGGAACTGAAAGCCCAACCAGTCCCAGCCTATGCCGTGGTCAGAGACCTCCTCCCTCAGCTCAGGCTGCCCAGGGCCCATCCGGCCTGGCCCGAAGCACCTCCAGGGATGGGGCAGCCACACTTCTCTGGGCAGCAGTGTCAATATCTAAATGTCCTCTAATCTAATGAACGAGTCCAGAGGAGGACCTCGAAGATGATCAGAGCTGGAGCACTTCTCCTATGAGTAAAGGTTGAGGGAACTGGGATTGCTTAGCTTGGAGAAGAGAAGGCTGTGGGGAGACCTCATTGTGGCTTTCCACTACTTGAAGGGAGTGTATAAACAGGAGGGGAAATGGCTCTTTGTGAGGGTGGATAATGATAGGACAAGGGGGAATGGTTTTAAACTGAGATAGGGAAGGTTTAGGTTGGATATGAGGAGGAAGTTTTTCACCCAGAGGGTGGTGAGGCACTGGAACAGGTTGCCCAAGGAGGCTGTGGATGCCCCATTGTGGAGGCATTCAAGGCCAGGCTGGATGTGGCTCTGGGCAGCCTGGTCTGCTGGTTGGCGACCCTGCACATAGCAGGGAGTTGAAACCAGATGATCATTGTGGTCCTTTTCAACCCAGGCTATTATAAACTCTTTGAGCTGCTTAAATCTTCTAATTGATGATTGTGCCTTCAAACTGATGTTTGAAGTTTGCCACTGTTACTCCCAGTGTCAGTCCTTCATATGATGCTTGTTCTTTCAAGCTGTAAAAGAATGGCAGCTACAAAGCAACAGTAACCATTACCCTGTAAAACGTTGGAATTGAAGGCCTGTGCTGAGCACGAGAGGTAATAATGTGGGGATTGTAAATTAAGCTTGAGACAGAGGTAGTTTGCTGTAGCAGAAATAAGCCTTGGTCAGGACAGGGAGTGAGAGAGCTTCTGGCTTGTTCCCATCCCGCACAGATGCCTCACTCTTCTGAGTGACTTGAAAAATATACTGGAGAAGACTCTTGGTTGTGTAGGGACATGGAAAAGTGCAGTTTAACTTCTTAGTGAGGTGGTTCCGTGTGAAATATTTCACTTTTTTGTGGCTGCCAGCTGCAGCATCGTTATCTAGGGAATTTCTGTAGTTTGTTTGTTAAAAGTGGAAAAAAAAATAACTCCAGCCTTGCCTAGGTATTGTTGTAGCTGATACTTTAGGAAACTGATATCTCTGCACAGGAATGTTCTGAAAACAAGGTGAAACAAGCTGTACTGCATCTGTGAGTTTTATATTCTTGATTTGTTGTGCTTTCCTCCCTTATATCATTTTGTTACTGAAAACTTAATGCAGAGTGGAAGTAACAGAAGCACAGTTTTTGCTGGCATAGTTAATGAAAAAAAAATCATTCACAACTGAACCTCAGGTAAACTGAATGATTTTAGAGCTTGGTAGTGGGGAGAGGAAAAAGGGAAGTCTTCGAAATGATTGAAGATGTGATATGACTTGAGGTTTCCTCTCTTATAGAGAATCTCTGAAAGCAAGAGCAGAAAAGTAGACAGCTGCTAGCTGAATACTTCTGGGTTGTATTTTGTCTATTTCACTTCATTTTTGAGAATTCGTGACCCCAGGACCATGTAAAACTTAAGGCTGTTTGTTCTTAGAATCATACAATCACAGAATGGCCTGGGTTGCAAAGGAGCACAATGCTCATCCAGTTCCAACCCCCTGCTATGTGCAGGGTCACCAACCAGCAGCCCAGGCTGCCCAGAGCCACATCCAGCCTGGCCTTGAATGCCTGCAGGGATGGGGCATCCACAACTTCCTTGGGCAACCTGTTCCTTGCTCCCTAGTGCTTAAAAACAAGTTGGTTTGTGATGGAATTTCATTTCTGGTTCAACCTGCTCCCATAGCCTGCCTGGATGAGCCAGGTGTTCTCTTGTGAAACTCAAAATGTGATATGAAGTATATATTTACACCATTACTTTTGATAGCAATCTCAGTGTAGACAATGCGTGCACTGTGGTACAAAGTGCTGGTTAAAATTGTTTTTCAATTTGTGGTAGGGGAATAAAAATTAGAGTTTATAGTGGGAAAAGGCAAGGCCTCATTGTTTTATAGCATGGGGAAGCTTGCACTTGTGTGAAGGATGTGATCAGAGAAGCAGCCATGAGTTCCAGCTCTTCATTGTTTTGCATTGCATTTTTTTTTAAGTGTATACTTCAGGTTTCTTTCTGTTGTCTGAAGGGGATTTGGTTTAATGAAGACATAAATTCAACTCCCAACAATACAGAATTTAAAAGTAACCATCAAACCCAAACAGTTGTACTTTCAAATACTTGAAGCCCAAGTGTGGATGTATGAGTTTAAACCTACCAAGCTTGATCCTATTATTTTTTTTTGTATGCTTTCCTTGCAGTTTGCACTAGAGTGATCACAGCTGTGAATGCTCTGAATATGGTGTTATACTATAGGCCCAATTATTTTACACATGGAAACAAGCTACTGGTAGTGATTGTTTTTTTTCTGATAGTGTTACTCTGCACCAAAGTATAAAAAGAAATAGGATTCTGTGTAGTGAGAATGGCCAGAGCAGATCCTTCTGTACCCACCAAGCTACAAACCTGGTTTTTGCTAAAAAATCAACTAAAAATCTCATGTTCATCAAGATGTCCTGTTGATCAGGAAGGGTAAGTGCCACTTCCATAGTATGGGATAGTCTATTAATGAATTACATTGAGTAAGTTACAAGGAAATGTGGTCAGGAATTGGGGCTGTTCTGCTCTAGGCCTTTATTTCTATATTATTTTTATCACAATTTCTCTCTTCTGTAGGAAGAAAGATTTACTGCACAACATCAAACCTTACTGTTAAATAGCCCTGGTAAAACTTGCTGCGCTCAAGTGTTTCAGAAAGTTACATGGGAGTATTCACACGTGAATAGAATAGAGAAAGTATAAGCAATGCTTTTGTGTTCCTCAATCATAAATGAAATAATCTCCTCCTCTTTGTGTATTTGCATGCTGTGACAAATGACCTATCAAACACTCACATGTTCATCTGCAACTTTATTTTTTTCATTTAAACATGGTGTTTTTTTTCCATACTGCTCCTAAACCAAAACGCTTCTCACTTTCAGTGCACTTTTAATTAGTGAATTCATTTTGATAGGAAGAGCAATGTTTGTTGTGACTTCATTGGTGTTATTTAATTAATTTCTGCTATAATTAAATGTGCTGTTTACCAAGGGGGAAAAAAAAATTAACTGTTGGATGTTTGTAATCTGTGGAGTTATGAATTTGGTGTAACCTACAACTTCATTTAATTTTAAAATTACAACCCAATCAAAAAGGATGTTCTCATGCCTCTGTTCTCTTGGTTCTGGATTCCTTGCCCTGTCCAAGCAACTGTATAGGGAGAGCCTTTCTCTGAGCAAAACGAAGGCCTTTTTGGTGACTTCTAATAACTGTCAGTTCTGTTCTGGTCTGCATCTCACAAACGTTGGTTTTGGAAGGAAGTGGTGGTGCCAGTCACCCACCTCTGCAACAGCCGCAGCGCTGCGCTCAGTGACTGCTCTGTGCCTTGAGAATTCTTATCTTAGTTTATACAGCAGCAAAATTCACTCTTAGGAAAGAGCATCCCGAAATGTTTGAGATCGTGGATGTTGAGTGCCAATTTTAGTTTGAGGTAGTTGGTCATAAAACGTGGATTTTGAGCTGACTGTAGTCATTCCCCTGCAGCTTTACCTAGAAGCAGCTGCCTGAGGCGAGCAGTAGGGCAGGGTGGTTTTGCAGCTAACAGTAGTGATGTGTTGAAACTGAGGGGTTCTTTTACTGAGGCTGCTCTATGTGCTTCCACATGACCACACAGGTGCTTGAATTAATCCCTGTTTCTTTGGTTTAAATAGTTGAGGTTTCTTTTAAATCGTTTCCCCTATTCAAAAAGAAACAGGATATGAAAGCAAATAAGAATGTGTTGCTTTTTAAAGGGAGGCCAGAAACTGGATTGCAAGTAGTCCTGTAGTATGTTATTTGGTGTAATTTTGGCATTCATTATGAAGCTTTGGCATCTCAGCGATTTGAATTCTGCTGTGTGTGTGTGTGTGTTCATCAACAGCTTTGAATCTGGCAGGAGCTGTGATGTGAAATGCTGCAGCTCCAGCTGATGCAAGGGCTGCACTGATAGCCCCCAGGTGTGTGCTGGCCTGCCTCTGCCCTGCCATCCTCCTGCTGGATGTTGGCAGCCACGTAGCTGCTGCTGTAGCCTGGCAGGGTGCTCGCCTCTGCTTCTGCTCCATTCTGTTCTCTACCTGGAACTCCTTGGTAAGTTAGCTGCGATGCTGCTCTGCAGTTTTGACCAATATTAGCAACAAAGGTCTCCTGATACAGTAGTTCTGAGCGAGTGGTCAGCCTGGTCACACAAATGTTTGTACTGCTGTAACAGAAGGGTAACACAGGACATCGATGGTTGTGGGCAAGGCTGGACTTCAGTTGGTGTCAGCGATTTTAGGTTGGGGTCACGTTGTGACAGAACTTCATCTCAGCAATCCTTTAGCATGTTCCCACTGTGCTGAAGCTCACAGAGTTGCGTTTAAATGGTGTGATCAGGTCACCTGTGCCATCATTGTCCCCCTTCCCTCAGCCAAAACCTGCTGATTTTGCAAATGCCTTTCTTTCAATTTGATGTTGGAGCATCTTTGTAAGCAAACCTGCACTTCTTTGAAGAGACTTCTTCAACACAAGGAAAATCATAGATGGACCAAATCTGCAAGTAGGAGGACTGCAGGCTGTTTAGGTGTTAATATAGAATACTTATTTTCAAATGTTTGTGTAGTCCCTAAATTATAGAGCTGGGAGTTAAACCCATGCTTGAGTCAGCTATCACACCCTGTTTTGCAATTTCTTGGTGGATGCAAATGTTTCTCTCAGCAGATCCAGGGCTAATAAATAAGCCTGATTTTTTTCCTAATTATACCTTCTATGGTGCCTTGAGTGCTATCACTGCCAAGCGTTCTGTACAGCAGGTTGAAAATATTGGCCTTAGCAGTTGGCTGGAGTGCTGCTTTTGCTGATGCTTTCGAGGCAGGTGATAGGAGGGAGAGAAAGGCCAAGGGATTTCAGGCCTTGGGAGGTGGTGCTTTTCACAACTGCATCTCTGGTGACAGGCCCTGCTGCTGGGCTGTCCCTGTCACAGGGAGCCTGGCTGTTCTGTAACAGGGGAGATCTTACACTGCAACCCTTGCACTTCAGAAATCTGTTGAGAACTGCTGTGTGTGGATTTGCATTTACTTTACTGAGAAATGTGTTGGTGGAAAACAAATGTATGTGCTTTTCTTGAACACTACTAAATAGTAACACGCAGAGGCTACTTACTAGAGAAGTTAAAATGTGGTTGTGGGGCAATGTACATCAATTAGATGTACAGTTTGCAATCATACATCTTTGTATTCACAATGAAAGGCTACAGAATTTATTCCTGGAAAGAGATGGCCGTGTAATTTGAGTTTAAAAAAGCAATTGAGCTTCTAATTCATGTTTGTTAATGCTGTTCTGACTTCTGAACTTCATGTTGAGTAAAAATGAAGCAATGCTGTTCTGTTAGTGATTATCATATGACCTTGTGAACCAGGCCTGGCTCGTCTGGTGCTGAGCTAGCAACATGAAGTGCCTCAAGAAAGTAAGAAATCAATCGTTGTGCATAACTGACTTTTCCAGTGCAGCCAGAATCTTAAATTCATCTTCGAAGATTGTGCTCTCATTTTCTTCCTTTGAGAAACAGTGAGTGTGGAAAATGAGTGACCTAAGAGATGTAAATTCTTTATTCAGTATGAAAGGGTCATGTCATCCTAAAAAGACAGTTTGAGAGAGAATTTTTTTTAAGTGGAATGTGTTAAAAATCTGGACTTAGTTATATAGGGGATCAGCTGTGCAAGCATGTGGCATGTATTTCTTTCACCAGTACAGAAAGTGTTCCAGTATTTAATGTCCATTTGTATAGGGAAATCTCTGCTCTGGCTGTGTTTTGAAACAGACATTTCAAACAAAACTTCTAGAACTGCTCAAGAGATATGACACAGACTTTCAAACATGGAATATATAAATTGTAAAATAATTGTCATTTTTGTTGCTACTGCAGGGTTGTTCCTCAGAAGGCAACTTCCAACACAGGTAGCAGCAAGCAGCGCTTACCTCTTGATTTTCTACAGCATACTGATGCAAAAGCTGAATTTCATGTATGCTTGATTTAATCTTCACTGAAGCAGATATAGAATCTGAGAATGGCCTGGGTTGAAAAGGACCACAGTGATCATATAGTTTCAACCCCCTGCTATGTGCGGGGTCACCAGCCAGCAGACCAGGCTGCCCAGAGCCACATCCAGGCGGCCTTGAATGCCTGCAGGGATGTCTGCTTCTCAGGAGCTGAATAGAGGGGGACAATCAGCTCCCTGTCCCTGCTGGCCACCCCTTTTTTTGTGTAATAATTCAGAAATCTTTTCTTTCACTGTTTCTGTAATTATTTTGTGTGTGTTTGATTGCTGGGGTTTTGTGAATGTGTGTTTTTTATATTGTTGTTTTTCATTCGTTTGTTTTTCAACTATGTGACCCAGCAGTAAATCAGCAGTGCTGCAGGGACATGTGGGGTTGGAATTGCCAAAGCAGGGCCCTTAAGAGGTTTTTTTAGCAGCATTGTGTGATTTGGTAAAGTTTGAGCTGTTCTCTCCAGTTGTGGTGTGTCCCTTCAATGGGTGTGTTGGAAAATACCTCCTTAGGTACTGTTACAACAATAGTGTGAGGCAGATTGTCACAGGGCATTTATTCTAGAATGTGGCTGTAGCAGTGCCCAGAATCTTGTCCCATCCTGACTTCATGCTCTGTATCTAGCCTGGGTGTGCTGGGCTGCAGCTCTGGCTCACAAAGCTGCCCTGCACAGAGCCTCTGCTCCTGCCTGTGACTTGGCTAGGCTGCAGATGGGTGTTTTAACATTCAGTCACATTCCCCAGCCACAATTAAATGTGTTTTTTAAGCCTTCTTACAGTTCTTCGCGTGATCTCAAATGATAGCACTGCTTTGCTTCCTCCTGCTGCTCCTTCTGGACTTCAGTTTCTTACTCATGGAAATGTAATAGCTTTTCTTCTGTGTTTATTTAAAAAGAAACTGGTGTGGCAAGCAGTGCTACTTTGTCAGAATTAACACTAAGAGATGGTTCCTTAGGTTTTGTGATAGGTTTTTGCAACGCTTTTTCTTTGCTTTCAACATTTGTTTTCATATAAAAGCTGTAAGAGTTACAGAGAAATGTGCCAAGCACTCAGTGGAGAGGCTGTGAAAGGCCAATCCTCCTAGCAAGTTACAATTTACTCATTTCCAAGTCTTAGTGAAAAAGCTTTCATGTTTTCAACATGATGAAGGACTCCAATACTCAACTTTAATCCATTACATATGCACGTTTCTGTTTCCTATTGCAAGCAGTATCAAGCTGGTATTAGATTGCATAGACTTCATCAGAATCTGGGCAGGTAGTTTCTGAACCAGATCCCAGTTGCTGTGTGTCCCTGGTTCTGTTTCACCCTGTAAACTGAAGGCCTTCTGGTCCTTTTTCCTTCCACTGATCATAAAGTTCTCCAGATTTGTGATAGGATTTCCGTGACTTTATTTCCCATTCTCTGCTGTTTGTTTTTTAAATCAAGGACTTGAGTCTGTTATTAAGTTGTCTCTTGCCAGGAGCAGAGTATGAACAAATGGAAGCAAAATGGCAGATTCTTCCAGCTGATGCCTACGTTGTAATTTCTCTCAAGAATCCAGCAAGCTTCCAGTCTTCTGTGAGATGAGAAGAAAAGATAATAGCCTGGTGGTTCTGTGATTTAAAAGTCAGATTTGGTTTCCTGACAAGTTGGTAGCTTCAAATTGTGGCCGTAGGTATTCAGCATGAGAAAAAACTGGGCGGTATTTTGGTCATTCGTGGTGCTGTTGTATTGGTGACTCACAGTAGGAAAGTCTGGGTTGTAAGATAAATGCAACTCTTGACAGATGCCAAGCAGGAGTCAGGACAAAGGAATTAATTAGTAGTTCGGAGAGGAAAAATATTGTCATACTTTTAAATAGTGATTAAAATACTGGAAGTACGCAAAACTGTCTTAATAAGCAGCATGGAAATACAGCAGCACACCAAATCTCATGCATCTTGTAGCCGAGCTGTAGTGCAGCATGGCAAACATTGGAGATGCTCAGAACTTGCAATGCAAGAGTCCCTTCTATGGGGTGCAGGGAGGGAGTTGTAAGTAAGAAGGGAACCTCCTTACTTGTCAAAACAGTTTTCTCTGCTGTGCCCGAGGTGGAAGCAAGATGTGTCCCTGAGTCCTGTGAGCTGAAGAATTTTGGTTTTTAAAGATGTATTCAAACACTACTGTATGTATGTCTGTTTTGAAATGAATCAGGGGTTTAGTTTGAGCATAAAATGAGCTGTGCTCAATATACTAGGTAATGTTATGTACTTATCATCAGAAAAACAAATTCTGAAGGAAGTGTTAGTTGTATGTGTAACTTACATGCACCTAAACTGACTCAACTCTTCAAGGATCTCAGGTTGCAAACCCTGGGGGGGCTCTTTCAGTTTGAATTTATTTCCTCATAGTTCTCCCCTGGGCTTTCAGATGTCTTCATCTCAAATCATCTGCATGCTTTCTCTAATATCCTAGGAGGTCATTTGCATGTAAAGCTTGTTAAGTGTGGGGCTTCTTTTGTCCATTAAATATTGATGCTTGCTGTTCCTCCTGCAGAAAACAAACCTCTGGAGTCAAAACCTGAATCAAAATAATCACATTTTTCTAGGTCTTGCTTACTGTACAGTGAATGTTTTTGATTGGTATGTTTAAAATGTTAGTCTGTCCTTTCAGACGTTGTATCATTTGTATGTGTGTGTTTGAACTGTGTTAGAAGCACAGGGGCTTTAACACTGGTGAAACGGATTGTGAGAGTGCAGAGCTGAAATGAAAGGGAAAGAAAACTTAGCAGTGTAGTAACAAAATGAAACCAAAATGTTTTAGACCTCTCCAAATAGGAAAAGGTGGTTGTGCCCTTTTGGCAACTACTTTATTTTGATGTGACCAATGATTACTTCATCAACTTCTCTATTTCTTTGTGAAGTGTAGGAGATGTATTTTTGTTTTATGTCTCCTGTTGGGATTCAAACAGCTGCCATATGCCTCCCTCTCACTTAACCTGTTCAGAATCTAAACCTCATTTTAGGAAAGTACTTTTCACAAATGAAATATAATAGTGAATGAATGCTGATGTGTATTAGGAGTCCGTTTAAAGGTGGTAGAGCCCTGGAGAACTCTTGGGGAAAAAGTTGCTTGAAAAGGGTGTTGTATAATGTAAGTGAGTATTTTTGTCTTTAGTTTGTCTTTTAGAGGCCTATGGTAATTAATGAGTGTATTCTCCAGTGAAAGAAGGGTCACATGGCTCTTAGACATCAGCACTGACCTGTAAATTCATATATCAAAATCATGAGATGATTTGGCTTGGAAAGGTCCTTAAAGCCCTTCAGTTTCCAGCCCCTGCCATGGGCAGGAAATATGGTTCTATACCTCATGCAAGGCCAGGCTGCCATCCAGCTTGGCAGGAATAAGATAATAGTTTCTAACTATCACTGCACTCCCTGATGAAGAATCTCTTCTCACCATTCCTGAAACCTCAGTACCTAAAGTACCAGAAGACTGCTGCAAGGTCTCCCCAAAGCCTTCACTTTCTAAGCCCAGCTCTCAGCCTGTCTCCATAGGAGGAGTGCTGCAGTCCTGGCTGCCTGTGGTCTCTCTCCACTGCTCGGGGAATGAGCTGAGTGCAGGTGGGGCCTCATGACAACAGAATAGAGGGGGGCAATCACCTCCCATGCCCTGCTGGCCACACTGCTTTCGATGCAGCCCAGGACTCTATTTGGCATTCTGGGCTACAGATGCATGCTGCTAGCTTACGTTCATGTTTTTGTCCACCAACACCTCCATGTCTTTCTCCTCAGGGCTGCTCTCCATCCAAGCTGCATTTGTGTTTGGGGTTGCCCTGATCCCAGGGCAGCACCTTGTGCCTGGCCTTGTTGGGCTCATGAGGGCCCACCTGGGGGCTGTGCAGGTCACTCTGGCTGGCAGCCCTTCTCTTCAATGTGCTGATGGCACCACTCAGCTTGCTTCCTGAGCTCCAGCTCTTTCTCTTGCTGAAGCAGTTTTATCTGTCCAAAGTCTATGATGTATAAAAATACTGACAGAATGGAGATTCCCAAGAACCTCAAATAAACAAATTTCAGACTTAAGGTTGTAAATCTGCTTAAATGTTTTCCCAAGTAAATAGGAAATTGATCAATCCCTTGAATTACTTTGTGTTTCAAATTAACATATTCCTTGCTAGATCTGTAAATTAGCATTCTTTTTTCTTCGTTGTATTTTTCCTGTTTTCACAGTGGAATTTCCTTCTGTTCTATGAAAGGAGAATGTTTGGCAGTGTCTTTCCTTGTTCTGTGAAGCTTGATGGCACTGTATTATACTTGGTCTGATTTTTTTTTTTTGTCTGAAGTGTTCATCTGGATGTGCTTACAGAGTTCTTAATAGAGAAGTGAAATGCAGAGTATGTTTTATCAGAGATGGCTATTCGGGATGGGGTCTTTGCAGCCAGAAAAACATCACTGAAAGGAAATAAAGCAATGCCCATACCTCGTACATGTAACAGTTGTGCTTGTCTCATGGAAGGAAATCGATGTTGCTGGTGCATTGAGCAATAACCTCATTATGCTGACTTTGCGCTGTTGTTCTTGTCTTGTACTTTCTGCCTGGAAAAGCTGACGTAGCTCTTCAGTTAGTGATGATTCCATTGAATCTCCTGATCCATATTTCAGAATCCAGCGTGCTATTGCAATGTAAATAATTACTCTTTACTGTATAACAGTGAGAGTGTTTGCTGTAAAACTTGCTAATGCAGACTTGAAGAAACAGAACTTGGATTCATTCAGGAAATGTTCAGTGCTTGTTTTCCTTTGTCTCTGAGCCATTTCAGCAGGTAGTCTTTCAAGCTGCAGCATGTTGTAGTGGAGAGAGGAGAGCAGCAGAAGCTTTGTTTACCTTCTTCCCAAGAATGCAGTTAGCTTTCTTAGCAGCTGACTCCTCTTCAGTTTGGTGTCTGCTAGGACTCCAGGCCCATTTCTGCAGTGCTGCTTCCCAGCTGGATACCCCAGCATGTCCTGGTGCTGGGCTCTGTGCTTCTGCCTGTTGGGCTCAGCTCCCTCTGTGCAATCACCCACACTCTGCCCCGCTGTCCATGTTGTTAAGGAAGATGTTAACCAACCTGCATTTGGTGTTGGAAAATCCTGCTCTTGGTTCTGATGCTGTGTGCACCTACCCTACAAAAACGGGATGAGAGAGCTGGAGATCTTCAGGCTGGAGAACGGAAGGCTCCAGGAGGACCTTATAGTGGCCTTGAAGTACCTGCATGGGGCCAAGAAAAGCAGGGAAGGGTCCTTTTTGTAAGGACAGGTAGTGACAGGATGAGGGGGAATGGCTTTAAACTGGAAGAGGGTAGATTTAGATTAGATATTAGGAAGGAATTCTGTCCTGTGAGGGTGGTGAGACACTGGAACAGGTTGCCTAGTGAGGCTGTGGATGCCCCCTCCGTGGGAGCACTGCAGGCCAGGCTGGATGGGGCTGTGAGCAGCTTGGGCTATGGGAGGTGTCCCTGCCTACAGCAGGGGGTTGGAGCCAGGTGATCCTAAAGGTCCCTTCCAACCCAAACCATTCTGTGATCCTGTGATTCCATGTTAAGGAAAAAAATGGAGTCTTCCATCTGAACACCTGTTGATGGACTCTGAAGTAAAAACCAAGTGTGATTAGTTTGCTTAAAATGGGAAATAGAACATCACTACTCTGGATTGCACTTCTAATAACCTTTTTTTCTACGTAGTCATTCTCTCAGTACAGCAGGAACTATAGATTTCTGAAGTCCAACCATTTTTGAGCTGATAAAATAGAGGTAAAGGAGAGCCTGCTGAGACTTCTGTTTGTCCTGGCAAAAGACAAAGTAAGAGTCTGATAACTTAATTTTGAACCGGGATATTTGTCAACTGGACTAGCAGTTCTTGGAGATAAATGTTAGTTTCATCTGACAGCTGAATACATACCAGAAAGACTCTTTGTCCCTAAAACTTTGGAAACTTCACTTGGAATGCATATATGGACACATACACACTTACAGATAGGAAGCAGGCAAAGGTTACTGGGGTATAAAGATACTACCTGGATAGAAGCATGATATTCAGGACACTGTAAGAACATGATTATGAGCAGCTGGATTAAACCGTGATGTATGCTCACAGTTTGGAGAAAGCAGCTAAAAGTATAACAAGAACATAAAGCCTTTGTTCTCTTCATCCTGTATCGTCTCTCTTATTTTGTCCCATATTGTCCCAGTGTGAACTCAGTGAGAAGGGTCTGTAGTTGTGAGGAGGTGTTATTAACATACACGTGCCTTTGGTAATGTTTTTAAACTTCTCACTGATTTTTGGGTGCTTACACTGATGTAAGCTGGTGGGTGTCTGCTTGAAGTAGTTATAGGGACGTCCTATCTAAATTGACTTACGTTACTAACAGTTGATCTACATTTGAAACTGCAGTTATTTCTTGGAGAATAGACCTGTTTTTCTGAAGGATCAACTTGTTGCTTTGGAGCTTTTCCCCAAAAAGGCATTTTTATGTCATGTTTCCTTGTAAATGGCTTATCAAAACGTTCTTGGAAGCCACAGCGTGTTTATCAGTGTTCTTGCTTCTTGAAATTTATTTCTGTATTACCTAAAGGGAATATGGATACTATATGGACTTGAAATTGTACTTTTTTTTTCCTCCTGATTGAAGATACCCATTAGGCTTGGGAAATTACAGCTGCATTCTTTTTTGTCTGTCTTTTCCTGAGAATTATAAGAGACTCTGAATGTTAGGGTACTCATCATGCTCTCTGTGTGAGGAAGTTCTGCCACCTTTTTCTTTGTCCAGGTGAGCTTAATATTGTACTCATTGTGTGTTGAGAGAGGTTTCTTGGTCTGCCTCCAAACAATGTCTGTATCCTCTTATGCTGCCTGATACTGAGCAGCTGCACTGGACATGTTTAAGGACTGTAATGGGTTCCCCAGGGAAGTGGTTGAGTCACCATCCCTGGATGTGTTTAAAATCCATTTGGATGTGGTGCTCAGGGCCATGATTTAGCAGAGGGTTGTTAGTTAGGGTAGGATGGTCAGGTTGTGTTTGAACTTGATGATCTTTAAGGTCTTTTCCAACCTGAGCAATTCTATGATTCTTGAACACCTTCAGGGACAGTGACATCACCACCTTCCTGTGCAGCCCCTGCCAGTGTCTGACTGCTCTTTCAGAGAAGGTTTGGAAGAAATGTTTCCTAATATCCAACCTGAACCTCCCCAGCACAACTTAAGGCTATTCCCAGAATAAGGAAATACCTTCATGGTTTTAAAAGCAGATTTTAGCTGGTGGTTTTAAATTCTACCCATTCTTTCTTTGATCTTTTCTTAATTGTGGTCTTACTCAGTGTAAACACCTCAGCCTTCCTGCAGAGGAAGACTTCTCAGCATTGATGTGTTTTCTTTTTGCTTTCATCAGTTTGTTTTGGTTAAAATTCTTGCCCAGCTCCAATTCAGGCAGAGGAGTAGCAGCTGAAAATGGAGTTTGGAATTTCACTGGTTCACAGAGTCAGTGCAAAGTCTGAAGTTCGTGCTTACATTAAAGATGGTGCGTGTTGTAGTTCTCAGCTGTGAGGAGCTTACTGTGATGTCATTTAATGAAGTTACAAAATGAAAACTCGGTTCTTAGACTAATTTCCTTTTGCCATCATCCCTTTGGCACTCATATTCTTTTTTTTTTTATTTTGTTGTTCTCAGGAAATGTTAGAAATTGTAATTCACTTATTTTACAGTAATGAAATTGAAAGTGTATCCTAAGGCAAACCGTGATCTGTGCTGTATTTATTGTACGTTATGTAAAGGAAATTTTTATTTTCAGATCCTAGAGTAAGGATTTGGAGCAGCCCTTTAAAGCTTTTTTCCTTGTTAGCAGCTTAAGCTGTACATCGAATCTGAAGGGGCTTCACTGTGGCTGGGCTTTATCAGTCTTACTGAATGCAAGCATAACTTCATAAAGTGCTGTTTATTGGGAAGAAACGTTATTTATCCTCATGGACTCCAGTTATTGAAGGTACGAAGGCTGCCTTTTTGTCACCATTCTGTACTAACCAATTATTTCACTCTTTTGCAGCATTTCAGAAACAAGAGAGCCATGGCCACAGAAATCGGCTCCCCGCCCCGATTCTTCCACATGCCGAGATTCCAGCACCAGGCGCCTCGGCAGCTCTTCTACAAAAGACCTGATTTTGCACAGCAGCAAGCAATGCAACAGCTTACTTTCGATGGAAAGCGTATGAGAAAAGCTGTGAACCGAAAGACTATTGATTACAATCCCTCCGTAATTAAATATTTGGAGGTTAGTTAATTTTTGTATTCTTTGAAAAACTTCCTTCCTTCCTGAAATTCAGGATCCTGATTTCCAGATGTCTGTGGAATAGTCTGGAATACCAAGAGATCTACTGCTGCAATTTAAAACCAACTGACAAATGTCTGTAAACTTGATGTGGGATGAATTCAAAAGTCTTTGGTGCTCATAATGAAACTGCACATGTACACAACTGAATTTATAGCTAAATTGTAAGCAGCAGTGTTAACTTCATCTGTATTGGAATTCCAAGCTGGGAGTTCATCTGAATGTCTTTTGTGATTCTTGGTGTAAACAATGTAATTGTCCTTGTTTTGGTTTTGAAATAGGGATTTCCCCTCCTCCTCCTAAACCAGGGCACCATAAAATGTATTCTCATTGTACTGTATAACGCTGCAGTTATTTAGTGGTCTCTGGAAATCCTTTTCTGTATGCTTAGAGAGCAAATGCAGAATAACTGAAATAGGTTTTGTTGAAGAAATGTTTCAGTGAAAAGTGCTTATTTAGCTTTCCTTTTGGGGTGGTATTCGTTTCTTCATAAATACAGTTTTTTGATCAAGATGTGCAAATGCTGGCTATTGGCTCAGAAGACATACCATCAAATCTGCAGAGAAAAGGAATTGTTGAAACAGCTACATTGTAAAGGCTTGATGAACTGAATTCAATCTGTTGTAGACTGTGTGATTTTGGTTTGTAGATTTGCTTATGAGAATATTCTTTAAATATTTGGTGCTTATTGTAGGAATGCCTCCCCTCCACCCCCCCATTCTAAAAAACAGTGAACAAAACCGACTTAAAATCAGACAAACAAAAACCCTATGTTGTTTTGAAAGCTGGCGTAAGGTTGGGATATGGCAAAACTCTACTTCCATCTCCACTTGTACCACTCAGTTGATTTGATGTGATCCTATGAAAATGAAGATAACAGCTCATATGCAATTCCCTCTTGGCTTAACAAATTCTAACAAGCTAATAGTGTGTTGTGCCAGATGTTTTAACTGCAGTTCTAGCTCATGTTTCTAACACGCACACAGATACAAGTTGGTGAAGTCTGCAATATGAAGCAAAAATATACTTTATTTCATAGAAAGTGCTTTTTAAAAGTTGGTGTTTGACATCTCACAAAATATAAAGCATCCAAGTTATTTTTATCACTGATTCTTCTTGGTTTTATGCATTTGAATGTATTGTTATCTTTACTTAATGCTCATACCAGCCTGGCTATCAGCATGTTCCTTATTTGCTATAGTGATGGTATAAAGCAGGAGTTTTCTTCTTCTTTCCAGAATAGAGTATGGCAAAGAGACCAGAGAGATATGCGAGCAATCCAGCCTGATGCAGGATATTATAATGATGTAAGTAAAATCTTTCTACTTCCTGTGGAAGTTTTGTGGATAAAATTGGTCCATAAGATTTGAGGGACTCTGCCTGTCAGCTGGGATTAGCTTTTCCTCCGCAGGAGGTCTTAACTACATGAAATGTCTTCACCCTGTGTTATCTGCTGCTATTGAAGTCTATGCCCATGAAAAAAACTGAAATTGGATAGGCTTTTAAAGATGGACATAAGAACTTTCGTAGTGCAAGGAGCTTAGATCTTCATCTTGAAGATGCTGATTCTGCATGTTTGAGATCATGAGCCAGACCAGTTTCTGAATGCAGATGTATTTTCCCTAACCCTGAAAATGGAAGCTTGGTTTTCTAGACACAAGTGTTCAGAATATGCATGCTTTCCTTGCAGTTTCTGATTAGAAGTGTTATTTCTAAACCTTCTGTTTCTTCTTTCTTAGTTGGTCCCTCCTATAGGAATGCTGAACAACCCTATGAATGCTGTAACAACAAAATTTGTTCGGACTTCTACTAATAAAGTAAAATGCCCAGTATTTGTTGTCAGGGTGAGTATAGTATTGGATTTATGTAGTTGCATTGCCTTATTTTAGAGTATTGATGTTTTTAACTGAAGAGAGAAACAGAGGATCGGTTAAAATGTTTTCAAATAAAACCACCACGTAGAATGTCTGAACTACTTCTGTGTGTGTTTGTTTTTTGTGGAGACTTAGGAAATTAAACAGTTAGGTCTAAGTACAATGTACTACTTTTGGAGTTTGGGGTGCATTTAATCTGTTTGAAAGATTTGTTGAGGAGGTAATGTATTTTGACTCAGATAAAAGACTGATGAAGGTCAGCACTCCTTAATTCTTGTGGCATCTTTTAACAACTTTTCATTGATTTCAGCTGGGTTGTTTAATACGCCGTGTTAGAATTGTGTTGGTGCCAATAAACTGTTTCTTCTTTGTGATTAGATTTTGTTGCTGTTGTTTTAACAGTGCTATAACTTTGTTCTGTTGTTAACAAAAGTCAAAAGCCCTCTGGCATGCTTCTGCATTTTTGCCTGTTTTGCACTGATTAGCAAATGACTTAGTAAATACCATTGATGAAATGCTCTGAAAAGTAGCTTAAGATCTATTCAGATGGTTGTGAAGAAATATTTGCAAAGTCGAGTTAAGTCTTTCTTTTGCAGTGGACTCCTGAGGGGAGACGCTTGGTTACTGGTGCATCTAGTGGAGAATTCACTTTGTGGAATGGACTGACTTTCAATTTTGAAACAATATTACAGGTAAATTCATCTATCAAGGTTTCTGTCTATTACGTTGAGGTCCTTGAGCATATTTTGGGAACACATCGAACACATCTTCACCTTCTCGTGGTGGACCTGTGGTCTAAATGTGGCAGTGGAAGCATCAGGGTTTGTTGGGTTTTTTTGCTTTTTTTATTTTGATTTTTATCCTGTTCTGTCCCTGTATCAAACTGTGGCCATAGGCAGTCCTTTAATGCTTCTCATTCTGCTTCCATACGAGGTATTGACAGTTCCAGTCACTTTGGAAACAAAGTGTAAATAAATACCCTCTTATTTAGAGTGCAGTTTTACACAGAGTAAGGGAATCCTTCTCTGTCCTTTCAACTTTTTGAATCTAACTAGATCGTCATTGCTTTCATTCCTTTGTTACAGTTGTTTGAGTGGGAGCTTTTCTAACTCTATGTTTGTGTGGTTCAGACAGTTTTTGAACGTGTTTGCTAGAAGTTTTGTTTCTGAATTTACAGGCTCACGACAGCCCGGTAAGGGCTATGACTTGGTCACACAATGATATGTGGATGCTGACAGCAGACCACGGGGGATATGTGAAATACTGGCAGTCCAACATGAACAACGTCAAGATGTTCCAGGCACATAAGGAGGCGATTAGAGAGGCCAGGTTTATACACAATATACCATTTTCTGTAGTACCTATTGCCATGATTAGACTGTTCTCTCAGTGTATTCTGGGTGCAGAAATGCATGGGTTCTGTCAGATTCTGGGAAACTTCCTGCACCACATAAACACAATATTTTCTTTTGTTTCCACATTCTCACCGTTTTGCTGGCACCTTTCTGAATTAGTATTGTCCCAGTATACGCCTCTGCAATATGTTAGAGATGTATTTGTCTGCCGCATTTTGCACTGGTATTCTTTTCATTTTTATATGGTGACAATGTGTATCAGTTATTCCTTTTTATACGCACTGTGTAAGACAACAATTTCATTCCAAATAAAGAATTCAGTCTTTAATAACCTAACTGAATAAAATATAAAGCCTTCAGAAATGAAATACCTGCATAGTTCTCACAAAATAATAAAACACTAAATAAAGTGAAGAACTGCTTGGCTTGGTGAAGCCAAGACTTCCAGTAATACTAAATACCCACACAGACTGCCACATACAGAAGTCTAATGTTAATACTGAATGGGTTCTTCAAGCCTGAAACTGTAAGCAAGCCATTGAAGAGAAGACTATAGGATATTCTCTTGGTTCAGTTTTGATACTTCAAATGTGCAAATGTATATATATATATACACATAAAAAAAAAATGGAATCTAAAGTGATACTGTCAGTAAGGTGTAAATGAAGGATTTCTCTAAAGCAAACCTGCATATAATCTTTAGTGAGATACAGAAATAGAAGAAATGTTTTTAAAGTAAGCCTGAAGAGAAGCTGCAGACCCAAAATGAAGCTAAAGCAGTGTTTCGTTGGGTTCAGGTGCTGGCCCTTGGCGATAAAGGTTCACTGCCACCAAAGCACATTCCACTAAAGTCACCATTTTTCTTTGATAGGGTGTAGCATTTTCTGTTTGGTTATGAAAAGTTCTTCTGTTAGATTCAGTTACTGTCATGACTAAATATTATGGCCTTACACTGAATTTCTCTGCTATTTTAAGCTCTCTCCTGATCATAAAGATCAAGGATTTCAAGAGGGCTGTCATGGTCTTTCACTGCACCAGAAAGGGAGTGAGTGCTGTCAGTTGCTGGAGGTGTTCTGGCCCTTGATTAAGGCTGTATAACTCCTTACTTTTCCAGTGACTTTCCTCATGTGATGTTGACTGCTCAATCTGGAAGCTGCTTCTGTGTCTGTAGAATTCTTTTCATGGGTTGGGTAAAGAAGGGAAGTTTACCAAATTTCTTTTACAATAAGTGATATGGTTGTTTTATATACTGTTTATTTTATCGCCAGTTGATTCAACTAGCTTTTTCATGTTACCAGCTTTCCCTTATTTTTGCTTTTCTGCTGCAAATCACCTGTGGCTGAAGAGGAGTTTTTTCCCTAAGAACTGTTCTCCTGTGCCTCTATACAGTGTCACTTGCTTATTGTATTGCAAAACATGAAAATCTAGGGTGATGTTTATCGAGTCATATTGCTGTTGCTTCTCATCCTGCAAAAAAGGTGCTACTCTATGCAGTCCATAGGTAGGAAGGTGCTAAGAATAAGTTCTGGATTTCTCATTTGACTGGGGACAGCAGTGCAATAGTAATCCCATGCTAAATTCATGTCTTGTGGTGAAGTGGCAGGCAACGTATTCACTTTAAAGTCCCTGTGTTCAAATGCATCTTTCAGTGTATAACACCTTACAGTATAATTTTGCCCTGTCTGAGAAGCATAGATAATCTGTTAAATGCTGACTTCTTTCCCCTGCTGTGTGTCTTCATGTAACAGTTTCTCACCCACGGATAATAAATTTGCTACATGCTCTGACGACGGCACTGTTAGAATCTGGGACTTTCTACGTTGCCATGAGGAGAGAATTCTTCGAGGTATGTGTACCAAAAGTACTGATTGGGGTATTTCAAGAGGGGGAATCTTTTTTTGACTAGGTATTCACCATACAGAACTATCAGCTTGTCTACATTTTTGGTATTACATCCCTGTCTTAAACCCTCCAAACAAGTTTTTGTTTGGCTGCTGTTGTTGGTGCCTTAGACTCAGGGCACAGTGCACGATGACATTACACTATTTACTGTCCACTTAAACTCTAAACAATGAAGGTAAATATAAGGACACCCCTAACATTGGTAGAAACAGCTGTTTCTAGATCAGAAATACATATACCTTTCTCCAGACTTCTGTCTTTGTGGCCACTTTTCCTTCAGAGCACACACTTTCATGCAGAGGATTCCATTTTTTTAATGAGAGTGCCTTCTGCTCAGATTTGTGAGAGGCAAGACGTAACTGTTTCTCAGTTCTTAAGGGAAGGACTGTATTTAGGTAGAGAATGTGACTACGCTTTGGTCACAAATAATCCTAGCTCTAGTTCAGTAGTTTTCTGTCCCACATCTGTGTGATATTCTGTTGCCTTTCCACTGGCTGTGTAGAGCTTTCTCTTTCTACAGTCTTAGATAGTAGCTTTTGATAGCTATTTCTATCTTAGAGAATATAGTAATAGTAGGAGTGTATATGAAAGGCTGCCGTGAGATTGGAGGTTGTGGTCATGCAGATAAACTGCAAAGAAGACATGCAATAAAAACATTGGAAGTGTGTTGTCAGGTGTTTTAGCTTGTTCATTGCTTTCCCAATCTAAGGAAGGATTTTTGTTGTTGTTTAAATCACATCTCCAACTTGGACCTGCCTTGGGTGTTTTATTAAGTCCATCTCTCTCTGTTTCTCTTGACTCCTAAGCTCTTCTTTTACTAAACATCACCACCTGGAAAAGATACTGGGCTTCATCATTCTTGGGATGATAATTTTCTTGTCTGAAGCTGTGTGTAGGCATTTAAGGTGCATTTTTTATAGGAGCTGGCAAGGAAATTTGTAGGTTATTATTATATAGATTAATTATTCTAGAAGGACCAAAAAAGATATGAGTTAATTCTTTTGTAAAGCGTGAAGAAGCCATTCTGCACTGTAAATATTCTGTACCCTCCTCCAGGTATTTGCAGGAGGGAATGGCGGCTGCCTCCAAGCAGAGCTGTCGAGATTACAATAAACTCTAATTCTCTTAACGTTCTTATTATGTTCTGTATAAGGCAGGAGGAAAGCATGGAGAAAATAGAACTTACATTTCCTTCTGTTACCTTCTGTTTGTGGCCACATCTCAAACAGAATTATGCTTTAATTTCTTATAAATTACACATCACAGTCCACGATTTTTAGTTTGCAAAATAGTTCTGTAAAGAATCTTTACTGCTTCTTGTACAGTGTACCACAATACACTTTTATTTTTGATGCAAGTTGGAAATATTCTCAAAACTTCTTATCATATCTCTGAATAAAATTGGGTGGGGCACATTATTTGGTCTCTGAGATAAACAAAAAGAAAATCCCTATGTAAGCAACACACAGAGGGGAAAAAAGCACTAATCAACTGAATATCCCTATAAACCCAAACCCTGAGTGTCTGTGGAGTGAGGAGGGAAATGTTTTTGCATAATGTGCAAATTCAGTTTTGGTTTTAGTCCTTAAAACCATTAAACTGGTCAGAAGACATATTTTAGAGAGGTACATGGGAACCACTTAAGTAGTGTCCTTGGTGGGAAATATGAGCTTTCATTCATTGCTAGGAGTTCAGTGCTTGTACCTTTGGGAAACTGATCTTCAGCTTTTTGCATCTCCACTTGCATTCTGCTCGTAGAAATGCTTTGTTTAGTGGAACCTTGAAAAGGTGATTCCAGAATTAGTGATCTGTAAATTGAAATTCTGCTGGAACTTCACTAAGAATATAGTTCATAATGTACAAAAAACGTTTGTGACAAATACTGTGGTAAGGAATGATTATTTCCTACTTTTGCAAACCATGTTTCACCTACGCTGATTCATATTGATGCTGTGAAGTTGAAGTGATTCTACAGTACTGATATTAAAAAAAAAAAACTTCATTTAGTATATATATTTAGTATATATATAGTGTAGTATTCTTTAGCTAATCTGACTGAAGTTCAATTTCAAGTGATACTGTTGGTTTACAGTCAGATGTGTTCATTTAAAAAGTTTCTTGCTCAGGATAAATTATCCATCTATGGTTATTCCTACCAATTTTTCAGTATAATTAAGAAATCTAGTTTAAAAAACAAGCTCAAGGACTTTTATGCTACAGAATGCTTTTAAAGCAATTTTGTAAAGAACAGCAGCAGTTGTGGGATATGCTTTGCTGGTGTAGGAAGGACAACATTCTGCAAAGTTATTACAGACACTTGTTTGCACTAGAATGAACTGATACAATTTATTTCCTTATTTGATGAAGGTGATCTAAATGAGCAATTCTAGTCTTTCTTTCTAAGGACTGAGAAAACAAATGGGAAGCCCTAACTTACATGGGGCTTTTAAAAAGGTTTTGCTCAAGTTTTCAACTGTCTACAGTAGGCTACGCAATGTTTTCAGTAGGCAAAGCTATGGAAATGTAGGGTGCACAAGGCAGAGTGTATTAACTCTGTCCAGCTTCCTTATTTTTCAAAACAAAAATAAACAGTTTTCCCTGTTTTTTTCTTCATAATGCCATAAGTTCTGGGCCATTTTTCTTTAACGTGTCCCTTTGCTGCCCAGCTTCTCCCTGACGTGTGCTGCTTTGCTGCTGTTTCTGCCATCGTGCCTTTCTGGTGCATGGTAGGTGGGTTCTTCAGTTTTTTTAGATTTATGTGATAATTAATTGAGCCCATTTTAATACCATAAGTAAGTAAGTGGGTTTAAAATCTTGAATTCTTGGGGAATAATCTTTAAAGTAACTCATCTTAGAAGAAATTACCTCGGAAGAACATGACAATGGGGGAAATGGCATCAAGTCTCAGACACTTACAAGTTTGTGTTTCCTCAACCCAATTGTGGTCCATCTCTTCTCCTGAAGCAAAGCTGCTGTTTCTGATTCCTAATCTCCTAATTCTGCACCAGAAGTTTCTGCCTATATTAATTTCTGTAATGCTGTCATCTTAAACTGCTAACAAGAATAGTGTGTTGCACTTGCTAAAATGCAGTGGTAGAATTCAAACGTGTTAAAAATAAAAATGTTTTTCTAAAATATCAAGACATAGAAAACAGTATATAGAATATCAGTACTTAGTTTTCACATTAGGACCGTGACTCTGCAGGTCTATTTGCAGTAATTGTATAACAAAGCACTTACCAGGTCTTCATTCTCACTAACTGCAGTGAAAATGCCAGGGCTCATGTAACAGTTCCCACTTCTATACTAACTTAAATATTGCATATTAACGGGTTTTAATAGTCCTAATTAAATTGGAAGCATTGGAATGGGGACAGAAGAGTAGGCAGTGAGTGTCTGGTGTCTATTTATTTTTATTGAGAAATTATTGTTACCAGGGATTTTAAAGTGATTATCTCTGGCTGTTGGGTCTAAATTCCTGAGATAATTTTGAGTAGTTTGTTAATAAACACATGATTCCCAGAGTGGAACTGTTGGGAAGCTGTCAGTTGGGGAGCTACAAATGTATTTTCGGTGGTGTCAGTTCCTCTGTTGTTCCATTTCCTTCCTTTCACAGTGATGCACACAAAATCGAGTTGAAATCTCTGCTATAAGGTTTTTGTTCTGAGCTCCAGATTAACTGTGTTCCCAGGACATAAGAGGTTGCCTGGCCTAAATAGGTTTCTTTGGACAAATTGGTTCTACCCAGCTTGGTGAAGGATGGTGAGCCAGGACTTCTTCAGGTGTTTTGTAGGTCAGTTTTCTGTTTGTAGAACAGAATAATACAGTAAGTTATCTTTTAGCCAACATAGTAGATTTAACAAAAGATTTTTCATATCCCAACTGGAACACTAACAAGCAGTCACAATTCCTTTACATTCTCTCTGTGTTTAAAGATTGCAGTTTGTAACAGAACATAACTTCTTATGGGTACACCGAGCTACTCCTAAGGAAGTTCTTTTTTTCTTGTGTATTTAATTACATTGTTCTGCCAGGAGTGTCTTCAGGCTTAACAGCAGTACAAACCCTCATTACCTACAAAATAACATCTGTGTGCATACACACATGTGAAGTCACTGTAGTTCTGGTAAACTGTACTGTTTTTTTGTTTGCTCACAAGATCTGAAAAAGCTATCTCCACAATTATTATGCTGAAATAACTGAAGATGGTTTTTCTTCTTTCCTTCCTTCATTCTACTCTGTTTCTGGATCTTCATCAGCAAATAAAATCTCATATAATGTCTGATTGTTTAACTAACCTGTGCAGGTTGTACACCTGAGCTTTCTGCCTGCAGGTGAGGGATCTCTTCACAGTTCTTGCTGTTCACTACCTTCAACAAATAGGGAACTTTATACTTAAATTTAGAGAATGTGTTAAATAGTTTAAAAGGGACCTGGGAAGCAGAACTAGCCAGAACTGTCTTCATTTTCGTCCTCTGATTTTAAACACATGCTGGTAGCTATCTCTTAGCCTTTAAAGTAGCATGGCCTCAAAAACTGTTACCTTTTCTTGGCATGTAATTGAACTCTGTGTTGGATCATTTAAAAGAGAAGAAATGCTGAAGCTGCCATTTCACCATATTTTCCCTTTCTCTAGAAGTTTATCTTGTTTTCCTTGTTTTTGTAGAGTAGAAAACCCAACAAATTCAATAACTGTATATATGCTGATACTGTTTTTCTTTTAAGCAGCTGTAGTGTTTAAACCTTTGATTTTCAGTGGGAACGTGCTGCTTCTTGCTGTCAGGATTTCTGGTGTATATCTGCTACCTCTTAGTTTGCTGACGCATCTCTGTATGGCTGAACATTAGCAGGATTTTTCCTGAAAGCAAAAGCTCAAGATGGATATTTGTTTGATATTGGCACCAACTGTGTCGATTTAAAGAAGGCAAATCTTTCAGTTTTTGAACTGAAAAAAACTTTAGTTAGTGTTTGAAATGTCAGTATTGGATCAGTTAAATATTTTCTTTCTTGATGGCTTTTAGTACACTGCTTATGTTGCATGGCATTGATTTTTGTGAGTCTTCGTTGCCATTGCCAAAGCAGTGCTTGGGATGGGGTGAGGAGTAAGTTGCAGCAACATCTTTTGAGATGCAGTTAACTCTCTGAACAGCCATGCATCACTTTTCACGTGTTTTAGATGCAAACAATGCTAGGGAGGTTACTGGGATGTTAATAGTTAACATGTGAGGGATATTTTTTCACTCTTCTTAAGTAGTTCAGGTGACTTTTGCTCAATCTAACACATTATGACACTTAGTGAGACGGGAGCCCTTTTGTTCTGTTGTATGCATAGTGCTATTCCTGTTACTTCTTTTTTGGAGTTGCATGAGTATAAAGTTCTTCATATGTTCTGTTTTCTGCTGCCTTTTACTTTTTCATCATGAGGAAATCTTTCACTTGTCTTTGTGAGATTTGAGTGAGGAATACTGTATCCCAGAATCACAGAATGGCCAGGGTTGGAAGAGACCTCAAGAATCATGAATCTCCAACCCCCCTGCCACGTGCAGGGCCACCAACCTCAATTTCCAGCTTCATCAAGCAAAGGAGATTTTCCTACAGCTTCTCTCTTTTCACAGATTTGATATCTGTGTACAGATATTACCATGAGCTCATAAGTTGTCTCAGTACTTCTGTTACTTGTCAGGATACTGGATACAATTCTCTTAGTAGATGGGAAGAATCCAACATCTCCTGGCTTAACGCTGCTATAAAATATTCAGGTGTCATCTAACGACTCAACTTTCTTCCAGTAAGTGACTTACAAGGCTTTGGTATCTTGGTTTTCTCTCTGTAGAAAGTTTTCTTATAATATAAGAGGTATTATAAATAGGTATTGTTAAAACACTGAATTCTGCTTGTGTTCAATGTAAAAATCTGAGAATTGAGAATCTTCCTCCTCTGACTTCTGTCAGATTTTCTTTTTGTGAAGTGTTCCACCTTGAGCAGAAACAATTATTTTTATCAACTATACTTGAGTTGCTAGGATCCTATGATTAAAAGGTGATTATTTAAAAAAAAATAATATGGTGCTTAGGAGTAGCTTCATATTGCTTTTGCTCCGATCTCTGAAACAGTGCTGGGGAAACTGCTGAAGGCTGCACTCGGAGCTGGCTGTCTCTTATATGCCTAAAGTGCTTGGTCTTTATTACAGTTCTGAGTTTTGTTATGGCTTAGGTACAATGTGCTATATCTCGGAATTCTGATTCTTACCTAGAATCTTTTTTTTTTTTCCTTAGATCATAAAGTTAATATCTCATAATGTACAGGATTCTCAGTTAACTTACAGAGATCATGAGAGAAGAGCTGCAGTGCTGTGTTTGTTGTTCTGTTTTCTTTTTTTAAAGAGGGTCATCAAACACTTCTGTCTGTCGACACTTCAAGTAAGACAAGAATGAAGAGGCACTGTGCAAGAATTAGATTATTTCAGAATCAATTTTGAAATCTTTTCCTCTCTGAAAAATATCCTGAGTTTCCAAGCTGCATAATCTGTCATATTGACTCTAAGGGAAATTTCATGCTAAAAAAAGAGTAATCCGTTTTGTTAAGCTTGGAGAGGCAGTACTGGAAGACCCGTGACTGGCTGTCATAGGACAGCCAACTCTTAGTGCTGTTGAAACAGAAGATACTTCTTTCAGAAGTTATGTAATTGCATCACTTGGGTTTCTTGCATCTGCATCCTCCCACCTGCTACCGGTTACAGGTGGTGGATGAATACTGGACTAGGTGAAAACTTTTGTGCAGCTTGGTAGTACATATACTGCAGCAATGAGAACTTCACTGTGGTGTTGTGATTACATTCAGACAATATTCAGTATCCTTGATCTCATCTACAACACAAACTATTAATCCAGGTGCATGAGTTTTATCCTAAAGCTCTTCTTCTTGTTTTTGAGATAGAAACAATATTGTAATCAGATTTCATTGATGCTAATGGAAAAACTCCCCAACTACACAATTGCTTAAATACTCATGGTGAGATAAAAATCAATTCTTCTACCTCGGCACAAGGGCAGTAGTTGAAATGAATACAGACTGTGTGTGTTAAGAGTGGTGGTTCCTTATATCTACTTGTGAATATTGGCCAGATCAAAGATTCCAGCAGAAGCAGAATGGTCTGAGTTAGTCTTATGCAAGTTTTTGTTAGTAACTCGTCTCCTCTGATATAATCTTAAGCAGATACATGCTCAGAATTAGGCTCTTTATGTCTTTAATGAGATCTAGACTTAGATTCCTATAGAGATATGGTATTTCTTAAGAAGTATTAGAAGTCTTATATCTATCTTTCCTTACTGAAAAATGATCCTTGTCTCTCTGTAGAAGCTTTCCTTGCAAGCTTCTCGACCAGTTCTTTTTAATGTGTAGATTAAACAATTAAACAGACCACTTTTTTTTTTTCAGATTTTTAACAGCAAATAAGTTCAGAAGCTTTTGTATGTCTGGGTAAGCACAGATTTTTGCAAAGCCTTTGATATTTTCTGTTGCATTATTGTTTGTGCTGCAGTTATTTCTAACTATTAGGTAAGCAGTAGCAGGAAATAAGCTCAGAGTGATACTCTGGGTTTAGGAATGAACAAAAACTTTCCATCAAGTTTTATCATATGAGTAATACTGTCACGGCGTTCTGTTACGTAATGTTATGTGTTCATATGGACAGCTTGGCACTGGAAGACAAAGCTTGCACGTTTTCCCTAAAGTACAGTAGTACTTTTTTCTCTCTGCCCTACTTGCCTGGCCTTACTTATTATGAGAAGTGAGTCGTCCTGCTCATCTCCTGTGTCATTTGTAGAAGACAGAGTCAAAAGAGAAACAGGGGAACATACTGTAAAGGCAATACACAGCAGAGCAGGAGAAAGGGATAAATAAGAATCCTGAAAAAAACCTGGTTATAAAGTGGCTGGAGATGTCTAGGGTAGCAAATGGAAAGAAAACATGGAGACAGTGTCAGTGCAGAAATAAAAAATTAATAAAACAGCAGATGGTGTAATGATTGTAAAGATGTAAAAGCAGTGTGAGGAGATCATAGAATGATAGAATGGTTTGGGTTGGAAGGGACATTTAGGATCATTTGTTCCAACCCCCTGCTATAGGCAGGGAAACCTCCCATAACCCAGGTTGTTCACAGCCCCATCCAACCTGAGATGAGAATGAAGTTACAGAAACTGCAAATGGTTCTGTTCCTGGCACTGCGGGGATAAATGGGGGCAAATTGTATCAGGAGAACAAGAGAAGGCTAAAGAAGGGACTGAGTGGCACACTTGGAAGCTGCTGTGAGCAAACACAAGCAGACACATGCACTGTGTATGTGTACATGTACATATACTGTACTGTATGTGGAAGCACTTGTGGTGCATATCCATCTACATCCACATACATTTTTCCCAAATATCTTTTAAATTGTATGTTCTCAGACCTGATTTTAGGTTGGTGAGTGTGAGTATGGCTAGGAACACATCCTGTACTCATGTTGAAGCGAAGTATAGAGTGCTGTTTTAGTGAGTGGTGCCATAGTTCCTGCCTACCAGAGACAAGATTTAGTTTTTAATCCCCCCAAGAAGTGCTGTGGTTCTTCGTTATTCTATTCTAAGTTTTGTTTATTTAAATGCTCTAAAACTAGAATACCCAACGTTGCTATTCAGACCCAAGGCTTGCTGAATTGCTTCAATTGTGATATATTCAAAGCACGTATATGCTGCATAGTTCTACAAAAAGTAGTTTTTACATTAAGCATGCAAGCACAATTTCCATGTACAGTGGAAGAATTTTCCACGTACAGTGCCAGAACAGATTCATTTTGCAGTGAGAATGCAAAGTCATTTAATTTTGGTGCTTCCAGACAAGGACTCTTTGTTCGAAAGTGAATACTATTGAAGGGAAGATATTTTCATTTTGGCTGCTGAAAGTATGTGTGTGTTGCAAGTGAAGTGTCTTAGAAATTTTACAATTTTGAATTTTATGTTGGAAAGTATTGTTACTCTTTTCTGGAAATTAAGACATGTTGGAACCATTGCATGTCAGCTTCCAAACAAGCACGGTCCTAGGGGTCAGAAGTACACCCATATAGGAGACAGCTACTACTTTGACATGTATATATATTATATATATGTCAAATATATATAATATTTGTCTTACTAGAAGTTTCACAGGTGAACACTTCTTCCACCACAGAGACTTGAGCTCACTCTCTGTAGTTGTTATCTCAGTGGAAGCACCTGATGCTCACAGTTCTGCTGCCCTTCCCATTCTGGCCATATGTTTGACAGTTCTAAAGCAGAGGTTAGCTATACCTCTTTTAAAATGCAGTATTTCCTCAATATTTGTTATTCTTTATATATATGTATGAATGTACCTTTTTGCTTACCAAATAAGTTTTGAATAGCAGCTTATGTACGCAGGAGCCTGACCTGAGAAACAGTGTTAAGAACTGCAGGAAGAGAAGCAAAGTGCTCCTACTCCAGAAATCTCAGGAAGTAAACTGAAAATTTGCCTTCAGAAAAGCTGAAGCTTAAAACTGGGAAAAATAATACCTTTTAGTAAAAGCAAATCCTGCTTTCTGGTGTATGTGCAAATGCACATTTTCTACCGTAGCTGGAATAATTTATTTCTTTTAATGATGAAGAAGGAAATGTATTTTAAGTTTTACATTAAAATCTTAGTTGTAAATCCTACATCACTTTAAAAACCTTTCTTTTAAGGGAGGCATTAATGCTCCATAAACTGATAGCTGAACTGGATCTCTTCTTGCCCTTTAAGTGCAGGGTGTAGCTCACAATGCAGTTTCTGGTGATTTCATTAATAATTAATTACCATTTTCAAAAGATATTAAGGAGAATAAAGTGTAAACATTTATAGAACTTTTTGAGATTTGAACTTCTCTTTATAGCTGGTTGCTGTCTGTTCCTCCAAGGTAGTCCTATTCTAGTTTGTTGTTCAGCATGCCTCAAGGAGGACATAGCTTTTAAGTATTTAGTTGAGAATTTGCATAATTTAACACAAGGCCTAATGTTCATTAAGAACTGTTTTTCATCAAAAACTGAGGTACTTTCTGGCTTTATAAATGATGGATACATGCAAACATTAAAATCTGTATCTTTCAATTGAATGAAGAGATTCCTTCCCGCATCCAACTTCCCATCAGCATAGAATTTCAAAAGAATGTAAAGCATTCCCCTTTAAAAAGACAATTTTCATGGTTCTTTTATAGTTAGAAATGCATAGCACAACTGGATGTATACTTGATATTCACAGGTAAGTAATTTCCTTTTATGGGAATGCCCAGAAATTTGAGTTGACACTCGCTTGATCTTTCAGAAATGTTGCCACTATGAAAGCAAATATTATGATAAAATTAATAGTTCTAATTAAAAAAAAAAAAAAACCACCATGTAATTTGTCTCCTCCTGTAGTCCACTGGAAGTTATTCAAAATACCATTTTTACTGTGAGATTTTTCATCTTTTTCCACTGTTCTCTTACTGGTGCAGTGGAACAGTGTGAGAGCTGTGCTGAATTTTAGGTACCATGCTGTGTTCTTCGAGGCTTTCAAGATGAAAATAGATAAAACAATGAGCAACCTGTTCTGACCTTACAGCTTTGAGCAGGAGATTGAACTAAAGGATTCTGAGGTTCCTTCCATCCTGTTATACTGCAATCTTATGATACCGAGTTCCCTTTTTCTTTTGCCAAAAGGGAAAGAAAGGAACAGAAAATCCAAGTGACTTGACTTTTTAGTCTTGCCTCCATTGTTCTGTATGCAATATGTAATTTCAGTATCTGCAAGGATTCATCTTTCATGATTACCCAATAGCACATTGTAGGAATTTAATACTTGTTTCCTGCTTCCTTCTTTGTTTCAAAATTCTGTTGTCTTGAAATATGTTGTGTATACAGTCCTGTAAAGCCTCAAAATATACCCACAAGCATCAGTCTATTTTACTTGCTTTCAGTGAAGAACAAAAAGCAATTTAGATACTACTTTCCCCTTTAAATTGCATGTGCACGGTTTTGTCCATCTGCTTTGCCATAACTGTCCTTGAACATACGTTTTTCTGGATCATCTGTCTAAGTTCTGCAGAAAGCTGCAAGTAGACCTGAGTGTGTTCTTAAACCTTCTCTCTCTGCAGGTAAAGTAGGCGTTAGAAAAAGTATTTTTGCTCTCAGGCAAAAGCTGGTCCAGATAGATGTGGGCATAACCAACTTAATACACCATCCCAGGTCCTGACTTTTTTGTTGAAAATATACTATTTAATGTTCAAGTTTAAGTATATTTGCACAAAACTGCAAAATATTAAATGTAATTTTGAGACTGCAAATTATCTTAAAGTCAACAGGAAATGAGAAATTCCTTCCTCTTGAATCATTCTTTGCAAAGTTCTAACCACACTTACTCTGTTGTTTCTGTTTTTCTCTGAGAAAACTCCACACTTTACAAGATATAACAAATCCAGTGAAATGGAATTTCGAGTGTTAGTGGAGACAGTGCAGCAATCTTTCTGACTGCTGAAGATGAGCTTAGAAAGGAATAACAACTCCTCCAAAATCTGTAATGCAATTCCTCCTTCTGAACTGTGATTATTGGGCACCAGTGAGCACTTACACAGCAGTGCTTTGTGGGCAGCTCTCAGGCACGCTTGTATGGAGCATAGCATGGGAGGTCTTTGTTCTCTTGCTACTGACAAGGTCTCTGCTTGGTGTGTTGCAGTGTTACTGCTGGCTGTGCTTGGTCAAGAAGAATCTTCTGCTCTTTGTCATTTATACACAATAGTTATGCAGAAAAAATGCTTTAACTTAGACTAACTGGCATAGTAAGAAAAAAAAAAGATTTAAGAAAAATACCAAGTCCCAGTAACCTGTGTTATGGGCACAATCTTGCTTCATTTTAGGTTAGCTGACATAGTGGGTAATAAGAGATCATATCTTCCCTGCAGGGCTCACTCCATGTTATTAAACTCTCACTTAACTCTTGCTTCACTAGCAGGTTTACCATTTACACAAAGCCAGTGTAAGAGGTGCTATCTCTGCCATGTGTTTTGTCCCATAGTCATTATTTTGGCCAATTTGTTATTTCTTGTGACAACAGATATCAATGATGTCCATGACTGTGTGTTTCTGTAGATCACTGTTCTCCATGTGGAGGCCCCTGTTATGCAGAGACTTGAAAGTGAACATTTGGTGTCGAGGCTAGGAAAGTAAAAAGCTCAGACAACTTTGTCATTGCATTAAATTGCTCGGTGCTCCTCAGTCGTAGTCCGGAGATCAAAGGTAGGTTCTCTGTCCTTCACACCATTCAGAGCTTATCAGGAGTATCATTTGTTTCCTAAGGAACGAAGAAAATTGGTCATTCTTGCCATCTGTGTGAGCATATTAGGTTTGTCATTGCTGCCACGTGCTACGCTTGCTGACGGCTTCAAAGTGGGTGTTTATAAAAGTGTAATCAGGACTTTTAATGCTGGTATTAAACTTAGAGTCTGTGTTCACGCTACAAAATTGGAACGGCAGAGGCTTTAAGCAGCAAATGCTGTCCTACCAGCCATTGCTGTAGAGATGTAGCTGCTGCTTCCTGTCTGACAAAACATCCTGCTTGCTCCGAGGCTTCTTGGCATGCTGTGTGCTTCTCCCACTGCCGTTTTCTTTTTCCTGCATCAAGGAATCCTTCAAGAAATATGCAGCCTTTCTTCCTAAGTGCACTTACTGTATGCGTTTCAGTCTACAGTTTCAGCATGATGATGTCTGTGCCCAGTAAGCCTAGATGGAAGTACTGGTAATGAAGTGTCTGTGTTCTGCACAATGGTTGGACTTGCATTAGTGTCTGCAGAATCTCAACCTGTCAGGTATTGTCCCTGGGACATCTAGCAAGCCCATAGGCCTTTACTGAAATTCAAAGGAGGTTTTAATAATGATAATTTATTCCACAGAAATTATTTACTGCAAGTATCAAGTCATTTTTAACCCATTATGAACTGTTTAATGGAACAAAGTATTATTTTTGTTCCAGTATGCTGGGTATATTTGAATATTTGATTTTTTTTTTTGCAAGATGTCAAAGTGCAATAAAAAATTGGCATTAAGTTTTTCTGAAAAATGCCATGAGGGGTTTCTTGAAGCATTATACATCACAGTGATCTAACAAAAACAGTTTAGTTATGGTGCCTGAAAATGAGCAATTTCATAGTTCGTATTAGAATTTAATGTTACGAGACTGCCATAGGAGTAACCTTAGAAATTAATTTTGCATTTGCTAGACATGAAGAGCATCAGATTATTTCTCCTGCAGTGTCTACTCTTTGCCATCCTTGCACAGAATGCAGGTCAGGAGTGAAAAGCAAATTCATTTTTTCCAATTTAGTATGGTCCATGGCACTGTGCTGCCAATTGCTGTGAGCTGGACATCTGCTGATTTAAGAAACATGGTCTACCAACTAGACGTCATGTGAATGGATCTCCAGTTCCAACCTATCTGAATAAATTAACTGGTAGTGAAAGGTTATGATGAACTGTATTCATCTAGTAGGAGCTCATTCCTGGCAAGAAAGTTTCTCTTCATTCACTTAGTAGAAGAAAAGTCCTTTCATAAAACCGTGTTAGCTATACCAGCCTTTAAGTTTACTCATTCATACCTGAGAGCAGGAATTATGGGTTTTGCTGCTTGTTTTGCTGTAGGATGTCTATCATGCATAGCACTCTAAAGGCACTGTGTAAAAACTTAACTCCTCAGTGTTTTCTCTTCTGAAAAAGATGCACTGATACAGAATCATGGTCAGCATCGCTGTTACGCTGTCTTGAGGAGTGTAGGATGCTGCTGATTGCATACACATAATTGAAGCTCAATCACCAGTAGATGAAGCACCTGTTACCCTTCAAGCCAGGTATTTCTCCACCTGCTGTACCTTTTTCTCCTCTGTAGTGCTTTGTCACAGCTGATCGTGTTCTTGGCACAATGACACTTGTAATGCTGCATCTTCTGGCAGCAGATAATTCAGAAGGGAATGAATGTGTTCCATAAACAGACACTAGTCTAATGAAGGTGTGTATTCTGTGTACTAAAGCAATAACTGTATTTTAACTTGCACTGAAAATAAACTGTTGACATGGGATTGTACCTGATAAAGCTTCCTTTTTTTATTAACTTTTTAAAGTTAAAATGTTCTTCGATGCTCTCACAGTGTCACTGTATTAACAAATATATTAAAAATCGAAGTGTGAATTTGGCAGAACTGTCATCTTGTGCCATTTTAGGAGCAGATATCTTTGTTTTTCCATTTCCTCGGTGGTTACCTCCTTGGCACTGACGTGCTCTTACAAATCCTGTTCTAAAACAAGAGATGCCAGCTTCTGTGAAAGTCATCTTCTTTGGTCTCTGCTTCTGTTAGTGTCTGAACGGGACTGCATATGGAGAAATATCCATGTCATGGGAGGTGAGGCTTTGCTGTTTCTTGTGCAGTCACTGACTCGAGTTATCAGTAATTTTATTTCACAGAAGATTCCTGAAGTCCGGCTTCCTACAAGAGAAGTACTGCGCTTTCCCACTTCTCAGCCTGCTTAGTTCACCACGGCACAGACAGACAGTAGTGTAAAATGGTTTTTATTTAAAGAGTGCAGATCAGTTCCATTCAGGGGTCAGGAGAGCAGCCTTTTAACGGCGATGGCGTCTTCACTGTTTATGCTCCTAATCCACATGCTTTGTTCTTCTGCTGTTTTGCAGGCATTTGCTGTTTTGCCAAAAGCACTGCCTTTTAGCTTCTGTCTCGCGTCCCTGCTTTCCTATATGGACCCAGTTCACTGTTATTCTGTGGACTGGTTTATACAGTTCTGAGACTGGAAAGGTATTTTTTTATATTTCCTCTCTCATTTTTTTCATGTAAGATTACAAACTCTTAAAAACTGCAACAAAACATTGAAAGAAACTTAGACTCCTGAGTAAGAAGGTTCTTTCTGAATGCTATCTGTACTATCTGTGAGGCAAGCACTTATGTTTAGCCTTTTATTTTAAATTCTCATTATCTACTTGGCATTTTCTTTTGGTGATTTGAGACCACTTCTTTTTTTTTAACACAGCTATTGACTCACTCACACGATGGAGGTGTAGCAGATATCTTTTGTGATGGTGTTTTCATATAATGTATAATACTGCTCTAAAACTGGAAGTCATGGCCCACAGATAACTTGCTTATGTTTTCAACTTCTATTCCCAGAATAGGAATCATGAAAATTCCACTGCTAATATAGATGGTTCTGTGCTAGCCTTGTAACAAAGAATTCTTGCAGGCAAGATCAATATTTCAGGGAAAAAAAAAGTTTTTTTCTCAGCACTTCTGTGGACGTGGTCTGAATTGTTCCTTTTCTCCTATGCATGCATTTAACAGATGAACATTCCTTATCTTGGGTTCTTATTTTTGCCCACATCATTTAGCTTGACATATTTTATGCAATCATTAGATCGGATTTCTTCTCTGCTTTAAAAAAAAAAAAAAAAAAAAAGCTTTAAAAAGATTTTTCTTTTTTTAAACTTCAGAGAATTCAAGACAATGCTTTTGGTGCTTGTGTGGAGGGGGGTGCAGTGACATCATGAAGGTGTTTGCGTCAGTTGTAGATGTGGCTTTCTTGAAGGTTTTTCTGCTTAATTCATGATATCCACTTAATATGAAGGTATAATTGTGTCTGATTTAATGATGCTTTCCTGCAAACCTCCACATCATTCTTCTTACACTTTGGAGCTTTTTAACGTGGTACTGTGTGCATGTGCCTGTAAGTTCAAATATAGATCCAGTCACAGACTGTATCACAGAGGGAAACAACACAATGCTGGCTGCAGAACTCGTGTCTTGTCTTTTTTATAGTCATTACTTCTTTGAAGTTATTTATTTATATTCCCTCTTGTCATTTCAAGAAGCATAGGATTCAAAAAAGCATCCAAACAGTCTGTACTTGATATGGTTTAATTCCTGTATCCTCTGCTCCAGTCTTGAAAGAGAAGTCTCTTAATATGTCACATTGGAAACCTTTTTTCACGCTTTTTTTTAATGAAGAAAGCTGCACTTTAAATCAAATAACTCTTTTTTTGTTCCCACTTGCTTCTGACACCAGTAAACGAATCCAGCATTTTTCACCAGCTGCTATCAGCAATTGTTGTTTTAGAGTTGTTTGGTTGTTGGCAACCTGCCTTGGCCTTTCTGTCTCTCACAACCAACTATGCAACCTTTGATGTTCTCCATTTTTTTTCCCTCCTGATTTTGATACATCTGAGTTATTTCAGTGCTCTTTGGATTGATTTATCCCATTTCTTCCTGCCGACAACTCTCCCTTTCTTTGTTAGGCTTAGGTTGCACAAAACCCCTGGTAAGTTTTCAGCGCCATCTTTTTTCCCCTCCCATCTCTGTTCAATGTCATGCAAAGAACTCTGCTGTTTGGTTCATTCGTGTGCTTGTGGAATTTGAAGAAATACATGAGAATGCGTGGTATTTATTAGAGCTTTATTGATACTTACACAGCCACACTCTGCAGAGCAGTTGCTGAAGTAGGAGCCCTATTTTCAGAATTTAAATAAAAGGATTTGGATTTCTCTACTTAAATCAGAGCTTCAGTCTTTAAATCTGACAGAGGAAAAGATTTTGCAAAAGATTTCAGAAATAAATAGGTGGATGGAAAGAGAACGGGCTGCAGGTGTGGTGGTGATCCAGGAAAGCTAAAGGAAGTAAGCAGCAGTGCGGAAATTTGGAACAAGGCTGTGATAACTCAGTCCTTGCTTCTGTCTTTCCTGAGTTCAATTTTTTCTTACTGCTTGGTTGAGGTTTCAATGGAAGATATTAGTTCTATCAAGCCTCTGTTACATTATTCAAACTGTTATTTTGCTCCTGCAATTTTTTGCACTGGAAATGCTTTTTTCTATTTACTTTTTTAGTTTCTCTTCATTAGCCTTGAGATCAGTAATAGAGTAGATATCTTTGTGAGTCACTGTATGACCTTATGTGCCATCTTTTTTTCTTCCTGGTATGCTGCTCATTTTTTGTGTGTGTTACTGTCTTTTCATAACTCACAGCCCTTTCGTATTTCAGTTGTTTGAAAATTGATCCCTTGCCCTTGAGGTGAGAGCTTTCCAATTTGTTGAGCTTTATCTCTGTATAAGGAGAACAGTGCTTTGTAACTGGGGCCAGTGCCATGTGCTTTGCCTTCTGCCACCAGCTTGTTTCAGTGGACCTGCTGCTACCTGGTTTGCTCAGTCTTGATGCTGCTGTAAAATGCAGAGAGCAGTTTATATGGTGTCTCTATCATCGTGTCTCTTCTTGGATCTCTTATACTTCATAAGTGCTTGGATTACTAACTGAGACCAATAAATCCTTTCCTAGAGGCTACACAGAGTCTTACAGTCTTTCTTTTGTCCCTGTGCTTTACACCTGGGCTGACTGCTGCTCACCTTATGAGAGCAGGTGCTCATGGAGTATTTGTCCTTGAACCATTCTCCTGACTTCTGCGTACCTAAACTCATGATTCCATTGCATAAAATGATAATGGGCTCATACTTATGAGAGGTTCTGTGTCAGTAAATGAGCTATCAAAAGTAGCTCGCCCACTTTTTGGTTGGCAAGAAGAAAAAGATTTCTGTATATGTGCATATATTTCTGTGTGTGTGTGTACATATATATATATATATCCTGTATGTATTCCCCTAAAGTGGAAAGCTGCCTGGCCAAGCGGTCGTCTTCTTGAATGTCCAGGTAACCATCACCATCTCTAAAAGTCTTTTGTTTGTCTGGTAGAGAAGACAGTTGATAGTGCCTCTCCTCAGTGGGATTTAAGGTAGGATCCTGCCCTGAAATCTCAGCCACAAACGGCACTGAAACCTATTTGAAAGAATGGATTAAGGAAGATCCATTTGACTGAGGGATCTCAGCAGTCTTTGTTGGATATTTTTATTGAAAGATTCTGGGTTTACTTGCAAGCAGTGGCGTATCAAATTAGAGAAGAGTAGAAGACTTCACACAACTTCTTTAGCAGCAATCCACAATGTGATCTGTAGGTTTTTAGCAGCTTGCTAAGAGATGTCTGTTCACATGGCCACAAGAATGGTTTGGAGCTTGGGTTAGTCCCTAAGCTAAGTGCTCAAACTCTGCTTTTCTTTTGAGTCAACCAGGATCACCAGCAGAACTGTAGCAAGCGTATAACAAGATGTTATACTGAAAATGATTACTGATTGTTTGCTCTTAGCTTTTGTAGAAGTATTTGTGTCTTCCCTGAGTTTGGAACTAAACGTTCCAACCTTAGTGCTTCTTGTATTTGAAGTGCATAGCTTCAGGCCAGCTGCTGCTGAATTATGTAGTGTCCCCCAACTTTCTTCCTCTTCCCTTCTTGCTAAATTCCCACGATGAAGTTTAGGATGCACACAATTTCTATAGTAGCTTCAAGTTGACGTGAAATTTTGTCTAAATCAGTGCTGTGTTTTTTGAATTCCTTCCTTGCATTTCTTCTCGTCGTGTTCACTGCAAATGTCAGGCTCTCCTTAGTGATGTGTTTGGCACAGGTTAAGCGTAACAGACAAAGTTTTGCCCCAAGCCTGCTGGTGGAGAAGCGGGAGATTGTGACAGCTTGGTGACTGCAAGTGAGTAAACATTTTAAATAATTAAGTATTTTAACAAGCATCTTACATACATGTTTAAAAGGCAACAACAACAGTGTAGGATCAGTGCACTGTGAATTTGTATTGCTTACTAGAAGTTTAACCTCAGGCACAGGCTGTTAGCACATTCCTCATTTGGTATATGTGTGTGTTCTGACTGAACAGCAGTTGAGTTACTTTTGAGATTGAGGTTGTGGATGTGAGGCTCCAAATCCCATGACATAGTAATCAGGTTTGTGATGTTGCTGGATCATTTTGAAGCTGCTGGCTCAGGCTGAGAACAGGCTCCAGAGACACCAGTTCCATTTGTTTGGGGGGATTCATTGGGAACATTGAATGGGAAAGCTCCTGCTCCTCTGGGAGTCGTTTTTGGTTTTGTTTTTTACCACAAAAACCCCAGCAAGTTCGTTCTGTATCCAGATGCAGCACTGTAAATCTGTGGAAAATGCTGACCGATGATGTACAAAATAATTGAGTTTTTTGTCTTCTGAGTTAGCACTTCTTCTTCCCTTGGAGGACTCTCAGTTCTATTCCTGGACACCGTTCTGCTCTGTTGTACTCACCCCTTTTCTGTATGGAATTATGCAGTAATTGCCACTCAATACTAGAGATCCATCTTGTCTGATGGCTTATGACAGCAGGCACTTGTTAGATGCCACATAAGCTTTTTCAGATCCAATGGCTGATGTCAGACACTTGAGAGGAATGTGCCAGAAAACAAGCAGTAAAAAAACTATCAGACAATTTCTCCCTGAGGGAGTGGGTTTTGGGGCTCCTACGAGCTGGTTATGTTACAAAGGATAAGATTTTTTTCTCATAATTGCTGTTCATTTTTTAATATTTCCTGTACACCTATTTTTATTATCGTTAAATGTAAATACCGTTCTAAATAAATGCTTTCTGTCAATGACAAGCAAGTGTGTTGCTGCTTTCAAAGTAGGCTAGCTAATTTTTGAACAGAGAACATCTCGTCCCAGCTACTTTACAAATAAAATAACCAGCAACAAAAAAGATATTCCACCTTTTGCAATTTAAAGAAGTCCTCTTCATTCTCTGATGAATACCTGCAAAGGGATAATACATGTTGTGAGTTTTTGTGGCCACGTATGCCTAGGTGCAAAGTAGAATCCAGTCTGCTTCTCCCTAAATGGTACAACTCTTAGCACTGTTGTCATCCTGGCTTTGTCTGCACTGCCATAGTTATGGAATAAGTGATGCTGGACAGTTTTAACTTGGTGTAGGTTCCTCTGTCATGCTCTGTCCTGTTTTCCCTGTTGCTTCTCATAGGCTATCTCTGGGCTTCCTGATTATTTCCTATGTAAGATTAGAAATGACTTCTCCATTAGAATAAATAATGACTGTTGCATTGCAGTGATCATTATACTGCATTTCCAAACATCACCACGTAGATGTACTTTGTGACAGAGATGCACTTAGTGTTAAGCTTAGCTTTTTTGCCTAAGTGCATGGATAGTGGTAAGCTAGAACGTCTGCACACTAATTAAACACAGGGAAAATGTTAAATTTTGCATCCTGAAATGTCTTGCTGTTAATAATCTACATACAACTTACCTATGTCTCATGATTAGGAATTGTGAAACGTGCATACTTCATGGATTGTCATTTAGTTCTCACTTCTAAGAGAATGTTAAGCAGCTCCTTGTGTTACAGTTGCTGCTTCCCTCGCTTCCAGTGCTGTTGCCCAACCTGCTATCAAGCTTATTTTTGGCTCTCTGTTTTACAGCATAAACAGGAAATGACCTGTAAATGGGATAATGCTCAAAGAAGACCAATCAGTTAAAAAGGGAATGTGTTTCTGCAACGATTGCAGATTCTGCCATGAGTGCATTCAATGATTTAAGAAAAGAAAAAAACTAACACCTTTTACCAACATTTAAAATAGATATTTTCAGTTGTGTAATTGTTGTTTCTGTTCAAAACAAAGTATTTCAGCTTTGGAGGTTGCTCAGCATTCATTTTAAATGCAGAGAAGAATTTAAACATTGGCTTAATGTGTGAATTGTCCCTTTATACGAAGGCTGAACCCTGCATGACCCAGTTCCCACATAGACCAGCATGCAGACATTTTCCCCCCTCCGTATTAATCCTTATGTAAGACATTGTCACTGAATTTCAACAGATAGAAAGAATTCAGATTCCTACATGGCGTTTCTAGTAATTACACTTAACAGAAGGTTCTTTCCATTATCTGTTGCAGTGCATTTGCCACTATGAGAGCACATAACTGGCATTATGCTCAAGCTTTTCCTTGCCACAGTTGTAGGTTTTTGCAGCACTCAGGCTGCTCAGTGAGTGGTGCAAGTCCTGTTGGGGTTTGTATGTGCCAGTACCAAACTCATCTACAGAAATTCATTTTGGGGGCTGTTTGATTTCTTGCGTTTCAATCTTACTTCCTGTTCAGAAGAATTGAGCTGGGAAAACTCTTGTTTACTCAGATCTACCTCATTAGTGTCTAATGATTGTTTTGGTTTATTTTTAACCTTTTGATTTCACAACTGACAACATATATATTTGTTTGCTTTTGTAAGCAACTTTTTCTCTGGAAAGAATGCAGTGTGATAATAGAGCTGTAAAGATGGGCTTTGTAAACAATGCTCCATTCAGCTGCTGGTCTACAGAAATGTTGACGTGATATGGGAGATGTTCCTTGTAGGTGGTTTAAAACCCCATCAGTCTCCCCAGGTACCCTATTTAATAAACCAGCAAAGAGCTAGAGAATAGCATGGTGAGCAAATTAAGGAAAACTTGACTTGGGGAGACATGGATCTGAAAGTATGGTGGGAGGCATTGGTAAAGACTGAAAGGAGCTTTGCCTTTGATTTCTTATTCATCAACCTCCCACAGTATGCTAAAAAGAACAAACATACTGTGAGTCTCTAAATAGAGAGTTTCTGCTGTGTTCATTCTTGGAGTGGAGAGTGGAAGTCAGTCTTTTTCATAGGACAGCTTTCAGGAGGTGTATGGTTCTCGTGATGTGATAATGTTCTTTGTTCTAAGTTAATGGAATTAAATTATCCTTACCCTTACTGCCAGCCTGGTCAGTGTTGTGTAAGCAGTGCATAAGAGGAGTGTTCTCATTTCTGGTAGATAAGAGGTACTCAGTTTCTAAATGAGATTTGCATGGAAGCAGGGAATTGCCAGGTTAGTGGATAACTGCCAGATGTAGTTTAAAAAGCCTTCTATAAGAGTAGAGCAGGCAAAATAATCCAATTTGTCAGCAATCCGGAACCAACTAACAAAGGCTAAGGAAATTATATAGAAAACAGATCCTCTTTCCATTAACAGGGCTGTTCCCAGTTGTCTTGGCCTTGCAGGTCTTCTTGTTCCTTTTCGCTAGTGGGGGTGGTGGTAAGGTTTCATGGCTTTATTTTGAATGCCTTGGAAATAACCCCTTGCAAAGGACCTGCTCTTCCAAGAGGTGTTGTGTTCTGTCAGGATTACAGGGAAGGGAACGTTCTTGTGGAATGATGCAAAGCCTTCAGGTCAGACCAATTCAGGGATACACAGCACTATTCACCTCCCCCCACCTCCCTTCTATAACAGCCTTGTTTTAAAGGGGAAAGAAACAGCACTGTTGCAGTTTGTGCTCATTGTCTGTGCTCATTCTTCAAAACATACGCTGTTACAGAGATCTATTTGGTTTTGCATGTGGGTGTACAAGAAGGTGATCTAAAGGAGTATCACCTCAGTATGCGTATAAGCCACCCAAAAATTGCTGAGGATTTAGAAATTTTAAAATATTCATAACATCAATTGATGTGCCCTCAAAATAGGGCTCATTTCTAGGCGAAAGGCTGTAATGGAAAATGTTCAGCTGCAGCAGTAAACATGATGTATCTATACACACTAAATACTTTACAGGCTGTGATAGAAGAACTGCGATCCAAACTTGATTTTTTTGTACTGTATTTAATATTCACTCAGTCGTGTATAGAAATCAGGTTGAGAGGAAAAATAAGATCTTAAATTTCTATCTACTTTTTCATACTTGTGACACGTTGGGTTTGATTAAGGCTATTGCCCACGGTCTTGTACAGCCTGTTACTCTTTCCACCCTCCAGAATTGCTGATCAGTGTCTTTAAAGAACAGGATAAGTTGTCTACAAGTATTAACAATCAGCACTTTAATTAATTAATACCCAGTTCAGAAATCCCTTGTGCATATGAAAAAAAAACTAGTGAAATACTTCTTTCATATCCTAATGTCTGTGCTCTGGGGATAATATGCCATAACTGCCAAACCTGATTTCTGCAAGGCACATCAGTCCTGTGCTGCACCATCATGATTGCTCCCTATTGGGGTGTTTGCAGGATGGGTGCTTACACAGCTCTGTTTCAGAACGTGATGCTGAACTCGAACTGGGTTGCCCAGTCTGGGCCTTTTTTCCCTTGGGATACGCATTTGCGTTGGTTTAACTCACGTTTGTTTGATGTCCAAAGAATCAGGCCTTGCACAGGGTGAGCCTTTATCCAGACTGAGATGGCCTTCTGCCAGCATCTCATTTACTGGCTGCAGGCTTACCAGCCAGACAGCAGCCCTTTGTCTCTAAGCTCTCTTCCATTACGAAGTCTCTTTATTTCAGGAGCAGCAGAGGACAAAGTCATTCCAGTCCATGTGGTTAGGTACTTTAGGTTTCTGCTGTTTGTATTGTTCGGGGTTTTTTGTTTTCTACTAATGATATTATTTGAGTGTTCTAGTCTGAACATGTTTTCCTACAGTTCATCCGGTTACGAACCGTAATGGAGCACTTCCATTGTTGCTCTTGAATTCGAATCTGCTGTTTTTCCTGAGAGGATGCAAGATAACAAGTACCTACAGAATGCTGTCAGTTGAAAATCTGCAAACGTGAGTTTGCCCCTCACTTTTGAGGAGGAGTACTCTATTCCTACTGGCAGAGTTGTTCCTCCCAGATAAACACTCAGAAGCAAGACCTGCTCTGCATTCAGCTTCCCCATCTGGTTGAGAGGTGGACCCCGGCAGAGCAAATCCAGACACACGGTGCCTTTTAGTTCCTGCTGCATCAGAAGAACAAGAGAAAGGGGAAACAATACCAATCGCCCTTCTGTTGGTAGGAAGGGGCAGTGCTTATATGGTCTTTGTGGCCTGAGGACCCTGTTCTTCCTTGAGACCATGCATATTCTGCAGCATATGAGAGGAGAGAGTTGGGAGAGGAGAGTTGGGTACCTTCATCCATGATGTCATCCAGCCGCTCTTCAAAGTTGATCCTTATGTTCAACTACAGTTGTATTCATTTCTCTTTGGGTCAAGAATCTCTTCCCTGCCTGTCTTGCTGTAGACGATGGAGGGGAGGAGGTTGCACTCATTTGATGGAGGGGGTGTTCGTGTCATTAAATTTTGCTTTTACTGTATGATGGAAATATAATGCTCCAAATTTGATTCTTCTGTCATCTCAGGAAAATTTCAACTCATATATTTTTCTTATTGAATTGAGACTGGTATCAAGCAGTGTTTTGCTGCTCCAGGTTCCATATTGAAGGAAAGCAGTACAGTAGGAACTGTCCGATAGGAACCATTTGTCTCTGATGCAGAAGGCTACCATTCTTCCACACCGTGTTATAGCTAGTGCCTCTGTGTTGCAGACAGCCACTCCTTTCTCATCTCACTTTTTGCTGTAGCTAGCACGTGCTGTCTCATTTTCTGACATTGACTATTATGTCACTGTTGGCTTTCCATTGGTGTTGGCTGGCATGGAGAGATACTGGAGAAGGAAATCTCCATCCATTATTTCATCTCTAAATCCCTCTAATTCCTTTGTAGCGGGTCTGAGCGTTTCTTCTTTAAATCATCTGAGCAATCGGTTTAAAGTGAAATCATAGAATCATATCTTAGAATGAAGGAATGGCTTGGGTTGGAAGGGACCTCAAGGATCATCAGTATTGTGAAGGTTTTTCTCTCCTTACTCCAGGCTGTTAGAAAACCCATTAACAGACTTTACATCTAATATTTCTTTTCATCATACATCATTTTAGTTTTCAGATCCATGATTTAAGCTCTTGTTTTCTGACAGAAGAACAGAAGAGTGGTGTGAATGGGATGGGAACATAGATGCATTTGCTTTTTGTTCCTGCAGTACTTGAGATAAAGTGAAATGTCACAGTGTATTTTTCTATTAACACCCCCATAGAAATGCTGCTTCATGCTGTGTGTTACTGTGGGATCAAAGCCTAAAAAAGTACCATTGGAGCCACTTTAGAGAGCTTTTATATTGAAGTGAGCTTCGTTTTTGAGCTATAACCCGAAGAGAAGATACTCTCAGTGATTAGTACTACTTAAATACCTTTGGGGAGTTTTTATTTAGTTTGATTTTGTTTTGTGATCTGCATTGTGTGATTTTCTTTAGTTTTACATCACGGTTGTAAGAGGTGTACCCTTCAGTTTTCAGTGCTTTCTCAATTTGATTGAAATTTCTAAACGAACAACTTCTACGTTATTAACAGGACATGGAGCGGATGTGAAATGTGTTGACTGGCATCCAACAAAGGGTTTGGTTGTATCAGGAAGCAAAGACAGCCAGCAGCCGATCAAGTTCTGGGATCCAAAAACTGGCCAGAGCCTTGCCACGCTGTAAGTCCATGCCCACACCCTTTGCTTTGCTCAAATACAAGCTGACTTCATGTTTGTCTCTTTTTAGCTTATTACCTCACATCTTTCCAGCCATATGCAATTACTTCAAATAGAAAGCTAATACTTTAACTGTGCCAGAAAATCTAGAAATTAGGTGAAGTCTAAACTTTGAAAATAGTGACTTTAATTACAGAATCACCAAGGTTGGAAAAGACCTCCAAGATCATCCAGTCCAACTACCCATCTACTACCAACATTTCCCAATAAACCATGTCCCTTAGAACCACGTCTAAGTGTTTCTTGAACATCTCCAGGGACGGTGTTTCAACCACCTCTCTGGGCAGCCCATTCCAGTGCCTGATCACTCTTTCAGAGAAGAAATGTTTCCTAATATCCAGCCTGAACCTCCCCTGGTTCCAAAGTACAAATAGCAACATCCAGGCAGAAAGGTCTGCTATCCTGGCTTGGTAGCCTGACCTGCTTTGTTGTTGACTTAAATATTGGGAACTGATAAGTGACGATGGTTGATTTGTCTGAGAAATTGATATCTAGACAAACGACAATTTTCTTTCTGCGCCTGCAGACACGCTCATAAAAACACAGTGATGGAGGTGAAGCTGAATCTGAATGGCAACTGGTTGCTAACAGCTTCTCGTGACCATCTCTGCAAACTCTTTGACATTCGTAACCTGAAAGAGGAACTTCAGGTCTTCAGGGGTCATAAGAAAGAGGCCACAGGTCAGTAGTTGTTTGATATTGCAATGTTTTCTTAGTATGTTTGGATTAAAAATGAAAGTTCTTGAGATCCTGATTTACATGAGATAGGAATTCTAGTATCATACTTTCTGATTGTCGGTTATTTTGTATTTCAGCTGTGGCTTGGCATCCTGTTCACGAGGGGCTGTTTGCCAGCGGAGGGTCTGATGGCTCCTTGTTATTCTGGCATGTTGGGTACGTGGCATTTGCACCAGCACGTTGGAAAGATGTTGGTCAGATGCTCAAGCTGTTACATTAAACACACAATACACTTTCTACCTTTGAATGCATGTTTATGTTTATAGTTTTACTCTATCACTGAGGATTTTTGTGAATAGACTTCATTTCTAAAGTTATATTTTAAAGGATAAATTGCTTGTACACAGGGTAGTCTTTTTTTGAGGGATGGTGAATGATTGAAGCTGCTAGTTTCTTAGAGCTTCTCATGATGTACTGTAATTATTTTGCTTTTAAATGAATAGTTTAAAAATTTCCTATGCAATTGAATTCCTGCTTAAGTACAACTGTGTATGGTGAATTTGTGCTATAGAAAAATAACCTACTGAAGTAGGGGACAGAGGAACAGGAACAACTAAATAGAAGAAGTTTTATATTGTATCTGAATCAGATATTCTTCTCTGTGATAGTTGTTTTTTTAATGCATCAGGGTTGAGAAGGAGGTTGGTGGAATGGAAATGGCCCATGAAGGAATGATCTGGAGTCTGGCGTGGCATCCCCTCGGACACATTCTCTGTTCGGGCTCAAATGATCACACCAGGTATTGTAGAATATTTAAAAGAGGAGTCTGAGGGAATGTGTGTATGTTCAGAATTGAAAAGGGTGCTTGGTATCGGTGAACAAAGAGCAGTTCTGATACACAACCGATGAGCAAAGCAAAGAGATAAACTTGAGTGGGAAGGCCCTGACATTTTACATGAGAAGTTAGGGTGATATTTAACCTCCTATCCTTCATCTAAGGAAGCCTTAAGAAACACTGACGTTTCAGGTTTGTGTGAGATTTGAGAGCTGAGGAACTTAATAAATATTTTGGTGAAGAAATATTCCAATCTCCACAATGTTTTTGTCCTCAGATCATCTGCTGATCATGTCTCTTTGTGCATTACAAGTGCAGTTGAATGTGCTGTAATCTATAAGTGGGGTGAATTTTTGTGTGTAGATGTGCCTACCAACAAGGTTAGTTTTATATAAAGGATGTATTTAAACAGAGTGGGAAGTTCTTAGAGCTGTCTGGATATCGGTGGTACCAGTGCATTGTATTTACTTCATGCTTTGAAGCATTTTCTGAATAGTAACTGTACAGTTAATATAGTATGGGATCATAGAATGGCCTGGATTGAAAAGGACCACAGTGATCATCCAGTTTCAACCCCCTGCTATGTGCAGGGTTGACAACCACCAGACCTGGCTGCCCAGAGCCGTAGTCATGGTTTTTCATTTGAACCTCACACCTAATGTTCAGATTCACTCCTGAACTTGATTAGTAAGAGTTGAACCAAGTTAGCATACTAAAATTTAGATAAATAAGTTGTTAGATTAAAAGTAACTATTATTCTTGACCTCCTGTTGAGATCATGTAACTTCCTTTCGACAGTAAGTTTTGGACTCGAAATCGGCCTGGAGATAAAATGCGAGATCGTTACAACTTGAATCTGCTGCCTGGGATGTCAGAGGATGGTGTGGAATACGGTAAGGCAGTTTTCTAGAACATGGGGACGAGAGATTTGGGGGTTAGGAGCAAGCTTTGGCCTTTCAGCTGGCGTTAGAATTGCTTCTGGGTGAGACACTGAAACAGTATATAGCACTGGTGACCACCTAGATAAAGATTTTTTTTTGCATGAATGATCTTGTTCTCTAAGCAATTCCAACAATGCGTCTTCTTTTTTTCCACAGCTCCAGGAGGTAAGAGCTGCTCAGTCCATCACAGAAAGAAGGTTGGGCTCTCTCTCGGGCAATGCCACTGGTTTACTTTTCTTCCTGGAAACTTTATGTGACCTCAAGATTTTCCACTGTCCTGAACTACAGCAGGGAAATCTTTTCAAACTATTCGATTTGACTCAAATTTTAAAACTTAACTCTCCTTCCTAAGGATTTTTCTTGTTAAGTTTAAGCTGCTCAAGGTTGTCCAGCTCTACAGCATACCTCAGAAACCTTTTTTTTTTCCCTAAGGGTTACATCTGTTTGTTTATAAAGGTGTTTGATGACTTACCCTTTTGTGTTTGGGAATGTCAGTGAAGATGTATCATTTAAATTTGATTTAAGTTTTAAAATACGTGCATTTACTGTAACAAAAATGGGAATGGATATGAGATTTTCTGAAATGTGACTTTCCTTCAAAAGGATGTAGTTTCTGGCCTTTTGGGGGGTGTTTTTATGAATCTGAATGGGTAGTTCTTTTAATGTCTTTCAACTTATATGTAAGTTTAAAAAGTGACCCAGCATTCATGAAATACCTAACAGAGCTGATGGTAAAAGCACGTGAGAATCCAAAAGAACAAAATGATAATGCAAAGCAAATAAGTATAAATATTTATAACTTTCCTCTAGATGATTTGGAACCCAACAGCCTAGCAGTTATCCCTGGGATGGGAATACCTGAGCAGTTGAAAATAGCCATGGAGCAAGAGCAGATGGGTAAGTAGTTGCTATAGGGAGGCATTTTTCTGAGCCATCCAGATACTGTACAAGTTATTGCTCATTCCTGTCATATAACTGGGTAGCACCACTGTTTTCTGAGGTTCTTGAGTGCATATTTGCCATGAAAAGAAGAAAGAGTTGGGAAACATCAAGGTTTATTTTGTTAAATAAACTGTAAGGAGAGTAACAGAATTATTTTGTAAATCTGTATTGCACTAACTGTTTGTCTTCCCTGCTGTTAAAGGGAAAGATGAGTCCAATGACATTGAAATGACAATCCCAGGACTAGACTGGGGAATGGAGGAAGTAATGCAAAAGGACCAAAAGAAAGTGCCACAGAAAAAAGTGCCCTATGCAAAACCAATACCAGCACAGTTTCAGCAGGTGAGCAGCTGATAAACAATGAACACCAAAAACAAACTTGTTCTGTTGGATTTCCAATATCATGTCCAACATCAGTGCAAAATAACTTACCACAGTAGCTAAATTGCCATTTAAGCATTAGATACTTGGTTAAATCCCTTATATCCCACATACATACCTTGAAACCAGAATGCTACAACACCTGGATGTTCTGTTCAACCTAGTTTTTAGCTTCTGATTATCCATGTTAGAATTATAGAATATCCTGAGTTGGAAGGGACCAACTTTTGGCTCCACAGAAGACCACCCAAAAATCAGACCATATGTCTGAGAGCAATCTCCAGATGCTTCTTGTACTCCAGCAAGCAAAGGGACATCAACCACTTCTCGTACATCTTCCCCTCCAGACCATTCATCATCTTTGTAGCCCTCCTTTGGACACTGTCTAATAGTTCTATGCCCCTTTTGTACTGTGGTGCCCAAACCTGCACAAAGTATTCAAGGTGAGACCATGCAGAGCAGAGTGGGACAATCCCCTCCCTCATTATTCCTCATTCCAGCATATCTTTTCCCAGTGCAGTGATTTATTACACATGTGGTGTTTCTTAGAATTAATTTTATATTTACTATTCTCTATAGGCGTGGATGCAGAATAAAGTTCCTTTGCCTCCCCCACCTGAGCCATTGATCGATAGAAAGGAAGATATTAAGCTGGAGGAGAAAAAGAAGACACAGGCAGAGATTGAACAGGAAATGGCAGCACTTCAGTACACAAACCCACAACTCCTGGAGGTATGTGTGTAAAGCCAGTTGCTGGAGCTCGGCACCAAAATGTGTAGCTTGCTTTTGCAGTACACTTTTCACCTTTTCTCAAAAAATATAGTTTAACATGAATAAGACTCAGTGCATGAAGACAGCTGCACCGAGGTGTCCACATTTCAGTTGGTCAGACCCACTTATATGTATGTGTAGTTGTGTTTCTGTTGATGAAGAGAAAAGTACTAACTCTTTTCAAACTCCTAAGAATGAGATAGTAGCTTCTGATTTTCAGTTTTTTCATATTTTTCTGTGTTTGGTTGATTTGTCGGGCTTCTCTTATTTATTTATTTATTTATTATTATTTATTGCAGCAATTGAAGATTGAGAGACTTGCACAAAAACAAGCTGAGCAAGTGCAGCCACCTCCAGGAGGCTCTCTTCACGGACCCCAGCCTTTTCCAGGGCAAGGCCCAATGTCACAGATGCCTCAAGGGTTTCAGCAGCCCCTTCCACCACAGCAGATGCCAATGAATATGCCTCAGATGGGACCTCCTGGTCCACAAGGACAGTTCAGACCTCCGGGACCCCAAGGACAAATGGGACCTCAGGGTCCTCCATTACACCAAGGAGGTGGAGGTCCGCAAGGCTTCATGGGACCACAAGGACCTCCGGGCCCCCATGGACCTCAAGGAATGCCACGGCCTCAGGATTTACATGGACATCAAGGAATGCAAAGGCATCCTGGCCCTCATGGGCCAATGGGGCCTCCAGGCCCGCAGGGTAATGCTGGTCCACAAGGGCACTTAGGACCGCAGGGCCTGCCTGGGTCTCAGACTCATTTGGGGCCACAAGGTCCACCTGGCCCGCAGGGTAATTTGGGACCTCAGGGTCAAGGAATGCAAGGGCCACCTGGTCCCCGAGGGATGCAAGGACCTCTTCCTCACGGCATGCAAGGAGCTCCGGGATCTCAAGGGATGCAAGGTCCTATCTCCCAAGGGCCTTTGATGGGACTTAATCCAAGAGGGATGCAGGGCCCACCAGGGCCCCGAGATAACCAGGGACCTACTCCACAAGGGATGATGATGGGTCATCCGCAAGAGATGAGAGGTCCTCATATGCAAAGTGGTTTACTAGGACATGGGCCCCAGGAGATGAGGGGGCTACAGGGACCCCCGCCTCAAGGCGCAATGTTAGGACCGCCGCAAGAAATGCGTGGGCCACAAGGCCAGCAGGGACCTCCGCAGGGCTCTTTGGTAGGGCCACAAGGAAACATGCAAGGACCTCAAGGACAACCAAACCCGTCGAGGGGGCCACATCCTTCCCAGGGCCCTCTGCCTTTCCAGCAGCAGAAAACACCTCTGTTGGGTGATGGGCCTCGTCCCCCGTTCAATCAGGTATGTGTTGATCTGTGTAACAAGAAGAATGTTAATGTAGGAACGATAATGTTGTGCTGTACAGATGTCAAGCAAGAGATGAGAGTATGGAGGTGAGGCTCAAAACAGAAGCTTCAAGGAAAACTAAATGACGATGAACAAAGTTACATAGCTTGGAAAAAGCAGAGGTAACTGTAGGAATGGGATTACTGGGAGTACAGATACAGAAATCAGTACCTTCTAAGAATGTATGAAACCGAAGAGAAACTCCAGGTTTGTTTGTGGGTTTTTTTTAGCTTGAGGATACTGAACTGTCTTAAACATGAAGTTTCCTGGAGAGTAGATATGCTCAAAGAAAAGTTGAATTTAAGCTAACAGAACATAAAAAATATGTGTGAATTAAAGCAAGTTATTGTTGACTCTCAGTTGTCCCAGGCTAATTTATCCAAACTGAGGAGTGAGCTTACTGACATACAGATACTGACATACCTGGAATATCAGCTTAGTTCCGGTTCAGCTTTCCAGGAGAACAGCTGTCCTGCTTCCTGCATAGGAATAGGAATTGCCTAGCCACCTTTATGCCTTCTGAGCCACCAGTTTAGAGCCTGTGTTTCAAGACTTGTTACTGCACCATTTGCTGAGCAGCACCAGAGAGAGCACAGGGAGCAAGCAGGCTGAGTAGGACCAGCCTGGGTCTGGAGCTGGGGCACCAAGTATCAGCAGGGTTCACCACCAGCTCAGCAAAATACTTAGGCTCAGCTCACCTGGAATACTGGAGATTGTTGCTTGTGAAGGCACTAATTACTTTTGCAGGGATTAAGGCTGGTTCAGCACCAAGCTAGATAATGGCAAGCTCACTACATTTATTACTCCTTACAAGTTCCTGTTGTTGCAGTGTTAATTTTGTACTTAAAATGTCATGTTTGTCTTCAGCCTTAAGGTGAATTTTGAAATGGATGTATTGGGAAAAATCTACAATTTTGAGAAATGTGTGAATATTTTTAAACAAAATTGCCTCTTGTGCTGAATGGTTTCTAGATTAGACAGTTTGGGATGTACTTCATGCGGAGGCCAGTATCAATCACAGTGATGTGTGATGACTTTGAACTAAATCTCACTGGCTGCGCTTCAGATTGAGGCAGAACAGCCTACAAGTTGTGCATTGGTGTGGGTTTTTCTTTCTTACAAGTCAGCAAAAGCTTCCTGCAGAAGTCTGTAAATGTGACCTTATTGCTGAGATTTCAGAAACGTCAAAATTAAGAGGACAAGAACTGGCTTCACAACTATTGCTCATCTCATTTCTACCAACGTCGTGTTTTTGTAGTTATCCTAAGGAGACCAACTGCTCTACCTAAACAGCTGCCACCAAGCTTGTGTGCATTTGTTGGAGCCAGCTGTTGGCAGGATGCAGGAGGTTGTTTGCAGCAGGCGGATGTTGTGTTCCATAAATGCTGCTACCTTTGAGTCTTTTACAAATATTAAAAAAACACATAACAAAGCTGGGTATTTTTGGCTATTTTTCCCTTCCTTGTCTAGCTTTAGAAGGCTAATGTATTGAGAAAATGGGCAGATTGTGCAGTTCATAGTGTTTCTTTTCATTTCTGGTCCTGTTGGCTTCTCTGTAAGATGAGCAGAAGGGTAACTCCTGTCTTGGCTTTTTTAACAACAGGCTTTGTTTTAGTCCTGAATTTAGCGTTTTTCTTCTGTAGATTTGTAGGAATGGCTTGCCTGCCTTTTTAGAAGCAGAAGGGGAGCGTTCATTTCCTTCATTAAGGGCTTGTGAAATCAATACTGAACCTGTGTGCCTGTTTTAAAGGATCATGTCTGTAGGAGATAGCACTGTTACCTGCATCCACCACACACTGAAGAGCTGTGTGAAGGAGATGCCCATCTCTTCCCAAGTGGGAGAGCTGCTCCCTTCTGCAAATGGGGAACAAAACAGAAACCTGTTTGAGAAAGAAAGGGACCGAAATACGACAACGTGATCAGCAAAATTGTATTCTGAAGATAGGAATATTGATGTTAAAGTGCAGATGGGTAGATAAAGTATTCCCAAGTTAGCAGTGGTATCTTGGGGCTGAAGTGGTAATTCAGAGTGATTGATTTACAGCACCTAATCTTTTGGGTAGGCTGGATTTCATCTCATTTCTTGGTATGAGTGCTTCAGAGCAAGTCTCTTTCCATGTAGAGGCAAACTCTCAAAGCTTGTAGTGGCTCAGATGGAATGGGTTGGTACGAAGAATTCTTCCCCTCCAGCTGCAATAAAAATAGATGGCAGTTGTAAGGAACTGTGCCCTTTGCTTGTGGGCCAGCAAAGCCAGCCCTGCTGCTCTGCCTGGTGCCACAGCACAGCTCTGCCCGCCTCCAGCTGTGCTCCAGGGGTGCACAGGGCTGCCTGCAGTTCTCAGCGCAGTGCCTCCTCCTGTGCTCTGCAGTTCACTTTGCTAGGAGCCCAGTTGGGCCCATGGTGTATTTTGAAATGAAAGGCATATGAAAATGCATTATGATGGCTCTGTCTTCCTAACTTGTCAAAGTATAATTTGTTTGGAAGTAGAGGGTTTTGGCAAACACTGATTGACCTCATGAGGTGGGCACTAAGAGCTGCTGCTCTGGTTGAACAGCAGTGACATAAACTTAAGAAGTTCAACAGTTTATTATAAATAATCTTACATTAAATGAGAAGTGATGGAGTTCCAGCAAGGCTTTGGTCAGGGATGTCAGAAGGGTGGTGACAGCTTTGTCCTTCCTGAACAGGGAGCTATTCTTCTGACTCAGCTCACCATTCAACCACTTGATGAGGTTCGTGTGCTTTTTTATCTTGTAACAAGCATTGGAACCAGGCCTTCTATTTTGCTTTTATTTTCCAAAAATTTTACAAAAGTATTCAATGCAAAGACAATGTTTGTAGTACATATTTATGTGTATTTTTGTTGCAGTTCAATACGAAAGTGTAATTTAAAACCAGTATTTCAAGATGCAACAGGAAGAACTGCACAAATGAACTCTCAGTGTTGCTCTTCAACCCTACCTCTAAAATAATTAATAATAAAAAATAGTCTTTCACAGAAAGTAGGTACAGAGTATGAAAAAAACCCACATGGTCATATGAGGCATGGATAACTTGGTACCTGCTGCGATCCCTCCAGGGTCTGAACCAGCAGCATATATATCAGCACCTGGTGCTTTTCCAACAAATGCATGCAGTTCTCTCGCCTTCTCTAACAGACATAGAAAATAGGAGCTTTATTATCTTTTGGTTGTTACAGATAAAAGATCAGTCGTAAGTTTTCTAGATAACTGTATGATCCTCAGGAAACAAAAGCGTCACTGATGGCGAATGTAAAAAAACATCAGGCTGAAACCAGTTGAAAATCAGCTGCTACTGTCATAAGGTCTGTGAAGATGCACTGTTTAAGCAAAGGAATTTGGTTTGCTGCTTTACAGAAGGCTCAGAAGCAAGAATACTCATGCATGCTAATTCATGTGGCTTTTCTTACTGTACACTAACAGGACGGACAGAACCCAGGTCCTCCGCCACTGATACCAGGACTGGGGCAGCAGGGAGGACAAGGTCGTCTCGGCCCTCACAACCAGGGACCTGGCCTTAATAAAGGTAATTAAATGCATTGTCTGTTCTTCTGTGAGTAGTTCTTGAAAAAGATGCTGTTCCAGTGCAGAGCCTCTAGATAGAAAAGGCTACAGCACAACGAAGGGTCCGGATTGAGAGGGAAGCTACAGTAGACTTGGGCTGGAATACAGAAGAAAAGCTTTTCCCCCGGAATTCCTTAATGTGAAATGTATGGTGTATGCTTTGTAGAACTGTAGAAACTAAAACATCCTAGAGCATTTTTAGGAAAAATTACAGAAATCTGCTATGATTTTTTCCCTCAAGGTGACTCCCGTGGTCCACCAAACCACCACATGGGCCCTCTCTCAGATAGAAGGCACGACCAGAACAGTGGTGGCCCTGATCATGGGCCTGAGAGAGGGTTGTTTCGAGGTGGCCAGGAGTGGGGTGATGGTAGAGACAGCAGGGGCATGCCAGATAGACGAGGACCTCACCCAGATTTCCATGATGACTTTGATCGACCAGATGACTTCCGTGACGACTTCCATCCAGATAAGAGATTTGGCCATCGATTACGGGAATTTGAGGGGAGAGGAGGCCCACCATTGCAAGATGAGAAATGGAGACGAGGTGGACCTGGGCCTCCCTTTCCTCCCGATCACAGGGAATTTGAAGGCGGGGGTTCAAATCGTGGCCCTCCTGGTGCTTGGGAAGGACGGAGACCTTCAGATGATAGATATCCACGGGATCCTGAGGATGCACGGTTCCGAGGAAGACGAGACGAGAGGTAAGAATAAATCAATTTGTTCTTCTTGGGTAAAGGGTGAATGGAGGGAATTCTTTCTTCCTGGTTTCCTTGTCATTAAGGAGTCTATCTGTTTCAGATTTATAAACTGGAAACCAATAAGGAAATGAAAACTCTAATATACCTGAGTATAGAGTCCATAAAATCATTCAGTAATAGAAGAAAACTTGAAAAATGGTCATTGTACACAGCAGCTTCCGTGTCTGTAAACAGTAAGTAAAGAGAAGGGAGGAAATTTGTAGAGAAGATCCAGTGACACAGGATGAAGATTTGAGATCGTTTTGACGAAAATTGAGAGGAAACTCGAAGGTTAAAATGGCAAACTTTTGAACACTAGAAGTGGAATTTGAGACTCTGTCTCCAGTCACAAACTACAGGATGACTGTGGAGACTGTAGAACGAGCTGTAAGATACTTGTGAGGAGCAGGAACAGTGATCCTACTATCAAATATAAGGGGCAGAGCTCTGCAGCCTGTTGGACTGTCGAGACTATTTTCTCATGTTTTTGCTTGTAGGAATTTTATTTCTCTTTCTGACTTATTTCTTAATGCCAAGCAAAGAACTCAAAAATAATCTAGTTTATAGCAATGTCCTCGTCATTGCTCACAATTTCCAGATCAATCACAAAGGGATGACTTTGCTTCTAGTTATTAATGTAAATATGGAGGAATTGCTCAAAGTTGGCAAGACGACCTGTCACTGAAATTGCTCCAGATTTATGCTAGTTTAACAGAGTTAAATTTGGCCTCCAAGGTCTAAAAGTCTCACTGACCACCAGCTCCATATGTATAAAAATGTGTACTTGTACAAATATATTGTGGTCTCCACATAATGTGAATTTTGTGTGTTTTAGTTGCCTTTTAATCATTTTCTTACATTCCTCTTACTTTGCATCTATACAGCTCTTCTTTTAGCTATTTTCTACCTAGCTCTGTAAAGATGTACCTTCCTTTTGTGTGAAGAGTATGAAAAGAAATGAACAAAAAGAAGGTAACAAAGCCGTTTAAAAAAGAGAGAGAATCCAAGTGGAGTAGTCTGCCTTACATAACTTACATAACAGACGTAGCAGACAATGATTTTAGAAGCTCAGTAGAGATTTTCAGATCTTATATTGGAAATGTTTAGGGATTGGGGAATATTTTATTCTTATCCTGATTTTACAGAGGTTTCAGGAGGGGAGTCCAGGCATCTTAGGACCTGGGAGTCTGACTTCTGAGCTAACCAGGGTCTGTCACAGTGCAAGTGTTTGTACAGACCGGTTAGCTGGAGAAGAATCATCGCAGGGCTCTAAAAGGCTTATTGTGCTTGCACTTAGTGATTTCCTCTGAGCGAAGGTGAATTGGTTGATGCTGAAGTGAGCCTAAGAATCCCAACTACTCATTTAGCTGACTTGGTTTGGAATTTAGATCGTAATTGGTTTGATCAAAAACGTGAGAGGGAAGTGTGTGTATGTGTGTTTCTCTCTAATTTCCCATCCTTTTCATCTCTGTCCTGTTCTCACTCTACCTGTGCATATCAACATGATGCTTCTACTGCAGAGACCTGCCTCTTCCTGCTGCTAATCTGCACAGTGTGTAGTTCTGTACGTTAAGGTCCTAGGCCTCAAGGAAGAAGATGAGAGCAGTCAAACAGGAACTGAGCCCTATGCGAGGCAGGGTTTTACGTGTGACTGATGAGGAAAAAGTGAAAAAGGATATACATAAGCCAATATTAGGAGCCATGGCTGTATCAGGCATAGGTATGATAGATTTCAAAGCTGAACTTTGTCCGTAAGGTTGCCTGGAAACACAGAGAAAGGTCCTCCTCCTGGTAGCCATAGGATCTTGTGTTGCAAATCTTGGTAATTTACAAACTAAGCAGAATCTCACCAAGTCAGTATTAAAATGGGAGACCCTCTAAGGAATATATCTAGAGGACTGTGCTGTCTCAAGGCTAAACAACATTGCGATGTGGTTATTTGAACCATTTGTACCTGAAACTGCTGAGTTTGTTTTCACAAATCACCCAGGTTAATGTGAAATGGTTCATTGTCCATATGCAGCACTCCCTCCATCCACTGTTGTACCTGTACAGGCACAGCAGCCTCCTCTCTGTATTGTGTTTGTTTTCTGGGAGGTGGAGACAGACCTATTGTTTTTAATTTAAAAAAAAAAAAAAAAAAAAAATGTAAAAGTTAAAAAAAAAAAAAATATATTGTATTGTGTTATGACTACTGTTAAAATATTTAAATTTGTAATTAAAAGGTTAATGTTGTTAAAATTCTAAATAAAAGTATCTAAAGTTTTGCTTGTAATAGGATGCACTGTGTCGTTAATGAGCCGGGGAAGGGGATGTGCACAAAGCCAAGGCTCGGAGCATTGCGGCGGTTCGCCCAGTGTGGAAGTGGGAGAAGAGGGGAGGTGGGGGGGCATCAGTGTGCACGGGCAGACAGAGCTCCACGCTGTCACTGCTGTCACTGAGGGTGGGCAGGATCCCAAAGCAGTGTGCCTGCACCACCTAACGTCCCCTTGTGCTCGCACAGAAATCGCCCCGGTCGGGCTCTAAGCAGAGGCAGTTGTAGCAGTGGGTGTCAGTGCATGCTCATGGAGCTGCAGTGATGCACGGGACATATGTGGGCTTTGACAAGCACTCCAAGTTGGTGCTGTAAGAAACAGAACTGCTAGCGTTTGTGCAGCCATCTACAGGCTTACCTGGAATGGCACTGACAGCTAAGACAGAAGCATTCTTCCCTCTGAAGATCTGTGTTAAGACCTCAGTGTGATACTGGAGGAGCTGTACTCAGTTCAGATGAGATGCAAAAGCCAATCGCATCCAGTTACTGAAGATGCCATGGTGCTGAGTAGGAGTAGAAATTACTGACGTGAGGGGCATTGCTACGTTTTGCAAAACAGAGCTCTTCGTTTACTGCAGATGGATAAGCTGCTGGTGAGGTTGTAGAAAGCCACTGTGCACGCTGCTCTGCAGTCATCCTCCCTGCTGAGCCAAGTACAGCCTAGAATGGCTTCTCAACATTGTAAACTTAAAAAGAAAAGAAAAAAGAAAAAAGAAATCCTCTGTGGAGGGAATGAGTAAGAGAATGTTCTAGCGAGAGACTCCAAAATCCATAGGAATGTGATGCTGAAATGTTTCACTATAGCCTTGACTCTCACTGCTTTTATTTTTCCTGCTTCGTTTGTAATCCCTTCAAGCAAGAGCACTGCAGCTAAGGGAAATTCACTTGTCCTTCTCCTTACCTTGCCTTATATCTATCTCACTGTTTTTATTTTTTTTCCTTGTTAAATGAATGCAAATATACTTGACAGTATTTTTTGTATGGAAAAAAACAAAACAAAACAACACAACGGAAGGAAAACTGTACAAAATGGATAAACAAAGTGCTCAGAGACAGACGTTGAGCACTTTTCCACCCACAAATCCTATTCTGATAACTGTATGCACTGTAGTGTTATGTGAAACGGTTCAGAAAACAGCTCGATAACCAACTGTCTCAAGTTTATCGATGTAAATCTTGTCTAAAGGTGTACCATGTTCTTTCTTGTAGCTTCAGAAGAGGAGGACCCTCGAGACACGAGGGCCGGGGACCCAGGGGGAGAGATGGCTTTCCTGGTCCGGAAGATTTTGGGCCAGATGACACTTTTGACTCCCCAGATGAAAACTTGAGAGGAAGGGACCATGGTGCTCGGGGCCGAGGTCGTGGTGCAATTAGAGGTGAGGGGAACATTCTTCCACAGTGAAATACAAGGAGAAGGTAGCAAGGGTGTTTCTTGGGCAAACAGCAACAGTTTCACGAATGCAATGTCTCTTCTCACTCCTCTCCCTGCATCTCGTGCTGCTCAGGAGGCCGGAAGGGTCTGCTTCCCACCCCCGATGAAATTCCACGCTTTGAAGGTGGGCGGAAGCCAGAATCCTGGGATGGAAACAGAGAACCAGGTAAAGAAATAGCTGAGGTCTGCTACAGATAATAAATTTCTAAAATGTAACTGCTTTAAAATGAATAACGTCGCTACTTTTCTCCGTGCTTCGTGTGCTCGTTGTCAGTCTTTCACCACCAGAGATGCAACATGTAGGTTTTTGGACTTGTAAATATAGAAATAAATAAACTGCCTGGAATGTAGCTAGCTGTAAACGCTGCAGTTTCACAGAATAATAAATGACTGTGCCCTTAACATCCTGATTTTAAGGTGAGATTTCATATGCAGTCCAGAGCAGCACGTTGGTGTTCCCTGCTGATGAATGAAGCGTAACAGATTTTTGAGATATTAATGCCAGTAGTCATCTTTGTGTATAATTACATATAGGTTCAAAACTGAATTTTAGAACACGAGCACAAATGACACATGAATAACAAAAGAAGAACGTGTGGTCATCTCTAAAATATGTGAAAATCCTTATGCTGAAAAGAAAGCTTGAGATCTGCCACTTCCTTCTTTTTCAACATCTTTTAAACCTGCTTTACCTTCAGCTTTCTTGCAGCTCATTCATCTAGCGTTGGCTTATTTGCATATTTTAGTGGTGGGGAAGCTTTATATAACTTAAAACTGTATGCCAAATTGCATGGAGAGTATATTTGTATAGGATTGCTTTCTGAAAACGAGGCATAACGATGAGTGGACGTTATCTAATGATCCTACTTTTTCTCCTCGCCATCAGGTCCTCGTCCAGACCACCCTCCTCACGATGGACATTCTCCAGCTAACCGAGAACGTTCTTCTTCGCTCCAGGGCATGGACATGGCCTCACTGCCACCACGTAAACGTCCCTGGCATGATGGACCAGGGACCTCTGACCCCAGGGAAATGGATGCTCCAGGTGGACCTCCAGAGGAGAGGGGAAAAGGTAGATAAGTCCCTCGTATTGAAAACCTCGTGCAACACCGGTGTGTTTTTCAACAGAAGCCTTATCCAGCTTTAAGAATCATCGAAGCTTCTGACATACACAGAGCTCTAAAACTTAATTGGGAAAAAAAAAAAGCTTTTATCTTCTTAAGCCCGTCATTCACTACGTTCATTCAGTGATGGCTTGCGTTTTAGCTGGTCTTTGTTATTTCTGAATGCCGCCTCTGGCTGCATCAAACCGTCGCTTCCATCCTGAGCTGGCTCTTCTCTATGCCAGAGCTCTCATGCATTCATGTGCTGTCTCTGGAATGCATTCTGTATCCTTTACTGCCCTTCTTACCACGTCTATACTCGCTTCAGTTTTAACTTATCATTATGTGAATGGGGTGACTAAGAATTGCACACACCATAGCAGATGGGGTTTAACCATTACTTTATCCGGTTCTCCTGGTTTTGTTGTATTCTGCTATAAAAGTATACAAAGAACTGCAGATAGCTGTAAGGGATCAGATTGTGTATGGCTGGCACTTTTGAGGGACCCGACTTAAGTAAGTGTTCGCTGACTGTATGAGGCATAATCTTTAATCCTCAAGGGATTGCCTGATTACTGTCAATCTTCTAGGCTGCCATGGAGATTTTGAACCTGTGTAATAAAAAACAGAGGGAGGAGGCATAAAATTACAGGTGTCAACAACATTCAGTTAGTGAATGTGAAAGAACTAGCTGAAAGGCGTGGTTATGTCTGAGAAGAGGCACGGCTTAGATTTCAACATCAGTAACGTTGTGCTTCATTTTTAGGACGTGGAAATTCAGGAGCTTCCCAGAGAGCACCAAAATCGGCACGGTCTAATTCTTTAGATGGAGACCATCATGATGGATTCCACAGGGATGAAGCTTTTGGCGGAGGCCCTGCAGGAGGCAGCAACCCTTCCAGAGGAGGAAGGAGCGGAAGCAATTGGGGAAGAGGAAATAACATGAATTCTGGTCAGTCACGAAGAGGAGCATCCAGGGGTGGCGGAAGAGGCCGATAGAAGAGGCTTTGACTGGGTTACACCCAGTCCCTGATGGACAATATTTAAATGGACTGCTACTCTGTACTCAAAGAGAAAGTAACCCTGCAAGAACGCAAGCCTGGATTCTTAACTGGGATAACTGAATGTGCATTAGTTCCTAACAAGGGTCTTCTCCTAGATCAGTCAACTGCTACTAGCTGCGGTTCTGTAGCTAGCTTTCAGTTCTGTCTTCTCTGCCCCCATTTTCCCCACCTTCTTTTACCTACTTTGTTTTGTGAAGAGCTGGAATTTTTTTTTAGTGGTGAGACATGGAGCACCTCCACAGATTTCAGTTCAATTCCAAACAGAAACTTGTTTCTATATGTACAGTTTGTCAGAAGAGTTATGTTGTTTTTTGTATGAATACAGAATGTAATTTGCGCAAAAACTAACAAAAAAAAAAAAGCGTGTGTAGTTCTTTACTCACCTATTCCTATAAAGTGCTGTTTCTTAACAAACTTGTGTATCAGATGGAGCAACAAACTACCTCCTGAAGTCTCATCTGTGGGCAGTACTAACGGCTTATTCCTCGTTTTTGGTTTATTGTGTATAGAGAACTGTTTTGCCTGCGGTCTCAGCTGCCTATAAATAAGCAGAGGTGCTGACATTAAAACTCCAGAGCACAGGAAGTCACTGCTGCTTGCTGGTCTGCCATCCTGAAAGAGAAAAACAGGGAACACCATTTAGAAAAGCTGTCATACACATGGTGCATCTATAACCTGGACTGTTAGCAAACTGGACAGGATAATGAGTGCTGTCATTCTGTGCTGCAGCTGCAGGAGTCAGATACTTCTGTTCACAACAGCACTTACAGGAATTGAGGAGGAAAGGGAAGTTTAGCAATTGGATTAATATGGAAGCAAATGTTTTACAATGGCTGTAGGATACCCTGCGTACAGATACGGGTGTCCAGCAGCATCTGGTCTGCTGAAGTGCAGACCTCAGTGCTTGCTGGCTGTCACCTTAATGTTTCTAAACATCTTTAGGGTACTGTTCCTTGGTTTTCCCACAGGAGAGGGATGAGCAGAGGTTATTTATATTTCCCACATTTTTGTTGCTTAGCAATCACAAGTATCCAATGTCCCCATAAAAAATCATTCACATCAATCATCTCCAGTCACCAGGCTACCACAGGGCTCATTAATGGCTGAAGCCTGAATGAAAAGTTTAGACAGAAGTACTCAAAAGCCAGCTCTCAGGAACGTCCTAAATTAAAACTATACGACAAACTACAATGAAAACTATCACCACCAGGCTGTTTTCCTGGAATTTTATAGAATCATTTAGTGTTTTGGGTTGGAAGGGACCTTAAAGTCCTACACCCCTGCGCTGGGCTGGCTGCCCCCACCAGCTCAGGCTGCCCAGGGCCCCACTGATGGCCTTGGGCACCTCCAGGCATGGGGCACCCACGCTGCTCAGGGCAGCAGTGCCTCACTGCCCTCCTAATATCTACTCTAAATCCCCCCTCTTCTAGCTTCAAGCTGTTAGAATAGTCACAGTCGTATGGCAACGTAGTTCTACACCTGGCAAAACCACTGCACTGCACAGCAATGCATAGCAGCTACTTTATCTGACTTCTGATACAGTCACGTCTCTTTTTAAAGACTGACCTGCTCAATCCTGATCCATCTTATTTAAAAGAAATCAGAGCAGAAGTGCTTAACTGCTCAACTGCTTGGTCACAAGTAACGTTTTACAGTTTTTAATTTGTAGCCTACAAAACTGCATTAAAAATGATAGCAATTAAGGGTGCTCATTAGCCTACAGCATCCTTGTCCTACCATGATCTGAAAGGCGGTGGCTGGAAAGGAGCTGAGGGGCAGCTTGTAGGGTGCAGGTTCTCCTTTGGGGAACACAAAGGAATCCCTTTTGCTCTACTTGCAGAAGGGCCCTGCTGGGTGCATCTCAGGGATCTCTTTAAATTTTAAGGAACACTGAAGATTTAATTGCTACTGAAGGGAAAATATAGAGTTGGTTTGTTTGTTTTTTTAATACAAGCCCTATGTATTTTTTTAAGGGACTGAAAGCAACTTCTTTTTAGTATTTCAAGTATCTGATTTAGAGGATGAGCTCTTGGCTCTTAATACCCTGCAGTCCTCTGTCAAAGCAAACTGGAGTGCATCGAATAGCAGGGAACCCAGCGTTCTGCACCTGGACACAAGGGAAAATGCTTCTTGTACGTGCTAACATTCACGATGGCAGCTTTTCATACTAAGAAAGTCATGCAGAAATGGGGGAACGAGCAAACCTTCAGACAGAATCCCACAGCCACAGCCAGCAGGAGGCACAGGGGGATCCCGATGGGTGCAACCACAGCCCTACTGCTGAAAGTGGGTGCAGTCACCGGGTGGGAGCACAGCTCTGACCACTGCACGCAGCCCGGCTGTGCTGTGCCCGCTCACAGCCTCTCCCTGCCATCTCTTCCAATACCGCTGCTACAAATTACGCACCGTAGCTTCAAAAGTTAGCAGAAAGACAGAACTACGTAACGTTCTTCCAGCCTACAGCTCAAGGAAAGAAGCGAGCGGTGGTTGAAGATCTACGCTGACATTTGGTACACAAATAGTCGTTTTATTATTAAAGCCGTCTAAGTACATGTAAGCACCCCCGTTTGACAGTTCCCGCTGTGTCCCTAAGCAGCGATTTGAGAGGCAAATTTGAGAGCTGGGCCGGCTCTGGCCGAGGCACCGGTGGGCGGTCAGCCCTAAGGCAGAGCCGAGCAGCCCGCTCCGCAGCGGAGCTCGCCGAGAGGCACGCCGTGCCGTTCCGCGGCTCCTGGAAGCAGGACAGCACATCGCACGGTCCCACCGGCCGGAGCCCGCCTGCCCTGCCCGAGCACGGGCCTGCCGACCCACAGCCCCGGAGCCTGTTTCACTTACTGGATGCCAATTACAGGCGGCTTTCTGTGCGGCCGGGGGCACGCGGCGCTCGCTAAGGGTCCCGGCACCGAGGCAGCACCGAGCGCGGGGAGCCGGGCCGCTCGGCGCCCTCCGCCCCGCACCGCCGACGTCTCCGCTCCGGCGCCGGGCGGTCCTCCGCCGGCAGACGCTCCTCCTCGGCTCCAGACGCGGCCGGGCCGGGCGCGGTCCCGGGCTCGAGTTCGGAATCGCCGCCGCTCCGCGCCGCCTTCTTGCGAGGAACCGCGGCGGGACGGCTCCTCCCGCACGTCACACGGGCAGCGCGGCCCCGCGGCGCAGCGCGGCCACCGCGAGCGCTCCGAGACGCCGGGCGCCGGCGGCCCCTCCGGGCAGCGCGCCCAGCAGCGCGGCGGCGGCGGCGCCCAACTGCGCGGCGGCGCCCAGCGCGGTCAGCGCGGTGCTGCGCAGCCCCAGCGCGGCGTACAGCGTGCCGCCCAGCGCCGCCGCGTACAGCAGCGAGCCGCGGCTCGGCTCCCGCAGCAGGCGGGACGGGCCGCGCAGCAGCGCGGCGGCGAGCAGCGCGCACAGCGAGCCCAGCGACCAGAGCAGCGCGAACTTGCGGGCGCGGAGCAGAAGCAGCGGCGCGTACAGCGCGGCCAGCCCGAAGCAGAGGGCGGCCAGCAGAAGGCACAGCGCGGCGCCCGCCAGCCGCTGCCACGGCGACAGCCCCGGCAGCCACGGGTCCGCCTCGGCCGCCCACGGCCAGCGCCAGCCCGGCCCCGGGAAGGCGCTCGGCCACGCTCCCGCGCCGCCGCCCTCCGGCTCCTCTTGCGGGCCGCCGGCGGGCGGCGGGGCGGGGGCGGCCTTGGACTGGGCGAGGTACTCGTGCAGCTGCCGGCCCAGGTCCGCCATGGCGGGGCCGGAACGGCACGCGGGCGCTACGCCGCCATCTTGCCGCCGGCTGCTTCCGGGTCGGCGGGCACCGCCGGGGCAACGCGCCTGCGCACTGCGGTCCAGAAGGGGCGGGGCGGGGCTGCGCTGCGGGCGAAGCGCTGCGGGTCCGCCCTGAGCTCCGGCGCCGTTCTGCGTCCGTCGGCGTTCGGCAAGGCGTTATCCGCGTGTCGCCGTTCTCACGCGGAGGAATTCAATCCTAGCCCTCCGCTCCATCCGCACTTCCACATCGGACCGCCGTGTCCGTCCCCCGGGCCGCAGCACGTAGATACGGGCGGGCAGCTGGCTCAGCCCGCGCTGCGGTCCCACCAGCGACATCCCGACGCCGTAACACAGGAGGCATTACTTTCGGAGCAGCCCCCGCGCTCCCCTCCGAGCTGAGGAAGGCCGGCGCAAAGCTCCGCCTTCAGCCCCCTACGCTGCCGCCGCGGGGCCGGGGTCAGGGCAGGGGGCGGGCCGGGCTCCGCTCGCCGCGTTCCTCGCCGCTTCTTTCCCTTTATAGGAAAAATATGCGCGGGGCACGGGGGGGGCTGCCCTGAGTCACCGGGGGCTGCGGCTCCCGCCCACGCCCGGGGGCCCCGCGCTGTGCCGTGCCGTGCCGTGCCGTGCCGTGCCTGGCGCTGCCGGAGCGCCTCGCGGAGCCGCCCGTCCCGTCCCGTCCCGCAGCCCCGCAGCCCCTCGGCGCGCCGCCATGACGGGCAGGTAAGGGCGGGAGGTCCTGCGGGGCCGCACCCCGTGTGGGGAGGGCCGGGAGGGCGGCTCCTCAGCGTGGATAGGAACAAAACGTGAAGATTAAAAAACAAAAACAAACCAAACCGTGCCCGTCCTGCATTAGATTGCCTTTAGAAATTCGTATGGATACGTAAAGCAGCGCAAGCGGCCGGGAGGGTAAAAGCTGAGGTGCTGGCGGGAGGTGCTGCGGTGCTGCCATGGTTTGCTTTGTATTGAGGGTAAAAGAGGTGATGGCACTGTGCGTTAAAGGTGTTCTGTCACTCTAAAAGGTCAGCAGAGCCACGCAGCTTGAAGGATATCTTTATTCTTCTGTTTCGTCTTCATTTTCGTTCTTTATTTATCCTTTATTTCTCTGCTCTGTAAAGCAGAGGTGAGTTAAGTACAAATGCTTGGAGAAGGGAAGGCTCTGGGGAGACCTCATTGTGGCCTTCCAGTGCTTGAAGGGAGCGGATAAACAGGAGGGGGAACGGCTGTTTGTGAGGTGGATGGTGATAGGACAAGGGGGAATGGTGTTAAACTGAGACAGGAAGGTTTAGGTTGGATATGAGGACGAAGTTTTTCACCCAGAGGGTGGTGAGGCACTGGAACAGGTTGCCCAAGGAGGCTGTGGATGCCCCATCCCTGCAGGCATTCAAGGCCAGGCTGGATGTGGCTCTGGGCAGCCTGGTCTGCTGGTTGGTGACCTGCACATAGCAGGGGGTTGGAACTGGATGAGCATTGTGGGTCTTTTCAACCCAGGCCATTCTGTGATTCTATGAAATGCAGTCTGGAAGAACTGCAGATTGCTTTGGAGGTCAGGGGCCTGAAGGACAACAAAGTGCAGGTTGAATTGGAGATTGTGGGGTACTGAGTTCTGGTTGTGGGACGATGATGTTCCCCTCTGTGCCTGTTCTGGGTCCCAGTCAGGCCCTCTTACTTTTGCTTAGCGGACATGGAGGATCTCTGCTGGTTAACACTCGCCTAGTACTTGTGAAATCATCACTTCTCTTGCTTATTTCCTCCTACAGCTTACCAGTGGAATATATTTCACTATGATGCTACAAAACTCCTTTTTAAATTATTTACAAGCGAATATTAAGAAAACGATAATAAAACACAAAGTGGTTTTCATGGTGATGCTGGTCAGACAACAGTGACTCAGCTGCATCCATCGCCCTCCACTCCTTTTGTTCTCTTAAACACTGCCTTCTCTATTCTCAATACTTCAATTCTTTTCAGTCTTGCATGGGCCCTGCTCAGCTCCCAGCAGGGCTGTGTGTTGCTGCCTGCCCCAAGCTCTCCTCAGCTGCTGCTCTGCAGGCAGTGCTGTGCTTGGTGCCCCGGTGTGTGCTTCACCCACGTGGAAAGCAGTGCTTTGGGGTGCAGCAGCTGTGGGGCACCTGTCCACCTGAGAGCTGAGTGAGATGTTTTGTGAGTCCAGGTCAGCAGTGTTCTGTTGCTTTGATCTGAGAGTCTCCTTCAGTGGCACGGGTTGATTATGTGAAGGCTTGGGACTTAACACGGCTCCATCATCAAGTCTGGCAGAGCACTATTTGCTGCTACGACCTTCAAGTGTGCTGCCTTCAGCAGGTGATTAATTAGCAGTGGGATGCAGGAGAGAGCTTCTCAGGTCTTCAGGGCTGCAGCAGAATGGCAGGCAAAGCATGAGGAACAGCGCTGGAGCAGAACTGCCTGCATCCTGCTGAAGCAGAACTGCCTGCATCCTGCTGCAGCTCTCCTGGAACTCCAAGGGAACTCCCCTCAGGAAGGTGACTCACTGGATGTCCGTGCCAGGGCTCCCTGACCACCTCCCTGCTCTGCCATGGGGTGCTATGGCCGGCCTGCGCCTGCAGGGCCCGGCAGCCTCAGGGCTGTACTGGAGGCGACAGGGCCGGGCAGGCACAGCCACCAGGGCTCAAGGGTACGTGTGTGGGGGTCGGGGGCACAGCTGTGGTGGTGGGTGTTCTTTATGTCGGGGCAGGAACTGTCTGTGCTCAGCAAGACAGGATGAAGCCTGGTTCTATTTCCAAGCAGATTACGAAGGAGAGGACTTTCCTGGTGGGGAAGCTTTCGGTTTTTAACAATAGCAGGAAAGAAGCAGTGGAGAACCTTTCCGTGTGGAAGCTGGATTGTTCAGAGCCAGCAGCAGCTCAGCTCTGGTTAGTGCTGGAGTGCTTCGGTGCCGTGGGGACAGAGGAATAGTAAAATGCAGTCATTCAAAGCACTGAGGCTCAGTAACCTGTTGGTACTGTGAGTATCAGGCTTCTTGATTTAAGCGTTTGTCTGTCAGAAACTGGAGCTCCTGGCATGGCTGCTGCATGGGATTGCTCACCTGGCAGGCAGAGCTGCTCCAGTCTGCCCAGGCAGCTACAGGGCTTGGCTTGAGGGTTTCTTTTCCTGTGTTTCTTTTTAAAATTGTAATTGTCGTTACAATTTTCATTGGTTAACTTTGGACAGGAGAGCAATTAGCAGAAATCAGCTCAGTTAAGTAATTGCGTCTGAGGTCTGCTTGGTGGCAAGAGCAGTGAGTGTGCAGCAGGGCTGTCCTTGTGGCAGCCAGGAGGTGTGAATTTCAGTCTTGTCTCAGACCTAGCTGTGGTGCAATTGGTTCGGCCGCTCAGTGTGAGCCCTGCATCCCTCCATAGAGCCTTGCTCATCCCTGTGCTTTCTGCTTAGCCTACAGCCGTTGGTTAGTGGTTAAATTTTCAGTTCTTCTGGCGCAGTGTTGTGGGTGTGAATGTATGGAAGGGAGATAGGAGGACAGGGGAAGGAGTGTAATGCCATTGAGGGGAGATGGGGCTGTGCAGGAGTACAGAAGGGACTGGTGACAGAAAAGTCAGCACTGAAGGAGCAAAGAAACACAGTTCTTCAGCAGGAAAACAGCGCAGACTGATGATGGGAAGGGTGAGAAGTTCAATGCTCTCGCCTTTGCAATGTGTGATTTGTGTTCAGTTGTTTGTTCTGTTATAGCTGGCAGAGCCTTCCAAAAGAAGGTGAAGGTGCAGTGTTGTTTGTTTCCTCGATTTGCAATCAGGTTTCATTTTTTTTCTTCTTTTTTTGTTTTGTTACCAACATGTGTTTTTCAAGCCTTGATGATGATGGTGATAATTATTTAAACCTACTACTGTGGGTTTGGGCACATTAGCAGCTCTGGGGAAGGCTGCCCTTCATTGTGCAAATGGTGGCAATCCAAAGCAGCACTGCTGGTGGTAACTGATGAACACAGTTGGAAGCAATCAGTTTTAGCAGTGCTGGTAAACAACCATCAGCACAGGCTCCTTGGAGATACTGGAAGTGAAGAAGAGGAACACAGACAGCGTGCATTGGAAGCCATTTATCAGGTGCACGTTATGGGCAAAGTGCTGCATGGCTGATAATAGAGGGGTGGTGTTGCTGCCTCGCAGATGCGACCTGTTAAACACAGATGCTGCTTCAATGGTGCTGCCCTGTGCTGAGCGACCCTCTGGCTTCTGCAAAGAGCAGAGGGTTGTGGCTGGTAGGCCAAGGAGAGGTGAGAAGCTGTAAAGGTTTGTCCCCACGTTGTGACTGTAAGTTGCTTTTCTGTGTTTTTTTTTTTTTCATTTTGCTTGCCCCTTGGCAGTAAATCGCAAGGAAAAAGTGTGGATTTTATTGAGAATTTGGGTACTCAGGAAAAAATGCCACAATGCTACTAAGCTCACAGCCAGCCAGCTAAAAAATATCCCAACAGTGAACTGGAATCATAAAATGCTGGAATGGTTTGGGTTGGAAGGGGCCTTTAAGATCACCTCGTTCCAACCCCCTGCTGCAGGCAGGGACATCTCCCTGTAGCCCAGGCTGCTGAGTGGAAATATGGTGTGAGGAGAAGGAGAAATTCTGCAGATTAAACTGTGCTCGTGGCCTTATTGAATGCAAAGCAGATCACATGTCTGGGAAATGGGAACACCGTGTTTTTTCTCCAGCGTTTGGTGGCAGGTTTGGTAAAATCACTTGATATTTTAATCAACGTTAAGGGCTTAAAGCCACAACTGCTCAACCATGTCACAAGGATGGGAAGCAGCCCCTTTCCTTGGCTGCTCTGATTTCTGTCTAAGGTCTGTGGCACAGCCAAGTGGTGATGGCTTTCTTTGGGTTTGACTTTAAACTACCCAATGCGTGTGTGTCTGTGCGTATTCTGAATGGCTACATGAATGTTATTGCATTGAGATGTCTTCTGCACACATGGGAGTCTATTGGTAGGTCAGCATGAGTGGAAAGCTCCTTTCTAGGGTTCCTTAGTGCAGGTTTGTTCTGTCTTGTGAGGTTTGGGTGATGCCCCGTGCTTTTGTACCTTGAAACAGTGCCTTCAGGTTTCTTTGCTGTAATATCTGTAAGGTTCTTGGTCATCTCCACATTAAAGCAACTCCTCATTCAGCACTGATGGAGGTCTGCCAGGCTGGATGTGGCTCTGAGCACCTGGTGGAGCTGTGGTTTCCCTGTTCATTGCAGGGGAGTAGGACTAGATGGCCTTTAGATGTCCCTTCCAATTCTAAGGGTTCTGTGATCGTTCTGCTGGAAGTTGTGCTGTGTGAGCATTCACAGCGTGTTCTGTTGGGTTTGCACCAGGATGTTGAGCTGGTCGTGTTCCCATGGCCTTTCCTGTTTTTGTGTCACTTATTGTTAAAACAGAGGAGGATTTTGTATCTTACTTCGTTGCAAAAGAGCTGGTGAGTACATAGAGTGCCAGAAACGTTCCGTGCTGGAGGCTGTCCTTCTGCTGTGTGGTACGGCAGCTTGCTGCTCGGGGGGCTGTGTGTGACACTGAGCTGTTGGAGCAGGTCCAGAAATGGGCCATGAAGATGATGAGAGGGCTGGAGCACCTCCCCTGTAAGGACAGGCTGAGAGAGCTGGGGCTCTTCAACCTGGAGAGGAGAAAGCTGCAGGTGGACCTTATAGTGGCCTTCCAGCACCTGAATGGGAGAGCTGGGGAGGGACATTTTATAAGGGCAGGTGGTGACAGGATGAGGGGAGATGGCTTTAAAATGGAAGAGGGTAGATTTAGACTAGATATTAGGAGGAAACTCTTTCCTATGAGGGTGGTGAGACACTGGAACAGGTTGCCCAGTGAGGCTGTGGATGCCCCCTCCCTGGGAGCACTGCAGGCCAGGCTGGATGGGGCTGTGAGCAGCCTGGGCTATGGGAGGTGTCCCTGCCTACAGCAGGGGGTTGGAGCCAGGTGATCCTAAAGGTCCCTTCCAACCCAAACCATCCTATGATTCTATGGTCAATTGAATAAATGCATCACAGTAAGAAGCTGAGACTCTTTCCTCATCGTAGTTTTTCCCTCCCTGTTTGGACATGAGATACAGGATTTTCAAACTGCATTCTATTACCATATGGAGAACTTAGATTACCATGCTGACAAGTGTGAAAATGTTGTGGAAGCAGTTAGGTTAACTCCCATTTTAGGAGAGAAAGGGGAAACAGCCCTTTGAGTGATTTGTGAGTGTGACTTTGTGGGTTTATTTCAGCCTCACTTTCTGAGGAAGTGAAGCCAAGCCAGGCAGGATGGCTCCTTTCATTTCGTACCTTTTCAACACTTCAGCAGTTTCAGCTAATTTGTCAGGAAGGCACAGGCTTTGTATGTAATTATATCCCAAGGCATCTTGTGCACGTCAGCTACCAGGTAGATGGGGGAAGACCCCATTGGTTCCTGTGATCAGGGGGAGGCTATGGTGGAAGATCGATGCTTATAGGTGGGGAAATCCTAGGAGTGCACATCCTGAGGCCAGAAATCCTGAGAAGTAGGGATTAATTGGGTTTGCTGCTCTCAGAACTGCTGCTTTATTTTGAACGGTGGGGATTTAGCAGGATGACATAATGGGGTGGAAAACTGGCAAAGCAGCCAAAAGCGTGTGACAGAGAGGTCTGCTACATGAGTTAGTTCTGCCACGGTGCTGCTGCCTACCCAGCTGAGTTGCAGGAGCATTATTTCCAACTGATGTCAGTGCTGAATTACCTCAGTCATTGGTGGTTTGTGTGCGTGTGTGTAAAAGGGAGTTTAAAGCACTGGAAATTTTGTGTTCATAGATGTTGGAGAAGCTTGGGTGGCGTGAGCATGTTCCTGATTTGTTTATGACACTGCTTATGTTCTCACTCTTGTCTTTATTCCAGTAATATGTCTGATGCTCTCGCGAATGCAGTGTGTGAACGCTGCCAGACTCGATTTGATCCCGCGGAGAGGATTGTGAACAGCAATGGGGAGCTCTACCATGAGAACTGCTTTGTCTGTGCTCAGTGTTTTCGCCAGTTCCCAGATGGACTTTTTTATGAGGTGAGGTTGCACGCTGTGTATGAGAGAAAAGAAATACCTTTGTTAAAAGGCAAAGAATTAAGCAAAAATTATGACAGAAATATGAATTTCCATCTTTCTTGCATGTTTAATTTCTAAGCCTTAAGAGGGACTTGCAGCATGGTTTCTTTTTTCCTTTTTTTCTTCCTCTTACCTACTTCTGTTCATCAACTAAACTGCATTTGCTCTTTGGGTAAGAGGCATTTCAAAAAAGAAAGCACAAATGTATCTTAATATTTCATTAGGCTTAAGTGATAGTTTGCCTTTATTTTTAGATATTATGTACCAGACTTTCCCAACTGAAGTTGGCAAACCCATACAAAACAAGTTTAAATCTTTTCACAAGCTGTGTGCAAGCATTGCTTTTGAATAATACATTATTTTAAACATGCTGCATTCTTAGCTTTATATTCCTCTGTAGGAGGAATAATTCTAAATACACAAGTTAAGAAAAAAAAATTATAGGGAAAGAAACTTTGGGCACCCCAGGATTTTTGTTGTCTTGTAGGAGCTTTACTATTGATTTAATTATTTGCAAAGCAAATTTGCTATGAGCCTGAAGCTGTATTTGGATGTTGCTTTGAGAAAATCTCTGGGAGCTTAAAAACAGGTCAGAAGGGAGACTAGAACTGAAAACCTTATCTGGTCTTGGCCAATTCTTTTTTCCAAGTGGAAAATGCTAAACTGTAAGAACTGATCACCATTCAGTTATTCGTGATGGCTCTCTTTCTCTTTTCTTTTCAGTTTGAAGGTCGGAAGTACTGTGAGCATGACTTTCAGATGCTGTTTGCTCCTTGCTGTGGAGAATGTGGTAAGATGTACAAATACACGTTTGTACAACCTCATCCAGCTGTGTACTTCCCACAGTGAGCTACACTGTTAGGGCCAAGTGGCCCTTCTTTTAGCAGTGTTGGCCCTATAGCATATACATCCATTGCAACACCACAGATTCATAGAATCATAGAATGGCTTGGGTTGGAAGGGACCTCAAGGATCATCAAGCTCCTACTCCCCGCCACAGGCAGGGCCACCAACCTCCATATCTAATACTAGACCAGGCTGTTACTCCCACCACTGAATGCTGTCTAGCCGTGACTGAATTATTGGGGTCATTTTAAGGAGCAGGAAATCTGGAGAGAAACAAAGGATGTAATCAGCAGTGATTTGGAGCATCCTGGCGGTGGGAAGAGGGTTTGTTTTTTGTTTTTTTTTCACCAAAGTTATAAAGTAGTAGTTCTTGTGAGGTTTAAGGGCTGTAGATGTTTGATAAAACTATTTTCTGCGTGGATCTCAAGGTGTTGCTTTCCTTTTGTAGGTGAGTTCATCATTGGGCGTGTTATCAAGGCAATGAACAATAACTGGCACCCAGAATGTTTCCGTTGTGAGCTCTGTGATGTGGCACTTGCTGACCTGGGTTTTGTGAAGAATGCTGGCAGGTAAGATGGAGCAGGAGCTCTGGAAATTTTGTCAGTATGTTGTTGATGTGGTAGTGAGATGTTGAGAATGCTCCATTGGTCGTATATGGGAGGTGAAGCTTGTAGAGGTACAGAGGAAGCTTTAAGGAGTAGCCTGTTGTGGGATGGGGAATTAAATGAAGAACAGTGTTCTTTGTTCAATGGGATGTGTAGAAAGCAGAAACTCAAATGTTAGTAGCTAGTGGAAGGGTACTGAAAAGAAAGGGATTATAGGCAAGAGGCCAGATAGCATGTGAGAAAAGGGATTGTGTGATGCTGAGTTTATCAGGTTTGGCTGTTTATCAGGTAATCGCTGCTGAGCAGCAATTAAAACATTGCAAAAGGCCAAGAGAACAATGTGAGGATTACATCAAAACATATTCAGCATAAGATTTTCCAAGTCTTGAAAAGCCATTCGTTTTATATAAAGAAATATAAAATCAAGTCCTAAGGTAGATTAATGCATTTAATTAAGAAGTAAGAAACTAAAAACTTGAAACTTCTACAAAAGGATATCATAAGAAAATAAACCCATCTGACAGTTAGTACATAGTGTTGTACAATTCATAGTTAATTTCAGGCTTTTGTATCTTGAGCAAAGCTTAGTAGTTTCCTGGGGTTTACATTTTCACTACCTGAAGGGTGAGGAAGGAAAGGTTGTATGTTTGTACCCTGTCCAGCAGGGAGATTCCTCCACTCCCTTTTCTGTTCAGTCCTGCACGCAACTTCTGTGTCTTAGTTTTTCGAGCTGGACATAATAAATTTCCTTGTGACACCTCAGCTTGTTAGAATCTGTGCTGTTCTCACAGCACCTGGGAGTATTCCTGGGTCTTTTTAGGAAAGCAGCTAGGATTGAAACAATTCAAGCATGAAAAAGAATGTTTGATTTCATAATATGTGGGCCAAATTTTAAATGGAAAGTTTAGGAAAGGAATGTGTGTGCCTGTGTGTCTGTACTTTCCAAATTTATTTCACCTGTCGTGTGGTTTCCTATAACATTTACCTCTTTTGCACAGAAACTTTCTGCTAGCAAATGCTGTTGGAAACTGTTGTGTTCATTTTCCGTTTTCTCATTGTACCTGATCTTGCTAGGTGTGCCTCTCATTCCCAGATGTATTCCACTGGATATAATTTGTATTAGTAAGGATAGTTAAGGTAATCCCTGCTTTATCTGTAGCAAATAAATAGTCTGGCAAGGTAAACTGCCAAAATGAAATAGTTGTAAAACACCTTAAAAATGAGATGATGTTCCCTGGGCAAAGGGAACATCAGTAAAATAAATACCCTGGAGGTGATTAAGAGATGTGTGGATGTGGCAGTAGAGGACTTGGTTGGAGTGATGGCACTTGGTAGGTCAGGTGAGTGATTGGAACTTGATCTTGAATGTCTTTTCCATCCTAAATGATGCTGTGATTCCTTCTTCTGCTTGCTTTTGTCCACCTTTACCGATTTTTAAGACAGAAGTTCGTAGGTTTTTTTGATTCAGTATGTGGTAAAGATGAATGCTGTGTTCCTAAGGAGACCTTCTCTATTCTTTAGTTGAAGTACTATCAGGATGTCTGATGTTTGGCAGGGAACTACGTAACAGAGGCAGTGTAGTAAACATTGTCTGGCCTCTGAAGCTTCGAGCTCATCTCCTGCACTTAGCACTTGGAAGCAGTTAAAAAATGGTCAGTATTCTCTTAATTGCATTCCTGCTTGGATGTGTTGCAGCATTTTGCTTTTTATTTTATTTATTTATTTTGCTATGGCTTAGTGCCAGTTATTCTGCCTACGATGTATAAACACTGAGCATGCAACTTGAACAGAATGTACAGCCTGTGTGAGGAATGGATCTCTAGTGTTGGTGCAGCGTGACATTTTAAAGTAGGCTTATGCATCGTGCATAGGAAAAACCATTACTGAATGCTTTGGGAATTAAATTATTTTGCAGAAAGGAGGTGTCTGTTTAACAGCCCGTGTTCCTTTAGTTCCTAAGTGCTCAGCCCTCAGTTTCACATCGTGGCAGTCAGTGTGGCTGTTTTGTGCTTGCAGTTTCAGTAAGACAGGAGCACGTAATCAGAGGGGTTCCTGTTAACTTCAGTTCCAGGGAAATGACAGAACTTCCCTCTGCAGGAGTGAGCCCGGCTGCGGTTATGCTGTCTTTCTGCATGTCTGCACTCCTCTGATTTTGGCAGAGCAGCCTTTTCACGTCGAAGCGGTGGCAGGAGTCACGTTCACAGCTCAGATTTCGCACTCAGCGAGCTTTCGTTCGTCTTCCCCTCACACGTCTGCGGTATCATCACCGTCCTCTTACCACAGAACAGGCTGCACAAAGCATCACGGAATTTCTCAGCTACAAAAAAATACATGACCGGGTCGAAGGCCCCATTCAGGCTGGTGAGGCAGGAAGTGATGCGGTTATTGAGTGCTAGCAGGCGCTGCGTCTCGCAGGAAGCCTTGGTCCCGTTGTAATGGAGGATATAAATGTAACGATTGACGTGGTAAGGCACGAAACAAACCAGAAAGATCATCAGGACCATGATGATCATTTTGACAGCTTTTTCCTTCAGGTGTTTCTCAACTCTGTTCCCACTCTTCAGGCTTCTGATGATTAGTAAGTAGCAGGTCACCGTGGTAACGAATGGGAAGGTGAACGCAACCGCTAAGGACACCAGAGCGTGACGTGATGCCTTTTCTCTGTAGAGCTGCAGGCAGATGGTTGTGTTGTTCATTTCCACAGTCTGCACGCTGAGCAGCAGGGGTGCCATCGCAACCCCAACTATGAGCCATAGGAAGGCACATGCCAAGTGGGCATAAAGGGGCCTGCGGAGCTTGATGGACTTCACGGGGTGCACGATGGCCAGGAACCTGTCGACGCTGATGCACATGAGGAAGTAGATACTGGCATACATGTTGAGGTAAAAGAGGAAACCGGTGAGTCTGCATGGGATCTCACCAAACGGCCAGTGGTTACCTGAAAAATGGTACACCAGCCTGGTGGGGAGGACCAGCACGAATGAGAGGTCAGCCACAGCAAGGTGCATCAGGAAAATGTTGGCGGGTGTGCCGGACTTCTGGTCCCGAATGAAGAGCCAAAGAGCCAGGGAGTTGCCAATAAAAGCCAGGATGAAGTCTAGGAAGTAGAAGGTGGCAAAAAGTACGTTCTCGAGGTGTGTCTCTTTGCCACATTGCTCTGAAGTTTCCCAAGGGAAGTTTGACTGATTTGAGCAATTGAAGAGCAGACTTGAGGGATCTGCTGGGCCTTTCATTTTTCACCACGGTTTTGAAGTATGAAAGAAAAACCTGAAAGAGTTGAGACAGCATGTTATAGTTTAAAAAAAAAAAAAAAACTGTTTTTTGGAGAAAACACAGATGGAAATCAATGTGGTCTTGTGCTTGCTGATACTGATACTTAATAGGACGTGTCAGTCTGACTTTAAACATGTACATTAAAACTCTGCTCAGCTGTCCAGCCCATTAATTCCCATTGAAGGAACCACTATTGAAGAGACACTAGCTGGTTATGAGTTTGTCTTCACCCTGTGCTGGGCTTAGTTGAGTAATAGTCATGTGCTCATTTATCAGGCAGGTGGAAAAGTGGAAGCAGGTTCTGTATGTCTAGCTAGATGCTATTTGTTGTGTTTAATTTGAAAGACTGGTTTAGGACTGAAGAGCTTTTCTGAACATGCACTTACTGTAGGGTGCCCACAACATTCTTGTTTGTTGGAGCAATAGAAAGCAGATCAGGTATTGTTATTTAAAAAAAACAAAAAAGCAAGATTCCTGAAAATCTTTTGAGAATTATTTTATTCTGAAGTCCTGCATTGATGGCAAACACATACAGCACCAATAAAGGGGGAAGCCTTTCAGATGGGTAGCAGCATCTCATTCGAATAGCAGAAAAACAATACATTGACTCAGAAAATATTGTTAATAATACCCATGCTGTCTTCTGTTGCCAAAGCACTGCCTTTCCCTGCATCTTCTCCCAGTGTAACTCTCTCCCTGTAGCTTATCCAGGAGCTTTTTCAAGTTGCAGCATAGTCAGACTATGCTTAGCTTTGGCAGTCTCTGCAAGGTCCTGAATAGCATCAACCAAAGGTGACTACATTTTGTGGGTGCTTACCCCTGCCTTTGTATACATTCCTCATCTGTCAGGGTCAATGGTAGGGAAATGCAGACAGTCTGAGCTTCCAGTGCTGTCTCTGTTTCTTGGATTCCTCAGAAGTGTTGCAGTATCCACAGCAGTACCTCTATTAGTTGTACTAATTGATGATTAAAGCACAACATTCAATACGTATTTAAAGAATAAGCAGCTAAGGAAGCTGAAAACTGTAGCTTCTGGTTTCTGTGTACCCTGTGTTCCTGTCTCAGCACCCTCAGGTCACTGAGGCAGCATCAAATACAACTGTGTTTGAAAAGCATTTGGAAAAAAAACAATGAAATAATGATAACAAAAGACAAGAAGAATTTCCGTTTGGCTTGAGTGTCTGTTTGCTTTGCCTAGGGAAACAAGGAGGCATCTCTTGTTTCTTTGACACATTCTTCACCCGTTAGAATGTTTTAAGATCAGTCTGCTCCATTTTCCTCTACTGAGATTGAAATTTTAAGGTAGAGGCTGACACTGTTACACAACATTGTGAGTCTCAGGCAGAAGTTACACTGCGTGCTGAGATCTTACATCAGTAGGCAGATGGTCCAAGGCATGGAGCAAGGCATCCAACTTCCAACAGAGCTCAAAATTTGAGTACCTTCACTGAAATGTCTGATTAATTGCAGACCAGTATATTGGAAATTTGTTAATGAGACTCCAAGGTAATTCCCATCTTTTGTTAGCTGTTGTCACTTTCAGGTGGGCAGGAAACTGCGGTAGGTGAGGAATGAACATGCTGGGCCACTTCTGCTTACTGCATGGCTGGGGAGACCAGAGTCAGCAGGAAGGAGAACAAATTACATTTGGAAACAGGAATTTCTCTGTGTGGCCACAGAGGGGCCTTCTCACTCTGTGCACTCCCCAAATGCAATGTGTGCCTATGGCACAAGAAAGACTAAGTTTGAGTGTGGGTAATCACTTCTGCTGCCAGCTAGACAGAGCAACACTTTAGTAGGTGGCATTACTAAAAGTGCATCTAGACTGTCCTTTTTTCCAAGGGGCATTTCATTCCCTATAAATACATGTGATATCTTATACTGTGCAGTTCCTGCTGCTTTCATGAACAAAAAGAAGACTCACTGTTGCGTTTTCTGTGTGAATTTCCTGGGGTTGCTGGAGAGCACACAAGTTTGGGTTTTTGTCTTTATGTAAAATAAAGCCTACAAGTCTTTTTGAACCCAAGAATTTGGAGTTTCCATGTTTTCCATTTCCAAATACTTGTCTTTCCTGGATGGAATTAGTTTAAATACATATTTTCCTATTGCACAGCAGTGAAGAAATACACTGAGACCATGCCTTTTTATGGGCTGTTAATTTACAGTGGTGCCTATCATCTTTGTTTAATTTTTATTTTATCTGCAAAAATGCAGTGATCCTTATATGTTCACACACCTGTCAGTGATGAGTGAGTTGGTCTGATGGTAAGTGCTCCTCTTTGTGTGGTTACACCATTGAAAAAGCAGTAGGTACAGGACTGCACCAGCTGAAAAGGCTAAAGGGAGGGTAGCAGACAGGGATGTCTCTTCCCTTGATGACAGTGATTTAACTTCAGTAAGCAAAGCAGTAAGTCTTGCTTACAAGCCAGATGCTTGAGAGTTAGCAGCTGATACACTGAACTGATTTCCTATGGAGGATCTTTGGAATTCAGACCCAGCTGTCTGCCCATGCTGGATGTGGACTAGTCAAGGCATTTCAGTCAGCAGTTTTGCCCTCAGTGATGTCAGCACTGACTCTGCCATTGCTTTCTGTCTGACATATTTTCACTGCAAGGTGCTGTGGGGTGCAGGAGAAGGGAGGACATGGGTCTGTCTGTAAGCTCAAAATGTCAGTGACAAGAAGGAGATCCTTAGAGCAGATGATAAAATCAATAAATTCTGTCTTGTTCAAGTGATTGCCTTCATATGAGATCTGCTCTTACCTTATTTACTTGTTGGAGGAAGGGGAAGGAAGGCATCATTCATTGCCTGGTCAGAAACCAAATGAATAGAGAATCATAGACCCCTCAGAGCTGGAAGGGACCTTTAAAGGCCACGTGGTCCAACTGCCCTGCAGTGCACAGGGACACCACAGCTGGATCAGGTTGCCCAGGGCCTGATCAGCTGGCCTTCAAAGTCTCCATGGATGGGGCATCCACCACATCTCTGGGCAACCTGTGCCAGTGCCTCACCACCCTCACTGTGAAAGACTTTTTCCCTATACCCAACCTAGATCTCCCCTCTTTGAGCTTGAAGCTGTTTCCCTTGTCCTGTCACCACAGACCCTGCTAAGGAGTCTGTCCCCTTCTTTCCTATCACTCCCCTTTAGATACTGACAGCTGCCCTCAGCTCTCCCCGCAGCCTTCTCTTCTCCATCTGCACAGCCCCAGCTCTCAGCCTGTCCTGTAGGAGAGGTGTTCCATCCCTGGGGAATTGGATCTCTTTCTAATTGTGCTTAGATTTTAAGTTAAGAAGGGAACTTTAATCAATTTTTGTATTTCTTTACAGTTCTGTTTGTTGACAGCATGCAGCACTAAACTAAGTCAGAGGAAAAGCTGCTGTTTTGCTAGGGTTGCTTGCTGAGGTTATGTCTAGAGCAGAGATGTTTTTGACAGAAAGCTGCAACTTTACAAACATTATGGCTTTTGTAGTTGTAGATTACGGAAAGCCCTTTGCTGCACTTTTATTTTGCGTGTCTCTATCAGTGTAAATAACTGATTTACTTTTTAGGCTTTTTCTTTCTTTCTGGTTTGTTAGCTTGCAAAAAAGGACGCTCATAAATCCTGTAAAACTTCTGTTTTATCTGTATTTATGCTGAGAGCAAACTTGAAACTTTCCAAGATGACCTAGAATGTGTAGTTTGAGCTAATGTATACAGCATAGCACAAGAGGCTTTCACTCCACAAACAGAAAACTTATTTGGGAGTCTGTCTCACCGCCCAATAATTTCCTCTTGGATTGCACTCCTGGTGCTCTATGAATATTTCTTGATGTACGTATTGCTGAGCAGAGTGCTTTTGTGGAGGGAGCCATTATCCCACCCCCGGGGCTGAGCTGGAAGGGGGGTGTCAGCACTCATTAGAAATGCACGCACACTGCCCATGTTTTATGTCCCTGTGTCTGTTCTGCTCAGAAACAAACAGATAACAATCCCTGGGGCTGTAGGTGTTACTCTATCAGTTATGCTTATTAATAATGCAAAAATTAATAAACAGAAAAAATAACTCATCACAAATTCATTACCTGGCTAATTTGAAGGCTTTGTTACGATGCTTACTGCAGATAAATTCAAAGTGTATGTTGAAATTTGTGATGGATTTCGGGAAATGTCTTCTGGCTCAGAAGAATTTTGGCTTGGGAATATGCTAGTTTGGGGGGTTGTATTTCTGCTTGTAGCATCTTGTCTCCTGCCTTTCTCTGCAAGTGTTCTTCCTTAGAAGTAGCCCACTTCTAACTGATGCTGTTCTCCTGACGATCGCTCCTGCTGAGCCTCCCACCCCTCAGCTCAGGCACTGGTTTCCTATAAGCATCAGAGCCGCGTCAGAGCGATGGACACACAGCAGTCAGCTTCCCTGGCCAAAGGGATGGTATTAAGGACTGAAGTGTGAAAAGTCTGGTGTTCTGATCTTCAAAATGTGCTGTTTTTTCTCAGTTTCAGACATTTCCATTATGTTCGTGATCCCAGTTTGTGTATCTTTCCACCTTGCTGACAACAGCTAAAACTCACAGCGCTAGGAAAGCTCCTTTGCTACCCTGCTACAGAAATTTGTCTCTTACCTCTTCACAGCGCAGTCCTGTGGGTGGAGAGTTGGTTCCTTTTAGGGAAGATCTCAGGGAACTCCTGCTGATGGCAGCAAACCAAGACGAAGCAGCTACGGCAGAACCGAGGAGCTGATCCAAAAAGAGAACACGTTTGCAGGGCTGCTGAAGGTGGAGAGGGGTGCCCCTCTATATAGCGTCCCTCTGGCTCTGATAGTGCCTTATCAGCTCAGGCACACAACAGAGCAGGGAGAGGACACCCCTGCACTGAAGAGCATTCTTCATCCCAGCTGAACCCTTGGCATGGGGCTTGCTGCTGCTGTTGCAGATATGAATGTGCTGTATGAATATTCCAGTGTTCGTGGTGCTCACTGAAGGCCGCTGCTGAACTCCCAGCCTTTCACACAGCCCTCTTGGAGTCCCCTGATTATTTTAGGAGGGTGGAGTGAAGCATTGTTTGGGGGAAGTCTGGTATTAATAGGCACAACAGGACATTTCAGAATGGGATAATTCCATAATGGTGGGAGTGCGGAGAGGGAGAGGGGCGGCTGCTATGGTAACAGCTCAGCCTGTCCAACACTTCCCTTTGCTTGCAATAGAGGAGGGTCTATGGGACAGGCAGAGAGGGCCTGTGAATGGGGAGGGGTTGATAATGGTTTATCAGTGCAAATGGCTGAAGGCATCTTATTCAGCTGAATGAGAGGGGTCTCTTTCGGGACACTTGCTTCGGGGTCCCTCTGTCCTGCCCCATATAATTACTCTCCATTTGACAGCGCCGAGTAAAATCGATGCCTTTATGCTGAGATGAGCACAGCTGCATGTTTCCTTATAATGGGGTCCTGTCTGCTTTTTCTGGATTCCGTCTGGGCAGACAGTAGTTCCAGCCCTGGAGAGAGACTCTTGATGACGGGAGGACTCAGATTTGGAGAAAATAATAACGATACTTAGCACTTAGACAGGCGCCTGCCAACTGAGGGTCAGAAATGTTTTGAGGTCTCACAACAACATCTGTGTTGAATCCTTACCCCTGTTTTACAGATCTAAGGGTAAGTGATTCATCCTACCAGAATTTTGGAAGGGGCCCTGCGATGAATCCACTGCTGCAGCCATAAATCTGCCCTTTCCATTTGAACTTTTCCTTTCGTCTCCTGTCTGTTGAGAATGACCTGTGGATCTCAGGATCTCTTGATCTCAAGATCTCTTGCTGTATTTCACACAGCAATACAGTGAAAGGAATCAAGTGGGATTCTGTTCTGCGTCAGATAAACCTGCAGAAGTGAATCCTCTGTCAGTTTTGCTTAACCATAAATTCTTTTCTTGCTGCTACAGGGCTACATAAGAGGGAATTAAACTGAACAGTTTCTCCTCAGAGCTTCTGGGTACCGGGATAAAACTGGTGGATTCCTGCAGCCTTTATAGAAGTCCCTTTTATGCTCTTGCCCAGGCTTCTCTACCAGAAATTTGGCTGCTGTGCCTGCTGAGGGCTGTGCTTGTAATTTGTTCTAGATCAAGGGGTAGAAACACAGTTGTATTTACCACGTAAAATCACATAGTTCTTTTGTTTTCCTTAACTAAGGACTAAAAGGAGTTAGGAGACAGAGGAGCTAGGATTCAAGAGGTTCTTGTTTATCTATTAGCTACTGAAGATTAAGGAATCCCATTCAAGCAACGTTCTTTGGTTTAATTGTTCATAATTCTCTCTGCTCTGCTTCCTCCCAACTCTTGTAATGCTTCTGCCATAGTTATTAATGGAGAGAAGGTGTGTAGGGGAACTGTCATGTCAGGGCCTGAACTGGTGATTTAGCACCTGGGGAAGGGGTATGGCTGGCACAGGGAGCACAGATGCCAGAGACCCTCATCACAGCTAGGTGAGGCAGCTGTTTTCTTGTGTGTGACAGTTGGTATTCCCAAGAATACTTTGCCTGGTATCACAGAGAACTTGTCAGAAGCAGTTTTGCTGCTTCATGGTACAAAAATCTCACCTTTTGGAGAGGATTGGGTCTAGAAGAACTGGAAAGATTACCTGAAAGAGTGACAGGTGATGGTAGACATGGAACGTGTCTATAATATGGTACATCATGGAATCACAGAGTGGTTTGTGTTGGAAGGGACCTTAAAGCCCGTCCAGTCCCAACCCCTGCCAGGATCATGGACACTTCCCACTATACCAGGTTGCCCATCCAACCTGGCCTTGAACACCTCCAGGGATGGGGCATCCACAGCTTCTCTGGGCAGCAGTGCCAGGGCCTCACTGCCTTCTGAGTAAAGAATTTCCTCCTAACATCTAGCCTAAATCTCCCCTTCTTAGTTTAAAACTGCTCCCCCTTGTCCTATCACTGTCTGCCTGTGATATAAACACAAATCTGGGAATGTTGGAGAAGGATTCCAGGAAATATAACCTGGTAGCTATTCTATATACTCTTTTCTGTGCAACTGGTGTTAAAGACAGGATATTAAACTAAATAACATTTAGTCTGACCTCAAAAGATTGCATTGAGTATACCTTGCATCATGCAGCATGCATTTTTTTAGGAGAAAGAATTTCATCATGTTTTTCTTTCTTTTCTTTGTTCAACCAGGCACCTGTGCAGGCCGTGCCATAACCGTGAGAAAGCAAAGGGGCTGGGCAAGTACATCTGTCAGAAGTGCCATCTGATAATTGATGAGCAGCCTCTGATGTTCCGGAATGATTCCTACCATCCAGATCACTTCAATTGCACCCACTGTGGGTAAGTTCTGGTATTCTAAACCCTGACAGCAAAGGAGATGGGATAGTTCAGTCAACAATGCAGTCCTTTCTGAGGCCTAAACTTTGCTGCCTTCACTTTGTTGAAAAAACAGGAATTCTTTGATGAAAAATGGAAAGATACTGGGAAGACCTAGAAGAACTGCAGTTTTATTTTGCTGTTCGCTGTTCTTCTCTGCTGGGTTTAAATGACACCATTTTGTACTGGAAAACAATAACAGTTACTTGTGAGGACTTACATCAGAGGCTGTGTGCACACTGCAGTAAAAGTGCTGTCCAAAGATCGCTGGTGCCAGACTATTCCAAATAGTTTCACTTTGCATTTCTGGATAGAGGGGAAAAAAAAAGGATGACTTGTAGATGTGTGGGGCTGTCTGTTGCCATGCTGTACCTGTCTGACCTGTGTTATTCTCAGAGGGGCTGTGTAACTGGAGCACGGTGTGGGTAACAGTACTGAGAAACAAGGTGAAGTGTTGCTGCTGACCACTCAGGAATTGTCCTTTACCTAAGCTATCCCATTCAAAGACAGCATGATACTGTATAATTGCATGTAAGCACACCAGATATTTTTGCCAGAGTGTGTACCTGAGACATGATGACAAAACAAGAAAGCAATTATAGAAAAAATAGTATATAACAACTGCATTTCACTAGCTTAGTTTAATGAGAGTGTTTATAGCATGAATGTTGCCAAAATTTGTTAACTTTCAAGTTCAGTCTTCCAAGGTTTCATCTCTGACGTTAAGGAGCTTCTTACTTAAGGTGTTCTTACTTTAGGGACACGTTTGTGTTTTCAGGAAGGAGTTGACTGCTGAGGCTCGGGAGCTGAAGGGAGAGCTGTACTGCCTGCCCTGCCATGACAAGATGGGAATCCCCATCTGTGGAGCCTGCCGCAGGCCCATTGAGGGCCGGGTGGTCAATGCCCTGGGAAAGCAATGGCATGTTGAGGTGAGGCCTTCCCAAATCTGAAACCTCCTTCAGGAGCTGTTTCGGAAGACAAAAAACTAATTGCTTATGTTTCAGATTGACTTCATTTTGTGTGAGCGAATGAGTACTGCAGGTTTGTCAGGACTGCACTGTCAATGGAGTTCACATAGTGGCATTTATTTACTAATAAATTGAAATAGTTACTTACTAGGGTAGATATATTCTTTCCACTCCTGATTAAAAGGTTTGTAACTTAGAATTTGGAAACTAGGCAGAACCAGTTCAGTTCTTGCCTTCTAAGCCTTTTCAGCTCAATTTTTTTGTAACTTTCAGCTAAGTTGTCACAGCATGCTCTAAAGTTTTATAGGGATTTATGGATTTGGTGATGTAAACCTTGTAGAGCTGAATGTGACAGAGATGCTGCTGTTCATCCAAGCTGCATCCTTGCATACCAACCACATTTTATATTCCTGTTTCTCTTCTCTGAGATAAGGAAGGCAATATTCCACAAGTCTTCTCAGCATAGACACAACACAGTTACCCTTCCAGCAAGTGCTCTGTTTATCATTAATGTAATTCTTAATGAATTATTGTAGTATCCTAAACATTTCATCTTCTCACTCTCAAGGATTTTTCTATCTAAGTTTTATTAAGGCATTAAGTCTCTTGTATTGAACCATGACTTGCAGCCAGCATAGCACCCAAGCAAGTTTTTTCCCTGGTGATGGAAAAGTCACACTGCTTGTCACTGAGTGTCTTCTTTCTTTTGCAGCATTTTGTTTGTGCCAAATGTGAGAAGCCATTCCTGGGGCACCGCCACTATGAGAAAAAAGGACTGGCTTACTGTGAAACTCATTATAACCAGGTAAATTCTGCTGTCTGTGCTGTAGGTGCTTGCTCTGACTGCCAGATGCTTTTGTAGTCTCAATTTGTAGAGGCACCACAGTATTAAGAAATAAATGGGATTTCATTGGAAAAATAGGTTTTCTTGGTAGATGTGAAAAGTAATGCTGAGAACATACTGGAAATGTCTCAGGGAGATCAATTTTTGATTATCCTTTTGAGATTAAAAACATTGACCATGGGCAGCAATAAAAATTCCTGTAATTTGTGTGGACTTCTGGTTACTTATTGGTTTCTGTAGGCCTAAGATAAATGTTATGTTGCTTAAACCATAAAGACAAGCATGTTTCACAAGTCAAAACAAATGTGTTTTTTCTATATGATGATAGTGAACAGCTATGAGTTTGGTGTTTTCTTCTGCCAGATAAATTAGTCTTTCTCCCATAAGAAGTGTTGCTATTTTGAAAATAGCTCTAGGTTTTCTTTTATTGCTTTCATTTTAGCATCAGGAGATATCTGTCTTTAGCAAATATATTTTACTGATCCTGTCGTACTCAAATTGCCACGTGTACAAGATCTTAAGATCATACAACAGTGGTAGAGTGTATGACAACAACAACAAAGGCCTTGTAGTATTTAGTGGTATGAGATCCAAATGAACATGGGCTATTGGCAAGCGTATGAGAAGTTATTCAGAAGATTTAAATTGGTACATTTGGGGGCAACTGCAATATCTGGGAATTCATTAACTGTTAGGATTGGACGTTTGCACCAGCTGTGTGATTTGGGGAGTGTGAGCAGTCAGTAACACGAGTTCCTGTTCTTACTTCTTTTACTGTGCAGCTCTTTGGAGATGTTTGCTACAACTGCAGCCACGTGATAGAGGGAGATGGTAAGATTTGTTCTCTTCTTATTTTGGGTTACTGTCCCTATTCTGTTTGTTAGTGCAGCTGTTGCAGGCTCACAGTTGCAAGGCACCAGTGTTTCTTTTTCACATCTGGCCTCATTTGAATTTGGATACAAATCTGAATTCAAATAATCTGGCAGTTTCCTTTTATTTTGTGCTTTTGCAGTGGTATCAGCTCTTAACAAGGCCTGGTGTGTGAACTGCTTCTCCTGCTCCACCTGCAACATCAAGCTCACACTGAAGTAAGTCAGCATTTATGCTCGTAGTAAACATTTGCCCCTAAGGCAGAGTATCAGCTTGGGAGTGCTGTGAGCCAGTGCCCCTGAGGGGCAACGTTCTTCTGATCCACTGATTTGCAATGCCATCTCTCTGTGGGAGTGCTGATTTCACCACTAAAAGAGAGCTGGTACCCAACATTTTCTCTATCTTATTTTCCTTCTGTTCACAAAGGAAGAATTTCTTCTCTGAGGAGGTTGGGTGAGAGGGCAGCTGTACAGAAGGAAGGTTTTAAACTCTGAATAATTGCCTATACTGAAATTCCTGCAGCTTCCATTGCTCCTTAGTGTGGATGCACCCCTTGCTGGCAGTGCTTGCAATTACTTAGAGTAGCATAACATTTTCTTTTAAAATAGTTACCAAATATGTAGAAGAGGAACAGAAAACAAAGCAGTCCTACGTTTTCCTTTCTCAGGTTCAAATGGTTCAAACCCTTATCCTGCTTTGGATTGACCCTAAAGGCCTGGTGTGTGAAAGCACTCTAATTCATCACACAGACATTTGTAATGACATTACTATCCTAGGCTGTTATATACAAATGTATGGCAAAATCTTGCTTCTAACTAAGCTAGCAGTACTAAAAGCCCCAGTTCCCTGATTAAAATCTGATTTTTATACTTTCATTATCATGGAAGTGAGGCATTTTCCACGTAGTAGAAAGCAAACAATTGCATTTCTGTAGTTGCACACAGACTTGATTTAATCAAGCATGTAGCTTGCAAATATTGCTTTAACAGCCCACTGTTGTTTGTGTTAAAGGAATAAGTTTGTGGAGTTTGACATGAAGCCTGTATGCAAGAAATGCTACGAGAAATTCCCACTGGAACTGAAGAAACGCCTGAAGAAGCTGTCAGAGCTGGCATCCAAGAAGGCACACCCCAAAGCCCTGGATTTAAATTCTGCTTAAACAGGTCTGTCCATCTGTTGACTGCACTCTTGCAGTCGTGAGGTGCTGCTCACAGCAGCTGTTGATTAAAGGAGAATTACTAAGAACAAGTGAAACCAAAGAAAAGTGGTACCTTGCCCTGCTTCTGGTAATGTAGCCTGCATCTTGACTCTCTCTTTTTCTCAAGCAACTGCCTATTAACACTTGCAGAAAGAGCAGTTTACAGGCTGGTTATTAATTTGCTAACATCTTATTTTTAAACTGTACAGCATCTTTCTTTCTTTCTTTCTTCAGTTGAACTGTACTTCTTTCTCCATTCCTCTACAGTCTAATGAATTTAGAAACACTAATTGAGTGTAGCGGTGGAAGAAACGTGTCGTTTGCTCTTTTTTGGTTCAAGATTACTGGGTAAGCTCAGGAGCCAATAGTTACAACACCTTCGTTGCCTACTTGTCTGACTCAGAACCAATGTTAGGACCGCTGCAGAAGTTTACTTTGCTGTTTCTCTGTTCAGCAGTAAGGAGATTGCAGTTGCCAAGGCTACGTCAGCCTCTTCTGAATGTTTGGGCTCCCTTTAAGGAGGTGCTGGCTGTGGAAAAGGATAAACTTTGTTAGAAACTGATGCTATAATTTCTCAATCTGTCCTCTTTATCCATCATGGATACAAGAGATTCTGGTGGTCAGCACAAAGCACATGCTATCCTTGGACAAAGCTGACACTTCTAGTTGTTTTGAATTATGAAACCCAGTTGATAATATGGCATTAGTTTATCTGCTTCAGTCTCAAATCCAATCCTTCTCACTTTGTTTGAAAGGTGAGAATACACTCTGAGGTCACTCTCCACAAAGCTGAATTACATTAAGAGATTTCTGTTATTTGTAGTTGATCACAAATGCTGTCTTACAGAGAAAAATCAGTGAATGTTTTTCATAAAATTCACCCAAATAAGAGCCACCCAACATCTTTCTTCTTAAGACCTGAATGTGTACTTAAAGAGAGGACCTCAGACCTGAATCTATACCTTTTAATATATAGTTTTGCTTGCAGATTTCCTTCTGCTCTGTAGTTTTTCCTCTCACTTGTGCAGTTTTGCTCAAACAACCCAAGGTGCCAAAAATATATTGGTTTTGATCATTCTTACTGTTTCTTTAGGGGTGATCTGAACCAATCTGAGCAGACTGAGAATGCCTTTCCATGAATAGTTGGAGACTGTATCTGCCTTTTTTGTGAGATGGACAGGATTGAGGGCACTGGAAGACTGCTGCCCCATGTGGGATTTAAGTCACCAGAAAGTGTATGTATAGTTCAGCAGATGAAGTGAATACAGCAGTTGGGCCTGAGGCAGCACCCTGTTAGCAAGAAGTTAAAGCTTCCTCACTTTCTGCATGTGTGAGAAACAACTGGATTGGGTAATCTACCTTAAAATTGCCCTCACTGCCATTATGCTCTGCTCCAAATGGATCTGCACGAGGTAAAGCACTGATAGCTGTTCATGTGCTTGCTGTGCAGCTGCTGCCCATGGAACTGCAGCAATGGTCTCATGGCAGCAGTGGGAAGTCATGGTTAACTGTGCAGATAAGAATCCCGTGCGCAAAACCATCTCTTAGATACTGGCTTTCCTGATTCAATTTTTTTCCAGCTGCTCTGCTTTATTATTGTCATAAGTTTCCATACGAATTTAACTGGGATAATCTTTATCCACCCTAACAGTGATGAGGGGATGGGCTTTAATGAGGTGGTAGAACTCTCCCATCGCCTTCTGACCAGTATGCACTGTGGATTACACTAATTGTGGATTCTGTCACTGCTTTAGGAGAACACGTGCCTTGTCCCTGTTCTCTCACTAACCTGTAGATGGTCTTTTAGTTAAGGACCCAAAGAACAGCATGTCTTTTGGTGCAGTAGGATGTGGCCACTGCAAAGATTTTTCCTATCCTTTGGCGTTCGGTTCACAGAATGAAGCACAAGAACATCTGATCTAGATACGTTATGCAGACTGATCTCAGCATAAAGCATGCAGGTCTGCTCCTGTCATCTCAGTCACAAACCACACCTAGTGCCAAGTCTGAACAGCTGTGTACAGCAGCTTCTGGGAAGATGGTGGGGAACACCAAGCTGTGTACCTACTAGTGAAAACAGAGTATGTAGCTAGCAGGCAATAGGAAATACTCTTTCTGTGGCCACTCTCAAGTTCAGCAATGGAAAATTCAGGCATATAGAAGCAGATGGAATTATTTATTACTGCAAATAGAGATTTAGTCTGTGCTTTCACTTTGTCTCATGCTAGAAATCAAGTAGACCTAGTAGGCTTTAGTATTCCAAGAGCAGTTGGTATCATTCTCTTTGCTAAGGTGTTCAGTTTGCATTCTATCCTCAGAACATTGCCCAAAAGGAGTGAAAAAACCACCATAGTCTCTGTTCTCTGTGAAGAACTCAGAGTGGTGATCTCTTAGCAGCTCTTAAATTATGAAATTTTCAGACTGTTTTTCTTAGCCTACAGCGTACAGATGTATAGTGGTGAATGTTACTCACGTGCCTTTGGCCAGGCGATGGAAGTGAAGGAGAGAAAGGTCGTTAGAAGTAGTTGAACAGATGCATCTTCCCTCTACCTCTCTGGGTCCACTTCTAAAAAACTTATAAGTAGAAGATAATGCAGACTTCAGGATTGCCCTTAGTGCCTCTCACGAAGCCAAGGTCTTGGTCAGAAATATGCTGCCTACTTTTTTTCCATTGCTGTAAGCAGATAGATGGCCAAATTCATCCTAAGTATCAAACCTCTGGAGAGCAGAGATTTATATCAAAGTTGAATTTGGCTCAGAAGTCTACACTAACTAAAAGATCATGTAATTATTTGCATTTCTAGTTTACATTCCTATTTATACATACTGAATTACAATCACTAATATTCACTGATTACACTTGAAAACATTTATGCTTTTAGAAACCACACTATGTGAAGCTTATTTGTATTAAAAGGGCATGTTAATCACCTGCTATCTTTCTTTATAACCTGTTCCCTTGGGTTTGCATCCTGGCCTTTATTTTTACATCAATCTGTGCAGTGTTAGCAAACGTTCAACCTCCTGGACAGAGAGTTCCTAGATGTGAGCTTTGTATCAGATGATGTGACTGACACGTGATCAGATGGTGAAGGAACAGATTGCAGACAGAGCTAATAAGTGCAGTTGCAGTAGACTGTAAAGCACTATGAAGTGCTGAGGACAGTGTAAGTTGGATAAAAGAATTAGCAGCAATTAGTCATGGTTCAGGCTTTGAATGATAGGTGAGGACACTGAACAGTGTGGAGCTCTCATTTTATCACACATTGCTGGTGCTGTCTAACCTAACATGTGACTGTGGATTGAAGTATTGTAATATTGTACCTGTTTATATTCCTGTAATAAAGTTAATTGTACTGCTACATTTTAAATCTTTGCACACACACAAAAAAAAAAAAGTAAAAGGAATTTGTATATAGAAAACTTACATTTGCATTGCTGAGCAATGGGGCATTATGCATTCTGAGGAACTCTGAGGGCTGCCCAGGTCTGATCCACTGCTGTCTTGAATTCCTGTTTTGGTTGTGTTGCTTCTGTTGTGTTGGTTGATGAAGATGTGCAGAAAGGAGCATCGTCTCTTTAGAGGCTACACCATACAACTTGTGTTGTCTAAGAAAAGCAGCTGGGATGCTGTGATTGTAGTGGATGTGTGGTGGGTTTAAGTTACGTGGGTCTGGAACAAATACACACTTTTCATGTTGGAAAAGACACTGTGGTTGATTTTCTGCAGTGTTTATTTAAAAACCAGAAACAATAACATTTTGGATGCAAAGTTTCTTTTTTTCACAGGTGAAATATTGAATGCTTCTCACTTACACTCAGTTAGATGACATAAAGGATGACAAAACACCTTCAAAGTCTTTAGTCTCAAAAGTTTCCATTGCCAGCAATGGACATGACAGCAGGAACATCTAATTGCTTGCAAAACCATCACCTATTCTAACAAGTGTGGCACTGATTTACATGCACAAAGAGAGGGGGGCTCTTCCCTGCCACGCATGTACAGAATTCCCATTAGCATTTGAGTTGCACACGCACACAGCTGAGGGAACAAGGGAACCATTGTGCACACATTGGCAAATTGGTGAGAGATCCAACAGAGCTGCTTCTCCAGCACTGCTGGGTCGAGGCTCAAGGAACTTGGTGCAGTGCTTTAAGACATGTCCATGTTTCACTGTGAGAGCCTGTCGCTGGGGAAGCAGTCCTTGTTCTCTAGTGGAGCAAGCATCTGGGCTCACTGCCACCACAGGGCATACATGCTCTGCTTCCTGACAGTCCCAAGTTGTGTGTTGACAAGGGTCTGTGACATGAACAAGCACCGAATCAGTGCCTAAAACAGGAAATAGCTTTCATAGTTGGAGATCTTTGCTATCGTTCTTGTCTTGTGAATGAGTGTCTACATAACTCCAAGCTGAGGACATTTCTACAGAGCAGAAATACATCTCTTTTCAACAGATGTCTGTCAGATTGACTTTTTCAGTTCAGATTGCACTGAATAGCACATCTATAAGCTTGAAATAGGAGCAACTGAGTAATGGGCTCACGATCCAAACCCATTTCAGAGTTTGTTCAGGCTTCCTAGAAGCTGTCTAGTAGGAAGCAGCTGTTAGTTTCTGAGTGTTTTATGAATCATGGAAGGAAGAAAACCATTTAATTTAGCGAAGGCAGTGATAAGCCAGTGCCAGCCCACTAACTTAGCATCACACAGGAGTGACATTTATATTGTGACAGTAACTGGCCATCATAGTCTACTGTAATTTCTGTACATAACCTAGTGGTAAAAGGATGAAAACCTTCATCTTACCTTTCCAGGTGTCCCATTATCCTACTACTAAAGGGCATTTCTCCGCTTCCAGAATTTCCACTAGGAAGAAGAAATATTACCTCTGCTGCAAATAATGCATTTGGTAAAAGCTTAGGAAACAAGGCAGGATTTTCTCTTCAAAAGGGAAAAAGAACCCTGTTAATGTTTCTCTCTTTAAGAATAGAGGAGATCCTGAATACAGGAGTGGCTTTTGTATTAGGGCTTGGGTATTCCTCTCTTATTAGATTAAAAACAGCTACACTTCCTCAAACTTCAAAATCTGAATGGAGTTCTACTATTACACCTAGGAAAAATGAGATAAAGATATTTGAAAGCACGTGCTCACTTGAACTTGTATTAGTATTTCAGCAGCACAGTTCATTTAGTGTGTGACCAGAAAACTGATCAGCTAGATTAATATTTTTATATCTTTTTTCTTCTGGAAGATGAAATGATGGGTACTTTGGCACCAGTGCAGGTCGTGGATTCTATTTTTGCTTTCAAGCTGGGAGGCTCTTCTGCTTGTTAACTGCATTCATCAGCAGGTGTACATAGGATGTCAGCAGGTCATCCATTTTGTAACCCTGTTGGAAAAGAAAGAAGTCTTAAGTCTCTCCAACAGCCCAAGAAGCAAAAATAATTATTATTTTCTCCTTGTTTGTTCTTCTTAGATGTTTTCCTAAATGGATGATGTCTCTTCCAACAGCTATTGCTGATTTTATAACTATTTATCTGTTTTTCCCTCTGCTCTTCCTTTCATAGATTGACAAAAGTTTACAGAGCACAGCTCTACTGTCACTGTCATATCCTTGTAATTCAAACCCAGAATTTATTCTATAGCTAGAATCTTGTCTAGACACTGGGAGGCTGGGTAAGATGTCTTCCAGGTGTCCCACCCAACCCCTCTGGTTCTGTGATCTTATACTTGGGAATCCAAGCTTCTCTGTGAGAGAAGTTAAACCCTAAGAGTTTTAAGGTTTTCTTTACAGTTTTACCTATAAATATTAGTACAGTGATGCTTCTCTCAGTCTCAACAGTCTGAAACCAATCCTAAAAGACATAGCATCATTCACTTAAGAGTAAAATCTTACAAGATGTCATTACTGCACAGTGGATCAAACCAAGCAAGATGAAAATACTCGTACACAGTTCTGCAACTAAATGCAACCTTTTCTATCTCAGATAGAATTTTTATGTATGGGAAGAATTTGGGAAGTGACCTTTTTTCCTTATTTCTATAGCTTGCTTCTTTGCATCAGATGGCATTACAGAGCACTAAATTGATTCTAAACTGCTGTTGCATTGGCATAACAGCAGATGGGTTATCTGCACTGGTTTTAATGGTCTGGCATCCTGTTTTGGCATCCTGTTTGTAGCTGGTCTGGACACAAAGGAAAAATGAGAAACTTTTTGTTGGTAAGTGAACAAAACTCTTCTTACCAGAGATGTCTCACATAAGATCCGGCTCCCTCGTACCAGGTTTCCTATTGTCATGTGAAAGAATGTACTCCCACTGCTCCAATTGGAGATTTTATTAAAAGGATAAACTGTTAAAATTTCCTGTAAGGAGAAACACATTGATTTGACTGAACTATTCAGCACTGCTCAAAAGAAAATAGGCTGTCACATACAAGAACCTGAAGAGAAAGAGCTGTCTTTTTGTCTCCTGTCTCATTTATAAATACATATATATACATGTACAAATACATATATAGAGTAAATACATATATAAATATATATATATGAATATATAAAGTGGATCAAGGTAGGTCTTACATCCAGTCTGGTGGTATACACTGAGCAGATGAGTCTTAATCACACTGAGATTTCCTCTTCTTTAACACACTGCCATCACATTTACAATAATCTAAAACTCACTGGATGATTTTTCTCTTATTAAAAGCAAACAGTAATACTTATAAGCTGCTTTTGCCTAAGAAATTGGTAAGACCAGACTTTAGCTAGGTTGGAGGGCTGGTGAGCACTGTCATTTGGCATGTTCTTTTGGATAGTATGCATTTCCTGCAAAGCATTTTTCTGAGGCAGGTTCCCTGGTACACTGTCCATCCATGATCCAGGTCCATCATGATTACTGCTTCTGTTTTCAGAGTTGCCCCACACTGATCCCTTTTCAGTGCAGAAACTGCAAAGGAGTGATCTGAGGCTATAACATTTTCTTCAGTTTTGCACTGAAAATGAGTGAAGGGATCCTAACCTCTCTAGCACTGAGAGAGAAGATGCTATTGCTGTCTCTAATTTAGGAGGCTCAGTTGCTTAGATGCTTGAGAAACAACTGTTACCTTTGTCTTCTGATGTATCAGTGAGACTCCTTGCTTGTTGATTGCAATCAGCACAATCTCTGGGAAATTTGGCTCAGAGGTTTGCTAGAACAGAAAAGGTAAAAAAATTATTAGGTGTGATGCACCTACCAGTGCCTAGTGCTTCTTGTTCTCTTTACCAAATAAATAACGGAACCTAAAGCTCTTCAGTATTATGAAACTGTTGCTGAGGATGAGTTTTTGGCTAAGCAGCAATGACTTCCCCACTGCTACATAAAGCAGAATCGGGTTTGTTATTTTCCAAACTGACAGTGGCCTCAGTGGTTGGCTGCAGACTAGGCTGTTGGTAAGAACCTAGAGGGGAGAAATTAAAAGCAAGAAGGAGAGTGTTCCCTGTGGGTACCCACTCTGAATGAGATGTTTAGTACAGTTCTGCTCTGAGGAGAGGGTCTCCAGAGATAGCAGCATTGTGTTGTGGAGAACAGTAACCCTATAACTAAAAGCCCCCATCTGCTATGTAGTCATAATATTAGGTATTACAGCTGGTTTTAATACTATTTGTGTTACTGCTATGTTTTACAACTGATCTTTCCCCAACAGTGAATGTAGCATCATTGTTTCTTTGCAATGTACTCCTGTGTTTGGTAGTTTTGCCCCTTCCAGGAACCAGGAACTGGGATCAAGAACTCATCTCCCCACTGTCAAGACATTGTGTTTTCCTTAGGGCATGATGATAACTAACGTATTATTACATAGGTAGGGAATTATGTCCATATTCCCCAGTGTTGGTCTGCTACCAAAGCCAGACATCCAGGCCTTTGCACCTACCTTCACCTCAAAAAAGGCTGATCCAAACGTTGGCCACCGGTATATGATTTTCAAGAAGGCAATCTTGGCCTCATCCACAGTTTTTCCTTCATGTTTGCTATATGCTGCAGTAATGCTCTGTGTAGGAAAAAAGGATACACAGCCTAGTCAGTTGGAGATAGGTAGGTTTCCATTGTCCAGCATTAGCACTAGAGAGAGAATCACACCATCAGCCAGGTCACTCTTGTGAGCACTGTGACAATGAAAGTAGCCTACCATCCCAAGGGGCAGGGTGGGGCCAAACCTGCCCAGTGTATCTTACTCATGTGTTGGGTGAAGGAAGTCTGTGAGCTAAAGGGAGCAGATTTCCAGGCAGAGGGGCAATATGGGATGAAACAGGACTCAGAACACTGCTGTTCCCAATAGACACAGACCACATTTTCTGAGGTGGACCCTCCAGCTGTATTTGAAGTACCTGCTGAATCTTTCTTGCCTTTCTGTGAATGAAAGAACCTTTTGCCATGAGAAGTGTGCACGTAGTGCAAGGTCACTGATTTGCTGGCCAACCTTTGAACTATTTAGCAAGTTCTAATTTTCTGTTTCTGAAGAACAGAGGCCCTCCAGGCCTCTTTCAGAGGTTTGGTGGAGATGATGCAAAATCTGAATTCTAAGAAGCATAACAGCAGTGTCCAATAGCATCATTATATAGTGCTTCCAAAGTCTCAAATCAAAAAAGGAATGTGGCTTGATGTAGTTCTTCTCTCATAAAGCTCTATGGAATTAGTGTGATTAATGGGAGCAATGCTGGTTTTCATACCTTCTTCCACTCATCTGGTGAGGTCACTCGAAGCAGATTGTCTGGCACCAACTCTTTCAGGATTTTGGGGATGGTTGCCAGCTGTGTGCGGTCGTTGTTGAAGCGCACTTTATAAATCAGCCCTGCCAGCTGGACAGCTTCATCTCTGGAACAGTTGTGGTAGCCTCTGAGGTACTTGGGCAGCTCCTGGAAGAGACCAACTCTGAATCTAGACAGAAAGGGCTGAAGCAAACACTGACTTAATCACACTAAACCTGTGAGGTTGGGGTGAGGGTGTCACCAGGCACGGTCCAAGGGCATCCCAAGAACTTGTGGCTCCTTCTGGAGATTCTGCATATGGTCATGGAGGAAGATGAGTACCTCCAAGGAACAAATAGATTGAGGAGCTGTGTTGTTATCATAACCGTATAGCTAAGGTGTAAGCACTGTGTGACTTAAGTTTGTTTCAGAGGAGCTGCCCGGGAGCTCCCTGTTGGTGAGGAACAGGGCAACATTCCAGCATGGTTACTTTTTCTGCAGTATTTCTTGACTGGTGTTGACTGCTGCTACATTTATGCTTTAGGGAGCTTACCTGGTGGTAATGAAAAATGGAATCAGCTTTCAGGTCCTTCCCAGGAGTTACATTCAACCACAGCTTTCTCATGAAGTACACTTCATAAGCTACAGACATAGTAGCACCTGGGGAAACAATGTCTTATTAGTGTCTGCTGCATCACTGTGGAGCTCTGCTTTTGTAATTGGATTGTTTCTTTAGAAATACAATTCCATTCTTAATAATGACAAAATAACAAACAAAAACATCCACAACAAAATAAACCAACCCACAGAAAAAGGCAGTTATAGATGACCAAGGAACTGTGACTAGTTGTCAGTTCCTGGACAACAATCACATAGTGGTGCAGCACTGGGCTCTTCAGCAATGGAGAATGAGGCTGAAGGCCCCAGCAGTGTGAGTGTTTGTTGTTTCTTGCTGCTGGTGACAAGCTGCTGTCTGCTGATGTTCATCTCACTTGAATTCTGTTCAGATTCCCCAGTGGCTGTTTTACAGAAATGAATTGTGTTTTAGAGCACTAACATCTCTATGCTATATGTTTCAGAAATCCTGGCAGCTGCAGCAGCTGTGGGGAGAAGAGGGAAACTAGAAAGTCTTAGATACTTAGTGCTTCTGGAAGCTGATCCTCACTGTCCTTAAATAAGCAAAAGTCAGCATAAGTAATAAGAAATTGGAGTGGAGTTTGAGTTTGCTGTAGATTTCAAGATATTGGTTACACATTATAATGAAGTCAAAAGAGTTGCTGTTGTTCGTGTTACACTGCTTTATGCTAACTAAGTGTTCCCTTAGCAATACAACTGGTATCACCAGGGAGTAATCTGGAGAACAATTTTCTAGTGACCCAAGGAGAAAGAGCAGCACTGTGTAAAGAACCTATTTACGTGTGCTGGGTGATACACTGTCTGGCACTGCATGAGCCTTGGATTATACACAGGCTCAATCTATCTAACTTGTATGCATCCAGATGTGTGTTTTGGGTAGAACAAATCAAATATTTTGTATAATTTTAACATTCCTGCAAAGATCCCCAGACAAAGAGATTCTGGTACTTCCAACAGCCAGTGGCTGGCTGCATGAGGTCACTGGGTCTTACTGCTGGTGCAGGCAGAAATCACTTATGTACAAATAAAAATGGTAAAATCAGACCCTGTCACACACGTGGTAAGATGGAATCAGTCCTACTTGCTGTTTTCCCAGTTCCATGCAGTGTCTCATGCAGCTTCTTGTCATGCTGACTGTCTCCTTACCATCTTTCACTGGTTTGTTCTTCTTGGTCCAATCTGTCAGCTGCCTCAGAGAGTCAAAGAAATAGTCTGCTTCATTCTGACTGATCACCTGGAAGAAGCCAAGCGATGAAGAGGAGAAAGGAGGGATTAGTAGAGCATTTAAAATACTATCTGTGCCAACATACCCAAATGCAAAACTGAATTTGCTTTCCCTGTCTAGAGCAAGAAAGCACAATTATGGCAGGAAAGACAGAGGCAAGGGGATAGAAAGAGAAAAGGAGGAGGGCTTACAAGATTTCCATTTCAAATGGAGAGGGAAGTTATTCCATTCTCTGCTGCTTTTTTCTTTCTAACTTCCTTACTGAAAGCAAGCTGAAGATGCCTACCTTATTCCTAGTTATCTCATAGGAAAACACTGTTATAAGATTGAATTTCTCAGGACCGCAGCAGAACATCAGAAGCTCCCTCTGCTTGTATTCAGTACTGCTTCTGCCTTGGTCACAATTCTCATGCAGTTCCAGAGAGAAGGGTCATCTCAACAAAGCAGCCAAACTGAGCTTCAGCTCAGACAAGGCAAGTCTTGAGAAACTAGGCAGAGCAGTGACTGGTGCTGGTCAACCACAGCTTTCTCTAATGCTAGTGAGTACTGTAGGTATGCAGCACGTCTCCTGGGCAAAGCCTGAGTCAAACAAGCTGAATCCAGGAGCGTGCAACATGCAATTTGCTAGCACCCTAGCAGGGCAGCAAGAAAGCCTCTGTCAGCTTTCAGTACTGCTTGTGTACCAACAAACTGATAGAAACTCTGTATCTCCTTCCAGCTTCTTCAGAAGACTCAGAGTCTAGGCTGTAGCCCCTGAGAAAGACAGCAGCAGTAATGACCTGCTCTGTTGCCTGTTTTCAAATATTGTTGCTTAGGTGGTATGGGAAGGAAGGAAAAGAGGCAGTCTGACAACCTCAATGTAGTTGAGAAGTTACCTTGTCTGCAATCTTGACAAAGAGGCTGAAACCTTCCCAAGAGCTCAGTTGCAATTTGGAAGCGATGTTCTGACACAGAGTCCGGTTTTTGGTGTTTGTTCCCACATCGAATGTCTATGAGACAACAAGACTTTTGTTACACAGAGAAGAGGAATAAGTGAGAACACTGAATATCTTGAAATATGCTCCTGCAGGAATACGTGTTGGCTGAGAAAACAAGTAAGTTCTCACCTGTTCTGTTTCATTGGGGAAGCAAATCTTGTGTGAGATCTTAGTGTTGTTCTGTAAGATGGCCTCAACCTCCACAGGATGAGGTGCCCACTTCCTGGAGCCACTCCTGCAAAATGCCACCAGCAGTGTAAGAGAGATCAGTGCTTGAGAATTAATCTTTCAGGAGTTCAACAGTATTTCATCCAAACAACAGATTCCATGTGAAATGCTCAGTGCTGTGGCATGTGGGAGGCTGATGGACCCTCACCCCAGTGCAAATTCATTCTATTAGCAGCAAGAAACAGAGGGGATTATTAGCACATAAATTGAATGCCCTGCTTTGCAATGAGGCTGTATGAATAAGGCACCTTCCAAACCAGTACCATCACCCCTTCTGTGTATTCAGCAACAATTTTCCATACTGTTACTGAAGCGTGAAGATAGCAGCCACAAGGAGCACTACGTGGTATTTTAACTCTTGCATCAGCTGAAAGATTTGCATACAGATTCAAAATGAATATCACAGCTCAGAAAAGTGTGGACAGCTGTAAGAAGCATTACAGCTTACATAGGAGCTGGCAGGTAATCACTGACTCATGAACAGCCCCAGATCTTTGAAATTATATCTCAGAATAGTGCTGCCCTTTAAAGCAGAGGAACTGGGCCTTAAGTATGAGTCATGCAAAAACACTGGTATGGTTAAAGTAAGGACAAATGTAGCACAGTGCTGTCTGGGGCTGATATTTTCTTGTCCTCAGTGGCACAGAGCAGCCTGCTGGCAGATGTTACACACTATAGCTTTTTTGTGCCAGACTTCTCTCAGGTGGAGCACATCTTTCAGGAGACCTTAGTCTGGCACCTAGCTTTAGTTATGTAGACATGAAAACACTTTTTCCCATTACATAAAATAGCTGTTCCATTTGGAGCCTGTGATCCCAAGTTCAACGGTATGTACTCTGGTGCTACACAGGCCCTTTAAGGGACGTGTTCCTGCCCTGCTCTGTCATCATTTTGCAGTTGGACTTGATGATCTTTAAGGTCTTTTCCAATGTTAGCAATTCTGTGATTTATTCCTGCACCTGAGACCAAGGAAGTGTGGGCTGAAGGCACAGGGCCACCTCCCATTGCAGCCTCAGCCGAGAATTCCTTGCCAGCTTAACACCCATCAGGATGCTCTCTGGTTACCTGGCCAGGAGTGTGGGGATGGAGCAGTAAAGCTTTTTGTGGAGGGAGAGGTGTACCTGAGAGCTCAATTGGCTTCCACCCCATGCAATTGTAGGTCAGTCCTTCAAGCTGCCTACTCTCTACTTCCTAAGGACAGCAGGCTACTCACAGGGAAATTTTGAGTGGGGACAAGCTTAATCTTTGGAAATAAACGCTCTCACAAAACAGCATTTTGTCTGTTAATCTTTCCCTCCCCCACACTCCAGATTTGGGGCATTTTTGCAGAGATCTCTCCCCTGAAGTAGTCCATTATGCTTTCCCCTCACTGTTTTCCTCACTCTAAAAAAGCTCTATAGAGAGCTTAGCAGGGCTTTGAGCATGAATAGCATATGATATAGAATGGTGAGAAATTTTCAGTGTTCTCCATGGAAAGAGTAATGAATAGCATTCCTCGCCGTGCATTTTTTCATGCACTTCAAAGGCAAGTTCAATGTGCAGTGACATTTCCCCAGCAGCACCAAGACTCATCTCCTGCAATGGGGACAGTCACTGTGTTAGCAAATTCCTCTTGTTTTTTGTTGCCAGACTTTTCTGTGCTGGGATTGACAAGGGGGGCAGACAGGACAAGGATGATGTCTGGTGCTCTGAGAAGTGTCCTGGGGTGAACAACCATGGAAGAAACAGGGCTTTGCTCATCTGGGTTTCCTTAAAGGCTAGAAACTGTGTTAATGCTCTCTTCTGAGCATGGGTCTGCTTTGCTTCACAGAAAACCAACAGAGCCACATCAGCACTAAGCAGATCTCAGAGACTTCAGTGGTGTTTCTCACCGTGAGTAACACACTCAGAGTATGTTGAGGTTCAACAAAAATCAAGACTAATCCTCAGAGACACGTGGTGGGGATAAGGACATGCTATGTCACCAAAGGAAAGCAAGGTCAGGACCTCATCAGCGAAACCTTTGGGTTTCATTTCACCCCGATGCCTTGTAGTGCTTGACATAGCCCAGCTATAGGAATCAAGTGATTGTATGTGATACTCAACTTTTTAAAATGAAAGAAAAGAGTGAAACTGTGATTCAGTCCTCTCTTAGTGGTTCTAAATCCGTAGGAGAATTAAAAGTAACAATCATTTTAAATAAAAAGGTCTAAAAAGAGAAATGGAAGTAAGAGTATCAACATTTTAGTCCCTGGGGTTTTCCAGCACCTGACAGATGATGTTTGAGCACTTAGGGATCCATGTATCACAGTTTACCTCATCACTGTCTGAATCCTCCGCTTGCACTCCAGGGCCAGTGGCTCTTTCTGACGTGTCTCTATGAACTTCTGGGCATGTTTCAGCAGTGACTTGCTGGGAGGGAACAGGCCAGTGCAGAGCCACAGGAGCTGCCAGCCCTTGGTCACGCTATACCTGTGAGCACAAAGCAAATAGTTCTGCTGCAGCCACACATAATTCTTCCTTTGACCACACAGCAGCTATAGGGTAAAGAAACACAGCCCCATCACAGTACTTTGTGGCATTCAGCAGAGAGCTGCAAATCAACAGAGCTTTCACACAGGAGCTGACAGCCGTTTTCTGTGCAGTAACCACAGCCCGTATGTGAAGATAATGCTAAACCCTGGCTGATAAATATCATGACAGTTGTAAATCTCATGAATAAAATATAAGCTCCAGTTTTACAGTCATCTTGGCAGCAGTGACCTTGCTATCATCCTTTTGGAAAGCCATGGTTACTTGGATTGGGCTCTATCAACTGTGTCTGTTTGTCTGTTGGCCAGCTTTGCTCAGAACACAAACATTTTACTTGCAGTTTACTTTCCCTTACTCATGTCCCTGCTCTGAAAAAAAGAGCAAGCAGATGACATTGTGTAACAAGGTATTTACTACTCATATAAACACCAGCTCCTGTCCATAGCAGGGGGATTGGAACTCTTATCTTTTAAGGTCCCTTCTACCCTAAGCTATTCAGATTCCTGCAGTCTCTGCACCTGTGAAATCTCCCAGCTAAAGCTCTTGTGGCATCTCATCCTCATCAGCAAGAAGGGCTGTGCAGCCAGCAGGTGGCCAGTCACTCTGCTTTCACAGCCAGGAGTGTAACATACTTCAGCTGTGTCCCAGGAATCGCTCCTACATGCTGAGCAGTGTGGAGTGCTTCTACCTGAGAAGCTGGCAGGTCTGCCTCTGAACAGACGCTACAATGCTGCTGAATTAAGAGGTCCTGGCTTCTTTATTCCCATTTACTTTTCTGGTTTTGTAGAAGAAGAAACACTACTTAAATCCTATTTATATTCTACAGGTCAGTGGTGTTTGTGTCTGTGTGGGAGCAGGATGTTGTCCACAGGGCAGCAGCCTGGGAAGGATGAAAGATTTGTTGCTGTGGCTGTTCTAATGAAAATATATGGAAATAGCCACCTTTCAAGCACTGTTTTTTCCACATCAGTGATCCCTCTCAAAACACTGAATGACTCACAAGCCCAAGTTAATAGAGTACAGCAGGAATGGCACTGGCACGATGGTTGCAGACTATGCATTAAGCTTCAGATTTACTGCATGCAAAGAAATTTACCATCTAACAGTTAAACACAGAGTAAAGTTTCCGCTAAGTTTAACATTTGTGCAAAAGTAAGAAGATAGAGAAGCTCCATCTCAAACTTTTGCAGTGGTACATGGCAGCCAGAAATCGGCAAACTGTTCTGTTAACAATTAGAATTGTTTTATTAATGTTTTAAGCTGCTTTTTGCAGTTCATTTCCCATGGAATTAGGTCACATTACCATTTCCTAGGTTAGGAAGTAAAACTCTGGCCTGTTTCAGAGACTTATCCACACACAGGAGCCTTTGTAACCAATGCAAACCAGTTGTGTGAACTAATTGATGCAACTATTCAGAAGGATTTACTGGTGGTAAAAGATCTAGATTGCGGGCACCCATGGCAGCTAATAATTAGCCCTGCCCCTCTGCCATCGTGGCAGCACCTCTTCCCTGCACAGCAGCCTGGCCTGGCCTTCTGTGTGCACCCATCACTCAGCAACAACCAAATTATCAACCCAAGACAATTCCTCTTCACACAGTGCAGCCCAGGCAAGCCAAAAGGTTGGACACCCATGATCTACAGTGAACTACATGTTTGTAGGATGGAAATGCTGCCATTGGGAAGCTGAAAACCAACACAGGACTGGGAGAACAGCCACTGAAAGCACCCAAGAACTCTGCAATGATGTATTTTCTCACCAGGCTGCCTTGCTATCTTTCTCACCTCGCACTGTAAGGGAAGGTGTCAGGCCAGAATGTGTGCACCCTCCCCCCTCAGTGTTCTGGGGAATGCCAGTCCCCAGAAGCAGGGTTTTATCCCTGGGTGAGTACCTGTTCCTGTTTTCAGTTAGTTGTTTCATGATCTGACAGTAAATTTCATCCCGCAGGACCTCTTCCTTGATAGCTGCCACAAATATCTGGTCAGTGACTTCCACGGAGGAGTGTGTCTGCTTTGATGGGTAGTCCCCCATGAATTTCATGATGGGTGATTATGCCGTTAAGGACAAAAGCAGGACAATTTGAAAGGTAAATGGGAGGTATCAATTGGATTCTAACGTGTTAAAGCACTCTGTTGGAGTCTGAGGGGGAAATATTAAGGTGAAGGTCTGGAACTGATTCTCTGCTCATTCCCTTTCCCTGTATAGCAGTTTCTGCTTGTCCATGACTTCAGCTGTATTAACTGTTCTGGGCATATGTAATAAATCTTGCTCTCTCCTGTAGCCATGTTCTCAGTTAAGTGGGTCATCACATGTGGGAGGGAATAGGACTTTTTTCTCTGAGAGAAGGGAAACAATGCTAAGTCATGCAGAGCTCTTAAACCCCCCACTCCTCCTCCTCTGTTTAGTGTAAGTGTGCCCCCAGTAATGTGGATGTGGTATCATCTCAGTGGAGGTGTTTCACGGAAGAAGCTCTTCTTTCCCCCAAGAGTTCTCAGATCCCAAAGAGAAAAGTAAAAGGATATCAATGAAGGCCTGACAAGCCACGTCCCGAACATCAGGGTCTGTGCATGCTGCCTTCAGCAAGGGCTGTTTTAAGGGATCCTTAGAGTGTGCCCACAGCTGACTGTGCCCACGAGATTTCTGGAGAACAGCTTTGCTGATGGATTCCTTCTCAGGAGTTCTGAAAGAAGACAAGGACAGGCAATACAAAAGAATCAGATCGTACTGCTATGAACATTATAAAAAAGACTCATGTCTTTCCCAAGCATATTCCTTCTCAAAACAGTGATCTTCTTTGATAAAACAAGACAGCAAAAATGGGAAAATGCAGCTTCTTTAAAATCCAGAAAGGAGAATGCTTGCAAAAAGGAGAGAAGTTTGGAAGGCTAAATTTTCCCAAATTCTGATGCCTTAGATGTTGTATGTTAAGTGCTAGCTGGTAAATGCTGAAGAGTGGATGGGAGGGAAGCACAGGGCCTGCTGGAAATAAAAATAAGTTCCAGCTAGAATTCATCTGCCCATCACATTGCATTTCTGCAGACAAAAGGTAGAAGCAGGTGACATGCCAGAATCTCTGCACATCCAAAGTTACACTTCATTACAGGGAACAGAAAGAAACCCAGTCAAACAAGGATTCCTTTCTAATTGATCTTCAGTGATCCTTAAAACCTAGAACTTTCATTGTGCTCACGCTGCACAGGGAGTTTCACCTGAAGTGTTCATAGGAGAACTCCTCCAGTGTGTAAGGCTTCACTTTGAGATCCTCTTCATCAGGTTCCTCTATGTAGGAGTTCTGCGATGCTGTCCTCCTCTGGTCTGGAGACATCATCAGCAAACTCTGGAAGGACACAGCCATGTACAGATGTCACGTGGACAGGCCTCTGCACAGCTGTCCAGTGTTACTCAGCATATACATGCAGGTGGTGCATACTAGGAGGTGTACTCTGTGCTGCAGGGGGTGAGAGACTCAGGAAGTGACTTCATAGACCTAACAGCAGTGGCCACCAAGATGTGTGATTATCTGCAGCACAACATGTTCAAACTGCACCTGCTTATCACTAGCATTGGGGTTTTTTTGCCCACTTATTTTCTTGTTAGCACAACATCCAATATACTGTCTCCAAAACTGAAGAAAAAAATTATTAGCAGTGATCAATGGGAAACCTTGTGTTCACTCTCTCGAAGCACTTGTTCTTTTAAAGCACCCTGTTATGCTTTGCAGAAAAATCTGTTTACAAGGATGGATAGTGATAGGACAAGGGGAGTGGTTTTAAACTGAGAAAAGGGAGGCTTAGGTTAGATGTTAGGAGGAAGTTTTTCACATAGAGGATGGTGATGCACTGGAACAGGTTCCCCAAGGAGGCTGTGGATGCCCCATCCCTGCAGGCATTCAAGGCCAGGCTGGATGTGGCTCTGGGCAGCCTGGTCTGCTGGTTGGTGACCCTGCACATAGCAGGGGGTTGGAACTGGATGATCTTTGTGGTCCTTTTCAACCCAGGCCATTCTATGAGTCTATGATTCTATGAAAAATGCTGTTTTTATGCAGGAAAATTCAACTTCACACCTATGATCAATTGCTATTAATTCCAGGTACTGAACTCCCTGGTACAGAACAGACCATTATTTTGAAAGTCATTGCTTTGTAAAGCTGCAGCCTTCTCCTAGTTTGGGCTAGGTTTAGTTTTGTTTTCAGACAGTTCAGACAGGGCAGAAAGTAATACTTTTGCATCAGTGGGAGACACAGAACTTGTCTGACTTTGGAGGAACAATTAAATTCCACTTATAAGTTTAATCATAGTTAACCATTATTTATCTTCCAGTCTCTTCAAAGAGATTGTACAGCTTTTCTTACCAGTACTTGACTGGAGGGCTTTGTGAGAGAAGGAATGATGTACATCTCCTCCAGAAATACATTCCCTGTTTTGCCTGTCCTGTCATTCTGGGCATGGATCCAGCCAGAGTTTGCATCTAGCCTTTTGTCCTCAGTCAAGATTAGCAAGTCTCCCTTCTTGAAGGACAGGATGGCAGGGTCTTCTGAAATACAGAATAAGGGAGTACTGTTCAGGCTTGACAGACTAAGAAAATGCAAAGACATTTCAACAAGAAAGACAAGAGAACTGTATTTTGAAGTCCTGAATTCAATTAGCAACAGTAAGTGGTTTGTGTAAATACAGCTAATCCTCCAGTAACATTTCAGAGAAATCAGTTAAATTTCCTATGCTAGCCTGATTTTTTATTCCAGTGAGGGCAACAGTAGAACTCCATTTGAATGAAATGGTTGCAGAATTTGTGTCTAGAGCTGGCAGTAAAGCATGGAAAGAAATTTTTCTGGGAAGTTTTTCCAGGGAGCCCAGCTCCAGCTTCCTACTGTAAGCAGGCTGAGTTGTTGGCCACTGTAAGGTCTAAACAAAATAGGCAAGTAGAAAGTAGGGTAATTTGTAAGCAAATGATTTGAATCACATTGCCTTATGCTCTGTATTACTCTGCTGACCACTGTATGTTATTCCTGGAGCAAAGCAACACTTGGCTGAACTTCTCCCACTTCTCTTTAAGCTCTTTTTAAACTAGTGCTGTGAGTTCTCTCAAGATTTCTTCCTTACCCTGTAGAATAGTTCTAGGACTCACCTTGGGATTTTTTCTCATGCATTGCCACAGCAAATCGTGATCTCTTCTTTAGCCCCTCCAGGAACATCACCACCAGTTCAGCAATGACAATGCTGTTCACAGATGTTAGGACAAACTCTTCGGCACGAAGGGTGATGAGAGTGCAACTCTGTCCAAATGATTTCACTGCCCTATGTATTATCAAGTAGTTTGTTACCAGACCATCTGAAAAATGTAGAGCTATCTGCAATCACAGCCTAGGTGGTAGACAACTCCATAGATCCTAGTTTATATTAGAAATTTATGGCTCTAAAGGACTAAAGTGGTTCAGGTTCTCTGGGCTCTATGATATTTTGTACAGAAATACTTCACTCTAAACAAGAAAACATCCTTCTTACGGAACAACTGAGCAATAATAAAATCTCATTTAGTTCCTTACACTATTCTAGCTGAGCAGTGTCATCTTTCCCTCCACTGATTGGAAGATTCAGCCATTTCATCATTTCCTTTCTAGGCTGCTCGGAACATGTCCCTCTTGTTTCCCAGACCTAGGCTAACCCACCATTCCAGGTTCAGATGAAATCACTTAGGGGGGTGACAGAGAAAGTGTACCACCCTCTTACATGGAACCCCATTCTGAATATGAGCAGGGCCTTCAGATCTTGCCTTTCTGGGGCACTCACCTGTTTGTATGGATCCCTGTTATCTCTGGGAAGGTCAGCTCAAGGAGCCGCTTTTCTGACTCATCCAAGAAGCAGATACCCTTCCAGTTTACAGCAAGTATAAAGTGGTTCTTGGGCAAGCTGGGACCTGAAAATGCAGAAAAATAGCACTTCCTTATCAATGCTTACATCTTCTTCTATTGAAAATAGAGATGCTTACATCTGTCCATGGCTCTTAGGCTCAGGGTATTACCTGAAAACTTAGTGACTTCAAAGAATCTGGAAAAAAGCAAAGGCCACTGAAAGCGAGCGAAATCTACAAGTTGTTCCTTCACAGCCTGACGGGAGAGCCGATCCTGTGTGTATGGGGCCTGCAGTAGAAAAAGATAACCAGTTTTTTCTCAGTGAGTTCTGATTGGCATGATCTAGAGGCAATCGAGAACCGGTCTGCTCCAGGAGGTTCCCTGCAGCCCCCTGCTGTAAGTGATGTCAGCAGTACCTGAGGAAATTCACACTGGGAAGTGTCCAGGCACAGAGCTTCATGCAACTAAGGCTGCCTGTAGGCATGTGGATTCCAGATTTCCCTAAAATCTCCATTGACTGATCAGAGTCTAGCACATTTTGAGTGCTATAACAATTATTCAGGTACTATTTCCAGACTAAAATGGTATTTCATCCCATGCCCATCTTGACTCCATTACAAGAGACTCTATTCAGAGATTTAAATATATTTCATTCATTCCGGCTCATCTGAGCCCTGTATGAAAGAGTGAGTGGAAAAGTTCTCCTCTCTCCCACTCCTACTTGGGATACGCAATCTGGGATGTTTTTCTTTCTTCCCTCAATGGACAATTCATAAATGGAAATGGCAAAGGAAGCAGAAGCTGGTGATTGAGTGTGGTTACCCAGCAGTGCCAGACAAATCTCTTACCTTAGCATGTGCGTAGGTGATAAGGCTCACCCACTTTTCCAGGGGCTTGGACTTCAGCTGTTTCACTGGGATGCAGTCATGGAGCACTTTCTGCACAAGTTCATTGTGGATAGTATCTCCAAACTGGATGTAACAATACTTGGCGCCTATCTCCACCAAATCCTCCTCCTGAAACAATTAAGCCATTAAAAGAGGGCTAGAAAGATGTCAAAAAGCCCAGCTAACCTTGTTCAAGCTTGAAGGCAGTTTTCTCCATTTTTTTTCCGGATAACTCTTGACAACCACCCAGCATAAGGGATCAAAACATCAAAGAGATTATTAACAAAGATATTTTAAAAGGACCCAAACTGCCTCTCTGAAACATGCCTCCAGCTGTCATATGAACTGAATGTTGCAGGCAAAGAACTATTACAGCTGGCTGCGTGACAGCTGGCAAAATCACCTGGACTGGAATTGTCCATAGAAAGGAAGAGTTGTGCACAGCTGCTAGAAACTTTGTTCATCCTCTTGCTTTTAAATGCACAGGAAATGTTCATTTAGTTTGCTCTCTCTAGGAGGAGGATAAGGAGACACACCTTCTCACAACGGTATTCTCCAAATCGGATCCCACGAATGACCTGGTGGTAAATGAGATCAGTGCTGATGGGATCCTCCTGGGAGTTGTGCCATGGGGTGAAAATTTCCTTTCGAAAGTAAAGTCTCCAGGGTGCATGGCGTTCATGTGTGCCCCGCTCCTTCACCAGCTGCTCACACTGAGAGATGGCATCTAGGACATGATCCCGTCCTCCACCCAGTGACCACACCTAGAACAAAGGGACACTGCATTTACTGGCATGCCTGCATTGCATCTGAGTGAAGGACAGCAAAGCCAATGCTCCCAACACAAAAATAGAAGTGTCTGAAAAGGTGAGTAGGTGGATGTGGAAGTTACACTTTGGTAATTATGTGTATTCTTATGTTTAGGGGTGCTACTGGGGAAAATTAGTTGGAAGATAAAAAGGCATTGCTGCAAGATTTGCAGTCTGCTTTTTGCCTCCTTGTACTTTTGCTCATCCCTTGTATATTCCCTTAAATGTGCACGCAAGTCTTGATATAATTTAAACTAAAATGATCACAGAATCCTGACATTTGGAAGGGACCTCTGAAAGCCATCCAGTCCATTTGATGAATGAACAGGGACACACCACAGCTGGATCAGGTCGCCTAGAGCCATGATGTCTGAATTATTATTATTTTTTTTTTAATTAGAGCCTCAGTGAGCATCAAGATGTCATCCTGTGGTGTACATCTGTTCTCCAGTATTACTGTTTTTAAAAAAAGGCAAAAATGCCAGCATGTGAGCTTATAGTAGCAGCACTGGCAAAAACCACGGCTTTCAATGTATGTGCCATGTAGTAGGGACTGCATCAGCAGTACTGTGACACAGGACAAGAAAGCTGTGTTCAGCAGTGCAGGTGGGAAATCCATCATGAGCAGGCACTCTATCGTGTGAGACCTACTAGTTTCACCCTACTGCAGCATCTCTGAGTGCTGCATGCATGGCCAGCAGGGGTGGGATCCCAGAACAGGGCAGGAACAGTACTGCACTGCCCTGGGATTCAGCTGGTGTTCAGAACTGATTTGATTCAAACTATGGAACCAGAACAGGTGTCTGTCCAGGTAGTCTTCACAGCAGTAACTCTACAGAAAGAGAAGACAGCTTCAGTTCTACTTTTCTACACCTTACCTTATCAAACACAGCAATGTAGAGTGAAAAACCAAAGATATCCTTCAGTTTGGTTTTATCTGCTATGAACTGACAGATCTCTTTGGCAGTGGAAGCAGAATCTGCAGGGACAGTGATGCTCTGGCCGTTCATCAGGGTGACATTAAACATAATGGGTTTCTTCTGCTTTGTTGCCTGCAAGCCAGAGGTAAAATGAGAGAAACAATTGCGGGCAAACCTTATTTTCTTAAAAACTGAAGAAGGCATTTACAGTTAGGAGCTCCATACCCTGTACCTTCACCCTAGTCAACACAGTGAGCCTCCAAAGCTCACAGTTTCTTCAATGTATAGGAAGTCTTAAGTATAAATGATGTCCCTGGAGCAGCACTGGAATCCAGTGTCCAACTCCCCACAGCTCAGGGGAGCTGACTGATTCATACAGTGTGAACTGATAGATTTTTCCTGAGGCCTTTTTAGCATGTTGACTTTTGGGTGTAGCCTCTTGTGCATCAGCAGAGAGATGAACTGCAGGAAGTATTTTGCCCAGGAGGATGCACGGTAGGCGATGGGGTCACTCAGATTTAGGAAGAAATAGAACTGAGATCTTCATTTACAGTATACGTGACTTCTAATTACGAGTACCAAGGCTGACATTTAAAGGAAAGGGCAAGGCAATGTAACCCTTGCTATCATTCACACGTCCTCTCTCCATTTCAAAAGCATAAGCCCTGCTCAGTTCCTTCCAAAAACATTGGGTAGAGTTTCCCATAGTAAACTGTTATGGTCTAGAGCTCCTGAGTGTTTGCAAATCACATGCTGCAGCTCTAACTTATGTCTTCCATGGGGTTTAGGTTAATGGAACAGCCAAAAGAGCCATTTCTAAGAAGCTGCACAGACTAATGAAGCTGTCTTCAAACCCCATGTGTCCATGATTGCACTTAGGAAGATCTGTTAGCATAGGTCAGTAAATGCAGTCTAGCATAAAATGATACAGATCAATATAATTAAGCAAAAAGAAAAGTTACCTGAAGTTCCAGCCAGCTTGGAGGTTCAGTCCTTGCTCCATTGACATAGGTACGTCTCAGACGTTCAGCACAATATGGTGCATAGCCTGAGGGTCCATTGTGGATGAAATTCAGTAGGTACTGTATGCACAGAGTGTAAGGATGAATTAGGAAACATAAATGACCATAAAACACTAGAAACCTTTTGTAGCTAACAGACTGGCTTAGAATGATCTTTGGAAAAGAAAGACTGGAAAAACTGAGCTTTTAGAGTTTGTATGGCTTCGATATCTTGGATGATGTGGTATAAGCATGGACTTATATTTACATATTTGATCTGTATTTAGTGCAATCACGGGTCAGTCGCTTGGTTGTTTTTATGATTAAGAGTATTCCTGAAGGTATTGATTAGAAAAAGGGAACTGGAGGAAGTCAAGTCTTCCATGAATTCTGCACAGCTCACACTTTGGTTAAAGACTGGTGTTGAAATATGTCTTGGATTTGTGTCTGGTTTGTTGCAAGCTGTGTCCATCTAGCAGCATTTATGGTTTGAGCATTTATCATTTGAGCAAGTGTACTGAATAAATAAAGATTCAGGGATATCTATGGACTCTGTATGCTTCTGAGGCTGATGTCAATTTGGATCCACTGTTTGTTTTTCTGTGGTGAAGTGGATTTATCCATCTAAATTTAGAAATTAAGGTATTAAAAATATATATTAAGGAGCTCAAATCTAAATCTATTTAGTTTTATGGGGCTTGGAGATACAGGGTAAAAACTGATAAAATATGTGGGGTTATTTTACACTGGACTTCTGAGTATACTTAATTACTAGTTTTGTAACTAAAGATGGGTTTAAAATGATGGAAAAGCAGAAGTGGATTGCTAGATTCTTAAAGATCTCAAATAAGAGCTGTATCAACTACAGTATCTAACTTGCACGGCAAGTCATGAAAAATAATTTGAGTACAGTGATCATTTCCTTAAACTACAAGATAAGCATGAGATGAGACCATTCCCATTGAATCATAGCACCAGCTGCTATGGCAGCCAGATGTTTTATGTGGCTATTTGTGTCAAAACATTGCAAAACAAAAGAAATCAGGTCAGCTGAGGCATGTGAGCTGCTATAAGAAAAGTGAACAATGTACCTTCACAAATGTGTCTGAAGGGGGAAAACAACCAAGGCAAAGTGACAGAAGTATCCAGCCTCGAGCATAGCTGCTCCTGCTGCTGTTTTCAGTGAGTTGTTTGCAAATCTGGCAATAAATCTCATCTCTGTAAGAAAACACGTGGAAGCAAAAGATAATGATGATAGAAATAGACATTTCCATTGCAAGCTTGACAGAAAGAAGTAGATCTGAGCTAGATTTAGCCACATTAACTAGGATACCACCTGTAGTGTACAGCTGGAAATAACTGGTGTTGGTAGGAAAAGGCTCAACGTAAGCCTAGTGTCCTCTGCCACCCCTTGTTACTCAACCAGTTCAAGTTCAGTTCCTGTGCTGGAATTCCTGCTGTGACAAGCCAGGGAGCTGGGTGGGGATAACAATTCCTGCTTCATCCAGATGCCAGATAGCTCTGCTGTCTCCCTTATGTGAAGCTGGCTCTAAGCTCTCCACAGTATGAGGCTTGTGTCTCATGGCTCCTGACTGTCAGTGCATATATGGATTTGGGGATAAGGAGGAGGGGGAGCATCCTGCTTCATTTCATACTTTTAGGAAACTGAGGAAACAGCGGTATTTGGCTTATGGTCTAAGTGTTTGGTTTAGACTTTCAGTTGGGAATCTTCAGAGATAAAAAGGGACATTTCCAGCACTAGAAAAGTGCCCCATGGATTTAGAAAGGGGGATTTCCTTGATGTAATGAGTGCCTCATCCTAGAAAGGAAGTGCAAGTTTCTTACCTGATGGCAGGACGCAGAATTGCATTGCCAATGATGAAGTGCACTTTTTCTAGGTTGGACATGGGTCTCTCAGAGATTGAGCTGTCCTCCTGGAAACCCTCTTCTCCACTTTTCAGCTGGTCTGTTACCTGAAAGAAACCAATCAGAGCTCCTGGAGTGCTCTAGAAACCTTCCCTCTTACCAGGCAGCTGTCCTGGAAATAAGAGACATTCCTTCTCAGTCTTTTTGGCTAAAACTCCTCCTGCTGAGAGCAATGGCAGTTAGGAACAGATCTTACTCCCTACACAACCTAACTCATAAAATACAGTGTTACTGCACTATTATTCCTGGCTAGGAAAACTTTCTGGTACCGTCCTGTACAGCCCTAAGCACATGGTGGTTCTTAGTCTACTCAGGGCTTTGGGTAAACTGTTCTGTAATATCAACAATTCACAGTCATAAACTGTTTACCCTCTTCAGCAGTAAGGGTTGAAGTGAAACTGCCAGAGAATGAGTATCAGTGCACAATGGATGAAGGTCTAGGCAAAGAGACTGAAGGGCCATTTATTTCCAGTTCTTACCTTCCCTGTCAACTTGGAGGACCGTTTCAGCTTCAGGGAAGAGATGCCCTTGGAAATCTTGTTATCCTTTTTGCTTTCTCTCTACAACAAATATTGCCAATAAAGGAAATTATGCACAACAAGAACTATTCATGGAGAAAGAAGATAGTCAAATGGAGATGTTTTTGTTTTGTCTCCTCCGACCAGAAGGAGCTGTGTTGTCCTCCTGGGACTGACCCCGCATCCTTTTGCAATTCTGCTATTTCAAGTACAGCAGCATGCAGAAGTTCCTCAGCTTTTCTGTCTCAGTAGAACAGCACAGAAACCAGGGAAAGCACATGAAAATACAAACATAGCTTGATCATCTCACCATATCTGGGCTGTCATTCTTGAACTGGACTTGATTTTTTCTGCCAAGCGTGTCATATATCTGCGTCATCATAGAACCACTCTTGGTGGCATTCTTGGCAAACATGGTTGGCTCTGGTAGGTCCCCCATGAATCTCAGGATGATAACCCACACAACTAGAGAAGCCTGCAGAAACAGGAGGCACAGTCAGACCCTGCCAAGTCACAAAATGCCTCACACTATTTCTTCCTTCTTTTACCCAGTTCAAGCTGTTAATCCCTGTCTCCTCCTGCCGTTCACACCTGAAGTTTACTTTCTTGTCCAACCACATGAGCAACATTCACAACACTCTCAGGAAGAGGGTGCAGCCCTAGTGGGAATATTAGATATGTTCTGTGGTTGCTAGCTCTCAGACTCCTCTTTACTGGCACTTCATAGGTGTGCTATGGCTGGAATGAAAAAGAGAAACTGTTGCTGAGCAGCACTCTGCCTTTACCCACCTGGGCAGAGAAGCAGTGCTGCAAGCTCTTCCAGGAGCCTGACACCCAGAAGCAAAGTTTTTTGCAGCATTCTACAATGCTGCTTAGCATCAAGAAAAACTCCCCTTCTTCATCCTTCTGTGATTCAACAGGAAAATCTGGAGGCCCAGGTTGCCTCTCCATTTCTGTCCTAGCTCACAGAGCAGCAACCCTCACAAGAGTAGAGAGTTAGGCAAGCTCTGATGCTTCCTCTGTCCACTTTTGGCCCCAGAGGATATCTGAAGAAGCCACAGTAAGCCTCAGAGTGCTCTCTGAGCAAAGATGGTGACCAATGATCTTGTGCTAGGCAGGCATCTATGTGAAATGCCTGCTTGCAAAGCACCACAAAATGCTGATGTGAACAACTACTTTCATACAAGTGATTAGGAGTATCTGCTTGGTTCTAAAATCTCTGGCTGAGGTGAGGGGAGCAAGTTCATCAACAAGGAGCAAGATACCAGGACGTTGTCCTTGTCGTCATGGTAGAGTAATGGGTGCCGCAGTGGTTTCCGGATGTGTGTATGTGTAGATGACCCCTGGAAATAAGTAGCTGCAAACTTAGGGAAGGTGTAGTCTTCCAAGCCATCTGCTTCCTCTTCTAGCTCCACGCTCATAGGAATCATGTCCAGGTCCACTTCTTCCAGCTTGCTGGGCTTTGTTTCCAAATCCTGTGCAGAACATGAGGAAGAAAAAGACTTGGGGGTTCTGGTGGACAAAAACCTGGACATGAGCCAGTGTGCACCTGCAGCCTGAAAGGCCAACTGTACCCTGGGCTGCATTAACAGAGGGGTGGCAGCAGGGAGAGGGAGGGGATTGTCTCCTCTGCTCTGCCCTCATGAGGCCCCATCTGAGTACTATGATCAGGCCCCAGTGCAGGAGGGATGCAGAACTGTTGAAGAAGGTCCAGAGGAGGGCCACAAATGGCTGAAGCACCTATGAAGATATGTTGAGAGAGCTCAGCTTATTCAGCCTGGAGAAGGCTCTGGGGAGACCTCATTGCAGCCTTACAGTACTTAAAGGGGAACTTATAAATGGGAGGAAGATTGACTTTTTACATGGCCAGAAAGTGACAGGACAAGGGGAATGATTTTAAACTTAAAAGAGATTTAGATGAGATGTTAGAAGGAAATTTTTTACTCAGAGGATGGTGAAGCCCTAGCACAGGCTGCCAGAGAAACTGTGGATGTCTCATTCCCTGAGGTTCTCAAAGCCAGGCTGGATGGGGCTCTGGGCAGCCAGTTTGGATGGGGCCCCATGGCAGGGGGGTTGGAACTAGATGATCTTTAAGGTCCCTTCCAATCTAAGCCATTCTGTCATTCTATGGTAAGAAGCATCTTTTTCTCTCTTATCTGATATTTTATGTACTTTCCAGCCAACACTAAAGCCATTTTTCAGCCACCACCAACAGACTACTGGGATTCAGAGTTTGTTCTCCTGCCCTGGTCTTCAGCTAACCAAGAAAGCTGCTGGTTGCAAAATGCAGGTTCTGTCTTACTGCTCATATCCTGTACAACCCAGACCATTCTATTCTATTCTACCTACTCTCCTTACTCCATCTGTCCAGATGGACAGTAGTAGATACTAGATGTCCAGCCTATTCTGTGGCTGTCAGTCAAATTTTCAGAACATGAGATAACTTAGGTCATTAAATTCCAGCTTGTGCCAGCTGGAAAATCACTGAGAGCACTGGCAGCAGATCATGTGGCTGGTTCCAAAATGGACAGAATGGCATTATTTGGTGGGGGTCTACTGGGATAAAGAAATAAATATGAAGTGCTTTTTGACGACACACAGTCCCTCAATGGCAGGTGACCAAAAACTTTTGGGAACTGACCTCTGAAAGCAGGTTCTGTCTGTACAGTTCAGTAAATAGAACTGACCACTGATGGAATTCTAACAGATTTGTTAGATTTACATGAACATGACCACTGTACCTCAAAGCCCAGAGGAGCCTGTCCTTCTTGGCCTCCAATCATAGAAGGTAAAAATCCAAAAATTTTGTCCACCATCTCCTGGTCACTGATAACATCGTAATTTGTGTGTCTGTCGACAAAATCATCATTCATCTTTTGTCCTTCTTCCTCCTCCTCTTCTTCCAGAGCAGCTAGGTGTTCCTTTAAACACAGAATTTCATTAAGCATGATTGGAACATAATTCTGCTAAAAGCAATGGGTGTGAGGATAAAACACAATTGCAAAGTGCTTTGTTCCTACAGTTGTCTTTGTAGACTGTTGGTCTATTAATAATAATGTTCTGTATTCAAGAACTGCATCACTTAGTGATTATACAGGAAAAGTATACTATGTTCAGTATTCCTTAGCTGACATACCTACCTTTTCTAACCTCATAGCCTCTTCCCTTGCTTTCACTGGGCCAACGATGCTAATGAGACGTTCCTCTTCTTCCAACCGGATATTCCTTGCTTCCAGCTTGACTTTGTTCTGTAGGCAACAGAACCATTCTGTTACTGTTTCCAAAACTGCTGAGCAAGTTACACCATTAGCAAGCTGTCCACACCAGGGTTTTATCCCAACAGGGACTATTCCATTTAGGGAATGAGCCACGGACAGAGATCTGCTAACTGGCTTTGTCTTGTTTGTACAAGATATAATACAAAAAGAAAACCACAGCAAGAGTCCCCATGTCAATAGATAGCCAAGGTAGTAAGTACAAGACTTTATCTGGCAGTGCATACCAATATACACTACATCAAGATTCCCTCTTAGATATATCTCTAAGTGACATTAACAGGTCTTGCTGTAGAAATTAATCTTCCTTTGCAGGAATGACTTTTATCCTTTTATCCTCCATTCTGTCAAAAACATTTCTGCTCTGTCACTGAAGTTCTGATCCATGGAAATGAACATATGAAGAACGTGTAAATAAGATCATACCTGCTTTTGTACCTCAAAATAAAATGTTCCAAAATAAATATCCACATCTGGTGCTATGCTGTGGCAACACTTACTGGTCATTATGCCTCAGAACCTCATAGAAACAACGTCATGTTGACAAAATATCTGGACACATATGTATGCCTCCCTCTTCATCCTCTGTGAAGTTTGGCAAGAAAACATGCCCCTTGTATATGCCTGTATGTAACACAAACAGCTTTCGTCTGTGCTGCTACCTTTTGACGTATTAGATAACCACGGCATGCAGCTTGAAACCTGATGATGTGTGCCCGGGCTGTTTCATACTGCTTAGCAAGCTGCCGGCTCCGGTACAGGGCCTGCAGGCGCCCAAAGCCCAGCATAATCTGTAGGAGGTGGAGAAAAAAAGAAGTGATCATGATTCAATCAAGTGAGTCTGGGGTTCAGTGAGATGAGTAGAAGACAACAAAATTCAGTAGCTGGATAAAGACATTGGAAGAGGTTAACGGAATGCTGCTCTCCAAGGGAATACTTTGATTTCTGCCAGTACAGCCTTTAAAATCATGTGAGAGAGTGTTCTTTTGAGGACCCTTTCTAGGGATTAGCCTGAGATGATGGCAATGGAAAAAAGAGAGCAGAAATTAAACTAAGTGAATGGGAAAAAAAAACAAACAGGGCATAGCTTTGGGAGAGATGGAGTCAAATAGATGGGGCAATCCCTATCTTCAGATAGGGACTGGGTCACTGACACAAAATAGAAAATGTTCCTGACTGAAACTGGCAGTTTCTCCTCTCGCTCTTTATGAATGGGAGGTTCTCATATATTAAAAATTTCTCCCACAGAAACACACAATATATGAGCACCATCAGTACGTTCCAGCTTTTTTCACCCACAAAAATGTCAATCTATACAAGTTCAGCCATTATTCAAAAAAAAAAAAAAAAAAAAAAAAGGGGAGAGAGAGATTGATACGCTTTGTAACACATTCCCAATCTGTTTGCTCTAACTGTTCTGGAAGACTCTTTGATCACAGCTTGTCAGTGATGCACAAATGCCAGCCTTGGAACAGAAGGAGTGTGGGAGCATTGGGATGCCAGGATGCTGGAGCCAGGCCTGCCAGAGGTTAGTTGGGTTACTATTTCACCAGTAAGCAGAATCATCACAGGCTCAGCAAGCCACGAGATGCCCCAGAGTCCTCCATGGGCCAAACAAACCCCTTCCTTGTACCCTGCCATTTTGCTTTTCCCCTCTTAATTTGTGAATATTTTAATTCTCTCTACTCCCCTCAGCTGGGGAGGCATGGTATATAAATACACACATACTGTATCCTAATCGTTGAGTCCCAGCCTGACCCACTGATTGAACACCTGGGGAAGGACTGGTCAGCCCTGGGAGCACAGGTGAAGGCAGTTCAGCTGTGTGACTGGAAGGAGTGGAGCCTGGCTGCACCTCCCTTAGACCTCATTTAAGGGCTGACTGCCACTGGGGAAGGTTTTCTGGTTGGAGATTTTTCCCTTGTGGAGCTTTTCCTGTGAGCCTTGATCTTCAGAGAGGAGTGAGCATTTTTCTTTGTTCTGCAGAACACCTTTCTGTTGCACTAGTCTCTCTGTTATTGTATATCCTGTATTGCTAATCTACTGTGCTGATCTTTCTGCTTGTTACACACACATACACACACACATGCTTCTTACCATCCTGAAATCCTTCCGGCAGCAGTAGCCTCGCCAAGCTGCTTGGATAGCTATGGCAGACTTCCTCTGTTTCAAAAACTGCTTCCTATGCAAACAGACAAATGAGGTGAGAAGCAATAGGTTATCTCTGCTGCTTCATATGATAAGAATAAAAAATAAAGGTGGTGGGTTTTTTTCTGTTTATGGGATTTCCACACTCTGATCTCAGCCATTGTTGCTGAATAGGATTACTAGTCAGAAAAACTAAAGCTACACTAACTAGCTCTGTTGCTAGTAATCATCTTGCTAGGGCAAATCTGAAGCTCAGCTATGAGATTATCCTCACTGAAAGTGTTTTGTTGTGTTATGCCTTCTCCTGGCTGATGGAGATGTGAGAAGAGGCTATTTTGCTGGACCTTTACATAACACAGCCCCTGGGGAATTTCATGTGAGCTCAGCTCGTCCGGGAGGTGAAGCAGCACCAATTCAGTTCAGTGAAGGCACCAGTGAGAGCTTTCATATTTGTTTTGTTATCCATTTGCAAGTAGGAAGGATGAGATAAAAATATTAGTAATCTACTTTGACATATCTGACTTTGACCTTAAAGGTGTGAGAATATCCTCAGCAACTGCTTCTCCACTGTTAGGAACATTTTTAAAGCAACCCAGCAGTTAGTCTTATATTATGGTTCTGATTGCGTGACACAAAATTAATAAATACAGACCATGACATAAAATATTTATTGAGGACAACTATTTTTTTTGGCAGTGACTTAATATCCCTTTTGAAGATATTTCAAACCAAACAAGAGTTGTGTATCTTTGTCAAGGTGGAGGACTAGCTAGTTTTCTATTACTTTAGTTTTCTATCTTTACTATTTTTTTTTATGTCTTATATTAAAGAAGTATACTGAAAAAGAAGGTCCTTGTAGCTCTGGAAAGAACAGACTGCACACAAGCTTCCCATTTTCCAGATTCCTGATAAGGTATCTGTGCTGTTTGCTATGAATATTAAGTGCATATCTTCCTTCCAACCCTTCCTCTCAGCTGCATGTGCAGAAATCCTGCATTTTGAAAAGCATAATTATAGTTAACTGAGACAGAACAAATCTTTGTGCAAAACTTGCATAGATGCACTGTTACATGATGAGCATAGAATTTAGGGCCAGTGGAAGGTAGGACTGATACGCTTCATAATCAGAAAAGTTTCAGTGAGAATGTTAGAGATCAGTACAAATGTTAGTGCTTCAAACCTAATCAAATTCCCTTCTGTAACATCACTGACCTGTCCTTGAAACCTCTCATCACCTTCTGGATAAGAAGAACTTTATCTGTAAGTATTTTCTGTCGTTCCAACTCCAATATTGTATCATGATAATCCTGTTAAAAGAAAATATTGATATAGAGTTGAACAAACATCCCCACTTCTGAAAACTGGGCACAAGTTCTGAAAGAGGTGCAGAATCAACATGACGTAGTGCAAGCTGGGATTCAAATGTGCAATCTGCAGTAGAAAGAGTGTGCACCACCCAGCCATGCTGTGTGTGGCAGTAGCACTGAACAAGCACAGAATCTGCCTAAAGAAAGGATGTTTTTTACCTTACTTAGGGCAAGGAAGTTCCCTGTGACAGCATGCTGGTATGCAGTTACTCTTTATGCTCTGCAGTTGAGCAGAGTCCAGTGCATCACACTCTACTGTTTCAGCTACACCACTGGAGAACAGGGAAAGTATCAGCCCATTCCTACACCAAGCTTATGTCCATCAAATTGCATTGTCTTCAAGAGTGTGAGTTTTAAGAGAGACCTTTAAGTGAACTCAGTCCTTCTAGGCCACCGCTCTTGTGCTGACAGGTCAAGTTTTATGGTGAAGTGCCCAGTTCTCCAGGAGAAGAGACAACAAACCGTTCTTTTTACTTACTTTAAGGAAAATCTTTGTCTTTCCAGCCTGCCAGCTTTCGTCTTTGCCCAGCACTGCTTCAGAGATTCTGATACAGCACTGTCGAGCATCATTCTTCACCTGATGTGCAAAAGTATCATTATGTTAGGGCTTGTTTGGAAACAGAGTGGCTGTACTATGTAAGGAACCTATGGCCCTGCATTTCAATGGGCAAAGAAGGCAAACAGATGAGATCTGACAGACCTCTGGGCCAACAGGATAATGAATGAAAATGTTCAGCTCAAATGGTCAAGAAAAGGAGGAACATTAGTGCTTGGTGAAGCATTCCAGAGTTAAAATGACATAAAAATTATCAATTCTGACTATGTCAGAAGTGTGTGATTGCAGAAAAACAAACAACTTGAGGGCAGTAGTAATGTCATCCTGCCTGGAGTGTCTATGTGGAGCAAGTCCAGGATAGCTGGACCTAACAGCGCTCTACTTTCGGCCGAGGTCCAAGTGAGGTTCTCAATATTTAGCTACCATTCCAGTGATGACAGCTCTCTCTCTGTTGTGCCAGCAGTTATCTAAGAACTTTCTCCAGTGGGAAAGACCTAACCCCTCATAAGGAAGAGTTAGATTTGCTTAAAGCAAGCATGTGCTAACACACCGGCTCTAGAGCAGACCGCGGCAGGAGGACTCTGTATCTCTCAAAGAACTCCTCAAAGGTGTAACGAACTGGGTAGCCAGCTTTCCTGATCCTAATGGTCTCCATCATCCCTGAGTATCGCAGCTGTTTGATACACAGCCCCCGGTCAAACAGCTGCAAAAGAGAGCAGACAAGGAGTTAGCACAGAAAGAGGCTGCACATGGAATGTTCCTCAGAACACATCTATTAACCTGAGAACTCAGAGAACTGCAAAACAGGCTACTATGCTTTTCTTAATTGTACTCTTATTTCAGTGTCCCAGACTAATTAATTATGGCATAAACATGCCACTTTAAAGTCTTCACATGTGTTTGGCAGCAGAAACAGTCTAGTAAGTTCTGACTGACTTTAGCAGCCATCTTCAATTCTATAAATGTAAATTCAGGTGAAAAACAATATGATTTGCAGGTGCAAGAAACTGCAATAGAAACTTAACTCCTTTGGACTTAGGACAGCATGACTGCTCCTAGTTTCTTGTAATGTAGATTAAAAATAGGCTCACTAATCCACATGCACAACATTAAAAACAATTAAGTCACTCAACAAACAACAAACAAAACCCAGTGTAGAACTGGGTTTTGATCCCCCAAGATCCAGCCAAACATTTTAATGACAAATGAGCTTCTTGAGCTGCTTCTGTGGTGTCAAATCTAGCTGTATCATCTTTCTCACCCACAGCTTTCTTTATCTCTCTCAAGCTATTTCATGGTATAGTCATTGCTGGATCTCAGTTTTTATTTGTCCCCTTGCTGGGGGTTGGAAACTCTCCAGTTCTCTGTTTACAAGAATGGCTTCTAGAGCTGCTCCCAGTGCTCTTTTGGCAGCCCATCACTCTAGGATCGATTTACAGATGATTTTATAAATGAACCTTGCTATATCATACTGCCCTTTTCATTGCAGTAATACCTCATCCTCCAGTTCTTGTCTGAAGTACAGATAGAAAATCCTACACTGCAACTGACAGCTTTTTCTCATTAAAAAGTTTAAGGAAAACAAGACTTCATATTGTTAAATCATTACCAGTGGTTTCTTGTAGTCATTGGGTTTGATGCAGCGGATGAAGTATGGCTGGCACTGACCAAGAATTTTCATTAGCTTTTCCAGGGACTGCTTGAACTGTCCCCCCAGAGTAGAGAGCCGTTTGGTGGTATCCAGGCCCTGGGAAGAATAAGCACATGCTGTCTGCTACATTGTTCATCATCAGAGGGCCAGTTAATACAGCTTTCTATTTCTGTACTAGGTAATGGTACCATACAACTGCCAGGAAATGTTATTTACCTACAAGGGAGCTAAATCTGCCTTCTGCATCTTACAACCTCACTGATACCCAGCACTACTTGGGCGTAAGTTCTAGCAGTAGGGCTGGCTGTGGTGGAAGAAATTCAGCCCATAGGAGCCCACATAGGCCTGTCTCTTCTAACCAAGACTGTGCCTTGTGTAGGGCTTGGGTGCCAAGCTATTATTCACAGATGCACGCCTGAAAGTTTGGCAGGAAACAGCCACTCCCAAAAATAGCCTCTTGAGCAGGCAGGCAGTTTGCTGCCAGCTCATAGCCAGCTAGGATTCAGAACAGCTCTTTCTTTTAACGTTTAGGGTGGTTTCCCTGCTCATTAACACTACAGTAAGTAGTGAAAGGCAAACTTCTACTGGAGAATAATGTAAAAGCTGCTTTATTTTTGCCTGCAGATGCAGTGCTCTATGCCTCACAGCTTCTGAGTTGAATTTTGCCCCAGCTGCACTAGTGTAAGCCCAGAAGGATTGCACTTGGCTGCAATTATCTCCTGACTTCCTCAGCTTCCCTGCAAGCACAGTTCCACCTTTGTCCTCTTCCAAACATTATCACAACAGGCCTTAACTGCTCCTTTTGTGTTTTAAGGGTGTATTAAATTACAGTGAGAGCAGCACAGATTTCAAGTAACAAAAAGAATCCACTGGCTTTTTTCTGACAGTCTTCCTATGAGCTTGGAGTCATTACAGCACAATAAAACTTTTTGTTTTGTTTTAGCTCAGGTTGTGGGCTTTTTTTCCCACTTGTTTGTTTGTTTTTCCTACGCCAGATAAATTTAAATCCAGTGGCTCTCGTTACTTTAATGATCTTTATAGTCCCTCATTCTGCTGGTTCTTACATTTAAAGTGTCCTTTTCAAGACCTGAGCTGCCACCTTTTGCTCTCAGCTATGTGGCAATGCTGCCCTCCAGCGACCAAACACTCATGCCTTGTAAAACAGCTCCTCGGATTACTTCATAGCAGCTGTGATGCTTTTTAGGCCTAGCAAACATCTGTTTGAAGTAGATACGAGAACATCACGTAGATGTCTAAACTGCATTAGTGCCAAAAGCAGTTTGCACTCCCAGACCCCAGGGGCTTTTCTGCTGTACCAGTAAATCAATGGGATGGTCTCAGAAGGCTGAAGCCAGTCTCCCAGTCTCACAGACTGCCTTTAGAAATGACACTGTTAGGTGGAACTTGTTGCTGGGGTGGTGGTGAGTTTTTGTGGATGGTAGTCCACGTTTAGTAGTTCTTTTCTTTTCATGCTGCTCTACTTTCTAAATGCTTTCCTAAGGAAACTTTTTTCCCCCCCAATAACACAACCTTATTTAAAGAAAAAAACCCATCAGACCAACATAGATAGGCCTGATATTTAATCTTAAGTTACTCATAATGTTTAATAGATGCTAAAACATCTCTATGTTGTATCTGGTACTACTTCTTTTTTTCTCCCACAGGTTGTTTACCTGTCCGTAGCCAGATGTTCTGGACAGCAAAAAGCCACATTGGGCTAGAGACTAAGGAAGAGAGAACAGGATGAGAAAAAAATGCCAGGAGAATAGGGAGATAACAGGTAAGATAACAAGTTAACTGTTCACCCTCTACTCTGAGAAGGAAGCTGAGAGATATAAGCACTAAAAGCGAAAGTACCTTCACCCAATACTGATGCTGCATGGTTAAGGGCTCAGAAGTAAAGAAAACTGCAACAAGGCAGAGAGCCTGAACTCTGGCCCATAGCATTTCCAGACCTCTGCACTTCACTGGGGCTCCTGATACCTCCAGGCACTGATGCTTCTGTGATAATTAGCCACCAACAACTTTGTCACAAAGGCTCTGATTGTGGAGGGAGAGCTAACACTGCAGCAATGTGCAGGTTGGTGAGACTGTCTATGGGAGATGGAGTGGCCTTCTGTGACAGCACAGCTATTTGCTCTTTGTGCTAGCCAGCCACTCTGCAAGAAGGGAAAGGCCAGGACTCTCCTAACTTTTCCTTCAGAATCCTATGAAGAAATGAAAGGGGAAGGCATGTGCAGAAACAGTACAAAAGAAAGCGAAGGTCAAGAACAGGCAGAGCATCATAGTAGGGAAATTAGCTAGTTCTGCATCACAGTGTCAGTAAGCCAACCTTGTAGGCCTGGTCACTTCCAAGATGCCGGATAGTACCACGTCCCAGACTAGTTGGGGTTGTTTCCACCTGGAAAATCTCCTTCAGGAATTTATTTTTGGAGGAATGAACCACTTGCATTACATTAGCACTCAGAGTGTCCCTGTTTTTCTCTAAGAAATCTATAGGATGGAAAAAAAAGAAAGAACAGCTTGTCATCTCTGCAGCCTACGGGCTCTAATGCAACTCTGCCAAGCTAAAATCCATTTCATCTATAGTAACTTGATAATTAGTTTACAATAATCCTCTTGACCTCCTGACTTCAGCAAAATAAATCTGACTGTTTTGAACTCTTATCTTGAGAAATTACAGATCAACACTACTCTAGAGTGCCATAAAGTCATGGTAAATGATGCTCTTCTCTTCACCTTCCACATCCAGCCAAGAAAGACTCACCTTTTGATTCATAAAAGACAGCCCCAGCAAAGTGGTTAATGCCAAACTTGGTGTCGTGGTCACTCTTAGGTGGGATATAGACTCTACTTTTTCCATGGAGGGAATTGATTTTGATTAGCATGGTGGCATCTGTGCCCTAGAAACAAATACAGGCGGAAAAGGACAGTTAAATAGATTCTCTATTATAGCATAAGACTATGCCCAGCAAACAAACACATAAGGTGCTTCAAGATAACAAAGGCTTAAATTCTGCCCCTTGTTTGTGAAGTAACCAGGTAGGCACACAGGGCCTGCTTTCATTGCCCTACTGGTACAAGACTCAGAGATCCCCAGAAGGCAGCCCAAAGCAGATACCCAGCACGGACTGTGACTTCTACAGGCCAGCAGCCAGCTGGTGCCATCACATCCTCATCCCCTTGGGATGTGTGTGAGGGTAGTTCTGCTCACTTCCCCTGTTAGGGTAGTGCTGTACTATCTGAGAAGCCATGTACCCTGGGAATCATAGAAGAGACTTTTCTCCTGAGTACAGGACTTACAGTTGGGACCACCCTCTTCTCAGGAAAGAAAGGGGAAAGCTCTCTGTTTGTACAAACCTCTTAAATTGCTGCCTGAGTACTACAGGTGAGCTGAGGCAGAAGCTTGCTTTCCTAGATAAGCTGGTGCTGCCATCTGATTCCTGTACTGACAGTCCTGCTTACCCTTGTCATGGAAATGTGCAGACCATGGAAATGTGCAGCAGCTATGTTTGAGATCAGATGCTACTTTAACTCTGTTCTTCTGTTGGAGATGCCTGCCCTTTGTAGAATGGCATTTTTTTCACGATTACAGTGCTCAACTGTGACTGTCATTCAAGAGAAGAAAGAGGAAGGTGCAGCCCAGACCAATAGCAGAACAATATTTAATATGCAAATCCATACATTTCCTAAAAAGCCACTTCAGAATGATCATGTCTCCTTCCTTCTCCATCTGGTACAACTGTAAAAGTTTCAAAACAACAAGGTACCAGGAACAGCACACTCTGGCAGATAAAGTATTCATATAGCAAATTAAAAGGGGGTATTGTCTCTGAAAGCCTCTTCTGCACTTTTCTGTGTGTAAAGCATTGTTGATGTGCTGTGTTCAAGGTCAAATATTACAGGTGAAACCAGAAAGTTACCTTTGGGAACTTGCTCTCCTCATCAATGAGGGAGATGATATTCATGGGTTTGAGTGCAATGACCTCCAGAGCCTGGCGGTTGTCAGTGAAGTCAATGTTATTCCAGGTAATGTGCTCTGCAAGGTATTCCTCTTGCTCCAGCTTGAAGACGTGGTGCACAAAGAACTGCTGAAGGTGTTCATTTGCAATGTTAATGCAGAGCTGCTCAAAGCTGTAAGGGGACAAGATGGGAACCCATGGTCATTCCTGGCCCCTGGGCAGTGCTGCACTGCTCTATGACATTTGTTTATTGTCCATATTTAATACTTTTCCAGATAAATTACTGTTATATTCCATGTTAATGATCACCACCACTGCATGTTGTCTTAGGAACATAAGGGATGCATTTCCTGCTCTAATAAAGATGAGCAGAAATGAGCCAACTGTTGACTGAGCGTTGCTGGTTAAGCAAGGAATGATCTGTTTCAAGGAACTCTAGAGAGAAGGGGGAACATAGAACTGTGAAAATAGCATGTCTGGGTGAGTGTATAATCTGTTTTTACTTGCAATGGCATTACCACTTCTTTTATCAGTTAGTCCTTAACACTGCATGTGAGTTTCATTACCTGGTAATTGCTGTGGCACAATGTGTGCCAGTGAGGCCCCATGTGGACTGCAGCCTTTGGGGATAGCATAAAATAATAGGAAAGAACATTAAAAACGTGGATGGGCTGAACAGCTTATGTTCTAAAGTCAGTGAGGAATATTATCTTTCTGAATGCAAGTAGAGTGAACCTGTTGCAATGGATTGTAAAAGGTTGCCATGCGGAATTTAGAAAGAATGAAAAAAGTGGAACATTTTAATTGATTTATCAAGGAGGAGTTGACAAAGGTGGAAGGAAATGGAGTGACACAAATTATACAGTTTGTCACAGTTATTTACTACATACTTCACTGCCTGTAGCATACCAGCCTCAACACTGCTCACATGTCGATAGTGCCCCATGATGGAGAAAGTTTCCCTACTCTGGTCCCAAAGGTTTGTAGACTGCAGACTGTGTGTGATGGTTTGTGGAGTACTGATGATATGGTACCATAAAACAGAGAACTGCTGCCTCTGTAGAGAAGGGCATATATATACAGTGCTCTAGGACTGAAAACACCAGTACAAGAGGTAACAGTAGGACAGTGTATACAGACCAGTTTTTTGCTGACCTGTCCTTCGAAGCAGAGAAATTAAGTAGTCCCCAAAGAGTGACAGGGGAACACTGAGCAAAACAGAAGCATAGCTGAAATGGGAATCAAAACACAGTCTCCTTTATGCTATGTACAGAAGCATCCCGAGAAGTCTTGTTAAAATGCTATGGAACAAGGGGAACATGTATCTGCTCTTCATGGCTGCCTGCTCATAGCAGCTTCACAGACATCTTCCCTGAGCAAATTCCTGGGATTCTGGAATAGACATGTGCAATGGCTGCACCACACTGAAAGCTGAAGGAGAAAGCAGAAATGTGACCAAGACTAAAGAAAAATGGTATTTGTGTTAGATTGTCACTGGGGAAACCTAGTGATGGAAATTACACTGCTTCTCTGGGAATGACAATAATAATGGAAGGAAATTTGCTTAGGGTTTTTTTTTCATTTTTTCCATTTACATCAACTGCTTTTCAGCACCCCAGTGCAAATGAATCCAGAGCCTCTTACCTGTTGTTGCTAAAGTTTTCAAACCCAAAAATATCCAACAACCCAATGGACTGACGTGTATTTTTAGGCTTCTGAGAAGTTGGGTTAAAAATGGCTGAGTTGATCTTGTTCACTATCCAGAGGAAAATCCGTCCATATATACCCTGGGGAGAAATTAAAGTGAGAGCTCATCATTACAGTCTTTGGACAAATCTCTCTGCTTCCTGTTGTGTTGAAACAATGATGTCAAATTATGCCAGAAGACCAAGAGGGAACCAGGCCCTCTGGGTGCACATTTATCACAAAAGGCCCTTTAACTGGTAAGACAGACAGCTCTGAAAGCATCCCCAGTCTTTAAACAGAGCAGATGTAAGAAACCAGTACCTTCACAAAGGCATCCCTCCCATCTGCAGCTTGGGCCACATTCAGGGGCCTGGACACACTTTCTCCTCGGACAATGATGGAGAGGTTTGTGAGGCTGTTCTGAAGTTCACTGTAGTCCACCTGGAAGAACAGTCATGGCAACTTGGTCATTCCAGATAGAGAAAAGAGATCCAGCAAAGAAAGTCTGTCTCAGGAAGGAGGGCTGTGACAAACTGCTTGTCCAGCAGCACTCATGACAACATTCTGCTACCCAAGACTGAAGAATCTGCTGGCTCAGAAAGATATCTGCAATAGCAGCACTTGAGTATCAGCAGAAAGAACAGGAAATGCCCCGTCTATGTGCTTCACTACAGAAATGCTCCACAGAGACATGCTTTGTCAGTGTGCTCAGGGAGCACGGATGAAGAAAGGAACAAGTAGGAAAAGATGAAAGTTTATTACCTCAAGCAGTTTGGTCGCAATTGAAAAGTGTGGTGAATCCATCACATCAGAGCAGTCCAAGTTGTCATACACAGCCGCTGGAATGAGAAAACAGTCATTTTCATGGTTAATCATTTCTGTTGTGGTTGGGAGCTGTGCAGCCATATTTCTGTAAGCTTGTATCTCCAGGAATGTGGCAAAGTAGTCATTTGCCTGATGAAGCTCCTGCGTTTGAAGATTTTACTAAGGAAGGTTTTTTTTTACCTAGGGATCCTGGCACATATAGGGTCCTCACAATTCCACTGACTTCAGATTTTTTTTCTGAAAACATTTCGTCTTGTATTTAGCTGGTGGGAAATGTAGACAAAAAAGGTTGCCTAGATAAAAACCTTCCTTCATATAGGAGATACCTCATTTTAGCAGCCAGCATTACCCCAAAAAAACCACCTGGCACCACTGCATCACACAGAGATGAGTCCTCTTCTAAAATATGAAAGCTCCTGCTGTCCTACTGATGGGTGTCATCAGACTGTCTTTGCCTTATCAGAGCTGCATTTACGCAGCTGAGTGTTCACAGTACCCAGCAGGACAATGACAGCTATCACCTCCACAGAAAGCATGACTCAGTTGCTCCTCTGTCCTCTGACTTACACAGCACTACAGTCAGCAAATGCAGCATGGCATTATATTGTCTGGTGATTCAGGCTGTGTGATAAGGGTCTATTTATAACCAAGGAAATCCCAGTGTGACAAAATAATAAGATGGGTGTCTTTTAAAACATTACTCAGTGTGGAATGGTGCTTAACTGTCTGCCCCACCAATCCAGTCCACCTAACCATTTATACTGGGCAGAGAAGCACAACCTAATCCTTACAGCTGGAAGCAGAAGCACCTCTAGGCCTTTAACATCAAATCTGAGGAGAGACCAAGCAGAGGCAATGCTGAGTTTACCTTCGAACTCCACATTCCCCAGATGCAGGATAGCAGCCAGAAGTTTGCTGATGTCCCAGTGCTCAGAGTCTGAGAACATGAGGATCTTCATCGCCGAGCGGATGTGGGCATACTCCTTGGCATCGTTCCGGCTGTCACAGGATGTGCAGTTGCCCTGCAAGAAACCACATTCACAGGTAAAGAGAATCTTTTCTGGTTTCTCTTCAGATCACATAAACTCAGACATAAGGACAAGGATTCTCGGCACTGTTTCTGCTTACTCATTATCACCTAAGGTATACATACCTAATTAGCTTTCTCCCTGGCATTAGATCCCTTGCATTCACCTAAAATCTGAGCGCCTGTGAAAGCGAAGGATATTTCCCATGTGCTTTATGATGCCCTTTATGTTTCTTAAGTCTGAGTTGGACAGAAAGCTTTGAACTGCCACATGCTGCCCCTGCGATGGACAGATGGACACTACAGTAAGCCTCTGAAACTGAGACTCACAGCACTTGTGTTACTACTTCTGGTACTCTAAGGAAAGGACTGTTGGTACTTGGTACCACCCATCTGCAGCTCCTAGTGATGGTACTGGTTGCTAGAGAAAACAAATGACAGAGGGATAATGGAGATAGTTACCATAGTGAGATAAGTGTACTCTGAGGCAGTGCCCAGATTCAGCATCTTTTTCTGCTCCAGATTCATCCCCATCAGCATGCAATAGAAGATGTGATAGTTCCTCTCCTCTGGAGCCTAGAAAGAAAGAAAGAGGCCAATATAGCCTTGTTGGTACAGGTTTCTAGCACAGCAGCAGGCAGAATGGATGTATGTCTGCAAGTGGCCTCACCTGCCGGCAAACTCGGGACTTTTCCAGAAGAAACTGTTCTATCCGGGCTCCTTCTATCACACCACTGTGGTTGAAGTAGATATCAATGTATTTACCAAAGCGGCTTGAATTGTCATTTCGAATTGTCTTGGCATTTCCAAAAGCTGATGGGAGAAGGACAGACAGGATCTTGATTACAGCAGTTAATGAACATCAAGTCTATTTTTGATGTGCTTCCATTTTTCTCTTGGTATTTTGCATGTTGTACACCAAACACTGACATGCACTAAAGAATATCTGAGCTGACTTCCTTCTGAAGTGACAGGCAGGCATACTGTGTGCATCCAGATAGCTGGGCCCTAAAAGACATCAGGTGATCCGAATATGCTCTATGTCTCTTATGACCCTTGTGCTCCCTGCAGTTCTGAGGTACTGCTACAATGGCACCTTCTCCTGCATCATGAGAACTGCTCTGGACCTCATGAAGACCCAGCAAAAAAGACTAGAGAACTGCTACCCTACATCACCTGTGCTTCAGGGTTTTTAACTATGTTATACAAATACAGTTGTTTGAGGGTCTCTTCCTGAATTTTTACCCTGAGACAAAAATCTTGTGATAAGTGTGGTAAATGGATTTTTTTTTGCTAAATAACCCACCTTCCAGAATGGGGTTGGCCTCTAGGATTTGCTGCTCTATCCAGGAATGCTGGCCACTGACAGCTGCCAAAAACTGTAGTATTAGCTTAGTGCTTTCAGTTTTCCCAGCTCCAGATTCTCCACTGCAATAAGAAATGAGATCATTAAGGGTTTGCTTTCTTCTTTTTTTTTAGCTAGGGAGGCAAATGGTAGACCAAGGTGAAATCCTACTTTATGCTGTGAAGATCAGGTTGTCTTTCACTGATGGCTATACAATTCTAGCTTTTCAACATCTTATCTGCTAAAGTGTAAAGTGTTTTTTAGCCTAAGGTTGAGGACTAAATTCTCCCTTTGATTAAAAATGAGCAAATCCATGGAACACATTCTGTACCAGCAAAAAAATTAAATCACTACTTGCTTTTCTTTAAAGCATTATCAGATTTTCAGTGTTAGTCTTAGCTGAGGCAACTCAGGTGATGTACCATAATCACACTGCAGTGAGACTCTCTGCTCTCTCTACTGATGACTGGCATAATATGGATACATGTCATGTGTTTATACTATAGTTTCTTCCATCTTGATATTAGCAGAGACAGTGTTTCTTCAGGACATCTCAGTCATCAGAAAATATAAGAAACACAAGTATCCTGTCCCCAAGGCAAAATGCAGTCCAACATCACACAGACACATATGTATAGAATATGTCATCACATTCAGAGTCTAGGGGAAAACAACAGACTTCAGATATCTTTTGCTTTTGTTCCAGCTTTTGTAGCCCTGACCAAAAAAAAGAAGTAGCAGGGAAGAGAACATTTCCTTGCTGTTGCCTCTAGTCTTAATCTGTGCCTTTCCATTTGAAAGGTCTCCCGTGTCTGCAGAAATCCCCCAAAAACATGCCAGAGTTGGTGTCTGCCGCGTATCATGAGTACAATCACCTGATCACACAGCACTGATCTCTCTTATTCCTCTTCATATTGAAGTAACAGTTGTCTGCAATGGCAAAGACATGAGGTGGCAGTTCTCCAATCCTCTTGTTGCAGTACAGCCTGATAAGATCGACTGTGTAGAGAGGCAGCAGCTGGTATGGATTCACTGCTACCAAGATAGATCCCGTGTAAGTCTGGAAAACAGTTATGAGCATTACCTCCAGCAGCAAACCCCCAACCAACAGTACAACCAAAGGCATTCACAGAGTAGATCTAAGCAGACTTAGGAGAGAAACCTGGGAGATCCAAAAGCCTGGTTCCTTGGTAGTTGTCACTACAGCATATATCAAAATCACTGCTTCATTACACTGAACATCACCATGTTTGTATTGTAAGAGACAGCTCCTTTCCTGTACGAAGTGTATATAACATGGGAGATGACGTGTGAAAAAGCTGAAATGTTATTATCATATTGCTAACTAGGAACTAAGGAACAAGAAAGCTGAAAGTGTCAGATTGTTCAAACTCACAGATTAAATCTGTAATGGACAGGAAGTGAAACCAAATGTCCTAAATATGCAGATCTATTCTTTACCTGTTTTGTTACATCAAAATCAAATAAACAGCACAATCCAAATAATGTCACTGCATACTAGTTAGATTGATTCAGAGTCACAGCTGCAAGTAGTAGCAGCACGCGCACCCAGTGATATGGACTGGATTTAGCTAAATGTCAGTTGCTGCTGGAAATGATCACTCTAGCAGAAAGTGAGCAGGGTCACTACTTTTGCATATCTCTACAATTTCAGAGACTAATATTAAATCCTTTTTTCACAGCCAAATTACTTGGATGGAGGAAGAGAAAAAATATGCCTCCTTGGCACTCTCAGTCAATAAAGGAATTGGAGGGCCCTATGCATGAAAGGAAGTTAGGAGGCTACTCAAGTCACTCTTCTAAAGGTGCATGAGAGGTCATTCCTAAAAGTATCATGCCAGTAACATTGGCACTCACATAGATTTTGTGCTGCTGGTGGCGGATGAGGAGGTTATGCACCATGCCTGCTTCGTGGAGATCCCCAAGGCGGATCATGTCTTCCACCCCTTGGGCAGTGGAAGGGTCCATTGGGCGAACCATGTGCATGTTCCGAGCCGTGATCCAGTGCTCCTGAAAAAGGAAAGGCAGCATTTTAATGGGTTATGCTGTTACTTAGAGGCAAATAAAGAAGACTGCCATGTTAGACCAGAATGATTTCGAGTTCACATTAAATGCAGCATACTCTAACAAACAGCTGACTGAAATCAAGAGGTGTGCTGCTCCACAGAACCAGATGATTTAAAACCCTAGACAAAGCCATTCATTTGGGTTCCAGACATCACAGAATCACAGAATGACTTGGGTTGGAAGGGACCTTAAAGATCATCCACTTCCAACCCCAGCTGTAGGCAGGGTTGTCCCCCATCAGATCAAGGTGCCCAGGGCCCCACTCAGCCTGGCCTTGGTGTACTCCAGGAGCATCCACAACTTCTCTGGGCAGCCTGTGCTGGGGCCTCACCACCCTGTGAGTAAAAAGTTTCCCCCTAACATCTAATCTAAATTTTCCCTTCTTTAATTAAAACCATTCCCTCTGATTATAAGCTCCCTTTTAAGTACTGGAAGGCTGCAATGAGATCTCCCAGAGCCTTCTTTTCTCCAGGCTGAACAAGCCCAGTTCTCCCACCCTATCTTCATAGGAGAGGTGCTCCAGCCATCTGATGATTTTCATGGCCCTCCTCTGGACCTGCTCCAACAGCTCTGCATCCCTCCTGTGCTGGGCGCTACAGGCCTGAATGCAGTCCTACAGATGGGGCCTCATGAGGGCAGAGCAGAGGGTGTCCCCATGGACTTGTACAAATCCAATCTCATCAGGTGGTGTTGGACTTGCTTGCCCTTACAGTAGGAGAGGTTATACTCTCCTGATTCCCACCTAAAGGTTCAGGTGAGAGATGTGGGAAGCCTGACATCACCTATGTTCACAGTGCAGTTCTTCCAGAACATGTTCAAAGTAGAGATGACACTGCAGTCCAACTGCCTTTAGTGGGATCATGATTTTATCAAATTTTGGGATTGGAGCTTGTCTATTTTCTGCTTTTAGCTACCTGCTGATAACTGCTGCCTCAAGAAGCTCTAAATCTTCATACCGTTGGGATCTCTGGATACTAGGGAAGTGTCACCCTATTCTTATATTATTATTTTCATATTATTTCTTTCAATTTATTCTATCAGCCATTATCAAAGTCAGACTGTCTAGATGGAGCTTCAGTCTGACCCAGTATGGTCTTTCTTCTGTACTTTCTACTTTTATGTTCATCATTTGCAGAAAGTTATGGGGTAGCCCACCTTGCCTTCATCATCCTCCAGCAGGATCCGTCCTGAGTCAGAGTCCTTCACAACTGCCCCGATAGGGACATTAAATTCACTGTTTGGATGAGCTTCCAGCCACACGTGATCACCCTGGGAAGAAGAAAATTCAGTGTCAAGTAAAATGACATATTAGATGCCGTGTAGTTCACATGCATACATGTCTTGGTCTTAATTTTCTATTGCTTTGTTTCTGCACTGTTTAACTGGACAAGTTCTTACTGTTTGCAGGCAGTACAATCTAATGGTTAGAGCATTGAGACCTTAGCTCCACATCTACCATAGAACATACTTTGGTCAAGTCATCAGGTCCAGTTGCCCTACAAGAGGAAATGACTTAAAAGCTTTTACAAGGACAGTGACTGCACAGCTCCACTACCTCCCAGAGGCTGTGGGGTGTACAGTGAATGCTAACAAGGTGCCTTGGCGTCCTCACATTAGGTTCGGTATTCTTTCAGATGAGATGCTTGAAAACAAAGACATTACCAGGTGAAAAAAGGATGAACAGACTGAGATGCTCTGCTGTCCTCTGCTGGAGGAAAGGTGTGAGCTGTGGCTGACCTTTCCTAGGAATGAGCACCACCTTGATGTTGCCTGAACTACTGCTCTGTTAGTACTCCCAGACCTCAAGAGTACCTTCTCTTGCTCCAGACACTAATTCAAATTGAAACAAAAATTTACTGCAATTGCTAGAATGAAAATGGAACAAAGCTGTAGGCTGGGTGTTCAGTGGGTAAGAATTGGCTTATGCCTTACTGTATACAACAAACATTTTATTTATTTTATTGCATTCTCACTACAGCATGACTGTCAAAGTTTCAACTTTCTTACTGAAAAATTATTTATTTTTCCTCTTAAAATAGTTAAAAGACTTCCATTTAAAACCAAACGACTGCAGTGTAAACATCTATAAATGTCACATATGGTTACAAAGAACGTTAAAGTGCTCTGATTTGCACTGAATAAAATTACAGAGGTAATCTGCACTTTCAGTGCCACACCTTGTGACAGAGGTCACCAGCACTAGCCCAACAATGCATAGTGCTTTTGCATTTTCAGTCTGGACTGCTATCTTATATTTTTTGATACCGGGTCATTTCTGCTTTTCTTTTGAGATGAATAAGGATGTTAAAGTCTTTTTCTCCTCTTCAGGCCTCAGGCTGAATCAGTAAATCATAGCAAAGGATTGGACTTACCTTTCTGAAAATGACCATTATGTCTCAGATCACTGTATGCAACCTGCAGGCCCAAGAACAACACAATATTAGGTCAGAAGAAGGTTCAGGCTTTCATTAGAATAGGCAATGGAGTGAAGATACTTTCTTGAAAAGAGTAACAGCAAAATGCCTTAAAGTCATGCTGCTTATTGATTGCACTAATATGAAATACATCATAATAAACTACACCAACTCTAGAAACAATTAAACTATCTACTCAAAGTAAATATCTGCAGATCTGGTATGGCGGTCTGCTCTGAGCTCTACCAGCCCAGAGATGCTTGCAACCACTAAGAAGTCAATGTGCATAGTTCCCTCAGTCATGCATCAGGCATGTTTACTGCCTGAACGGCAAGTTTAGATCACAAATCAAAAGACCCCACAATGCAATGTGATCCGTTGCACAACAGAGTTACTTTGGCCTGCTGAACCAGCAATTCAGTTCCTATAAGTGGCTGGCCCAGTGACATGGTTAATTCATGCTCTCCTAAGCTTCTTGGATCCCTCAGAGAATCCCAGCTTAAACATTCTGCCATTTAGAAAATAACATCTACAATTAACTGTCCTTGGTTGGACCAAGAGTGGTTGGTATGAAGGTATGGGCAGCAAAATGAGGAACTGGAGGGAACCACAATAAAATTAGAAGCTCATTATTAAAAAGAATAGTGAAATATCCGGTGGCCAGAAGTCTATACCACTGCTTTGCTTAAGGGGTGACACTATTTAGGCTGTGTTCCTTAGAACAACCAGGGAACCAAAATCTTTAGTAGCTGCTTCCTCACCCATAGGCTACAGGGGCTGGATTTGGGGAGTGTGGTTTGCTGGCTCCCATTCTTGTTACAGCATGAAGACCTTTTATTATGTTGGGGAAATTGCTGGTCAAGACTCTTCACAAAGTTCACTTCTAAAGTTTGCAGTGTGAAAGGTTTCAGCTGAGAATAAACTCTAAAAAGTAGACTGCATTTAAAAACCTGAGTTCTCTCTCCCCATTCATGTGCAGACCTACACAGTTCACATAAAGGACACTGAGGAACGAATTAAAACATAAAAGCTGACCATATGATTTTAGTGGTTGCTAATGGTGAACTGTCTTTCAAACTTCCACTGTGCAGACAGTACTGAATAAAACCCCAATTACTGCTGAAAACTCTTTGCAGTAACTTGAGGATGGCATATTCCCTCACTCTCCAGTATATTAGGAAAAGTTTATTCTCCAAAAGAGAGGTCAGGTGCTGGAATGGGCTGCCCAGGGAGGTGGTGGAGTCACCACCCTGCAGATGTTCAAGAAACATTTAGATGTTGTGCTAAGGGATATGGTTTAATGGGAAATATTGGTGACAGGGGGACAGTTGGATTGGATGATCTTGGAGGTCTTTTCCAACTTCAGTGATTCAACGATTCTATATCACAGATTGGGAAGCACTCCTCTGTAGCAGAGCACACACCTTAAGGATACATATGGCTCTATTAAGCATAAGCTGGGTGATGTCATGTCTGCTGATCCTGTGCTAAGCAGTGAGTCACAGAGTGGAGTCCCTCCTGCTGGAACTTGAGGAACAGCATGGGTACAGCCACAGAACTGCAGCATATACCTAATAACAATTTGATTTCATTTATCCTTCATTCTTCTGCTTGTTGCTGTTGGCTCCAGCTCACTGCAAAGTGAGGTAGGTCCATCTCCCGACCAAAAGGTAAGGTTTATTTTTCCCTGCTCTCTCTTCCTGCTAGCAAGAATCTTTCCTGCACATAAGGTGGTAGAATAATCTGTGATTGAGAGGCTGCTGTTTGCCCAGGTCTCCACAACCACACATCACAGCCTTCCAACAGCTGCACGGCCCACTCTGCTCCTTTCATCTCTATACAGGATCTCTTCCTCTACCACACACCCAAGGTTCAACTCCAAGTTCCTAATGAAATGCTTACAATAAGCAAAACATTCCACAAAATGCTAACCTTGGACTAAATAATTCCATTTCTACTCTCTTTTGGTCTATTATCACTGTCATTTCCTCAGCATACATCTGAAGCAAATTTTACAACTTCCTGCTTGGATGATCTCAGTGAAGACACTGGATATATACATCCTTTCTGTACGTTCCCATCTGATGGCAGGGCTCCTGTAAAGCATTTCACAAGACAAGTGGACACGACAGGACAAGGAACTGATCTCTGGTACTTATTCTAGGCAGGTCCCTGATCTGGAACACCTGCTCCAATTTTATCTCAACACTCAAATTCAAATGTCTTATTTTCTCTGTATTTAGAGCAATTATTTTGTCCTGACCCCAAATTAAACTTGTCTAGATTTTGGACAGGTTCTCTGGAAAGCTTGAGAAAAACAAGGAAACCATGAATTAACTGAGTTGGAAGTTGTTTTTTTTTTTTTGCCTTTGCTATACAAATAGTCATCAAAAGTGACTGATGGGATAATTCATAAATCATTTCAATGAAACCCATGAGATTTCTTCTCTTTATCACTTGTAAAGGCTTTAAAATCTTATGGATGAAATTTATAATAACTATTTACAATTCTGTACAATACTGTGCACACATTTTATGAGAGCTATTTTTCTGACTTAGTATTTTCAGCCATTTAATCTTCTATCTCCATTTTGTTCTGGAGCTATGGAGCAATTTATAATTTTTCCCTTTCTTTAAATTACTAGAAAAGTGTTTTAAGCCACCACTTTGATTTTGGAAATTCATGCTCTTGAAAAAGAAAAACCATCATTAAAATACACGTAATGAAATGAAGTTTGGGGATGACATTGTTTTCTTCTTCATGTTTCAATAAACTTTTGTATTCAGTGTTAGAAGAAAATTTTGTAGTGAGAGAATGAGGGCTCATTTTATCATTTGCTTTCCTGTAGCTGCCAATTTTACTTACCTGTGTTATCTGGGAAGTCACAAATAGCTTCCATAAATTACAGCCTTAGCTAAAATTGATGGCTGCATAAACCACCTTTTCTTCAAACTAAACAGAGGGAGCAATTATGGCCCTATATGCAAGATAGTGCCACTGTGAGCATCGCATCCATGTCCTAAGCACTAGGAGGGCTGCTATGGTAGCAAAGTGGAAATGAGAAGTGCTTGGCAAGCAGCATGCCCTGTTTGTGGCTGAAAAGGTTTACGCAGTAGCATGGATTGAACAGGTTTCTAAGCAAGTCCAGAACAATGTACCACTTGCAAATAACAACAAAATACATTAAAAATAACCAGTTATCAAAATTACAAAATGTCTTGTGATCCCAAGGAAAAAAATAAATGGGAACTTCAAGAGATGACAGACTACTGCTCTAAAAGTCCCATGCTAACACATGTTTTAAAGCAGAAATTTTAACTGCAGTTTTCACACGTGACCCAATAACAGGAAGAAATGTGGAATGTCACACAACACGATGTGGCACATGGAGAACCTTCAACTTCTGTGTCCCCAGCACAGTGCCTGGTGACTACATTCAGAATTCCTTGTGAGACCAGGGCTACCTCCAGAGACCTGTAACTAAGACAATTCTGAATTTTGGCGCACATCAACCTAGCAAGGCAATGTTCTTTCATAGAATCATAGAATGGCCTGGGTTGAAAAGGACCACAATGATCATCTAGTTCCAACCCCCTGCTATGTGCAGGTGTGCACCAGACCAGGCTGCTCAGAGCCACATCCAGCCTGGCCTTGAATGCCTCCAGGAATGGGGCATCCACAGCCTCCTTGGGCAACCTGTTCCAGTGCCTCACCACCCTCTGGGTGAAAAACTTCCTCCTAATACCCAACCTAAACCTCCCCTGTCTCAGTTTAAAACCATTCCCCCTTGTCCTATCACTATCCACCCTCGTAAACAGCCATTCCCCCCGCGTTAATATATTACCTTCAAATATTCGAAGGCCACAATGAGGTCTCCCCGGAGCCTTCTCTTCTCCAAGCTAAACAAGCCCAGTTCCCTAAACCTTTCCTCATAGAAGAGACCTTTCACTTTTTTTCTGTCTTCTCTTTCAAGAAATAAATTCCATCTTTCCTGATCAGTTTTCTTACAGCCACATCCTCATGTCTTTACTCAGGATTTGGCAACTGGATCTGTGCACTAACCTCAGGGTGTGGTGACCTGTGACATGAGCAAAGCAGGGTGGTACAGGAGCACTGTGTGTAGCCAACAGGTGGGCCATGGTCAGCCACAGGGACTCACAGTCACTAGAGAGTTTCTAACCTGAGCCAGAAATAAGAATACCGCAGCGAGGTTGAAATGTCTGCCCAGAATGGAGAGGGAGTGGTGGAAGCCAACATGGAGAACGGCTGTGCTGGATCAGGTCAGGGCACATCTACCTTCAGACCCACAAGTGGGTGTATGGGGTAGAGATCCTCTATAATCTCAGGGTATGTAGATTCAGCACCGAAAATGCTTATTCCCAGTCATAACTGAGCACCCCCCCCTCCTGATTGAGTGGCAGCCTTCCCGCAACACCTGGCTCTTCTGCTGCTTTTCTTTCCGAAGCAATGCGGCAGCAAAGCAACCTGCAGCCCAGGGGATGGAAAATTACCTCTCCTGAAGAAATCTTCACTGTCTGGCTTCAGCAGCTTAGTTCCCTGTTTTTCATAAGCTTGGGAGTAAGAAGGAAAGGGAAGATGAAACTGGCATTGGTGCCAGGAAAGTTTCTCTTGCTGAGTGCCACTTGTCTGCTGCACAAAGGAGGAAATAGCTGAAGCACGGTTATTTATTGCAGGACTTTGCCCCCAGTTGAGCATATTGTCATTTCCAAGTCAGGTGTTCCAGTAAGCAGGACAGCTGATTCTTGCCTGGGTGAACCTTAAACTTCAGTCTCTCCTTTCTGCTTGAATCCTTTCAGATTTCTGGAAACCACTCCCAAGAGGAAACCCTTAAGCATCTGATCTTAGCTGCTCCAGCACCACTGACTTCCCTCTGCATGACTGTTAGCTCAGTGGAAATTGGGCTCTCATCTCTCATCCCTCCCTTTGGTTTTGTACAGCTCTTTCTGCAAGGTCAGAAAATGCACATCAGTTGCTGTCTTGTGGGGATTGTGCTTCACGGTACCTACCAGCTGAAGGTGGAAAGTGCTCGTGGAACTTAATTGAAATACCAGTGGTCACACACTCATCTAAAGGGACTGTGATTTCTGGTCTGTTTCACTCGTCCTGGTTTTGTTCTCATTAGTTGATCGCCTACCAAACACTCTGTCCCTGTGTTCCAGCACAGTGCAAGTTAACTTTCTGTAAGTCAACTCCATTTCTTTCTTTCCAAGTGAGGACAGGACAGCTCTGAGTTCCCTGCTTTCTAGTTGCTTCAAATATACTGTCAGTAACCCTCTGCCACTAAGTATGCCATTAATTTCCAGCCCAAGATGTGACGTCCAGAAAAGAAAGAGAAAGGCAGTATGCCTGCAGTGAGGCAGATGCAAGGCTCCTCCAGCTATAGCAAGCACCTGGGAGTATGGCACATTTCATCCTTGAACTGCAAGCCCAACACTGGGGAATAGTTTTTTCACAGATCCCTTAAACTAATTGTATAGCCTTCCCTCAAACTCTGTGCACAGCAGTGGTTTGCCTCACTACACCCTAATGCAGATGACTTTTAAATCAAATTTAGAATGTGCAGCAATTGTGAATATATGCTGGTATACCTAGTGCTTATTTTCTTGTTTCCTAGGTTTAATTAGCTACAACATGTAATAGGAAAGATAAGAAGAAGCCTCCATGTCTTGGATTCCTGCTGTAGTTCCACATGGGAATCAGAGGTCAGAATTCATGCACAGTGATAAAGAATTGGGAGTAATTTGTGTTACACATTACATGTCCACATTACATATTTGTATTTTAACGTTAGCTTCCTCTATTTCTGCTATAAAACTTAAGCAAACAAACCTGAAATTATTTAAGTTTTATAGTACAAATAGAGTGTAGGCTCTTAGGGCTCAGAGGCTTTCAGAGAGAGGCAGGAAACTAAAAGCAGAGCTTTCCTTAACTGTGCAAGTCATTCTTAAGGATTTTGTCTCAAGACAGCTCTTCAGCAGACTTTTATTTTAGAAGTGTATGTGCTCTGTGTGAACGACCAAAATCTCCTCAAGAAGCACTGAATTTTTAGATGTAAGTCAAATATCAGAAAATGAAAGTAAGCACCTTTGGACTGCCAAGGTAGGTGTCTAAAAAAAAAAGCTTTTTGTGCAATTAGACTGCAGGAAAACAAACAGACAAACATACCATATATGATTCTTCAACAAATGAAGCATACTTGATGAAATTCCAAATGCAGGTTGTTTTGGGGCAGAGAATCACATTCTAAAATAGAATATTTTCAATGCTTGTCACCAAGGCACAATGGCAGTGTTCTCTATTTCAGAGATAACCAAAGTATTCCTGTACTAGCAGAATATGTAAACATGTATGAGATGGGAACACGAGGAACTCAGGAGGCCTGAAGGAAAGCACAACTCATGGTGTCATCACTGAAATACCGATTAGAAGGGAGATGGATTTCCACAGGTAAGTCTAGATGTACTGAAGTGGCACAAACAAATGCTGAAGGAGCAGCAACTCGATCTCCCAAGCAGAAGCATCCTAGGTTCTTTAAAAAACATGTGAGAGCTGGGCAGGCAGCTTGCAGCAGTCTTCTCCAGCAGAAGTGCTGGAGCTCAGGTTTGAGTCACAGTATCAGGAGGTAGCAGGGATCAGGAGTTTGCCAGGGGTGAGCAACTCTGTTTACTGCTGAAGACAGTTTGGTAAGGGACTCTGCGAGTCACAGGCACATTTGTAGCTGTAGCTAGATGTAGCAGAGGCACTGGAGTAATTTGTAGCATGCTCATAAATAATAGAGTGAGAAATACATTAATTAAAATTGGATAATCCCTAGTGAAATTAATTCTGCTGTTGTGTAGAACAATAGGTCTACCCAGACAGACGTGTTAACAGAACTGCATCTTCCTGACAGCTTCCTAATTAAGAGATTGATGCCAAGATCAAAGGGTTTAATTTGCACATGGTATTTCCTCTCACATTTCCTCTCCAGCCTAATCAAAGCAGCCTAATCATTCCCACATCACCCAGTCCTAGATGCCAAGCATAATTTTATGTTAAACTAGTTATTTTTATGCCGTTTGTGGGGGGATTGGATATAACAGTTTCCAGGTTAAACAGTTCATACGGAAGCTCTCCTGTCTATAGTAACCGCCTTCTTCTAAGCAGATTTGTAGCTTTAAGTCACTGATGTCTGTTAACTCTGAAGGGCACACTGCGGAGAACAAAGCAAACTAAAGAAGTACATACCAGAAGAGGATTTTTCAAGTGCATCCCTTGATTGTCTTGAGCATTCTGTCCTTCAGGGAAAGGCTTATTTCATTCCAGGCAGTTCATGATGCTGGACTGAGGCAAACTGGTGAGGCACTTGGATCTGTGTCATTACACACCTCCACACTCGCCAAGTGGGTGCTGCTTACTCTGCTTGCTAGAAGACAGGTCACTCTCCTGCACCGTGCAATCCCATTATGGTCTGAGTGTCACTCCATCCTTCCTTTTGGGATGCAGCCAAGAAGGTATTAAAGGAATACGTTACAGGTCAGTGAGTGCCAAGTTCTGGCTCATGAAGGACAAAGACAAGCACATGCAAGCTTGCATGCTAGTGCACACACACACGTTGGCTGCAGACCTGCTGTCAAAACTGACGTCCAATTATTCACTGTTACTGAGATAAGGAGGTTGCTTGATACAGTGGTGCACGTGGGGATGTCACAGCACCATGCTTGTGGTTAGCTTTCCTTTCTGAGAGATGGGAAATTCATCACATTTAGGGAGGAAAGCCTGCTCACTTTCAGCAAATGCAGAAATTATTTATTTTCTCATCACTGCAGCCTCATTGCAGCTGGAATTTGGGACAATGGCTTGACATCACTGCAGAACATGACATATTCGTAAATATATAAAAATAAAAATAAAAGGGATGGTAACCATCGTACCCTGATCCTGCTTTATCTGGTGGGCTTCCATGTTTCCTTGACACTTTGGTGCTATTTCCCAGCACCTCAGTGCACTTTCAGTCTCCTTTATATTAATTTCTATTTATGTTTCTCCTCCTTATTTTCTATTATTTTACATTTCATTTCCTACTTTAGTGATTTGTCTGCAGAGACCTTCACTGGTTGTGCTGATATGAGTTGGATTAAAGTTGTCATACAGCCTTCTATTTAAATTTCTTTATGGAAGTCAGATAAGTGAAACAGTAGGAGCCTCCCATCAGACACAGGCACATGTGCCTCCTCCTAGAAAAGGTCTCAGTGAAACCACACAGAGCAAAGAGCTAAAAGCAGTAAGAGTCACATCAGAGAAGGGAAAAAAGGCATAATACAATTAAGAACACAATTCTGAGGAGAGTTAAAAGACCTTTGAGACTATCTGGAAAAGAGCTGTGAGGAAGAGACCTTCTCTTAATGCTTCATGTACACAGATTTTCGGGGGGGGAAGGGGGAAAGGGAGAAGGATTTTTGCATTTTTGCTAATATAAGATTCCATCAAAGAAATATTTGACTCCGCTGCCAATTTCTCCTTCTAAGTGAAACGGAAGATTCTGTCACTTTGAGCAATGCCTTAGGTCAGACAGTTTAGCTGTATTTAACACTGTAGAATGAACTTTTTGTTCATTGTATTGTGTTTGCTGTTGGGGTGTATGTGTTAAGACAGGCTTTACTTCTCTGCCATCCACTCTGAAGTTATTTCTAGAAGAAATGATGACTTATTTACATGTCAGACCAGAGATCTCAGCTTATTGAACTGCCCTGAACAAGAAAGGAACGTCAGATTATAAAAATCACTGTTATTAATTAGAAATATCTCAAATTACACAGATGTTTTCTGTTTGTCACACACCCTGCACCATCTGAGAGAATGAAGATATTTGGCACAGAACGAGAAAAGAAGATGAGCACCACATGGATTTATTAGGCTTCCCATTTTAAAACGCTTTATCAATGACAGAAGTCGTAGCTTGTAATCCTCAAGCTTTGGCATGCCAAATAAGTGCATTATGCACCTGCTCTGAGTACAAAGGCCACTAAAACAGAACACGACAATTCCTGATGGATTTATCTGCCTGGTTACTCCGGAAGTCGGCAATTCAGAGAGGCATTCGAGGCGAACTTTCAGTTGATGCTGAAGGCTAAATGTGGAGGCACCACCCACGCATGAACTGTGTTGAACCACAGCTTCAGATGGGGCGGTCAGACCGAACTCCATTGAGACAACCATTTCTCATTCCTATTGCTGGCCTGCAGCACGCTGAGAGCTGCCAGCATCGACGTGCCTGCTTGCTTGGGGGTTTTTCTCCTCCTGCCATCACAAAGAGATTCACGTTGCTTCTTGCTATCTCCACTTGCAGGGAGCAGATAGATTCATCCATTTCCTAGGTGGTACAATCTTTATTACTGAAGGCAATGGATGAAGCTGGTGGGCTCCCAGCACATATCTGATGGGCAGAAGGGACACCCCGGGTTCCCAGTCCATTCTGGGTGTGTAGGCAGTCATCCAACATTTTGGATCCCTATTTTCAGGCTCTTGAAAGCTCTTGGAAGCTCTCACACTGCCCATACATGGAATCACCATTGTTAGAATAATCATTTTACATTTCTTTACAGCTACTCGTTGATGCAAGAGCTCAGTTTATTATTATTACTATTATTTTCCTCACAGGCTTCTTCAGTTTCCTCACAACTTGAGTCACTGAACCAGAACAGCGTTCCAGAAGAACACACCAACAAGAAGTTAATGTTCCTGTCCTGTAGCCGTGGGATTGCTTGGGGCACGATTTGCCCCGCCCATTGGCAGGGGGATCCCCAGGCTGCATAAAGCAGCGAATAATCATCCATTGCCAGTTTGCCACCGGCTCCAACGCCGCGCCCGCAGCCCCCGCCGCTCCCACAGCGCCTGCTCCCGCCCGCCCCAACGCCTACAGCGCTCTCTGGCGACGCCCCCAAACTCTCGCGAGAGCTACCGGGCCGGGGCGCGAGGAGAAAGGGGCGGGTGCTACTCGCGCATGCGCGCGGGTGACCGGCGGCCGTTCTGAGGGGAGGCGCCATTTTGGGCCTGTATAGCCGGGCGGTGGAGGTGTTCGTAGGTGGTGGGTCTCAGCGCTGAGTGCCGCGCTGAGGGCTTCGCCCCGCCGCCAGCCCCCGGGTCTCGGCGGGGCCGGCGGCTTGCCATGGAGACCGAGTACTACAGCGGGGACCAGTCAGGTAGCGGCGCGGGAGGGACGCTGGGGCCCTGAGGGAGGGAGGGAGGTGGTTTATGGCTCTCTGTGCCCCAGGCAGTCTGTGGGGGCTGTGTCCCTACGTGACCCCACGGCTGTGCCCCGGCCCGGCTGCTGGGCCCCCCAGAGCCTTCAGTGCCCGGTGCATGTTGGGAAATGTCACCGAATTTTCCCTTGTTTTTCCCGTGAGTAGATGACGGTGGAGCTACTCCGGTGCAAGATGAAAGAGATTCGGGATCTGACGTTGAAGATGAAGGAAACGAGCAGCATTCTGGATCTGAGAATGGGAGTGTAGGGCACCGTTCAGAGGTACTGTTAGTGCTTCGTGTAGGTGGCTCTGTTGTTAACTGATTTTCCATTTAAAGATGTATCGCATCCATAATTGAGTCTTCAGTGTTTATTCATTTGATCTGAAAGGGCTCTGTGTGGCAAAGCTTTACTTGTAGAAACGAATGTCTTCTTTCATCTCATCTCTTGACTGTTGGGTCTTTAGTTGTTGTAACAGCAGTTTGCACTCGAAAAAGTGTAACACGTGCACTCGATTGCAAGAAGATAAACTTCCTGGATTTTAAACTCTGAGCAGTGGGTTGAAGGATTTGGAATTTTGCTTTAAATTTGACATAGTAACGTAAAACCATGTGTCGTGGAGGTATAGATTTCCTTACCAAAGAATAAATGCTTTCTCATCTTCCATCTTTCCTTTTGGATGTGAGCCTTGCCTCTGAAGTCTGTTTGTTCTGTGATACGCTTTTCGCTTTGTTGTTCACAAAGGAATAACTCTCCCTGTGTAAAAAGATGGCTCTTCTTCTTCTGAAGAGCTCTGTGCTTTGGAAGGTTGGCCCCTTGAAAAGGTGCTGGTGTTGTGATACAGGGTTGTATTTGGAGGAGAGGTGCTATTATTCATGGTTTGACTCCTGGAGTTTTAAAGAAATTCTGATAAAAAAAGTATCTCCTGCATCTGGGATGATTCTAGGGTTAATCTTGAGGAATTTCTGGTGTCTTGAGATGATAGAATGACATCAGGTTTTTCTTGGCCTTGCTGGGAGGATTTTGGCCTGGGAAATTCCAACTTCTGCCATCAGAGTTCTATTATGGAGAGCTCTTCAAAATTAAAATCAAAGCCATTTCACTCTGCTTTGCAAATTGCATTGCATGTTGCATGAAGATCAGACTGACTTTGACATCCATTGGCCTTGGCATCCATTTAAAGAAATTGCTTAAAATGCATGGTATGGTGTTTTCTAACTGATTGATGTTTCAAAAGCTCAACTCTGCTGTGGGGTAACTTGCAATCCTCATTTCTTTACTGAATTTGTGTTTCCATCAGAGATAGGATGTGAAAATTTGGTATGAGTGCGAAAGGAAAGCTCTCACTTCTTTGAGTGTAAAGCACATTTGGATTTGTTTCTAGAGATACTGATATTTGCAGTGAGAAAAATTGGACTGCAGGGGATTTGCTGTCAGTCAGCAGCTGCCATTGAGACAGTTGGGATTTCCATGTGGGGAAGAAATATGATTTTATGCATGACAGAAATGATTGTCTTTGATAGGAATTTTGTACTTCTGTTTTAATGGGGAAGAATCATAACGAGAGCATGGAGAGCCGTGATGTTGCTACAGTTATATTAAGCTTTATCTTTAGTGCTTGAAAACTTGATCAGTAGTTCTTCTGTGCTCCTGTTGAATTTTAATTCTGTTTGTTGTTATCAAGTAACTGAAAATCTGCCCTAAAGAAACAAAGATTTGAGCATTTACATCTTCAGCGTGACCTGTTGTCGTTGCTAATTGGTTCTCTGCATGTACCTCCAGCATTGTAAGGGCTTTGTTCACATGATAGCTGTTAATCTTCCTCTGTAGGCGAAATAGAAAGTCCACTTAAAAATAAACAAATGAAAATAGCCTAATAGCACTAAAAAAAAATCTTTACCTGGTAGTAAATATGAACCTCCAAGCTTTAGTGCTTGGCTTGATTTGGCTAAAATCATAAAAAAATGATTCTTAGGTGTTTTCTTTTAGTCTTCCATTCCTAATAATTTAATGCTTTCCTACATCAAACTCCAAATGCAACTTGGCTGACAGTGTGGAGCTGCTGTCTCTGAAAGGAGAGTAGCTTTCAGTAATTTATTATTCTATTTATCCTAAATTTTCTCTCATCCTGTTATTTTTTTCATCTTAGGAGTATGTGGGAGGAATGACATTCAAAGGTAATAATACCTTTGATACAGCCCAATCAGTTAAGTCTATTTAATTCCTATTTCGTCTCGAATTCAGAGCTCAGATACAAAGACCTGAAGTTTTAAAATTTCCAACTTTTTTTACAGGTTCTTAACTTTAAAGAAAAGGGGGATCCTGAGGAATTACTTAAGTAGGTCTCAGGTATGTGGGTTTTTCTTTTCCACAATTCTTTTCTGGCTTTCCTTCCCCCAGCTCCACTTTATCTATAAATGCTCTCTTTGATGTCCTTACTGATTCTGTTTCGGTCAAATGGAATCAGATGGCACATAGTTTTAGTACAGTAATGAATATTAAATCACGTTTACAGTGTTTGTACAAGTCAGGTTCATATGGAAATCTTCAGTGACTTAGTTTGTTCTAAGCAAGTTGCTGCTGTCTTCATGGTTTAAGTTATGGTTTGACTGTGACTCTTAAACACACAAATATCTTACTGAAAACAAGCTTCCTGAACTGCCTGTGATGGTTATGTGTGTCTTAGTTTTATCAACTGCCATTCATGAGATTGTAGGGGATGGGTCAATTTTGTTCATCTCAATGAATTGTCAAAGTAGTAAGTCTTAAAAGTGGCTGCATGTTGATCCAAAAACCTACTTTCAAGATGAAATTTTCACGTAGAAGGATAACACTGTAAATTTGATTTTGACGTATTCTGTATTTTATACTGTACTAAAGCCTCACGTTATGGAATTGTCAGTTAAAAATATTAAGGACATCTCAATTTAAAAGTTTATAGATAAAGAGGAGGAAGAAAAGAAAGCAAAGGAATTAGAGAAAAATGTGGTAGCACTTACCTGAGACCTACTTGTTTCTGAGGATTTCTATTCTTTTAGTCCAGTAATTGGACAAATAAAAACAGAAGACTCTAAATTACATCACTGACTTATTGGAACATATCTTTTTAGAGATGAATTGTTTTTTAAGGGAAGCAGGGGAGGTGTGTCAGGGAGGTAGAGGAGAGACCAGCACTCTCCTACGAAGTTTGTCATCTCGTTGTGTAGTTGCTCTTGCTTTTTGTATGGAATACATTCCCAAGCATTCAAGGATGTATGAATTGTGTTTGACTGACCTTGCGCCGATGGCTGCGGACAGGGCCTCCTTGTTGTGCCTCGGTTCTGAGCGAGTCAGCTGTCTCAGCTGTGCTTTAGAAGATGTTCACTCACTGTAAGGTAGTGCTGAGATGAGGCAGTACCTGTCACATCCCTGCAGGGCTTCCCTGGGCTGACATAACGGTGCTCTTTGAGCTGGCTTTGGTTGTTTTCCTGATTCGGGATCAGAGCAGGGGGTGCCTGTGCCCAACCTCTGTAGGGTTGTATGTGTTATCTGCTGCTTCCCAAGCTGTCTCTTAAGCTGTTATGTTGTAGGTGACAATATCACAGTGGATTCAGAAGCTGTAATTATCACTGGGGTTTGTGGTGCAGAGCACTGTGTAGTCACATTGGGAGCTAATTAAGATGCATGGATGTTCTCCTTCCCCAAGCACCTTCCTTCTCAAGTGTGACTGCCTGTTTGTGGTAACAGATGAGAGATTCAGTATGTTGTAAAGTAATGCTGCTGTCTAATTGGAGTCACAAGTGTTTTGTGTAGGAAGTTCTTTGTAGCTTAGTCATGTATTCTGAATAGGTGGCTGTATAGCCTGCAGCCATGCTTTTGCTCGTAGAAATATTGAGTGATAAAGAATCACTATGGATTCAAGTTGCTTTTTCAGTTCTATTTAACATGTAGTAAAGACTTTTTAGTCTTACAGCATGGAAGGTGATGAGCCTGATAGTTTAAACAGTTCTATTTCTCTTGTGTTCTGTGGTGATGTTTAACAAAATATTTTATTATAGCTGTCATAATTGTTAGTACCTGTTCAATATCAGACATCTGGAATCAGGAGAAAATCAGGCAAAGCACTGTTGAGTCAAACAAAGTTTAAGTTAAGTCAACTTAAATGTACAGCTGCATTTCATTGTCTCTCAATGATGCAATCTATAATGCTGTTTTAAGCAGCTGAAGCTTTCTTTTGTCTTAAGCAATATGGTGAGAGAAAATACATCATATACCTGTTCTTAGTTTCAAGTTTGGCAGGAGAGGGTAGTCAAATTAATATTTTGAAGAACAGAAAATAAAACCCTGTAGCAAACAGCGATTTGGGTGTGTGGTCTTCCTCAGTTGTGCACCCTCAAATCTGTAGATATTTAATCTTTTTATTTAAAACTCCTGATTCAGTTTTTTAACTGAAACACGTTTCCTGTCTGTGAGGAGGAATGAGAACTGCAGAACAGTACCAGCAGTGTGATTGAGAAGGCTGCCAGAGAGGAAAGTGCTCGTGTTATGGTATTAAGGAACATGGAAATAGTGAAGTTATATTTGAAAAGTGCTGGTTGTAAATTTATGTGGTCCTAACTTTTTTTTTCCCCATTGTATGGTAACTTTCTTTTAGTTATATTTCAGTCATGTTGAATTTACAGTTGTATCAAGTGCTAGCCAAGGGAATAAATGCATAAGATCCAACATTTTAAGAATTATTGTACTGAACAGTTTATATATATCTGTTGGGAGTAATTCCTAAAAGTGATTGAAGTTTTGCTTTATTTAAAATTCCTTCTTATCCATATGTTATAAAGATTAATAACTGTTTGTTGTAACTGTAGGATGGATATACCTGCTGTGTATGGCTCTGAGTGTGGGAGAAGAATGACTGTAGAATGAAAAAGAAAAGTAGAAAATGTGTTCTCTCAATGAAAGTAAATTGGTAACAAGATTTAGAAGCTTTAGGATATAGAGATGTGTAATTATCTGTCATTCCAAGAAATACTCAATATGTGGAGATGCTAATGGAAGGAGTCTGCAGCTGAGAAGGCAGAATCACCCTAGAAAATCTCTCCGTGAAGCAGAGAAGCATGTAGAAAAGCCGTTCCTTTCCAGTCTCCTTTCTGGCTGAAAATGTTGTGCTGACAGTGACCATGTAGGCATGCTGAACTAAGGAATGGGAATTCAGCGGAGTCTGTTTTCTCGGGCAAACGCAGAACTTAGATCTTGTGAAGATAAAACAACATTCTGTTGTCTGCACTGATGTAGGCAGGTGTCTTGTGATAGATTTTTCCCAAAATGGCTGTTGCTGCTGGGTAGAAGACATAAAAGATTGTGTTCCACTACAGGTTTAAGAATGTTGATATGTTTACAAATAGATACCTGAGTAGGCACCGGGCTGTAAGCTCAAGAGACGAAAGTGTTGAAACTGTTCCTATGTTGTTATAGGTCGAGACACAGAGCTCGTCAATAATACTCTAACTGGTCTGACTAAAGCTTTATGTTTTTTTTTAATGGACTTCTGATCTTGACGTGTTTTTAAATGTTGAAAGAGGACAGGCTCTCTTGAGCTTCATTCAGAAAACAGTGCATGTGCAGTTTCAGTAAAATGTATTTCATACAGAAAAGTTTATTTGGCATCTTAAGAAAATGACCAGTATAGGAGATTGATTATTTTGAGGGTAGTTGGGCTAATCCATTTTGAAGTTTGGACTCTTTAAATGGAAGCCTTTAAGTATTCTCCCTTGAGGGAGATGGACCTTTCTTGGACATCTTAATTTGAGGGTTTTTTTTCTGTTACTATTTCCTAAATAGATTTGAGCAGCAGGATGGACACAGTTCCATTGGTCTCTGAAGATTTTTCTTGATCTGTGGTATTTGATAGTTTTTTGACACGGTTTGTCTAGCAATCCTTTCTATAGAGAAAGTATTTGAGTCTGTAGTAGGTTGGGCAATCAAAGGGGAGGAAGGACAAGCACAAGTTGGGAATGCTTTTTGTTCCTTGTTTTTTTTGCTTTGTTGTCTGAGATCTTGTTGGTATTTTTTTTTTTTCCAGAACGAACACAGTGATGGAGAAGATGATGGGCAAATGGGAGAGCCTCATATGACAGACTCTGAGAATGAAGATGCACCGAGGCCAAAAGACAGTGACTCAGATAATGAGGAGCCTCCAAATCACAATGTGAGCGATTCAGACAACGAAGCAGCTCAGGGAGGGAAAGACAGTGACTCTGATACCGAGGACCGTCCAAACCAACACTTAAGTGACTCTGAAAACGAAGATGCCTTAAATCATCAAGCGAGTGACTCTGAAAATGGAGAACCTCCCAGGAATCACAGTAGTGACTTTGAAAATGAGGAGTCACGGAAGCAGCCGGCGAGCGACTCAGAGAATGAGGAGCTCCAGAAGCAGCCGGCCAGCGACTCAGAGAGTGAGGAGCTCCACAAACAGCTGGGCAGCGACTCGGAGAGCGAGGGTGTTGCCAGGCACAAACCAGAAATAGAGTCTGATGATAGCGATGGGGAGGACAGGAAGGAGGAGGTGCAGAATGATTCTCACCATTCAGATAATGAACAAGCAAGGGAAGGATTTCAGGGTTCTGACAGTGAAGAAGAAGGTCCTCAGAGACGAAAAATATCAGACAGTGATGATGATGAGAAGGAGGAGGAGAAGACAGTGAAGAGGAAAACAGCTATCCTCTCTGACAGTGAGGATGAGAATGAGAAAGCACGTAAGAAACTTTAATGTGACAATAATGTGATCTGACCAGCAGGAGTGATATAATTAGTATCTAGGATAAATGCGAAACCACAAAGTAGTTTTGTTCTTAGAGCACTACTTTTGGGGAGGGGATTCTAAGTGCATTTCTGTGTGAATATATATCCAGTGCTTTGGAGTAATAAGTAGGTTTAACAGAAGTAAAAGACTATTCTACATCTATGATCTTGCTTTATACTGGAATCTGTTGTCACGTTGATTGTTTCTGTTACAGTTATTTCTTGATTTTCTGTTGTTTCTCTGGTCATGTTTTCCCTCTGTTTTGTCTTAAATATACTAGGAGTGAGAGTTTTGAAAGTGAAAGTTCATATGGACAGATGTGCTTTATGGAGTTTTATTCAGTTACTGACTGGATAAAACAAATTTCAGAGTGAACGTGTTTTCTTTTTCCGAAGGGCAATTGTTTTAGTGTAGGAATGCTAATTGGCTTCCCTCCTGTTCAAATTGAATTTGAGAGAGAACAGCTATTGGAGCACACCCGTTGTCACTTTGGTTACCAGGGCAGGTAGTAATGCTTCTTTCCATTGGCAGCTGCAAAAAAAGTACGAATCCTTTCTGATGTTGAAGAATCAGATAGTGATGCTGCTTCAGAGAAATCTGACAAAAGGAAGAAAAATATGGTATCAGATAGTGAAGAAGAGGAAGAAAGAAAAGAGGATACTGGGAAGAAAAAGGAAGAGAAAGATCTGTTTGGCAGTGACAGTGAATCTGGAAATGAACAAGAGTAAGTGCTTCTGGGAGTATGAATTCCTTCAGGTTTGCAGAGAGTGACACTGATGGTGATTAGGAAAATGGAAAAGTACCAGCCAGAACCTACCTTTATTGGTATTGCAAAGAGGAAGGTCAATGTGGCAAAATGAAAGGGGTGGATCTGTATTCAGTCACGTTAGAAATGTCACAGAAAATGTGTTCTCACTGCTGCTGTATAAACAGATAAATGTTGCTGTTATCTTCCCAGGAACCTGATCGCGGATATATTTGGGGAATCTGGTGATGAAGAAGAAGAGGAATTTACAGTAAGTGTTATTATGGAGGTTTGGTATTTAGTTGACAGTATAATCTTCATATGAAGCTCTTAGAATGCCTGTTGGGGTTTGCATTCCTGTGGAAGGATACTCTTTCTCAGGAGGGGAGTCTTTTTATCTCCTGGACTTTCTGAGGTAGACTCTTGAGTTGAATAATTTTCACCACTCTGCTATTGAGAGTCATTGGTGCGAAAGCTGTAGGTGAAATTATTGATTTTTTTGTTCCTCTTCCAGATAAGTTTGAAGAAGATTTGGAAGAAACTTTGAGAATGTAAAAGTCAGGCACCTGAGTTGATGCTCAGTCTTAATTCCTGCACTGACTTGCACTGTCTTTATTGTCAGGGCTTTAACCAGGAAGACTTGGAAGAAGAGAAGGGTGATGCAGAGATGAAGGAGACAGCAGATGAGTCCGACTCTGATGATAACGTCAAAAGAGGGAAGCAGTAAGTTGATGTGTTACATACTTTAATAGCAAACACAAGATTTTGCAGAAGAGCCTCTCCATAGACTGGCTTGACTTCATGCAGCAGACAGGCAAGGGAAGGGCAGTGTCTCAGCAGAAAACACATTCTCATTGACTGTGACATAAGGTTCTCTGTGCCTGTTCGGTTGGGTCACTTGGCAATCCATAGCAGATAACTGGAGCAGCAGCACAGTTAGAGCATTTTGGAGTTCCCAGCAAAACTTAAAATAACTAATGAGGCAAACATCTACCTGTACTTCTAGCAGTTCAATACTAGGCTGCTTGTAGTAGCATTGGAGTCACAATTCTGTTTCTTTCCTCATGAGGGATAAGGTGTGATTTGACCTCACCTTCTCTCTTCTGTCCTTGTCTCCTCCAGTAGTGTCAGAGGAATGGATTGCAGGTACAGGAAAGCTAAATCTTGGACAGCTTCAGTGACATCTTTAGCACTTGTACCCTGGATGTCTGTAGCTGCTTTAGTAAGGTCTTACAGACTTCTGAGCACACCTCAGAACCACTGAAGCCCTTTGATTTCCCTGTTAGTGTACTGAAGACATCCAATATCTTACACGGACACTGAGACAGAATTCTAGTAGAGTTCTGGAAGACCTTTAGAAAGGTGGTGCTAGAGAAATACAAAATTATTCTCTACAAGGACAGTGAGTTAAACTCTCTTCTATGAGCAGACTCTCTCCTTGCATTTCAGTATGGACTTCATGTCAGATTTTGACATGATGCTGCAAAGAAAGAAGAGTATGAGTGGCAAGCGTCGACGAAACCGTGATGGTGGGACTTTCATTAGTGATGCAGATGATGTGGTCAGTGCTATGATTGTGAAGATGAATGAAGCTGCAGAGGTAAGTTTTCTGGGTACCAGAGAGACTTAAAATTAATTTCTGTTTTTTGTTCAGTGAAATAGAGGTGTTTGTCTGTAGAAGTAGTAATCTGTGTGCTGTGCATGTCTAAACAGGAGATGACTGTTTTGCTTGTCTGAATTTGATATTTCTTTCTGTTGAGACTTAGATAAATTATTTTAAAGATTATGTTTAGTAAATGTGTTACACTTTTATAATTGGAGATCAGTTGCACTATAGAAAGAGATGAACACGTGTTTTATAAAATGTACATCAAACACTGAGAAAGGAGCTATATTTCATTATACAGTTTCTATTAAGCATATAGAGCTTAATTGTTTGTTCTGCAGAAGAAACCTTTTCTAAAGTGCTTAAATGAGAGTAATGTGTTAAATTATAGTAGAAACATAGAATTAGGGGAAATTTTGGTTTGGCAGACTTCCTCTTTCAGGGGCTTATGTTGAATATGTTGGTTGGTTGTGTGCAAGGTCTGCAGGATCTTGTCTTTTGTCTTTGTAATATTGTTGGAGTAGCAATCAAGTTAACTGTTAGGTGGAACTTATTAAAAACAATTTGGGACAATTTTAGAAAGGGAAATCTTTCTTAATGTGTTTTGGGGAGGGAGGGGAGAGTAAGATGGTGGTCTGGGAAGCAGCTGTGACTTCTGGTCTTGGACAAGATGATGGGCATTCAGAGCCAGGCTGGACGTGGCTCTGGGCAGCCTGGTCTGCTGGTTGGTGACCCTGCACATAGCAGGGGGTTGGAACCAGATGAGCACTGTGGGCCTTTTCAGCCCAGGCCATTCTATGGACAAAGGTTCTAAATGAAGCAATGAAGTATTGGAGAGAAGAACAGAGCTCCAATTGAGTTGTTTATTGTGTGCCTGTCAGGCTGTTCTGGAGCAGAGGAGTGGGAGGTATTACAAGAGACTCGCTCCTTGTAATTAAAAAAAAAAAAACCTCTGTGTAGGAAGGGGCTTCAATTGTGTAATTGAATATATAATTAAGTGCAAGTGGAAAGCTATTAACACATCAGGACACAGAGCTGTTGATCATAATGGTCTTTTTGATTTTTGATCTCAGTACTGAATAGATATTGAAATAATGACCTTGGAATATAGTCACCTACTAAGTGAAACTGACACTGTTTGTTCCAGCACATGGTGCACAATTGTGTACTTTTATGTTAATTACACCACGCTTTACCCTAGCATCTGCACTATACAGTTATATTCATCAGTGAAATGAATGCATGTGTTTTCACTTCTTACTGTTTGGTTAGTTGGTTTTTATTGTTCAGATGTGAGTTTACTATCAGAGTTTCTAGGTAAGCTACATGTACATTGCATGGAGGACCCTGCAGAACTCCAGTCTATTACAATAGACTTGAACCATGAAGTAGAAAAGCATGTAATTCTTGGCAGAATCTCCTAATGTGATACTTTGATGAAAATGTTGATTAAGGAGGGGATTTTGTTTATTTATTTATTTAAGAAATCAAGATATGTGTTTTGGAGCTGTAGGAAGGAGTGGCATAGGTTATAAAGTCAGTGTCATCCTGCCAAAGGTGCACTTCTCCAGTTATCCACTAGCCCTTTTCCTGTAAATGCTGTAATGGATGAGAATTGCTGATTTCTTCTTTTGATTATCTTGTAATTCTTCAACTCTCTACAGGAGGATCGACAGCTGAATACACAAAAGAAACCTGCACTGAAGAAGTTAACTTTGCTACCAACTGTAGTTATGCATCTTAAAAAGTGAGTCTGTCTTGGAGCTGCTTATTATCTTGGGGAGCAAGTGGAATTGGGTGGATTTCATAGGGTGACATTACAGTTGTACTGAGTATGCAGGGAAACATTTTGGGTAAATGCTGGAGATAGGTGCCCTCAGAACTAAAATTACACCTAGTTTTACCTGTTAAATTCCAGTGTACTGTTGCACTTGAAGGACCGTTATGTCTTGGGATCCGGATGTGTTGCAAGGCTGTGAATTCTCTGTTCTTTAAACTTCTTAGGCAGGACCTGAAAGAAACGTTCATCGATAGTGGTGTAATGTCTGCCATCAAGGAGTGGCTTTCTCCTCTCCCAGACCGAAGTCTGCCAGCACTAAAGATACGAGAGGAGCTTCTGAAGATCCTGCAAGAGGTTTTAAACTGACTTGTAACTGTATTTGATCCGTGGGTTTACGGTCGTGCTTTGGGGAAATGTGTTGTGCTGACTGCTGTAACGCTGCTGGTGGGCCATGTGCTAAAGTGCAGGAGGAAGCAAACCACAAATTAGATGTTTGGTTTAAACGTTGCATCATTTTAACAAGTGTTCCTTATGTCGTAGGTATGCTGTCTAGCTGAACAAAATGTGGGTATGGAATTGTAGACACGTAATTGTTAGGAAGATCTTGCTTGTGTTCACAATAAAGCAAAAAGCTGTGCTGAGTAGCAGGCTAGGAGATGTTTGTGAGAGGCTCTCAGAAATTACACGTGTTAAATTCCCTATTCTCTGTCAAGGAGTTCCCATGCTATGGCATTTCTAGATTCTGGAATCTGGACCACTTAGTCATTTATCTTCCCTCATTGGTAGTGGCTTATGTATTGTGATGGTTCACTTCAGCTTGTCTTTGCTGCATTCATAAGTAGAGTATGGCATAGCCTTGATAGTGAGGCAGAAGTTAGATTTCTCTTGTGGCATCACTATTTGGCTGTGAGTGTTTAGAAATATTTGTCCTTGTGTAAGAGTCTGCACAATTTCTGACTGAGTTAAGTTATACTGGAATGCATTTGCCACGTAAACTTGAATCCTTACAAAATGCTTGTTTAAGAAGACAGTGGCTCTGATTTTGAGTAATATAAGCACAAGAGCATTTGGGATAAATACTTAACAGAATTCTGTTTTCTGCAAAATTCAGTGGTGCTGTTAATGTTCAAACAGAATTTTTTTGCCTTTTTCTGTCTTTTCCTTTCTCTTGTAGCTGCCAAGCGTGAGTCAGGAGACCCTGAAGCACAGTGGAATTGGACGAGCTGTGATGTACCTTTACAAGCACCCCAAAGAGTCGAGACCTAACAAGGATATGGCAGGGAAGCTGATCAGTATGTAAATCTTTCATCTCGTTTCAGTGAGGTTTCTCTAATTTAATTTCTATCAGTCTTTTTTTTTTTTTTGCATGTTGTTATTTTCTATAGTAGAAGTCACTCTGCAATGTAAGATTCTCCTTGGTCTCATCGCTTTGTTTGCAGGGCTCTAAATGAACAGTTAGGTTCCCATCTGCATGCACTTTTCCCTGTTTCTCTCTGTTTTGCTTTAAAATTAGAGGATAGCTTTTATTTTGCCCAAGTTCTTCCTTGACAAGTTGGCTGCATCTCCTCCTACAAGTTACTGAGGATGGAAGGTGCTGTCAGAAAACTGCTTTTTCTCTGACGTTCAGTGAGGTCTTGGATGGCTGTCTAAAAATCCAATACTTTAACAGCTGTAATCTTGTGTGGTGTGTTCCATCTTGAATGTCTACAAGCTGATTTAAAACCTTTTTTCTGCTCTTCTGAATGTATTTTTCTTATTTCTAAAGTAACACTGTGCCATGCAGGAGTGTCTGACAGTAAGTGTTCCCAGAGCTGAGAGAGTCCAAAAAAAACCCCAAACAAACAATGCTCTGAAAAGTGAGCAGAAAGAGACTTCATGGGTGAAATCTCTTTCTTTCTGTCTGCAACTCTGGGATTTCTTTGAAAAACAAAGAGTTCATGGATCAGCTGCTCATTTGAAGAGATGTATATATGAACCTTGTAAGGAATGGTTTGTAGATAATAAACACTGATAATAAATAAGTTTAACTTATTTATCTATTTATTTACTAGATGAATGGTCTCGACCCATCTTTGGTCTTACCTCAAACTACAAAGGCATGACAAGAGAAGAGAGAGAACAGAGAGATTTGGAACAGATGCCTCAGCGGAGGAGGTTAAGCAGGTAGGAATAGCAGACAGAAATGTGAATGTGTTGTTTTTCTTTCTAGGACTCCCATAAAGAAAAACTGTATGCAAGTATTAGGGTAAATAAAAGAACAGTTATTTCTGACCTCAGTTTTTTTCCTCTTACTGTCCTTGATTGTCCTTTGAAGTTACCATATTTGTCTGTATATGAATACTTAATAAAGATTTATTTTTCTTGCAGTTCTGGTGGTCAGACTCCCCGCAGGGATCTGGAGAAAGTGTTAACAGGAGAGGAAAAGTGAGTTGAAGTTTTCTTATTGATTTTTATTTGAACTAGAAAAAGGTATTTCTGAAGTACTAACAGTACATTGTTTGTTTTGAGGCTTTAAAAATCAATGATAATACTCTGTTTCAGAATTACCTGTATCTGTATCAATCATAGTTCTTTCTGTTAGAGACTGCTGTATCTAACAGGAACTTTTCTTTCTTCAGAGCTCTTAGACCTGGAGACCCAGGTTTCTGTGCCCGTGCAAGGGTGCCAATGCCTTCCAACAAGGACTACGTGGTTAGGCCAAAGTGGAACGTGGAGATGGAGTCCTCCAGGGTAAGTGCTGTGCTGTGGGGTGTTGTTGGGGCCTCTTTTAGTGAGGTGACTCTGTACCTAAGCTATCTGTAAATAAGCCTGGGGATTTGTCACTTATTGCTGTAGATACTGAACAGCATAGTGATTCTTTTTATCCCCTCTTCTAATAGGAGTAGAAAACAAGTTTGTTTTCAGATAAGCCCATCAAATTCTTTGCGCAGGTATCATTGCTTCTCTTACCAGAAAGAGATTTTCACATTATCTGTTCCAGAGCTTCTCTCTAATGTGAGAGTTTGATTACAGGCCTCTTATTTTCAGAACATGTTGAAATAAGTAGCAGTTCAATAAGTATGCCACTGATATTTTCTCTCTCTCCCCCAGTTTTTGTTTCATAGTTGTCTGATAATATTTTGGTTTGGGAAAACATCAAGGTTTTGGCAGCCTTTAACAGCTTCAGTAGAGGCCTTTGCCTTGTTTAATTTGATTCTTCCATCTACTTGGTATTGTTTTAATTTAGAGTACGTGGTAGAACCGATGTAAATGGAAGAGGTAATAACTATTGTAATCTTTCTGCTGTTATCTTTCCTTCTTTGCATTAATTGAGATATTGTTTCTAGCCCGGGACTATTAAGAGAGGTATTAGTCGCTTGGAAAAACACAAGAGACGGTTTGCTGAACAGAAACGACTCAGCAAAGTGCATCGGGCCATCAAGTTCAGCATTGAAGGCAACAGGATGCCCCTGTAGCCATGACACTGCCTTCCCCAAGTTTGAGAGGTATCCCTCAAGGGAGGTGTGAACAGTGCATGTGCTTCAGCTGTTGGCAGATTGCACATACAGGAAAGGAGTGTGTACACCCCAATTAAACTTGGAAAACTCTCCTTGTATTCTCTGATGTCTGCACTGTGGCCTAAACTGTAATTTGTACAGGAAAAAGTCTGTAGCACGTAACGTCTACCATGTTTCCTGCGCCTGTTACTTTCATGGTACCCAAATGATGAGTTTTACATGAGAATCCCTGTGTTCGGAAGGCTCTGCACCTGTGGCTTCTGGTGCTTGGCATACCAGCAAGTCTGGCACTTGGAACTTGTTCTTACTTGAGTTCTCCAGGTTTGCCTGGACAGATGCACAGAAATTCTTAGCTCTCAGTGTAGGACTTTGGTGTTTTGCTGAGACAAAACAAGATGTTTGTCACAACTCTTTTCCACAGTCGTTGACAGAAGTGAGATTCAGGGGGTGGTTGTCAGGAACAGGAGAAGACTCCCCTGCCATGAGTGTGGATGGAGGGAGATCAATCACTGACGTGCATCAACATGAGAATTGTTTTGGCAGTGCTAACTCTGCATTCAGGTTCTGTGAGCAGAGGTGTTACAAAGGAACAGTGATGTGAGGCAAGCACAAATGATAGATGTTGAGTTTAAACTTCATATTTATTCACGTAAAGCAACGATGAAAAACAAAACTCAAACCCAAAGTATATACATAGATATCTCCTTTGAAAATCAGTGAAATTCCAGACAGAATTTCAGTGAATTCTATGACTAAATAGAGTTCGTTTTAAATGAGTGTTCCGTAGCGATGGAACAAGAGGCTCAGTTCCCAATAGCTGTTTTAGTCAGGTGCTAAGTAGCATATTCCAGATGTTACTTTTTCCCAAACATAAAAGGTGTGAAATTTCCATCACTGTTTCTGCTGTCCAATTAAAGGGGAAATTGCATCTAGGAAGTGGTGGTTGTGGACTGGGATGTCCTTTGTCTTCAGTGGCATTTCTCATCTGTGTGACATAACTGCTGTGTTGTCTCCGTTCTTCAGCTGCAGTTAAAGCACAGAGATGAAATGCAGTAGCTTCTAGTAACTGATGTGATCAGCTTTTCTTAGGCATTTTTTTCACTTCCAACCTCACCTCCTTTTTTTTCAATAATCTCACGCTTTTTAAGTACTAATGAATTAATTTCAAAATAAATCACAGTTTGGAATTGATGTGTCAACTCAGTCAAGTGTAGTTACATCTAAAACCTTCCACAGGAAGCCTGTGTACGTATGGCATTGTGCAATATATTTGTCACTACACTCCAGACAAAAGCTATTCCAAACTGTATGTTCTGCCAGTGTGTGAACATCTCGTGTGTCTGCTAACCTCTGCAGTGGGAGAGCTTTCCTCTGTGACGTGTGTGTGATCACTGCCATACATGGGATGGTACACTGGGGGAACTGTATCTCCACGTGGGGGGAGCTGAGGGCAGAGCTGCACGCCCCTCCCCACACCAGGGACTCCTTCAGATCCCACTTGCAGGTTTAACCTTGCATGCGTTGCTTTTCTTGAGCCTATGGGACGTCTGCTTTTTTTCAGTGGTAATTATTAGTTTTGTTTTTTAAGTTCCAGGGGACCTCTAAGAAAGGGGTGAGTCGACTGGACAAACAGATGCGGAAATTCACAGATATCAGGAAAAAAAGCAGATCGGCCCATGCGGTGAAAATCAGCATTGAGGGCAATAAGATGCCATTGTGACCCTTCACAGAATACCCTGTGATCTCTGCTGTAAGACAATGCACCCATAGACTCTTTGGAGACCTTAACGTTTTTTAACAACTCGTTTGGGTTTTTTAGTTGATCTTTAAATTGTTGGTTCAGGTTCTGGTATAAGATAATGTCCAAGGACTGTGAATTTGGGGACTTCTTTCTCCTGATTGTATTTAAACTTGCTCTATTGTGTCCTTTGTACAGATCACACGTTTGTTGTATTGCAACACTTTAGACAATAAAACATCTTCTGTTTTTTGGGGGGCTGTCTGTTATTTGCTCAGGATGATGTATATGTGGAGTATGAAGGAGAGAGTGAATATGTGAGATGTGAAGAAAAAATGTGCACCTGGTGTGTGGAGAAGCTGATAACTGCAATTTGTTTCTCATTTTCCATTTTGTATGTGTTCAGTGCTTTTCAAATATTAATCAGTTTTCCTGTCTTTGGAGATCCACACAACAGAAATACTGACCATCTTCCACTTGAAGGACTTCATTTGTCATGAATGTGTGGTGCAGAGCTCAGGAGAAGAACCAGCAGAGGCCAACTATTGAAAACCCAGCAGCTTCCAGCTGAAGTGCTTACAGCAGGTGAGGTGATGTTGTTATTGATCTGTTGTGCCATGAGCACAGCCTTCACTGGTGACTGCTGCTGGAGATCAGGCAGCTGCACCTGAAGGGCTTTCCTGTGAAGCACAATAGTATAGATCAGTTTTACAGTCAAAGCCAGACTTTGGAGTGAAGGTTATTGAGGCTGCTGAAGAGGACTGACAGGTGGCTGGGCGCTGTGTGCTGTACACTTAGATTGCCTGGGTGGAGCTTGGCTTGTTTCAGGTGGGGTCTCTGTGCACTGACACAGAAGGCACTCAGGGTCAGCTGAGGTAATAACAGAGAAGAATATAAGAAGATGATGCTTGCATTTGAGATCTGCCTTTGTTAGCCTGGAGGGGGATGTGACCTTTAAGCAAACAGTGAAGGATGCTTGCACTGGAGGCTGCTGAAGGAATTCCACTTATATGCATCATAAGAGCAAATAAGTAGTCACAAAGCATTTGTATTTCAGTGAATTGAATTGTACTTGAAGCAGCAGGCACACACTACAAAACCACCTTGATCCACAATCGCTCAACCAGCATGCTGCTTCACAGCCAGAGGGCAGACAGCACAGCCTGCCACGTGCTTCCTTTTGTGAGTGATCAGCCCCTGTGTGATGCGAGCATAGGTGTGAGAAGCAAAAGAACAGCCACCCAAGCTCTCCTTCCTACTGCCATCTTCAGAAAGAAGTTCAGTTGTCACCTTTGTTATTGCAGGAATAGTTCTTTATTACATATGTTTTCTTGCTTAGTAATATTTACTTAGCAATTTAACAAGTTATGCATTCCTTTAACAACAAACCTGGCTTTTAGCATCAGAGACAGCTGTAATAAAAGAGTTGTCCCTATTTTTAAGGTCGCTCTTAAGCAAAGTTAATGGAAAACTTTTCTGAATCTGCCACACTTTCAACAGTCTCTTTAATCCAGGGGATGTAATTGGACACTCTTGTATACACACCGTATTTTCCCCTTTCAGCACAGCCATCGCCCCAGCTTACAATGCCAAGCAGGAACCAAGTGTTTTGGTAAGACACTACAAATGGGCCTCCGCTGTCACCCTTGCAGGCATCTGCAGCTTCAGTGCCATATCCAGCACAGAACATGTTGTCTGTGACCAGTCTCCTTGTGGACTGCTGGCACGTGTCCATGCTCACAATGGGCAGCCGCACCCGCATCAGGAAGCGCAGCGTGGAGCCCTGCCTGTGAGTGGCACCCCAGCCACTGACCATCCCCACTTGTCCTTCCTCGGCCAGCAGGGCTGCCAGGTTGGGGCTGGGCAGGCAGATGGGAATGGCGTACTCATTAAAAACCACCTCACTGCTCAAGTACAGCAAGGCAATGTCCCCATCGTAGTTGTTGGAATCGTAGTGTGGATGTATCCAGCTCCGTTCCACGCCTATCTTCTGTTCCTTCAGTTCTCTCTGGTACTTGTCAAAGTCACCTGTAGTGGTGACAAGTTAAAAGGGTAAACCATGTGTAATGGGCCTGCTCAGTATCTTTGTGAGGGAGCAGGAAGGTCACGTATCAGTGCTCTGACAAAAAAAAAAAGCATGAAATAACTTCTTGGAGTGCAGACATGATCCTGCAACTCAACTTTACCAGTTTGCTCCTTAAGGGCCAACCATCTACAGCAGTAGATTCCTATGTAGGAATTTCACCATCAATATTGACAAGAACTATTTCGATGGGTTCTGACATAAACATTAAGATGCAGCATTGCTTTGTGTCAGTTAACTGGGCTGTATTCTGCTTGCTGCTGCTGTGGCTCTTTTCCCTGAGGTCTAAGCACAAGGCTGTACTGCAGCATGCCTGCTGTGAGGGTGCCAGTTTGCTACTGCAACCGGTGCTGTTACCTTAGCAGGCACTGAGAAGAGGGCAGCTCTGAGAAACCAAGCCTGCTGTACAATGCCATATGGCCATTTAAAATGAGATCACCTCTGGGCTGGTACTCACCTATGGTAACGTGGTGAGGTCTGACAAGGTCGAGGCAGTGAGCAGCTGTGATCACCCAGCGACTATTGATCAAACTCCCTCCACAGAAACCAGTATCTCTGCTGTCACGGATCAAAACCTGTGTGAGAACAGCACTGCTGTGGTAGAATGACAAATGGCACAAAGGAGGGATAGTGGAAGTTTCCCTATGTGCCATTTGCCTTCAGTTTGGGGTCCTCTGTATGAAAGGCTCAGGAAAAGAAACTCACTAAAAATACCATCAGCCATTGAGCACCACAAGCAGACAGAAACTGTGCATGACAGCAGAATAGCTGGCTGCTGTAGTTGAGAAAGCACTAAATGTGCAAACAGCAACAAGTGAAACGTGGATCAAAAATGCATCAGTTTGAGAAATAAATACATGGTGTTTGCTTGAATTACTCTCGACCTACACAACCAACCTTAGTAACCATTGCTGAAACTCTCCAGCTGAACCCAGTTGGACAGCAAGCATCCAGGTGTGTTTATTACCTGCCAGGGGCACTGTCCCCGATGACACAACATTCCTCCAGTTATCCTGGAGTCACTGTTCTCTGCGGGAGCGCTGGCGTTTCTCTGGGGACACTGAGGTGTGGCTGAAACATCTGCATTGTCACTGAGACCACCAGGCACATGCTGAACTGCCCCTGTCTTGTCCTGCCCAGTGCTCTGCCTGCTGTGGTTCTGCCCAGAAGTTTTCTCCACCATTTCCTCCTGCATGGCAGCTGCTGTTGTCTCATTCTGACAGGCCGGTCCCTCTGCGGGCTGCTGATTGGGGTCCCCACCTTCCTGCTCAGCATCGTCCTCCATGGCTGTGCTTTGCCCAGATGCATCCTTTAAAGCTTCCTTTTCCCCAGCAGCACTTTGCTTCACCATGGCCTGTTTAACTGCATGAGCTGTGCTCCTGTTCCACGTGGCCACCTCGTGCCGCACTTCCTGCAAGGCACGCCGGGCTCTAATCAGGCCACATGGAAACGGGGCTGGGGGGAAAAAGAAGAAGGCTGTGAGCAATGGGTGCTTGATGCAGTGTCAAGAGATGCTGGTGGGAGGAATGGGCTCATTCCTGGCCCTGCTGCTGTCCTGCTCCCCATTTGCCCTTATGGGGATTACAAGAATTACAGGCAGGCTAACTGAGGCATCCAAACGTTCCATTTTCCACACATCAAGCACAAACTCCAGTAGGGTTGGACAGGGTGCACAGTACCTGCTTGCACGCACTTCTTCCCATCCTCGTGCAGGGTGTAGCCCTTGGCACAGGAGCACTGCACCTGGAAGGAGCCTCTGTCCCAGCAGTACTGCCAGCAGCCACCGTTCTTGTACCAGCACTCCAACTTCTCTGCAGTGGAAGCACAGTGTGAGGTTAGTGCTGCAAACAGGGCCCTGAGAGAGAGGTACTGCAGAGCAGTAAGTGAGGCAGGGAAAGGGAAGGAAAGGGAAGGAATTAGGGACTGAAGGAGAGGCAGGCAGGAAGGTGATGAAAGGAGGGAGGGAGGGGTAAGATAGAATGGGAGGGAGCGAGAAAGGAGAGGATGAAGGGGGGAGGGAGAGATGAAGTGTGATGGGAAAGGAGGAGTGTGAGGGAGGAAATGGAAACGACACAGGGAAGGCAGAGAAGAACAGATGAAGGCAGGAAGGGTGAAGGGAAGAGCGGGATGAAGGAAGGGAGGCAGGGTGAGAAGGGTAAAGGGAGGGGTGGAGGAAATCATAAAGGGAGAGGGAATGGAGATGAGGGGGAAGGAGGGAAGAGAGGGTTGAGAGAGGAGTGTGTGGTGGTTGGAGAATGTAGGGCAGGAAAAGAGGCAGGGAACAGAGGGAGGGTGGAAAGAAGGAAGGAAGGGAAATGGAAGGATGGGAGGGAGAAAAGGAGGATAGGAGGAGAGGAACTGGTGAAGGGAAGGGGGAAGAATGGAAAGAGTGGGAGGGAGAGAAAGGAATTAGGGAGAGAGCAAAGAATGGAGGATGGGAAGGCAGGGAGGGAATGAAGGAGGGAATGAAGTGTGGAAAGGAATGGGGAAAGGAAAGGGAGGGATGGAATAACTAAGGTGGAAAGAGATGAAGAGATTGAAGGGCAGGACACAGAGAGGAATGGAAGATGGGAGAGAGTGAAGGAGGAAGGAAGAGAGGGAGGGAGGGAAGGAAGGAAGGAAGGAGGGAGGGAAGGAGGGAGGAAAGAAAGAAGGGAGGGAGGGAGGGAAGGAGGGAAGGAAGGAGGGAAGGAAGGAAGGAGGGAGGGAGGGAGGGAAGGAGGGAAGGAAGGAGGGAAGGAAGGAGGGAGGGAAGGAAGGAAGGAAGGAAGGAGGGAAGGAGGGAGGGAGGAAGGAAGGAAGGAAGGACG